>OX456523.1:104481181-105128404 GCA_949748255.1 Eustalomyia histrio
TTTTTTCTATCCGTTTCGTGATTACCGTGTTATTTTTGAGCACCACTAGTAAAATTATATGCAAAGGTGCTTTTACACGATTTGAAAAGTTGTTAGATTTTTCTAAAACTGTGTTTTTTAATACACAATTGCAAATTTTACCCGGATATTTTGAAAATTTTATCCAAATTTAGCAACATCGTGTAAAATCATTTTTAGTTTAATAATATTTACTCTAAAATTTTCAAAATAGTGTTATTTTCGTAAAATAAAATTGATTTTATTAGTAATTTTTGGAAAATTACTATACTTCTTTAAATTTTGCTAGTTTTTAGTAAAGCAAAGTCAATTTTATTTTATTATTTTGGAAAATTTACCTAGATTTTTTTATAATTTGAAACCCTTTTTTGTGAACTAGATCGATTTTATTAGTAATTTTTGAAAAATTACTACACTTTTTTTAAATTTTACTAGCTTTTTGTGAAGTAAAACGATTTTTTTTATTCTATTATTTTGGAAAGTTACCCTAAAATTTTCAAAATTTAAATATTTTTTTGAAATTAAATCGATTTGTCAGTAAATTTTAAAGAATTACCCTACATTTTTATTTTTAAAGTTTTTACTCTAGTGAAAGAAAATCTTTTTCGGGCTTTTCTTTCATTTTTTCTTAAATTTGTTCGACATTTCTTTTCGTGATTCACTCTTACAACATTAGATCGAAAATGGATTTGGCCGCTTTGATTCGAAATGCCGATCGCTAGGCTGAATTCGAGGCCTTTATATCCGTTATACACATAGCGGATCACACTATTGGATCCTTAGGTAGTCACGAAAAGGAACTTACCCGTGTATGGGAAGCTGTTCGGGCGGAATACGATTCCTTATCAATTCAGGCGGAGCGCGTGAAAGGTCCCCAGATAGTGGAAATTATTCGAGGTATATGGCTACTTATAGCACCCATGTCTGTGGCATTTCGATGATCACGGAGAATTTGAGCCGTCTAAAATCCGCTACACGGGCTGAAAGAGCCATGGAATTGGGTAATGACTCAATGCCCATTATGCATTTACCCCCTTGCGATACTGCAATTTTGTATGGGGATTTTAAAATCTGGCCCTCTTTTCGAGATATGTTTTCTGCCTTGTATGGTAATAATCCCCATTTGAGCCCTGTACAAAAACTGTAATATCTTTTGCAAAAAAAGCCCATGACGCCATACATACTGATCCGTTAACTAATGATGGCTATGCAATAGGATGGAAAAAATTTGTTGACACATATGAGAATAAAGGGGCACTCATAAATGAACAGCTTCGAAATCTTTTAGGTATTTAACCAATTACTCAAGAGACTGACCAAAACATAAAGAATTTACAGCGAATCATAAACGATTGTGTAACGAATCTTTCATTACTCGAAGTTACCCCAGAAGTATTTTATCACGTTATGTTAGTGTACATTTGCGTTACAAAGTTACCCGAAAACACTCAGAGTCTCTGGGAACAGTCAAAAAACTTTGTCCGAAAACTCCGAGGTGGGAGGATATGGACTCTTTTTTGACAGCTCATTTCAAAACTCTGGAATCGATTTCTGATATTAGAGGATCTCATTTGAACTCTGTTACCAACTCGAACGAAAGTACAGGTTTTAATAGCCCGCGAAAGAATTTGAGTTTTAATAGCTCAAAGAAATCTCTTTAAGACTATGCCCGTCTTTTTTATGCCAGAGTGTAATTGAGAGAATGCCAACAGTGAAAATACTTAAGTGCTGTTCAAATTGTCTGGCGATGTCTCATGAACTGAAAAATTGTAGAAGCGTTTATCTTTGTTCTATGTGCTAACAGAAGAATCACTCTCTGCTCCATAGAGTTGGACAACCAGGAAATAGTTCTGCTGTTGCTCCACCCCAACCCACCCTCACTACAAACCCAAGACCAGCTGGCATTCAAACTCAATCCGCTCTTAATGTTAACCCTTAACTACAGTAGCGGCCCAAAATGTGCACACGTATGCCGCACATCTAAATTCGAACCCTTCTTCGACAGTACTTTTAGGATCGGCTAATTGTATTGTACGTGTCAACGACCTCAACTGTACGACTCGAGCACTGGAAGACCCTGCCTCGCAGGGTACTTTTATCTCAAGGAGATTACAAAGAAAGCTTGCTATTCTAACTTTTGCCGTGCCATCAACTAACGTAACGGGCATGATGGATTGTTTAGCTGGTGAATCCTCTAGCATGTGTAAACTTACGATCGAATCTTACCACATATGTGAAAATTCATCCAGATTGAAACCTGATCGCACAAAGAACTGTGTTCGGCTGGAGAGTGACTGGTGAAGTTTTACAATCAGAGCCTTTACATTCGGTTGCATCTTTCTGCAGCAAGGTTGATTTAAGCGCTCAACTCTCTCGATTTTGGGAACTCGAGGAAATCCTTCAAGCGACACGACTATCCGAAGCCGAGGAATTCTGTGAAGAACTTTACCAGTCTACAACATATCGAAACCCCGATGGTCGCTATGTAGTGTCATTCCCTTTTCGCAGGGAATTTCTTAATGAGTTTTCTCTAAGAAATCTCGTAGCAGTGCTCTGTCCTAATTCATCCAAAATGAAACTCGACTTTTGAAAACCCCTGAATTGAAATCACACTATGATAGTGTGATTAACGAGTATTTTGAAATGGAACACATTAGAGCCGTTGGCCTCCCTCAGTCAAATGCGACTTCATATTACCTAGCCCATCACGCCGTATTTAAGCCCGATAGTGTCACTACTAAACTCAGAGTAGTATTTAATGCTTCAAACCCTTCCTCCAACGGCGTTAGTTTAAACAATATGTTGTACCCCGGACCTGTTTTACAGGCAGATCTTACGGTCTTAATTCTGCAATGGCGACTATTTCGATACATTTTTAATGCAGACATTGAGAAAATGTATCGGCAAATATTAATTCGTTCCGATCAAACCCAATTTGAACGGATATTTTTCCGAGAAAATCCCGAAGTCGATGTGAAGGATTATGAGCTTAATACGGTCACTTTCGGAGTGAACTGTGCACCGTATCTAGCGATTCGAACCCTTATTCAATTGGCAAATGATTGTGAACCCCAAGATCCGGCGGCATCTGAAATATTGAGAACTCAAATGTATGTTGATGACGTACTAGCTGGCTCGCATGAGCTAGAAGACGCATTTAAGAGACGCAATGAACTCACCCGAGTTCTTGGTTTGGCTGGTTTCGTTCTGCGAAAGTGACGGCGAACCACATTCGGCTCTTAGAATATTTACCCCCTGAGAATCTGCTTGATGCAGACTTCTTAAAATTTTCAGATGTCAGCACGACTAATGGAACGCTGATAAAGATAGTTTTTATTTTAAACTAGTTTCGCAGCCAGGGAGGGATATTCTGACTAAGCGTGCTGTCTTGTCGGAAATAGCTGAGCTATTTGACCCCGCCGGTTGGCTCTCTCCAAAAATTTTTGTGGAAAAAATTATTATGCAACAAATTTGAAAAGACAAGACAGATTGGGACGAAAGTTTAAACCACTTAACCCTTATTAAATGGCGCGCATTTTTTGGATGATTACCCGAATATTGAAAAAATTAACATTCCAAGATGGGTTAATTTTCACCCCAAGCATGACATTGAACTTCATGCGTTTTCCGATGCCTCTGAAAACGTATATGGTGCTGCACTCCATGTTCGGAATATTTCTTTGAATGAGATCACGGCACACTTCCTCGCGTCAAAGACAAAGGTAGCTCCTGTAAAATCCGAAACTTTACCGGATGAGCGTTTACCGAAGATTCGGCCCGTTTTACCAGTTTATTTGTGGAACATGTTCACAAGTGCTCAGCTCATGGAGGACATTCCTTAATGCTCCGTCTAGTGAGAAATGAGTTTTGGGTTCCGAAATTGAAGAATCTGATTCGTAAAGAATGTACCATTTATAGAAAGAAAGCCGGTCAGCAGATGATGGCTGCTTTACCCCCTGAAAGATCGTCTCTATCGAGACCGTTTACCCATACTGGTTTGGATTTCGCTGGTCCTTTCGACATAAAATCGTACATTGGTAGAGGTTGCCGAATTACGAAAGGATATGTCCTTGTGTTGTGTGCCTTGCCACAAAAGCTTTAAATTTGGAGGCAACAGGTGATTTATCGACGAAAACGTTTCTTGCTGCATTTGCTCGTTTTTTCTCTTATCGTGGCTGCCCGTCACATTTGTATTCGGATAATGGAACAGCTTTTGTCGGTGTAGCAAATTTACTCGAGGTCGAACGAAAACAGTTCTTACCCAATTTGAAGCGCAAATTGCTTGTAAGGAACAGTTTTCAGCCAATTGAATGGCATTTTATCCCCCTTGGGGCTCCTCATATGGAATATCTCAAAGCGTGTTGTTATCCGTCAGGATAATTTACCCCCAAATGAATGGCGAATCGGTCGCATTGTTGAAATCTATGTAGGACCTGACTCTAAGGTTGTTCTTTTGCCCAATACAGAAACCACTAATTCGTGTTTTTACATTTATTTTTGTCCCTTAGCTTAAAATGTCCCGTCGTTTAGAGGTGCACCGTTCCCCAGTCAAAGAGCCAGAAAATTTGACGCCCGCTAAGGCAAAACCCTCACGCGACGTAAGCCTTCGGGATTGTCGCCTCTGTAAAAGTGAGCATGCTCTGCGAAAATGGCTGAAGTTTCGACAAATATCGGTGGGAGAGCGGTGGGAAATGGTACGACGGTACCGTTACTGTTTTAATTGTTTGGCCCACTCCCACATGAAGGACAAGCAGGGAGCGATGCTTTGAGTGCTTGTCCGAGCACCACACCCTTCTCCAGCGCCACAAGACGTCTAGCACTCACCGAGGTTCTACCTCCACCGTGACCCAAGGAGACGGTAATCCCAGAGCTCAAACGTCAACAGGAAGACGTCGCAATAGGAGAAGGCGCAGCAAACCTGGTAACACCTCCAACGTCATTGTTGCTGTACCCAGCAACCACTACAACAACCACAGCAACAACAACCGCAGCAACAGCTTCAACCACGATTGCAACAGGCACCAACAAATGGGCTCTTTAATAACACCCCGGCTACAATAGTCATAAATGTCCATTCAGGACATATTGTATGATTTTTCGTTTTTTTTTTTACTTTATTTTTATTTTATTAATTTTTTATATTTTTTTTATATTTCTATATATCTTTTTTTTATTAAAATATTGTTATTTTTATTTTTTGAAAAAAGAAAATGAATTGTTAAAAAGTTTTGTTTTGTTCACCTTTTATTTATTAATAACCCCTTCTGGAATTTGTTTTCAGTCCTTATATTTAGTTCGCACAGTCCTTATCCTCCCTTGTTGCAGTTTTGCAGGGGGCGGGATGTTTATGCGCACGTGCAAACATCCTAAATGTTATTTGTCAGTTGGCTATTCCCTTTATTTCTTTACTCTCTAAATTTACTTACTCTTGTGAACCCAATAAGAACGGTACGTACGTGCTATAGTGCTGAAAATTGAAAATAATAACAAAAACCCCATTTCGTTATTGAACAAAAAAAAAAACTAATTCTTTTTTTAATATTATTAAAATTTCCGAGGAAAAATATTTCAAGGAAACGGCTTTTTTCTTTTGAATGTAAGCAAAAATATTTTTGTCATAAAAATATTTGAAATTGTTGTATTTTTAATTTGATAAAATATTAAAAACAACTAAAGCTAACAAACGAATTATGTGTTTGTAAGTAAAGGTAGAGCAGCACAAACAATATAATTGTACTATTTTGCGTTCCCGCGAAGTCCATATGCGAAAACAGCTTTCGTACAAAGGCGGCCACAAATGTTCAAATTGTATTTGTTTACAAAAAATAAATAAAATTCAGTTAAGTATTTATTTATTTTATTTATTAATCATATAATTACAAAGGCCTTCGGCCTTTCCCACCCTCTGGTGGGAATTAAACCCACGACCCCCACACTGATAAGCTAGCACGCTACCAACTAGCCTACCGGGGCGCTCCAGTTTAGTAGTGATAGTCGTTTTCTTTACAAGTAATTATAGATATAGATATAAAATTCGAAAAAAACAAACCTTTTGACAAAAATAAGATTCGTTATGCTGAAGGGTAGGCATTTAACGGTTTTATATTTCAGGGCTAACATATGGGGATTTGTGTTTCTACGAGTAAATGGAAATTGATGAATCGAATTTCTGTAACAATATATTTATAAGTTTACTGACAACTTTAAATAAATTATGGCAAATAAAATTCTTTCTGTGTAGGAAAAGTTTGAAAAATCAGTTTATTCACAGATTCTAAAGATTTTTTAAAAACGCAGTTAGAATAATTTGAAGTTTTTCTTACCAGCAAAAATTCTTTGAGGCAGTTTAATATTCAAGACTTAAGATTTTTTTAAGTATAGGTGCACTTTTTAGCTCAGTGGTGTTAAAATGAGTATCTTTATCATAAGTAATAATGACAACACTTTAAAATCTCGGAAAAGAATTTCTCTTAAGGGTTAGATTATGCGCAAGTGTTCACTATAATACCGGGCGTTTGAATCGAAGGCTTTTTTCAGCAGAATCTCAGAAAAAAATCTGGTTTCAAAGAACCTAAAACTCGGAGAATCTTTTCTTTCTGTAGAAAAACCCTCAAATCTAAATAAGTCTGAGTTTTTTATATGGGAAAGTTTTCAAAATGTTTGCAAAGTATTCATAACATTTTATTTATTTAGGTTGGCTAACTTATCTAAAAGAAAACTTTATTTAACACTATCCAGAGTTAGTTTAATGAAAATTCTCTTCTTGGTTACGGTTGCAGAGTTGGTCTTTAGCCTTGACCATGAGAAAAATTTGCGTGAAAATATCACTAAATAGGTATTTATCATAAAATATTAGTCGTTCTAATCGAATCTATAAATAAACAAACATTACATTGGTACATGTAACTACAAAATTTCTGTTGGAAAAAAATTCAGTTGTAGCAACGAATCTGTTTTTTGTATGTGCCATGAAGAAGTCTTAAGAACACACAATTTTACGAATTCGAGTAATCCGAATCGGGATTACCAAAGCTTTTTCAGTTTTGTTTTTCAAAGAAAAAAATTCTTCAGACAACAAATAAATAAAATTGTATCAATGTTTTTATTATAATTCGGTTGGAGTTTTTTTTAATAAATTCTGAATAACTGATTATTCCGATATGTTGACCATATTCTAACAGCTGCAACCGAATAAGGTGATAGTACATGTAACAACTAAAATTCGGTTGTCAGCAATGAATCTATTTTCTGTATGTACTACCAGACTATTACCCGGGTCTTGAAATAAAATTTATATTTTGAATCGTGAGGAAAATTGTTTTTTAGAGGTTGAGAAGTTTTATTTAAAATAAAACACAAAGACTTACGAAATGATTTATTTTAAATCTTTATGTGATAGCTTATTATTTGGCATGTAGTATTTTAAAAGAATTTCGGACACATGATGAGACTTAAGTATTTAAATAATTAATTGCCATTAAATATACATGTTTAGGTAATGAATAAAAATTGCTTATTTCAAATTTTTATTTTTTAATTTGTTCAGTGTATCATCTGTTACATTTATTTTTGTTATCGTTAAAATCACTGATCTAACTCTCTTGTCTCAAATTGTTTAACGGTTCTTAAAGCTGTATCAATTTTGTATAAATTCTCTCAAATCTGAAAAAATTGTAACCATTTTTTTGTCTTGCTTATAGTAGCAATATACATACATTACTGTTTGTTCAATAAAAAATATAAAAGTTTTGTTGTTTAACTTAAACGTCGTGTTTTTAATTCGAAAAACAAAATACAAAATTTGCAATATATACGTGTAAAAAGTTATACGTCAACATTTGGTGACCCCGACGAGATCTGACATGGGAAACAAAAACAAAGAATTATTTTATAAACGTAAAACAAAGCTACTAAAGCAACGTTTAGATGATTTGGAACGTGGTATACAAAATGGTGATATTGAATCGTTGGACGAAGCTGCTCTTTCCGTCAAATTGGAATTGATTGAAAAATTGTTTGCTGATTTTGAAATTGCGCATGATAATTTGGAACATGAGAACATGGCTGAAATGGAAAGTGTTCTACCATTAGAAGTCTCTTCAATATAGACTTCAGCAAAAACAATTCTTAAGCGGATAATTATGAACTTTGATCCAAGAACGAATTTACAAATTCCACAGCTGGTAAGACAATCAACAATTAGTGATATGCAGCCATCGCTCGTTATAGTACCACCTAAAACACGGCTTCCTTTAATAAAAATACCAACATTTAATGGCGTCTATACTGAGTGGCCGGATTTCTTTTCGATGTTTGAAACTGTTGTTGGTAATGATGACGAGTTATATAAACTTGAAAAATTTCAACAGCTGAAGTCATGTTTATCTGGCCCAGCATTGAATTCAATTCATTCGATGGAACTAAGTGATACAAATTATGATAAAGCAAATTATAATTTTAAGGAATCGATTTGAAAAAAAAAACGGTTAAATTTTCAGGCACATATCAGAGACATTATAGCATTGGACAAAGTAGATTTTGGTTCAGTGGAAAAGCTGCGGTATTTGAGTGACAGTGTAAATTCACATGTAAGGGCATTGGGTACTAAAGAGCAGATCGCTGATTGCTTATTGATTCATATAATAGAACGTAAACTTGATGTTGCTACTCAAACAAAGTGGGAAGAGACTACAGCTGTTAATAAAATACCAACATGGGATTCGATGGCGAATTTCTTGCAAAATAGATGTCAAACTTTGGAGAACGTTGAAAATGCTGTGGTAAATGAATCATCAAATAAATAGGTGGGATCTAAGTTTTATCAAAATACTAACAATCGTAAAAAATCATTAGTTGTTTCAACTAATACCCAAAAGGGCTGCCCAATTTGTAACTCTCAGTCCCATGCTATTTATGGTTGTCAACAATTTTTGTCATTAACACCCTCTTTGAGATACAAAGACGTTAAACGTTTAAATTTATGTATAAATTGCCTTAGAAAAGGTCATGGACTGAAGACCTGTATTTCAGGTAGTTGCCGGCACTGTTCGGCAAAACACCACAGTTTGCTTCATATGGAAGCCATTACAACACCACAACAAAATCATACTTCTGATGTGCCTTTATTTAAAAACACTAATTCAATCAATATTATCTCTGCCACATCTGATATAAATGCAGTCCCCTCTACTTCTAATGCATCTCATATGTCTTTAAATATGTTACCACAATCATCATTAATTGTTTCAAATTGTCATCCTAAACAAGCAAAAGTTAACACAATGCTAGCGACTGCTATAGTTTTTTTAAAAAACAATGTTGGTTCACTAATAACATGCAGGGCTATTCTCGATTCTGGCTCTCAAATCAATTTTATAACAACAAATTTCGTTAACAAATTGCAACTCAAGCCTAAAAGGTCAACAACACTTGTGTGTAGTATTGGGCAGTCAAATTTAACAGCTGGACAAATTGTTGATATTTTCATTCAGTGACGTTTTATACATACATCAGCCTGTTTACCATCAGTTGTAGTGCCAGTCATAGTGGATAATCAACCTTCATTTACAATAAATATTTCCAGCTGAAATATACCAGCAAAAATAAAGCTCGCAGATCCATTATTTTTTAAATCGCAACAGATCGACCTGTTAATAGGCGGAGACCAATTTTTTGAATCACTGTGTGTTGGAAAAATTCGACCATGGTTGCCACTTTTACAAAAAACTAAATTTGGTTGGGTTGTTGCTGGTGGGGGTAATCAGCGAAAGGTTAAATTGTGAATTCAATTTAGAGGATTTAATTCGTAGATTTTGGGAAATAGAAAATCATGCTGACATTGTTTTTTACAATCGGAATCACAAATTTTATTGTTTTTAAAAAAATATACAATTTAAATAATTTCATTAAGAATCTGTGTGAGGTAGCTAAATAAATTTTAAACTAAATACAAATTGACAAAAGGTTTTGAAATTTATTTTTTTTAATAATTATTTATTTACTCAATTGAGACTTAATCCTAATTCTGCAAAGCCATTTGGCTTGTCTGTAGAATGTAAAATATTTAATCATGGAATAATAAACTTATTTAATAAATTATGTCTTAATTCATTGCATTATTTACAATAATTTGGTTTAATTTCTTTAGTTTTTTAATTCATTGAATTATATTTATTTCCTTATTTTAGAATTCGCAATATTTATTAAATTTAAAGGCAATTTGTTGAAGATATTGGGTAATACTACAGATAAGGTATTTTTGCCGTAGTTGTTGCGATGACGTTCCACCTTGTATCTTCCGTCGGCTCGAAGTCGCTTGTTGTGGTCGTGATAGATGGCTTTTAAAAAACGATTATCTTTAAAAAGTTCATTAATTAGTGTTGTACAATAAATACTGTTAACATTTAGTATCTCAAGTTTGCTGGCAATGTTGTTGTACGTGGTTTGGCTATTGTTGTTGTTGGCGAGGGTGTTGTTGCCGTTGACGATAATGTTGTTGTTGTTGTTGACTAGCATGTAGTTGTTGTTGACAAGCATGTTGTTGTTGAGCACGATGTTGTTGAACACGTTGTTGTTAAGAATGTTGTTGTTGAGCATATGTTGTTGAGCATATAGTTGTTGAGCATGTTGTTATTGATTATATTGTTGGGTATGGTGTTGTTATAGTACGTGCTGTTGTTTATTAACGAATTGTTATTGTTGGTTGTACTGGTGTTTATTGTATTGTTGGTGGGAGTGTTGCTATTGTTTATATTGTTGTTGGGCATGGTGTTGCAATAGGACGTGTTGTTGTTTATTAACGAATTGTTATTGTTGGTTGTACTGGTGTTTAGTGTATTGTTGGCGGGAGTGTTGATATAAATCAAAGCGTAATTCAGATGGTTATTGTGTTGTTGTTTTTTCAATAATATTTTTAATATTTGATTTTGTGTTTGCTGAAGAGATTTGCAATACGTTGAACCTCCCCATGCAGTTATTCCATGTCTGATGTAGGACACGGCTAATGAAAAAGAGGCCTGTTTAAGGACGTGTATGGATGCGCAGTTACTGAGGTGATAAAGACTATATGGAGCAATTCCATATGAAAACGATCAAAATTGGCAAATTTTTGGACGACCCCTCTCCGATTTTAAAATAAATAGTTTCAATCGATTGCCCAGCAAAAAATAATGTACCTTCATATTTTTTTTTTTTATAGTGACTGGTTTAGTGGTGGTGTACACCACTGTCATGTGACAAAATTGAAGAATTCTTCATAAGGGACCTCATTGAAAGTTGTTTAAAAAAAAAACGACTAAACCGATCGCAACGAGTGATAGCTCGTTGGAAAGGTATTGAATCAGGCTTTAATTGAAAAATGAAATTCTCCTAATTTTTTACAGAAATTTACCTTTTTTCCCATGAAAATTAAATTTTCCCATGAAAATTAAATTTTCCGATTTTCCACAGAAGCTCCTAAATTTTCCGGCTAATTTTATTTTTTTTGGATTCCTCATAATTTTTGCTTTAACAATCAGCAATAAAAAAATGGGCCCCGACTCCTTGTTTGGACAGGAGAAGAGCATTTAAGAGACCACCTTGTTCTCATTGTTTTTATATTTTTTATAATTGAATTATTTTTAATTATTTAACATTATTTTATTTTATTATTAAAAATACATTTTAAAAATTATTTTACAGTTAAAAATACATTTATGAAGAAAAAATCAATTTTTTTTAAGAGCCCCAAGTTGAGTGTGTAGTGAATATGGTCTGCCTGCCTTCACAAGATCGGCCATAAATCCATGGATAATAGCAGCAGTGGCATGTAATGGCACACCAAACCCGACTGAGGCTACAGGTCATAAAATGTTTTGTAAATTTTTTAAATTACCAGGTAATAAATATTTCGCCTAAAATGACACGTGCAGAAACAAGTCGTAAAAGACGGATTTTCCATAAATATGGCGAAATATTTATTACCTGGTAATTTAAAAAATTTACAAAACATTTTATGACCTGTGGTCGGCTTATTTGCAGTAACCAATTAAGTCCCTCTTTAAAAAACATTTTATGAGCAGTAGTTCACGCAAATTTTCCTATTAAAGAAAAGCAAATATCGGTTATTTTTTTTACCTATTTTTTACCAAAAAATAAATATAAATACTTCACACACTCTGAGTCAAATTTCAGTTGAATACTAAACGTGAAAGTGTTAAAGTGTTTTTTTTTTTGTAAAGTAAAGAGTGAAGCTGTAAAGACAATTTAAAGTTAAATGAATAAATTTTGCTGCAATCCGTTTAACAAGAGTGGACATCGTTCGAAAAAGATAAAAGTATTAAAATTAACTGGTGTTTCGAAGCGATACATGAATGAAATAAATATATAATACGGTGAAGAAGCACAATTCATTTGCCCCAAGTGTAAAATCGATTTGTCTCAACAAGCAAATGCATTGAAACAAATGCAACCACAATCCGAGAGTGAAATGACAATTGAACAAAATGTTTCATCTGATAGTGAGGCAGACATTCCGATGGTCAATATGTCTTTGAGTCCTTTGAATGAGGCTATTACCACTTTAGGTGAAACGCCTATTAGAAAAAGAAAGTTGCGAAGTGAAAAATACAGGAAAGATAAAAAAGGCAAGGTTATGAGTGCAATCGCGACAATAGAATTAGTTCGACAGAAGGGCATATTGGCGACTCCCACCAAGAAATTTGGCTCAAGGACCCTCAGCGAAGCAACGGTGAAATTGATTCAAGATTTTTACTGCAATGATGACAACAGCCGCGCCTGCCCAGGTACACGTGACTATGTTATCACACGTGAAGATGGAGAAAAAGTACACAAGCAGCGCAGATTATTATTGTGTAATCTATCCGAAGCATACCATCAGTTCAGAGAGAAATACCCAGCAGAAAAAGTGGGATTTTCTAAGTTTGCCATCCTACGACCAAAAGAATGCGTGCTGGCATTAGACAGGCACGGAACGCATTCAGTCTGCGTTTGCATGTTTCATCAAAACATCAAATTAATGTTCTTTCCATGCAAGAAATTGAAAGTATTTCACGGTGAAATTGAAACATATAGGGACCTCCTGTCGAAGTCGTTGTGCGCATACCCCACGGAAAATTGTCATCTGTCCAAATGCGACAATTGTCCGAAGATTGACGAGCTAGAGCAATATTTGGCGGAAAAGTTTGAACAGCTGTTAATTCAGGAGGTGCATTTCAAACAGTGGATAATTAGCAGCGGCAGATGTTCCCTTGAGACCGTGGTAAAGCAGATTCCGAAATTCATCGAGGAATTCGGATTCAAGTTAAATGAACTGAAGGCGCACCATTTCATATCCGAAATGCAATCGAAATTTCTAAAGGAAAGTAAGGAGAAATTAGCCCAAAATGAATTCATTGTGATAAGCGACTTTGCCGAGAATTACACTTTTCTCGTTCAGGATGAAATTCAGGCTTATCACTGGGCAAACGACCAGTGCACGGTGCATCCTTTTTGCATTTATTTCAAAAACGAAGATAACGAACTACAGACCGTAAGCCTTGTTGTTGTCGCGGAGAGTTTAGCTCATAATTATGTGTCCGTTTATTTATTTCAAATAAAACTGTTTGAATTCTTAAGATCAAAATTCGATGCAATCGACAAAGTAACGTTTTTCTCAGACGGCGCGGCTTCTCAGTACAAGAATAAAAAAAATTTTTACAATCTTTGCATAATTGAAGAAGAACAAAACTGCAACGTCGAGTGGCACTTTTTTGCGACGTCCCACGGTAAGGGCCCATGCGATGCGTTAGGGGGAACCCTAAAACGCATGGCGACTAAGGCAAGTTTGCAAAGGCCATATACTGACCAGATCTTAAATGTACAACATTTGTTTTCGTGGATTCAAAGCAAGGAAATTGCCATTAACACAGTTTTATGCACTCAAAAAGAACAAGATGCCATGGAGCAACGACTTCAAAACAGATATAATAATGTCAAAACTATAACTGGAACGCAAAAGTTTCATTGCTTCATACCAAATATTTCTGATATGTCAATTAATGTAAAGCGGTACTCTTCGTCTGCCGACGTGCTAAATTTAAAGTTACTTTAATTTTATAATGATGCCAAGACAATTGAAATTTTTAATAAATATTGTAATTAAGTATAAGCAGCAAAATAAGAAAGATTTTTTCTTCATAAATGTATTTTTAACTGTAAAATAATTTTTAAAATGTATTTTTAATAATAAAATAAAATAATGTTAAATAATTAAAAATAATTCAATTATAAAAAATATAAAAACAATGAGAACAAGGTGGTCTCTTAAATGCTCTTCTCCTGTCCAAACAAGGAGTCGGGGCCCATTTTTTTATTGCTGATTCTTAAAGCAAAAATTATGAGGAATCCAAAAAAAATAAAATTAGCCGGAAAATTTAGGAGCTTCTGTGGAAAATCGGAAAATTTAATTTTCATGGGAAAATTTTATTTTCATGGGAAAAAGGTAAATTTCTGAGAAAAATTAGGAAAATTTAATTTTTCAATTAAAGCCTGATTCAATACCTTTCGCTTTAGTAGTTTTTTTTTTAAACAACTTTCAATGAGGTCCCTTATGAAGAATTCTTCAATTTTGTCACATGACAGTGGTGTACACCACCACTAAACCAGTCACTATAAAAAAAAAAAAAATATGTAGGTACATTATTTTTTGCTGGGCAATCGATTGAGACTATTTATTTTAAAATCGGAGAGGGGTCGTCCAAAAGGTGATCGCTTTCATATGGAATTGCTCTATGCTGTTTTTCTTAATTTTTTTCGTATATGTTGAATCTGCGTAAGCCATTTAAAGTTATCGTCCACATAGACTTCAAGGTATTTGTTCGAGCTTACGACTTCAATAAATGTTGCGCAGTTATCGTACGTGTTTACGGTTATGTTGTGTAGGCATTGTGTGTTGTGAAATTTTAAGCTGACGTTATTACGAACAAGATGCGGCGATTTTATATGCATTAGTTTAGTTTTCGTTGCGTTTATTATAAGCCCATTGTCATGACACCATTTTGATATTTTGTTAAGCTCGTTTTGCATGATAAGAGTAGCGGAACTTACGTTCTCATGCGCTACAATAATTGCAGTGTCATCTGCGTATGCAAATGTCGTGCTATTTTTCAGGATCTTTAACATTTCATTACTATAGATCAGGTAAAGAATGAGTCCTAATTTGGAACGCCGTACTTTAGTCTAGTTTGGTTGCTTAGTTTGTTGTTCACTTTAACGCGATATGACCTTAATTGAAGGTAGTTTTTAAACCATTTTAAACAATTTCCTCCAATTCCGTCTCTATATAAAATATTTAATAAATTTGATAGGACAAGGTGTCGAATGCTTTGCTGAAATCTATGAACAGTGCTAAGCAGTGAATATTTTTATTTAAACAACCATTAATAAAATTTGAAAAATTTCCCAAAAGCTTATTTATATTTTTCCCTTTTTTCAATCCAAACTGGCTCGGATTTATAATATTATATTTCTTTAGAAAGCTGGTAAGCCTTCTTACAATAACCTCTTCAAGTACTTTTTCTATTACTGGTAGAATAGCGATAGGCCTTTAATATTATTTCTTGTGCCGGTTTTGTAGATTGGCCGTATTATGGACGTTTTTAGTAGTGTGGGTATACAGACGGTTTCAATGCTGGAGTTGATAAAAGCAGTTATTACTGGTGCCATACATAGGATTTTAAATCTTTTGGTTTTATACCGTCTATTCCAGGACCTTTTTTATTTAATGTTTAATTTGTTCAAAATATTAAAAACTTCTTCTTCGATAGCAAGGGAAATAAAAATTGAATTTTGAATGGCTGAATGCTGATTTTGTAGTGTTTTAATGTCACATTTTTGTATAATTTTTTCAACGTTTTCTTTAAAATTAATTGCGAAGTTTTGCACAATATTTAAAGTATTTTCATTTTTAAAGTTTTTAATTATTGTGTTATCTATATTATTTGTTTTTTTACCCGTTATCTCATTTATTAATTGGCATGTTATCCAATATTGTTTCTGTTCTCTATAAATTTATTTTTATAATAGTTATTTTTTCAAAATTCATATTTTTATTTAGTTTATTCCTAAATTTTGTATACTCATATTCATATTGTTTATTATTACGGTTACTATGCCATTTCTTGAAAAGTTTATTCCGAATATCACATAATTGGATTAAATCATCACTTATCCAAGGTGTTGCGTTTCTTGCTTTATATAATTTTTTCATTTTTACAGAATTTTCATAAATTCTACAGAAATTATCATAAATTTCTTAAAAAAAAGTCATTTGTATTTATGTTTTATTTATTTATTTTTTATTTATTTATTTATTTATTTTGATTTCCTATACAGCAAGACTTATAATCTTATAATTAGAGTATAGGAGGAGTAATAGGAAATGAGCAATAATGTTTAAATATTTTAGAATATAATTAACTTTAAACAGTATATAAAAAAAACGATTTAATTAAAATAAAGGGTGTCCCAAGAAGAACGCAATTTTTAAATCTGGCAACATTCGAAGTGTCATTGTTTGACATTTGAACAATTGTTTTTGTTTGCTAGTAGAAGGTACGAGGTTAGTAAAAATGGAGCGCTACACGAATGAACAACGCATTCTCATTGTGAAATTGTTTTACCAAAATGGTGAAAGTTTTGCGGCTACAGTTCGCAAATTGCGATCAATTTGGGGTCACAATAATGCTCCAAATGAGTCAACTGTAAAGAGATTAATGGATAAATTTGCCGAAACTGGGTCTGTTAGTGATGTAAAGACAACAACGCGCCATCGACCAGGTCGATCGACCGAAAATGTCGCAGCTGTACGTGATGATGTCGCTCAAACTCCATCCACCTCAATTCGACACCGAGCTCAGCAAATTGGTGTCTCCAAATCCACTTTGCAGCGAATTTTGACGAAAGACTCAGGAACTGAAGCCAGCTGACCATGGACAGCGAAGGGAGTTCGTTAATTGGGTATTGGAGAGACAACATGAAAATGCTGATTTTGCCGATAAAATCATCTTCAGTGACGAGGCCCATTTTCATCTTGATGGCTTCGTCAATAGGCAGAATTGTCGCATTTGGGGTGAGGAAAATCCTCAAGTGATTCACGATAAGCAAATGCATCCTCAACGTGTCACTGTGTGGTGTGGTTTTTGGGCTGGAGGAATCATTGGACCTTTTTTTATGAAAATGAGGCAGGCCAAGCTCAAACAGTCAATGGTGTTCGGTATCGTGAAATGATAACCAGTTTTTTCTTGCCTAGAATTGAAGAAATGAATGTGGAGGGCATGTGGTTCCAACAAGACGGCGCCACATGTCATACAGCCAGAGAAACAATTCAATTGCTGCATCAGTCATTTCCCGGTCGTGTTATTTCGCGTTTTGGAGATCAGAATTGGCCGCCTAGATCGTGCGATTTAACACCATTAGATTTTTTTCTTTGGGGTTTTTTGAAGTCGATGGTTTACGCGAATAAGTCGACGACGACTCAAGCCTTAAAAGAGGAAATTGGACGCTGCATTAATAAAATACCGCAGCATTCATGCAAAACGGTCATTGAAAATTTCATTAAAAGATCGCGTGCATGCCAGCAAAGCCGCGGCGGCCATCTGCACGATATATTGTTCCATACATAACCTCATTCTGTCTACTTTACGATATAATAAAGTTTCACGATTTTTTTTAAATATCTGTGTTTTATTTAAAATTTAAAAATTGTGTTCTTCTTGGGACACCCTTTATAAATTGAAATATGGTTATTTAATAATTAAAATGTAAAAAAGAGAAAAAAAAGAAAGAAATTACACAAAAATTAAATTAACTTTAATTTAATAACATTATTTTTAAAATATTTATGAAAAACTAAAAAAGTCAAAAAGGTATCTTTTTAAATGCATGGCATTGCTTATAAATTGTATATTTGGAGGCAGAGAGTTCTAAAGACCTATTGAATGGATGTAAAAATGACATTCAGATTTTGCGGTACGATGTCTAATTGGAGTTAAATTATAATTTCTAAGTGATTGGGAAAACATAAGCCTGTAATAAAGATATGAAGGTTCATGCGTGTATATAACTTTGTGAATTAGAATTAGAGTTCGAATCTGTAACAAATCAGCAAACATAACACGGTACAGGTTTTTCGCGACTAATGACACACGGTCGTATTTCCCCAATCCATAAACATATTTTACGACAGCATTGTAGGCAACATTTAGCTTGTAGTATCGGTTTTAGCAAAAATTTCACATCCGTATAAGAGAGTTGGCATTAAATAAGTTTTTGCTAAAAGTAGGCGAATTTTAAGTGGCGTGAAATATTGTGTTTTCCATAAGGTTCGCAACATAGAGTAGATTTTTCCAGCAGTAGCATTTATATGGTCTTACCAGGTAAGAGTATTATTAAATATTATACCAAGATTTTTTGCTGTATTTACGATTTCAATTCTTTGATTGTTGAGAATAATTTCTGGTTTTACAATTATTTTCATAGATTTCTTGGTTATAATCAAGCATTTTGATTTAGATGGATTTAGGCAGAGACCATTTGCATTTGCCCATATGTGAATTCGTTTAAGATCCTCATAAATTTTATAAACACAATCTTCAAATTCCATTTTATCACAACTTATGTAGACTTGAACGTCATCAGCATAGATATGAATATTACAGTATGATAATTGGGTAGTTAAATAATTTACATAGATGGTAAATAGAAGAGGGCCAAGAATAGAGCATTGTGGTACTCCTTTTGTAACAGATAACGGGCGCGATTTCTTATTATTAGCAAATACTGATTGTATACGATCCGATAAGTATGATGAAATTAAGCGTATTGATGACGATGAAAAATTAAACATTTTTCTCAATTTCATGGTAAGAACATTGTGGTTAACCGTATCAAATGCCTTAGAGTGATCCAAGAGTACTAGAAACGAAATGTTGCCTTTATCCAAATTTTCACGTAATTCTTCAGACACATCAATAAGAGCAGTTATGCAGCTATGTTTTGGACGAAAGCCTGATTGCCTGCTAGTTAGAAGACCATTATCATTTACATAGCCATATATTTGGTGATGTAATATCTTCTCAAAAACTTTTGACAAGTATGGCAATATAGCGATTGGCCGATATTCATTATTTGCTTTCGGCGTAGGTATTATTTTTGCATAATTCCAGTTTCCAGGGAATATACTCTTTGTTAAAATTGTGTTAAATATGAATGTTATATAAGGTAGCAGTGCTTCCTGCTTTTAAAAATCGTACATCTGATTGATTTACAAGTTCAAAATTGAACTCATTTTCATTCACCATATGAGTTTGATTATAGAAATTTTCATTTAAAGGAATACTAGGAAGTTTAGTTAATGTTTGATTAAGTTTTTCTACATCTATTTCCGTTGAATCTACTAGATTGGACTTTCCAATACCAATTTCAAGTATGGCTTTCCAAGTTTTCTTTGAACCGACAGCTGATTTAAAAATATTGGAATAGTATATAGATTTTGCATTTTTAATCTTCCTATTTACCACTCGTCTTGCATTGCAATATTCTTTGTGTAACTCCTCAGTTTTAAAACGTTTCCAGCGATTGAATATCAAGTCTCTCTCTTCAATTGCAGTTTTTATATTAGTGTTGAACCATGGTTTTTTCTTGTAGTTATTTATTGATGTTTTCACAGGTACAGATTTGATGAAGACTTCACCAAGATTTTGTTCCAAAAAATTAAGTTGGCTATCCACTGAAGGCATATAATAAATCGAATCCCAGTCAATATTGGAAAGCTCAAGTGATACAGTGTTAAGATCCATGTGTTTAAAGTCATGAAATGTGATGGCATTAGTTGAAAGTTTTAGTTTAAAATCGAACGTGAGAAATATTAGATCATGTTTCGAAAAACAAGATGCTGTAAGTTGGTCATAGAGAAGGACTTTATCTTTATTACTAACAAAAATAACATCGAGTAATGTATTTCTAGTGGAGGGATAATGAGTGGGTACTGTTGTATTGGTAGGATAAAGGCCAAAAGATTGCATATCGTTTACTAGGTGACTTTCAACTAAAATATTTGAATTAAAATCCCCACATATGACAACTTCATCATGTTTCAGTGTAAGATTTTCAAGAGTCTTTATAAAGTTTCCAGTATCAGTTCTCTTATTAGGTCGATACACACTATTAAATGAGATTTCCACAATAATATGTTCAATTTTTTATTAATTAAAATATTCCAATTTATTTCTTTAATTTTATTATTAACTTTGAAGTTGTCTAATTGGGCACCCGGTAAGACTATGGTTTCTCTACTCTGTTTTTCTTTTTCATCTTCTTCATATAAACCAGTGATGTTCATTGCATGGGACAATTGTCCCCTGCTCAACTCACATGTATTCTTACGCTCTTGCCTTTAGTCGTCACTGAAACAGCAAGAAGTATATAATTTTCTATAGAGTATGTTTCTCTCTCACGAACTTTTTAGTACTCTCTTAGAACACGAACATAGTTTGGAGGCAACAAAGGTGAGTTTTGGTCGCCAACTTTTAGTAGTGTTTAGCGGTGCTGCCATATAACCAATTTTAACTATTTTTTTGGGATTTCAGAGATTTTTCAGATTATTTCATAATAAAATGTTTTTTTATTTTATTAATGTATTTTTTCAGATTTTTCATATAAAAATATAATATTTGTTCTATATACTTTTTATTTTTACTAAAATTAGACATGTTTAATAAAGTAAAAAAATACAACAAAAACTTGCAATTGTGTTAAAAAAAAGTTACGAATTCAAACATAACATTGTGACATGAAAAGTATTAAAGTGTGTACGTTAAGGTATGAAGTTTTCATAACTTAATATTTTTTTTATATTCCCACGAAAAGACTAAATGAACTAATATTGCGAAATCAAGTTACACGCGCGAATATTTTATGTTGACACCGATGTCAGCAAAAATATTATTTTTTTGAATTCTTTACTCGAACCATTTTTACCTTTACTAAATTATGCTGACGCTATGTCTGCAAAATTATTAAAAAAGTCGTTATTATGATTTATGCTAGATAGGAAAGTCAGTTCGAATTGAACCACGAAAAGTGGCAGTAACGTAAATAATTAATAAAGAAATAAACGTAAATAATTAATAAAGAAATAAAAATTTTATATTTTTTTTAAAGTAAAAAAGGGACAGTGTTTTAATTGGGGGCTCAACCGGGATCGCCTATCGAAAACAAAGTTCTGAAAAAAACAAGTAAGAACATCGATAGTGCGTCCGCCAACCAAACAAAAAAGTATCCTTATGAAAAGGAGAAAATAATAAAAAAAAAAACAGTGACAATAAAAAAGTATCCTTATGAAAAGGAGAAAATAATATAAAAAAAACCAATGACAATAAAAAAGTATCCTCACAAAGAGGAGAAAATATAAAAAAAAAACAGTGACAGTTAAAAAGTATCCTTATTAAAAGGAGAAAATAAAAAACACATTGACAATTAAAGAAAAAGTGTCCTATAAAAAGGAGAAAATAGTGACAAACAGAAAAAACCCTTTTTGTGTTTAAACAAATAAACTAAGTGATTTAAAATAAATAAAGTGTCAAAAAAAACTCTATGTTCATCAACAACATTTTTAAAAAAAAAACTTATTAGGAAAAATGTATAAAAAAAAACAATTTCGTGAACAATATTTTTTATAAAAAAACTAGACAGTTGTATAACAAAAACAAAAGTTTTTTTTAAAAAAAAACATCATTTTTAAAAAAAAATTATGACAAAAAACATATAACAAAAAGAAAACACAAAATATATAACGATTGGCCTAACTAACTGTCCACTCCGAGACAGCAACACCCCAGAACGAGTGTAATCTGGGACAGCTTTAAAGCGGTGGTACAATAACAGAGACAACTTGCAGCGGCAGATATTACAAATAACAAATTATTGTAAGTTTAGAAAATAACTTAAATTAAATTGTAAATCCGAAAATTCTTTACAAACTGGCTAATATAGTAGAAGATATAGTAGAAAATCTCACGGAAGAGGAGATCAAATTTCTAATTAAACGTAGAGAGTTAGATACAATTGACGAAGAACTAGAAGCACTAGAAAGGGAATACGAAACGAACTCAATAGACGATCTTTCAAATATATTTTATAACATGACAACAAGTGATCCCAACATGAACAGTGATCAAATAATTAGGATAGTGACGCAGGCCACAGCACCACTCCTAAGGGAATTGGAAGTGCTAAAGGCAAATTTTGACAGACTGACAATTGCAAATACTGTTACAGAATACGAACAACAAACTATTGACGAAACTAAACGATGTGACGAAAGCTTGGATGTTATAAAATCCCTTCCAAACTTCAACGGAAAGATACCTCTTATGTAAGCTGGCGAGAAGCCGCAAACAACTCCATGAGTCTATATACCAGGGGTAGTCGTAGGTATTTCGCTGCATTGACCATTTTACGGAACAAAATAACAGATGAGGTAAATGACACTCTAACGAACCACGCTACGGTACTGAATCTTGACGCTATTATGGCCCGACTGGACTTTGCTTATGCCGACAAGCGGCCAATCCATATCATTGAACAAGAACTCAGTATAATGAGGCAAGGTTCTTTGACAATTTTGGATTATTATAACGAAGTTAACAAGAAACTGACTTTACTAATAAATAAAACGATAATGACCTATGGATCAAATTCCTCTCTATCGAATGAACTAAACTGTAAAAATCGACAATATGCGCTTAGAGTTTTTGTCACCGGTCTAAACCCACCACTGGCGAATATTCTTTTCTCACTTTCACCTTCCGAATGCCTTAGCCAAAGCTCAGGAGCTAGAAGCGAATAATGTAAGAGCTAATTTTGCTGTACAATTCAATAGAAATCAGGGCAGCAATCAAAATCTAAGGAATACCCAAAATGTTTTACGATTTCCTCATAGAAATCGCGTTAACAATTTTCAACATGGCCAAAACCTTCCCATTATCCATCGCCAACCTAAGCCCGAACCGATGGAAATAGGAAGCTCATTAAATATTCCGGTCGCTGCGACGAATAATAACGTTCGACAGAGTGGACAATCACTAAATTATGGACGAGGACCACAAATTAGTCAGTGGCAACAACGGCCACAAATTACAAATCAATTTCGCCAAAGGCCACAATTTAATTATGCCATAAAAAGGCAACATCCTAGCGGGCAATTTAGTTCCCAGCCAATAAACAAGGCCCAGAGAGTAAATAATTTAAATGAAACAGATTTTTTAGACACGACCATACATCATTAGGACAGGAGCATCCGGGAGAACTTTCAGAATTTTAATTGACAGTGGAGCAACCAGTTGTTACTGTAGCCCCAATGTCCTTACTAACAGACAGGAATTAGATATTAAGAAAAGAATAAAAACCATAAATGGTTTTACCATTATCAAACACTGCTACGAGGCAAGACTGTTTGGTATTAGAGAAAGATTCTATGAGATTCCCAACTTAGAATCCGATATTTTAATAGGTTATAATTTTTTGAAAAAAGCTAACATAAAACTTGATTTTGAAAACGGCACAATTACGTGTGGCGATAAAATTGATAAATTTATAAATTTTAATAAACCACCATCAACGAGTAGTGCTGTTAATGAAAATAAGGAAAACGAGGAAAATATTATAAATAACTTGAGAAATGATCTTGAGTGCGAAAATTATGACGAGAATGATATCAATCGTAGTTATGGAAGAACCATAATTGATGAATTAGATAGTGAAATTCGAAATGAAATAGAAAATTTACATTCGAAAATTGATACTGTTCTGCCATTCAGAACGGATATAAAAGCTGAGATACGTACAATTTCTGAAACTCCTATATGGAGTAAGCAATATCCCTATCCACTCTCAGTGAACTCATTTGTAAATAAGGAAATAGAAAAACTATTAAATGACGGAATCATACGTCCCAGTAAAAGCCCTTACAACTCCCCAATATGGGTAGTGCCAAAAAAAGGAACTAACGAAGACGGAACGCAAAAATCTCGAATGGTAATTGATTATAAGAAACTAAATGGAAACACTATATCATATAAGTATCCGATACCGGATTGCAGTGTTATCCTATCAAATTTGGGAAAAGCGAAGTACTTTTCCACCATCGACCTCGAATCCGGTTTCCATCAAATTTTAATGAAGCCGGAAGATATTGAAAAAACAGCGTTTTCTGTGAACAACGGAAAATATGAATTTATTAGACTCCGTTTCGGATTGAAGAACGCACCCAGTATCTTCCAAAGTGCCATGGATGATATTTTAAGGGACTATATAGGAAAATTTTGCCACGTCTATATAGACGATATAATAGTATACTCGGAAAATTTGCAAGAACATAGGAAGCATTTGAAGATGGTAGTTCAAAGATTTAGGGATTCTAATATGAAAATTTCTTTGGAAAAATCAAATTTTTTCAAAAAAAGGGTTGAATTTTTGGGTTATATTGTTGCCCATGGTATTATAAAAACCGATCCAAAGAAAATAGAGACGATAAATAGTTACCCTGAACCTAAAACTCTCAGACAATTGAGAGGCTTCCTCGGCATAACAGGATACTATAGAAAATTCATTAGAGATTACGCAAAAATCTCAAAACCATTGACAAAATATCTTACAGGAGAGAATGGCAAAGTTTCACAATACATGTCCAAAAAAATTGCAGTAGAATTTGATTCGGAAGCTCAATCAGCTTTCAATAGACTAAAAAATTTATTAACTGACCAGGTTGAACTTGCACAACCTGATTTCAATAAGAAATTTACTCTGACAACTGACGCATCAAATGCAGCAGTTGGCGCTGTCCTAACCCAAGATGGCAAACCCATAATTTTTATTTCCAAGACACTTACTTCTACCGAACGAAACTACGCTACAAACGAGAAGGAATTATTTGCGATAGTTTGGTCTTTAAAAACACTGAGGAATTATCTATACGGAGTGGCAGATTTGGAAAACCATACCGACCATCAGCCACTCACTTTTGCAATATCTTCTAGAAATCCAAACGCGAAACTAAAAAGATGGATGTCCTTTATAGAGGAATATTCTCCAAAATTTGTCTATAAACCGGGCGCAACAAACGTCGTGGCCGATGCCCTTTCTAGACAAATATTAAATAATATATCAGATGATGAATCTTTACACAGCACACAACAATCCGCTGAAAGTAGTGAAGAATTTACAATTAAAGAAACTTCCAAACCACTCAATGAATTTAAACAGCAAATTCTACTAAGCAAAACCGACTTTACAAGTTATCAATCAGTTAGTAACTTCAATAGAACTAGACACATCATTGAATTTGATACAAGAGAGAGTCTTAAAAACATGTTAAAAGAATTTATACGGCCCAATTTGGTGACAGCAGTACATTGTTGCCTAGAAGATCTTTATGAATTTAAAGAAACAGTAAAAGAAACTTTTACTAAAAAATTTGTTTTTACTAAAATCTTTGCAATCGATATTGTTAATGTCGATGACCAAAAAGCCATAATGAGGAAACTCACACTAGGGCACATAGGAATTCTAAAGAAAATCACAAACAAGTTTGTAAACAATATTATTGGCCAAAGATGATCGACCACTTCAAGGAATTTATCAGACATTGCAATATCTGCAGTAAAGCGAAATATGATAGGAAACCAACTAAGATTCCAATTGGAGAGGCTCCAATTCCTAGTAAGGAGGGGGAGTTCCTACACATCGATATTTTTTATGCCCAACATTTAAAATTCCTTACCTGCATCGACGCATATTAAAAATTTCTTATAATAAAACAAATAGAAGATAAAACAAACTTAGGTGAAAAAGTCTTCGATATATTACAAACTTTTCCTGCAGCAAAAAAATTAACGTTAGACAATGAACCAGGCTTCAAAACTCCTACTTTCCGATCTTTAATGCAAAGATTAAAAATTCAACTGTATTTTTGTAATCCTAGACATAGCACAACTAATGGACAGGTAGAAAGAGCACACTATACTTTGATTGAAATAGCAAGATGCTTAAAAGAAGAATTTAATTTACTAGATACCACTGAAATATTTCATAGAGCAGCTCAACAGTATAACTTCAGTATTCACTCAGTTACAAATGAAAAACCATTTGATGTATTTCATAATAAAGTCAATCATGAAAATCTGCGCAACAGACTATTAGAGTCACAAAGCAGAATGTTAAATAGAAATATCCCACATTAATAAAAACTTTTGAGACAGACCAAGAGGTCTATGAAAAACAGAGAGTAAGGGAAGACTTAGGGAATAAGATTAAAGTTCATAGTAGAAATAGAATAATTCACAAAGAGAACATAAAAACCTAATGAGATTTCATTTTATAGGAAATGTTAAAACTATTGATTTTACTGACGATATTCACCAACTGTAAATTAGAAGTACAGATACTGGACTACTCCAATTCTCAGATGATTTCGATTCACGCTGGACAAACACGAATACAGGACGGGAATTTCAAATTAATACACTACATAGATTTGGAGAACTATAAAAACGTAATTGCTGACTTGAGACAGGAAATTCGAAACAAAATCTCTTCGGACAGTTCAATCTTTCCAATGCTTAATCATGAAATAGGACAAATACAATTACAACTGAACCGTATAAAACCTAGAAAGAAAAGATCGATCGATTTTCTGGGGACTGCTTGGAAATGGTTAGCGGGAACACCAGACCATAACGACCATCAGATACTACTCGATAAAACGAACAATATTTTAGAAAACACCAAATACCAACGAATAATTAATAGAGACACCATCACGAGAATGAACCAACTGACTAACATAACAAACGTCATTTTAAGGAAAATACAGACAGAAGAAAATTTTAGGAGGGAATTTGAACAAAATTTAATTTATAAACTAAAATTAATAAAAGAAGAAATATTAAATATAGAGTATGCCTTACAGTGGGCCAAAGCAGGAATTATAAATACTTTTATATTATCAGAAGAGGAAATAAGTGAAATCAAGAAACAGTTAGACTATGAAGAGTTCCCATTCTCCAATATTGAAGAAGCATTAGAATTTTCGGATATAAGAATAGCTGTAAACAATATGTCAATTATTTATATTGTAAATTTGCCTACTATTAGTACAATATTTGTGAAAATATATTAATTAAACCATTAAAAATATACAAAACTATAATAAAAATTCAAAATGAAAATATTGTAAAATGTAAAAATAGAATTTTTGAAATGAAAACTGAATGTAAAACTTTTAATAAATTATCAATTTGTAATAATCAAAACCTTTTAGAAATAAGTAATACAAACTGTATTCCAAAATTGTTATCTAGCGGTAATCATAATTGTACTATGGTTAATAACCAACACGTCCCAACTATTGAGGAAATAAAACCGGGAATAATTTTGTTAAACCAATACAATGGTTCAGTAAGTATTTCAGACGCTAAATCCTGGAATCTATCGGGAAACTTTTTAATCAAATTTCATAACGCCACATTAAATTTAAACGGTGTTAACTATTTCGCAAGAGAATTACACAGTTGGAAACCGCTTCCAGCCATTTTTCAGTTCTCCTCTAACAAAACAGAAATGGAAGAAATTCTTTCTCTGCAAATGATGAAAGAAATCCAGTTGGAAAATGTCCATGAGCTCGACTCGTTGTCGACCGAGGGAAGAATTGAATTTTCTTTCAATATGGTTCTTTCAATTTCATTGGTCGCAATTATAATTTTTGTCATCTGGAAATTGAGGCAAAAGGACAGAACGAATCTGACAATAAACAACCAAGGCTCTACGCCGACAATTCCAGATCCTGAAAGCTCGTCTCCAGAAAGGAGACAAGTTCTTAAGATATTAAGACAAGTCTTTCAAAATGATTCAATCGGGACAATTGATCTTACGGAGGGAGGAGTTAAGGTATGAAGTTTTCATAACTTAATATTTTTTTTTATATTCCCACGAAAAGACTAAATGAACTAATATTGCGAAATCAAGTTACACGCGCGAATATTTTGTGCTGACACCGATGTCAGCAAAAATATTATTTTTTTTGAATTCTTTACTCGAACCATTTTTACCTTTACTAAATTATCCTGACGCTATGTCTCCAAAATTATTAAAAAAGTCGTTATTATGATTTATGCTAGAAAGGAAAGTCAGTTCGAATTGAACCACGAAAAGTGGCAGTAACGTAAATAATTAATAAAGAAATAAACGTAAATAATTAATAAAGAAATAAAAATTTTATATTTTTTTTAAAGTAAAAAAGGGACAGTGTTTTAATTTGTACACACATTGACCGACTATGTCTATCCATATCCATTATTTCCCATTTCTATGGTAAAAATCTATAATAAAAAGAGAATAAATATGCTATTAATTGTTGCAACATATAACTAAAAACCTATAAAAAGTGCAATAATTTTAAAAAAAATTTTTTCATGAAAAAGTGATAAACAGTTAAGAGTCCCAAAAACTGGGATAAAAAATTACACTGTTTATGTGGCAGCACTGCATACACCAAAATTAATGTTTTTCAACACTTTAGCAACTTTGAAAATGTTGCCCTCTCATTTAAAAATGTTGCCGCTGAACTCTGTACCATGTTGAATTTCCGGTAGAGCGGGAAAAATACTCTATAGAAAATTATATACTTTTTGGAAACAGCGGCGAATGAACACGCGTGGCAGATGTATGCTGATTTTTCTTTAATGCACTGAGAAAAATTAATAGCAATGTAAGAAAAATATTTTATGATAATACAAGATCTATAAAAATCTTTAATAACCTAATAAAAAAACGCATTTTTTTAATATAAAAGTTGAAATGTTTTTAAAAATTGGAGTCCGATCGTTCATTCATTTATTCCGATCGAATGTATTGTATTTTTTTCCTTCCAAAAATAGCATTTTTTTAATAGAATATCATAATAAATCCATACATATTACAGATATTTTATTAATATGTAAATATAATGAAATCATTAATATTAATGGAAAAAATTTACAACTTTTTGTTTTTTATAAAATGAAAAAAAGGCACGCCAATGTATTTATTATTTTCCTTTCAAAAATTTACTTTTTGTTTAATTCATATTTCTTTAAAACTGTTTTACACAAAACATAACAGTTTCATATTTTCAATAAAAAATAAATTCATACAGATACTAACACTGCTATTAACCCATTGAACATTTCTTGCAGTGCAATTCTCATTTTCTACTAACACAACGACATATTTATTTTTGAACAGCACTGATATAAACAACAAAAAATACTGTAGTGGTCGGAGATATTTGTTTTCACAATTGCAGCATATGTTTGTGTGGTTGATTTGGTGTGTCTAATATGTAGGTGATCAATACAAGTACTTGTGTTTCTATTTAGGTCTTCTCTTGTACTCTCATTTATTATGCATTGAAGCCCGTTAGAAGATACCAATTCCAAATATTTTATTGTTGTGATGTTTTTATGTCTATATTCATATCTCCAATAACAATAACAATAACATCTTGTTTTATATTGTTCAGGGTCGACTTCTGATATGAATCTGTTTACGTTTAGGGATGGGTGGCGATATATTGGTAGAAGAGTTATAACTTTGTTGTTTATGTCAATTTGTGATGACTCAAAAGAAATTGCATGTACAGGATAATTTGAATATGCAATACTCTCTTTAATAAACAAGACAATCCCTCCTCCCTTACCAGATCTGTTTAGAAAAATAGAGTCAAACCCGGTTATATTGTACAGATGATTTTCTTAGTCTGTTATATTTGTTTACATAAGAATAATGATGTTTACTTTATTTATTATTTTGTTTTGTTTATTAAGAAAGTGGTAAAGTGCAGGCGAAGCGATCTTATATTCATATAAATGATATTTGCGGGATAACTTAAATATGATTTATCGATTTGATTAAAATTATTAATCGAGTTGAGTTGATCGTTGCTTTGCACAATGTTTGTCAGTTTTAACAATACCAAGATTATTGTTTACGTCATTTAGAGACAAAGGGTGCTCAAAGCGTTTAGCGTCATCATTACCATCACCATCATTATCATCATCTCTCCGTTGTTTTTGTTGTGATTTTCGATCTACTACAACAAGGTATGCATTGTTTGATCCTCTCCGAGGACTCTTCTTTGCGGTCAGTACACATGCCATTGTATGAATTTTCCGATAAGGTCAGCAAGGAGAGTAATGGTATTTTCTGTTGCATCCACGGCATTTAACGTAAGTTTCACAGACACTCATTTTTATATTTCTTTTTATGCATTATTCTTTTTGTATATATAATTTGTGTTTTTTTTTATTTAAGAAAAAGAAGGATTTTTTAATCACAAAAAGTATATTTTAAATAGGCCTTTTTTAAAAAGATTTTTTAACACTATGTTAGGAATTTTTTGTTTGATAATATATATTTATTTTGGAATATGTGGTTCGTCTGCCATTTAAGACAAGCCCACAAACTCTTGGAAATTCCTATCAGCACGCTTTTCGACGTTTTATAAATTTAGGAAACCGTCTTAATCAGTCTACTGAATTAAAATGTCAATATTCGGCATTAATAAGAGAATATATCGATCTTCAACATATGTCAGTAGTAGATAAAATTCCCGAAAAAGTTTTTACATATATTCTCCCACACCATTGTGTTACAAAAGAAGATAGTACCACCAAAAAACTGGGGTCGCGTTTGACAGGTCTGCAAAAACATCAACTGGAGCTTCCCTCAACGACATTCTGATGTGTGGTCCAACTATACAATCAAATCTTTTTCATATTTTATTGAGATTTAGGTCATTTAATATTGCTTTGACTGGTGACATTTGTAAAATGTATCGCTGTGTTAAAGTTTCATATCCAGATAATTTCCTTCAATGTATATTGTGGCGCGATTATAACGATGAAATTATAAAAATTTACAAGCTTGACACTGTCACGTACGGAACCAAATCTGCTGCTTTTCTTTCTGTTCGAGCAATGCAACAACTTGCTAAAGATGAACACAATATTTACCCGCTTGGATCTAAAGTTATTCTTCGTGACTTTTACGTCGACGATATGATTTCTGGTGGAGATTCTCTAGAAGAAGTAAATGAAATACTACAACAAACAAGAAAATTGCTTGATAAAGGAAGTTTTAAAATTCGTAAATGGTGCTCTAACGACTCTCGTATTCTAAATAAAATTAGTGATGATGAAAAAGAAAAATTTTTAAAATTTCGAGATGGTAGCGATGTAACAAAAACACTTGGTCTAATTTGGGACCCTAATAGTGATAAGTTTCTTTTCTCGTTCGTACCATTTTCCCCAATAAAAAACGTGACCAAAAGAAGAATATTATAAAAAATTGCTAGATGCCATGATCCGCTTGGACTTATTGGGCCTGTAATTGTAAAGGCATAGGTTTTTCTTCAAACTTTATGGAAAGAAAAAGTTGACTGGGATGACAGTCCTTCGCAGTCTCTTCAAACTGCTTGGTTCAACCTGTGCTCCGAATTTGAAGAAATCGAAAGATGCAAATTTCCGAGATGAGTTATAACACCTGGAGGACAGCATGAAGTGCACGCTTTTTGTGATGCAAGCCTTTCTGCTTATGGCGTTTGTGTTTATTTACGCAGTGAGTACAATGGTATCGTTGAAACTAATCTTCTTTGTTCTAAGTCTCGTGTAGCTCCAACACAAGTACTTACTGTTCCTTAGCTGGAATTGTCAGCTGCCGTTTTACTTTCTGAACTATTAATGACCTTCCAGAACAACGAGAAAGAGTTTTGGTTTCATCATCATCAACAACATATATTGACGTATCACTTGATTGTAAATTTATCACATCTTTTGGAAAATTTGTAGAGTTTATGCCTACATTTACAAAATGGTGGAGTTAGCGTTTCAAATCGAAAAGGTCCATTAACAACAGACGATATTCGAAAAGGTACAAAATTGCTAATTCGTACTGTTCAAAAATGCACTTTTACTGTTGAATATCAGAGTTTGCTAGGAAAGAAATCGGTTAATTCATCAAGTTCGCTGATTTCGTTAAATCCTTTTGTGGACAATTTCGGGCTGTTAAGAGTTGGTGGACGGTTACAAAATGCTGCTCTTGACTTTAGTTTTCAACATCCAATAATTAGGCCAAAACAACATCCTTTAACAGATTCAAGTATATGTTATTTTCATCAAAAAAATATGCATGCAGGTCCCCAGTCATTATTGGCAACTATAAGATTGCAGTATTGGCCATTAGGTGGTAAAAAAGAAGTTAGCTGAATTATTAACAAATGTATTCGTTATTTGCGATTGCGCCCTCAAGTTGTTTAACACATTATGGGCAATCTTCCGAAGGACAGAGTACAAGGCCATCGTACAATTTTAGTATCCGGTGTTGATTATTATGGGCCCTTATTTTATCGTTCAGAAATTCGCACAAATGTTACATAAGTCTATTTATTTGTTTTGCCACAAAGGCAGTACACCTAGGGCTAGTAAAGGATTTATCTACTCAATCATTTTTTGCAGCGCTTTAGAGATTCATCAGCACTCGAGGTAGGCCAAAAACTATTTGGTCTGATAATGCAACAAATTTCTTTAGCTCGAAAAATGAATTACAAGAACTCAGTCGTTTATTTTTAAGCCAACTACAAACAAAAGCGGTTCATGACCAGTGCTTAGAGGATGGTATTGACTGGAAATATATACCGCCAAGATCACCCAACTTTGAGGGTCTTTGGGAGGCGTCAATTAAGAATGCTAAACTTTATCTCCTTCGTACAGTTCGTAAATCAGTATTGGATTTTGATGAATTAAGAACACTTATATGTCAGGTATCTGCTATTATGAACTCACGCCCGCTTTGTCCAATGTCAGAAAATCCTGATGATTTAGGTGCTCTAACTCCAGCCCATTTTTTGATTGGTGCACCTTTAACAACTGTTGTAGAACCTGATATTTCTATGATAAACATACATCGTCTTAGCCATTGGCAGCGAGTCTGCTACATGCAACAAATATTTTGGAAAAGGTGGAGTCAGAATACCTTTCTCTTCTTCCACAACGTACAAAATGGCGTACCTTTTAAAACAATGTAACTGTTGGAACAATGGTTGTGCTAAAAGATGAAAATCAACCCCCCCCCCTAAAATGGCAGCTAGGTAGAGTGACCCAAATTATCAAAGGTAATGATGGTGTTGAGCGAGTGGCCAAGGTAAAAACTAGCAGTGGCATTGTTCGACGAGCCGTGTCTAATATTTTCATTCTCCTCAATGGATGTTTAGGTAATGAATAAAAATTGCTTATTTCATTATTTGTATTTTTTTAATTTGTTCAGTGTATCATCTGTTACATTTATTTTTGTTATCGGTAAAATCTCAAACTGTTTAACGGTTCTTAAAGCTGTATCAATTTTGTATAAATACTCTCAAATCTGAAAAAACTGTAACCATTTTTTTGTCTTGCTTATAGTAGCAATATACATTACTGTTTGTTCAATAAAAAATAAAAATTTTGTTTTGTTTAACTTAAAGGTCGTGTTTTTAGTTCGAAAAACAAAATACAAAATTTGCAATATATACGTGTAGAAAGTTATACGTCAACAATACTTTTAATTGGAATAAAAAGATTTTTTTAATTCGTAAGTTTGTGTTTTATTTTAAATAAAAGATATCAACCTCTAAAAAAACACCTTGCCTGCCCAATCGAAATAATCTGTGACGGGAAATAATATTTATTTCACCAATCTAATTATTATTCCACTTAGCCAATTTAAAAGATTGAAGAAAAAGCTTTGTATTTGAAAAGAGTTTTTTTATTTATGATATTTATACGGTCGTTGCTTTAAATAAACAAATTGAAAATTATACAAGTTTACTAGATTTGGTAATTGCAACTTTATAATTTTTTAACTTGTTTCCAAACTTAATGTTTGCCTTTTACAAAAATGGTAATGAACCTTTTGTGGAACTATAGTCGAAATAATGTATCCATAATTTAAATTCATCAAAACTAACAAGTTCTTAATTAAAAATAATAAATGTGCAAAATATGTCAACAGTGTTTTTACAATCATATTATTTGGAAAGTATATATGTATGCTTTAGAAATCTACTGAAGGATCAAAAACTTACAAAAATATTGTAAATACAACTGTTTTAAAAAGTAATTTAAATATTGCTATAAAAATATATATATTTTTTTTATTTATTAAATGAAAGTTTCACTCAAATAAATGCACATACATATTCTAATTTATATGCGATTGAGTTATTTTAAATTTGCAGTGAAATTTTTTTAGCTTTTTATATTGTTGATTCTTTTGCAGCGCTTATAAAATGCATATTTAAGTGATATTAAAAATAAATACAATACATGTACAAGTTCAAAAATTAAAAAGAACAAATCATTCTCTGATATAAAATATACAAACATTTAAACAACACATTAGCGTATTACTATTTGCGAACATAATGTTACTGTATACTACTTACCGTAAACAAAGAATTATCAATGCCACCAGCAAATGATACATTTTTCCATGTTGTTATCACAACATGTTTAGGTACGAATGTTTCAGCCCCGACAACACCATCACGTATATCCCACATGGTGCGTTCACGTACTTCAACACCGAATCTGTCAGTGCGTGTCATCAGATCACGTTCCATACTGTAAAAATAAAAATAAAGGAGAAAAATATAAAATAAAAACCAAATCATAAATATTAAATTGTTACAAAAACTTGAACTTTTTACACAAAATATATGCATGTACCATAAATTTACATACGGATGATGAAATATAAAATTTTACATGGGGAATCAATAATAAAAAAAATATTTATATTGGCATATTGTGCAAAAATCAGCAGACAAATTGATATTAAGAAAGCATTTATTAGAAAAAAGATTTTTGGAATATTCGAGAGGCAATCACACGAAATCAGTGCAATAAAATAAACGTGCGATTTTTAAAAATCATTAATCCAATTTGATATTTAATATCTTTTTTCAGAAACATATTCATCAAAAATTTCACAATTAATAAAAGCAAATAAATTACCCCTATATTTTATTGTATGTATTTTAGAGGTGTAAACGAAAAATATATACTCATGTGCGAAAAAAGTTTTTTTTGACAGTATTATCAAAAATGATAAATGATTATGAATTATTTAAAATAAAAAAACATGAAAATGATAGAAACAGAAAAATTACAAGCACTTTTCAAACAATAATGCATTTCCTTTTTGAAGCATTTAAGACAAAATTTACAGCTTTCGAATTCATAAACAATTTTTATTTAAAACTAATTAATTACAATGACGGAGATATAATGTATTCGTTTAATACTAAGTACATTTTGATTGGTTTTGAGTAGTAAAGCTTCCCTTTGCCTTTAGATCATTTTGATAAAAATCTATTACGCTACAAAATTCTTTTGACGAAACGTCAAACAACGAAACGTGCAATATAACACATTAAGGCTTTTCACTCTTGGTAGTAAAGTACTCTTGTAGACCTTGTAAAGGTTGTAGATATAGTAAAAGTACTACCATTTACTACATCACAACAACAAAATGTATAGAACTAGGCTGTGTTTAAAATACGTTAGTACATGTTGTATATTTACAAGACTAAAACAGCTGATCGTTTAGCCGCCAGAACTATTGTTTGATTTTTTTCTTTTTCATTTTGTGGTCACTATTAAAATAAAGTTAAATAATGGATCAAAATAAAGAAAAACTCAATTTAAAACAAAATCGTGAATAAATAAATAATAAAAGATGGACTGATAGTGAAATTCAGCAGCTATTGGTTTTTAACATTACAAATAATAACCGTATCTTCAAACCCAGAATCTCTGCAAATTCTATTTGGTTAATTGCATTTTGCTCTAAAAAATTTATAATTTTAGCTTTTTCCGTAATTATGGACATTTTTGTTAACTTCAAATTCTTTTTGATATTTTAAGTTTTCAAATTGATGAAAAAGAAAACAAAAATCAGCTGATTCATTAATTTACAAAAGTTGTTCACGCTTTGTAGAATAAAATCGTTGTAAATATACAAGATTATAAATATACCATCAAGAGTGAAAACCGCTTTTATAAATTCTTTACCACATTATCGTGACCGGTGAATCTATTTGTCATGCGAAATTTTTATCAAAAATCGCGCTATTTTTGTTAAAAAGGTTTTCATTTTGTTTTTCGTATAGTAATAGTTGTACAAATGCACACCGATATATTTCGTAGGCAAAAATTTTGTTTTTCATACATTAAGAACAAATAAATTCTAAATAAGTTTTAAAATTGCCAATATACAATGTTATAGAAAACCATTCGTTCTAAAATTTTATAAGATCATATAATGCTGCAAAAACCACATATCGAAAATTGATGGCTCTTCCATTGTTACCAGAAAATTTAATAAGAACTGGCTGGAAGGACACACACGGACAGAGAGCAGAAATTTACTTAATTTTGGAACTATTTTAAAAGACAGTGTATGTGCATCATATTTGGGGTCATTTTGTATTTCTCCAAATTGGTATTATTTTACAAATGAATAAAAGCCTCAATCTAATTAATGAAAATATGCCCCAAACTTAATTTTGGTGCTAATTTTAGTTTGGTAATTAATTATGAAATTTCGCCCCAAAAAGTGGCGCCTAATTACATTTTAAGATTGGGATCGTATCTCTTTGGTGCCATTTTGCGCAACGCCACCGTGAACTACATCGAATTTTTTAATTCGAATTTTTACTCAAATTCAAATACCATTTCAATATTTTTTTTAATTGCGTTTGGTATTTTTTAATTCTAATTAATCTTTTTGAGTATCGATTGCGAATTTTTGAATTTTGTTTGTAATTTTTGTGAATTTAAATTGTGTTCTTTATTTCGAATTTTTTTTCTTTTAATTTCAGTTGTCATTTTTAGGCAATTATGTCTATATTTTGTCTTTTTATAACAAAAGGTTTATTTTTATATCTCTATATATTTAACTACTTGTTTTCATATATGGGCTTCAACGGATCAAGAAATATAGCAAATTGTATGCCCTGCTCTACATTTACTAACAAACACATCATTTATTTGATAGCTTTTGTTGTTTTTAATATTTTATCAAATTACAAATAGAAAAATTTCAAATATTTTTATGATAAATATTTTTGCTTACATTTAAAAGGGAATTGCCAAGACTTGGCAACATTTTCATAAAATCTTACTTTTTAACTACTATGACTTCTTTGAAAATCTATATAAGTGTTGTTGATTAAATATTTTCAATTTTAAATACATATGTCCTGATATAAAAATATACCCATAAATCTGAAATTTTGGGGATTCCTGTTAAGAATTAATGTGGTATTTGAATCTTAGATTTTTAATTAAAAAAGTAATACAATTGGAAAAACGATTTATTTTTAAATAAAATATGCAAATTAAATAATTTCACTTAGGACATGTGCGAGGTAGCTAAACAAATTCTAAACTAAATACAAATTGACAAACGTTTTTAAAATTCCTTTGACAAAATATTTAAACAATTTTTAAAATTTCATAGAAATGTGGGATACCTGAATTTAGTTTAGATTCTGTTTATCCAGCTCACACCTACACAAAATACAACATTTAAAAACAATAAGCTACATACATATATTTTTTTCTAACGCATTATTTTGTTGTTTTGTTGATTTTTAAGCACGTGCGCTGGGCGTGCTGTCCATAACGATATTTTAGTCATTTCGGTAACGATATTTTAAAGGTAAAGTTATATTTGTTATTGCGGTATCGGTATTTTAATGATAACGCTAGTTTCAATGCACACCGATATATTTAACCCTATCATGATCAGACTTTTGGAAGAAAGATATGTGTAGGTATATACAGGGAATATACATATTTTTGAATCTTGTTACTTCACAGCGGCCCCTTGCAGAAATATCTATAACTAACACAAACATTATTACATAATAAACTACAGATAGGCTGAAATTGATTGGCAAAAAGTAATTATGTCCGGGTAAAAAAATAATCTGGCATAATATTTAATCATATTCAATTTTATATTCCTTAATATCTCATTTGATACGAAAAATGGCAGATCAAATTAGATCCAGAAATATATTTGGGGATTTAGAAGGATCTGAATTGATCCGAAAAATGGTAGATCAAATTAGACCCAACAATATATTTAGGGATGAAGTAATATCCAATTTTATCCGAAAAAGTCTGATCGAATTGTCAAATTGTGTAAAACTACACAGTTTCCATTGTATTTCAGAAATAGTCAATTTTATTTCAGAAATAGTCAATTGTATTTTAGAAATAGTAAAATAGTGCAATAGTCTAATGTATTTCAGAAATAGTCGATTGTTAAAACATTTTGGAGTAGTTATATTCAATTTCGTTATTGTCTTGTATTGTAATAATTTAAATAATTTTTGTATTTTCAAATGCTGAAACCAGAAAGTTGAAATTTCGTATGCAGGTTCCTTTTTCAGTGTAGATAACAACTATGGCGTGATTTTTGAAAAATTCAAAGCGGAGGGGCAAAAAGAGGAAAATTCTCCCTCTTGTTGGCCTGCCAAAATCGCTGAAAGTTAAAATTTGGTACATAGATTCCTCATCCAATGTAAATGTTCAATTATGCAAATGTGCATATGTGCAGATGTCCAAATGTGCAAATTTATAAATGTGCAAATGTGAATGTTCAATTATGCAAATGCAAATCTTCTATTATGCAAATTTGCATATGTGCAGATGTCCAAATGTGCAAATTTATAAATGTGCAAATGTGAAAGTGCAAATGTGGATATGTGCAAATGTGAAAATTTGCAAAAGTGGAAATGTGGAAATTTGCAAAAGTGCAAACGTGCAATAGTACAAATGTGCAAATTTTCAAAAGTGCAATTGTGCAAATTTGCAAAATGCAAATGTTCAAATGTGTATATGAGCGCATGTGATAATGTGAATATGTGTTAATTTGCAAAAGTGCAAATTTCCAAATGTGAAAATGGGCAAATTCGTAAATTTCTAGTTTTTGTTATCCCGAAATGATTTAAAATTTTAAAGTTTTGTAAAAAAAAAAATAGTAATAAGAATTATAAAAGCACAAAAAAATTAATCTCACTACCTGGGATTCGAAATTATATCTTTTACCATATCAAAAATACTCTAGATATAAAACTATATATAACAATATCTCAAATTTGTTTGCACATATTGTATCATATATAATTATATCTTATTGTTACCATCAGAGAACTGCAAAATCAACTTTTTTCTTGATTTAATCATACACCAAAATTCTTGTTCACTTTTAATAATTCAACAAAATTCACTGTAGAATAAAATCAGCATCATGTTACTGAACGCGTAATTGGAATCAGTTTGAATCATCTGTCGCTTATGTTTTATGCAAATGTAATCATTTAACAGTGTTCAGTAACATGATGCTGATTTTATTCTACAGTGAATTTTGTTGAATTATTAAAAGTGAACAAGAATTTTTGTGTATGATTAAATCAAGAAAAAAGTTGATTTTGCAGTTCTCTGGTTACCATATCAACAAATATTTCTTATATTAGAACATATATTAAACCACATATAATTATATCTCATTCCATATTAAGAAAAATTTTTGATAATAACCCATATATTATTATATCTTAAATATTAGATAGCATATAAGTATAATTATTAATGGTTCTGTATAATCCATATATAAGCATATATGGTTCTGTGCAAGCCATATATAATTATATATATTGTTATATACAATTTTATATGATATAATATATACCATATCTTATCATATAAATCATACATAATGTTATAAATATAAATATATAAAACGATATTGTTATATATGACAAAATATAATGTAATTTAAAAAAAAATTATGTAATATATAATAACATATACTGAGATATGTATTTATATATGATAATATATTATTAGATAAGGCCACATATGATTTTGTCTAAACTTTTTTACTCGGGTGTATAGGATTTTAAAGCACCTTGTTTTCATTTTACTTGTTTAAATTTAATTAAGAATTAAGAAGATATAGAATTTAAATTTTTTTAAAAGCGCGTAACTTAAAAATATTTTTTTTGAATCGTTACGAAATGTGGTGGTTTAAAGGTTAAAAATAAGGGGAACCCTTAAATTGATCCTACAATTTTTTTAAATAGTTTTATTTATAGATTATTTAGAATTTTACAACTATAGACCAAGGTGCTTTAAAACTCCGTACGTTTGTGGAGTGTTGTTATTTTTCTCAAATTTAAATTTTGTGATTTTCGTCTCAAAACTCTACATGCTACAATTACAATTTTTTTTTATTTATCGCACAAATTAAAAAAAAAAAAATGTGGATCTTTTTCTTTTGGAAATAAATATTCTTTTTAAATATTTTTATTAGTATCCCAATAGTGATAATCTTTGGTGATAGGAATTTAGGAAGCTTATTAGACATTTCTTGGAAAAATTTTTAAAAATGTTTGAGAATGCTGTAATCCTGGTTAGGTAATTTTATAAGTAGAAGTATTTTACAGAAAACATACTAAAATGTTAAATAAGAACAAAAAATATCCACATTGCTATATGTGAGATCGGTGAGATTTTATATAACATAATTATGAGAGAAAATTTTGGTTTTTCTAAATAAAACAATTTCAAAAAACTAAAAACTTTATATGATTAAAATAAATTATTTGAAACTAGTTTAACCAACCCCTTGTCTTCACATTCAATATAATATGCCAAGAAATTTAAAAATTACACACAAAAGAACAACGAAGAGAATTTTATTGTTGTTTTTTGTGTAATTTTCAAATATCATTGCAAATTTTTTTGCATTCGAAGACACCTGGTAAACAATATCATAACTTGTCTAGACATTACTTAAAAAAAGTGTTGCCATAGTGTTAACAATACAAAAAGCCTTCGCAAAGTTAACAATACGACTTAAAGTAATAAAAAATATATGGGTATTTTAAGGGTAAAGTTATTTTATATTATTTCGGTAATGTTATTTTAAGGATAACGATTTTTCAGTTATTTCGGTAACGGTATTTTAGGGATAAGGATTTTTTCAGTTATTTCGGTATCGGTATTTTAGCGATAACGGCATTTTCTATTATTTCCGTGACGTTTTTTTAAGGATAACGATTTTTTCAGTTATTTCGCTAACGGCATTTTAGGGGTAATGATAGTCAGTTGAAAGGGTATTTTAGCGGTATTGCCTGCCAACCCTGCAATATCGTCATAGTTAATTTGACGTATGAGTAATTTTTATTATTCATACGGGTTACAATAACACTCATACGCTATGTAGTTTTACAAATAAGTATTACAAAATCGGTTTTATATGCCGTCATACTTTGCCTCATAATTCAGAATTTACTTTATGCCATTTTAACTCTATTGAGCTTATTAAAGCGTATTGTTAATACTAAATCAATTTCCTATTTTTTTTTTTAGTATTCACGATAAGTTAAAAAAATGCAAAATAAATCAAGTTCGGGAAGAATAGCTTTTCCAAGTAAATCATCTTCATCATACTAAATTGATTGGCTTATGTGTAATCAACTAAATGTATAAAGTTTAAATAAAGTGATGAACAATTTAAGGTAATTGGTTTTTTAATGGAAATAAAATTTTCGAGTTAAAATTGCTCAAAAATATTGAAGACATTCAATATCAAATTTACACCACAACCACACTCAAAAAAAGAAATGAACTAGAATTTAGAAAAATTAACTTATTAAGAGGAAAAATTGAAATGAAAACGGTGCTAGAGACACTTCTTAACAATATTTAATAAAACTTTCCTTGAAATTAAGAAACAAATTTTATTTAAAATTTGGTAAAAATTACGAAATTATAGAAAAATTTTACTACTGAGAACAAAATTTTTATTAGAAAACAGTAAAATTTCCTCCTAATTAGTTCATACATCATGTAAAATTTTACTGTTAGTTAGGAAATACTTCCTTGGTTTTAAGAAACATTTTATTTTATTTGAGTGCATTTGATAATTTTTTTTTCCTTAAAACTAGGACTTAACTCCCTAAAAATAAGAAAATATTTTCTAACAACAAGTTAAATAGCACTTCTTTTAAGTGAAAATTATCATTATCCTGCTTCTATGGTAAAGGTAATATATTTTACCATATATTTTAAAGTACTTTACACTCATTGAGTAGGTATTTTCCCACTTTGGGAGGACTTCCGCTTTGTGAGGACACTGCTCTTAACAAGCTTTTTGCTATACATTTTTGTCTTATATTATATTAAATTCATGTATTAAAAATATAAATTAAATTTCGTTAGCAAAAAGATAAGCAAATTAAAAAAATGTACTGCAGGATATTCTCAAACGTAATAAATTGTGACAATCAGATCCTTTTCGTAGTTAATTAGGGGTTCTGCTTGAGAGAACTACTACCTAAGTGACACACGGCATCTATGGCTAAGGAGCACTGGGGTCCTTTGTCTTCTTAAATTAACTTATTTAAGGAAATTGTTACAAAAATACAAAATATCACAGTTACATTTCTTGTTATTATTGGAAAATGGAAAAATGTCATAAGTTTATTTTATGGGATTTTTAGCTTAAACTTTATTTGACATATACAAATTTAAACTTTTGTATTATAAGCGCTAAGTCATTTATAGGAAAGCCATTATTCCCTAATGTATAAAATGTGCTTGCGATATTTTGCATTGTAGTCAGCAAACAAAATTATTACATAAAAGCGCAAATTTGAAATTTTTAACCTTTTGCTAACAAAATTTTAAAAAAACATTTTAAGCTACTTTAAGTTTAATGTCAAAGACTGTTAAGATTAGAGATAAGCATGTGAGTCATTTTTGAATCACGCATCAAAAATTACAATCATGCACAGTAATTTTTTTAAATGGTTACTTTAATTTGTTTCCTTTAATGATAGTTTTTCTTGGAAATTAGGAAAACTAGCTAGTTTGTTTTTAATTTATTTTTTTTGAAATAGAATATTGAAAATAATTTAAACGTTTTCCAGCAAAAAAATCCTACGCCAAATTTCATTATTTTTTAAAAATTAGAAAACTTTTACTGGAAAAAAAGAATATTTTATTAAAATTTTTAAAATTTATCTGAACTAAGTTGTATGAAAATTTTCCTTAGAAAATCAAGAAAATTTTTATTATTACATAGGAAAAAATTGATTGCTTTTTGTTTTTAATTGTCTGAACTAATTTTTAGAAAACAATTCTTCAAAATTAGAAAGTGGTATACTTAAAAACTGAATTTGGAAATGGCTTTCTAAAATTTAGTTAATTTTACTACTCGTGAACAAAAAATGAACACACATTAAGTTCAAATACTTTCTCGATTTAATCTAGACACATTTTTTGAAATTGAACTGGGAGTAAATTATATTCTAAATTTTCTTTTTGAACTAAACTTAATTTTATTACATTTGGGTATGCAAATTTTTTAAAACTAAGATGTTTTTTCTTAAAATTAATAAATTTTTATTTAATTGACTTGTTTTTTTTCCTAAAATCAAGAAATATTACTTAGGAGAAATATGAACTATTTCTGAGTATATAAACTATTTCGTTTTTCCTCAAACTTAATTTTATTACATTTGAGTATGCAAATTTCTTAAAACTAACATGTTTTTTCTTAAAATTAATACATTTTTATTTAATTGACTTGTTTTTTTTTCCTAAAATCAAGAAATATTACTTAGGAGAAATATGAACTATTTCTGAGTATATAAACTATTTCGTTTTTCCTCAAACTTAGGAATTTTTATTCTTTTTAAGAAAATTTTACTAAGTTTTAATAAAATTTTACTTAAATTGAGGACAATTTATAAACTATTTTGAAGGAAATTTTCGATTAAATTTTAGTTCATGTCTTTTTTTTGAACGCAACTAAGCAAACTTGCTTATTTACATGAAGAAGAAGAAAACATTTTTATTGAAAAATTTGAAAGAGGCAAGGGAGTTACCAGACTGTCGCAGTTTCTTCCCATCCAAGTACTCGTTAGTGGTTACCCGAGTAAAAAACAAATTTATCTGGGGAAACATTTAATCATATCCAAGTTGATATTCTAGCTGAACTTATTTGACCCGAAAAATGGCAGATAGTATGAGATCCAGCAATGCATTTAGGGATTAGATTAGATCTTAAATGATGCGAAAAATGCAGATAAAATTAGATCCAGCAATATATTTGGAGATTTAGGAGGACCTAAATTGATCCGAAAAATGGCAGTTTAAATTAGATCCAACAATATATTTAGGGATTTAATAAGATGGAAATTTATCCGAAAAATGTCAGATCGAATTGTATCAGATTAGATCCAAAAATAATATAATAACGTTATTAAGTTTATTATAAAACGTATAAAAAAAATTTAAATAAAAAATTTCACAATTCTAAAAAAACAATGCCTTTGCCAGAGGTTGTAGTGAGACAGAGTTGTAGTGAGTTAAGCACTCAGAAATGTGCTGACTTTATATATAATTATATATTGGAAATTTGAGGAAAAGGGAAAAATTTCTACGTATCATGGCTGAATTAATGAGACTACATTGGTTCCATATTTCCTTATTTATATATAATTATTTATAGCTTTATAGTATATTATATATAATCATATCCTATGGAGTAAGGAAAACATATGAAGAAATATATATATATATATATATATATAAATATATATATATATATATATATATATATATATATGCATTGCCCATACTTTGAAGACATCTGTATATACAGCCAAAAAAGTCCCTATAAAATGCGCTGTGTCCAGTAAAATGTCTTCAGAGTAAACACTAGAATAACGAAAAGTTTAAGGACAGTCCCCAAAGTAACAAAATGTCTTCATAGTAACTTGTGGAACGAAAACCCGTCCTCGAAACATGTGCTGTGCACATATATATATATATATATATATATATATATATATATATATATATGTGCACAGCACATGTTGCGGGGACGGGTTTTCGTTCCACAAGTTACTATGAAGACATTTTGTTACTTTGGGGACTGTCCTTAAACTTTTCGTTATTCTAGTGTTTACTATGAAGACATCTTACTGGACACAGCGCATTTTATAGGGACATTTTTGGCTGTATATACAGATGTCTTCAAAGTATGGGCAATGCATATATATATATATATATATATATATATATATATATATATATTTATATATATATATGTGTGCATAGCGCATGGTGCGGGGGCGGGTTTTCGTTCCACAAGTTACTATGAAGACATTTTGTTACTTTGGGGACTGTCCTCCAACTTTTCAGTATTCTACTGTTTACACTGAAGACATTTTACTGGATTCAGCGCATATTATAGGGACTTATTTGGCTCTATATACAGATGTCTTCATAGTATGCACATTGAATATGAAGACATTTTGTTACTTTGGGAACTGTCCTTAAACTTTTCGTTATTCAACTGTTTACACTGAAGACATTTGACTGGATACAGCGCTTATTATAGGGAGTTTTTTGCCTGTATATACAGATGTCTTCATAGTATGGGCAATGAATATATATATATATATATGTGCGCAGCACATGTTGCGGGGACGGGTTTTCGTTCCACAAGTTACTATGAAGACATTTTGTTACTTTGGGGACTGTCCTTAAACTTTTCGTTATTCTATTGTTTACTCTGAAGACATTTTACTGGACACAGCGCATTTTATAGGTACATTTTTGGCTGTATATACAGATGTCTTCAAAGTATGGGCAATGCATATATATATATATATATATATATGTGCACAGCACATGTTGCGGGGACGGGTTTTCGTTACACAAGCTACTATGAAGACATTTTGTTACTTTGGGGACTGTCCTTAAACTTTTCGTTATTCTGCTGTATACACTAAGGACATTTTACTGGATACAGAGCATTTTATAGGGACTTTTTTGGCTGTATATACAGATGTCTTCAAAGTTTGGCAATGAATATATATATATATATATATATATATATATATATAAATATATATATATATATATATATATATATATATATATATATATATATATGTGCACAGCACATGTTGCGGGGACAGGTTTTCGTTCCACAAGTTACTATGAAGACATTTTGTTACTTTGGGGACTGTCCTTAAACTTTTCGTTATTCTAGTGTTTACTCTGAAGACATTTCACTGGAGACAGCGCATTTTATAGGGACTTTTTTGGCTGTATATACAGATGTCTTCAAAGTATGGGCAATGCATATATATATATATATATATATATATATATATATATTCATTGCGCTGTATCCAGTAAAATGTCTTCAGTGTAAACAGTAGAATAACGAAAAGTTTAAGGACAGTCTTCAAAGTAACAAAATGTCTTCATAATAACTTGTGGAACGAAAAACGGTCCCCGCAACATGCGCCGTGCACATATATATATATATATATATGCCCATACTTTGAAGACATCCGTATATACAGCCAAAAAAAAGTCCCTATGCAATGCTCTGTATCCAGTAAAATGTCTTTAGTGTATACAGTAGAATAAAGAAAAGTTTGAAGACAGTCCCCAAAGAAACAAAATGTCTTAATAGTAACTTGTGGAACGAAAAACCGTTCCCGCAACATGCGCTGTGCATATATATATATATATATATATATATATATGCATTTCACATACTTTGAAGACATCTGTATATACAGCCAAAAAAGACCCCGTAATATGAGCTGTATCCAGTAAAATGTCTTCAGTGTAAACAGTAGAATAATGAAAAGTTTGTGGACAGTCCCCAAAGTAACAAAATGTCTTCATAGTAACTTGTGGAACGAAAACCCGTCCCCGCAGATAAACGAAAAGTTTAAGGACAGTCCCCAAAGTAACAAAATGTCTTCATAGTAACATGTTGCGGGGACGGGTTTTCGTTCCACAAGTTACTATGAAGACATTTTGTTACTTTGGGGACTGTCCTTAAACTTTTCGTTTATCTGCGGGGACGGGTTTTCGTTCCACAAGTTACTATGAAGACATTTTGTTACTTTGGGGACTGTCCTTAAACTTTTCGTTTATCTGCTGTTTACACTGAAGACATTTTAATGGACACAGCGCATTTTAGAATAACGAAAAGTTTAAGGACAGTCCCCAAAGTAACAAAATGTCTTCATAGTAACTTGTGGAACGAAAACCCGTCCCCGCAACATGTGCTGTGCACATATATATATATATATATATATATATATGTCCCCAAAGTAACAAAATGTCTTCATAGTAACTTGTGGAACGAAAACCCGTCCCCGCAACATGTGCTGTGCACATATATATATATATATATATATATATATATATATATATATGTGCACAGCACATATTGCGGGGACGGGTTTTCGTTCCACAAGTTACTATGAAGACATTTTGTTACTTTGGGGACTGTCCTTAAACTTTTCGTTGTTCTACTGTTTACACTGAAGACATTTTACTGGACACAGCGCATTTTATAGGGACTTTTTTGGCTGTATATACAGATGTCTTCAAAGTATGGGCAATGCATATATATATATATATATATATATATATATATATATGTGCATAGAGCATGTTGCGGGGACGGGTTTTCGTTCCACAAGTTACTATGAAGACATTTTGTTACTTTGGGGACTGTCCTTAAACTTTTCGTTATTCTACTGTTTACACTGAAGACATTTTACTGGACACAGCGCATTTTATAGGGACTTTTTTGGCTGTATATACAGATGTCTTCAAAGTATGATATGCGCTGTATCCAGTAAAATGTCTTTAGTGTATGCAGTAGATTAATGGAAAGTTTGAGGACGGTCCCCAAAGTAACAAAATGTCTTCATAGTAACTTGTGGAACGAAAAACCGTCCCCGCAACACGCGCTGTGAACATATATATATATATATATATATATATATATATATATATATATATATATATATTGTTTATTCGCAAAAGCGCTTCGACCTTAAAGAAAAACAAAAATTACTAATAGAACTAGTAACGAAAAATTGAACTTACGCAGATTCGGGATCTAATGCCTCCCTCAGTCATCGTTTCTGAATATTTTCTTAAAGAATTTTTAGACTCAAGTTCAATGCTCCAGGCATTTTTAACTATTTTGCAAAAATTTTTGTGTTTAATAATTTAAAGAACAATTTAAATGTTTTTTTGTGCATTTGAAATTTCGGCAAAAAAAATCGAATACAACTGCGAATAAAAAAATATGTGAATCCCAAAACAGCAATTTTCGGAATACTTTAATTTCATTTGATTTTACAAATCAATTCTAAATTAAAAATCTCTAAAGTTAGAACAGAGCTGTTTGCTTATGGATTTGTCACACATATATGTAAGTTTCAAATATGAATAAATTATTGCAGAATAATTCTATTTTCGTACTTTCCCAGCTAAAAGAAGTGGCAAAAGAAGAGAAAAAGAAGCAGTGATTGTGAAAATTTTTATCGAACTAATGATTTTTACATAGGGGTGTCATAGGGTGGAAGTCTTCTTTTATGATTATTTTTCATTGCATCAAAAGCAATTCTTATGGTTTAGTGAAAAATGAGATGTTTTGTTCTTTCCAAATAAATTTTAATTTAAACGGGACATTGAGTTATCATTTTCTTAATGCTCCGTTAACTATACCAGTAAATTTGACTGACACATTTATTGTTGTTTCCCATATAAAGTTTAAGTTTGACTGCTGGTTAAATTATAACGGGATATTCAGAGCATAATTTATTAAATTGCTTTATTTAAAATGCGAAGTTAAAAATTTATACAAATCACTTAAACCTGAAAACTTGTTTTTAAATAACCAAAGTTTAGTACTTAACCATAGTTATGAATATCAAATTTATATGAAAATATCTGTGGTCAACTTTGATTGTTTTTTAAAATAAGTTAGCCGTCATAGCTTTGAAAACAGCTAAATTTCATTCAATCACATTTTTGGAAGTTATGAAAAAGAACTCCTTTAGAAGAGGAAAATCAGAACTAAATGATACTTTGGAATCAATGAAAAATTGATTCTTTAAGAATCACTTCCATTTATTTTTGCTGGGTTTCTATGTAAATCAATTCAAACTGCACAAGCATCATTTGTTTGTAGTTATGTCATAGAGGAAGAATAGTATAGAGGATGCAACGCTGGCAGCGGCCAAATAACATTTTATACAGAATACAAAGGTTCGGAAACTGAGAGCAAACAGGAGAAAATTGAGCAAATTTCCCTGATATATATATATATATATATATATATATATATATATATTCATTGCGCTGTATCCAGTAAAATGTCTTCAGTGTAAACAGTAGAATAACGAAAAGTTTAAGGACAGTCTTCAAAGTAACAAAATGTCTTCATAATAACTTGTGGAACGAAAAACGGTCCCCGCAACATGCGCCGTGCACATATATATATATATGCCCATACTTTGAAGACATCCGTATATACAGCCAAAAAAAGTCCCTATGCAATGCTCTGTATCCAGTAAAATGTCTTTAGTGTATACAGTAGAATAAAGAAAAGTTTGAAGACAGTCCCCAAAGAAACAAAATGTCTTAATAGTAACTTGTGGAACGAAAAACCGTTCCCGCAACATGTGCTGTGCATATATATATATATATATATATATATATATATATATATATATATATATGCATTGCCCATACTTTGAAGACATCTGTATATACAGCCAAAAAAGTCCCTATAAAATGCGCTGTGTCCAGTAAAATGTCTTCAGAGTAAACACTAGAATAATGAAAAGTTTAAGGACAGTCCCCAAAGTAACAAAATGTCTTCATAGTAACTTGTGGAACGAAAACCCGTCCCCGCAATATGTGCTGTGCACATATATATATATATATATATATATATATATTATATATATATATATATATTCATTGCGCATACTTTGAAGACATCTGTATATACCTTTTTTGGCTGTATATACAGATGTCTTCTAAGTATGCGCAATGAATATATATATATATATATATGTGCATTGCCCATACTTTAAAGACATCTGTATATACAGCCCAAAAAGTCCATATAAAATGCGCTGTGTCCATTAAAATGTCTTCAGTGTAAACAGCAGATAAACGAAAAGTTTAAGGACAGTCCCCAAAGTAACAAAATGTCTTCATAGTAACTTGTGGAACGAAAACCCGTCCCCGCAGATAAACGAAAAGTTTAAGGACAGTCCCCAAAGTAACAAAATGTCTTCATAGTAACATGTTGCGGGGACGGGTTTTCGTTCCACAAGTTACTATGAAGACATTTTGTTACTTTGGGGACTGTCCTTAAACTTTTCGTTTATCTGCGGGGACGGGTTTTCGTTCCACAAGTTACTATGAAGACATTTTGTTACTTTGGGGACTGTCCTTAAACTTTTCGTTTATCTGCTGTTTACACTGAAGACATTTTAATGGACACAGCGCATTTTATATGGACTTTTTGGGCTGTATATACAGATGTCTTTAAAGTATGGGCAATGCATATATATATATATATATATATATATATATATATATATATATATATATATATATTCATTGCGCATACTTAGAAGACATCTGTATATACAGCCAAAAAAGTCCCTATAAAATGCGCTGTGTCCAGTAAAATGTCTTCAGTGTAAACAGTAGAATAACGAAAAGTTTAAGGACAGTCCCCAAAGTAACAAAATGTCTTCATAGTAACTTGTGGAACGAAAACCCGTCCCCGCAACATGTGCTGTGCACATATATATATATATATATATATATATGTCCCCAAAGTAACAAAATGTCTTCATAGTAACTTGTGGAACGAAAACCCGTCCCCGCAACATGTGCTGTGCACATATATATATATATATATATATATATATATATATATGTGCACATATATATATATATATATATATATATATATATATATATGTGCATAGAGCATGTTGCGGGGACGGGTTTTCGTTCCACAAGTTACTATGAAGACATTTTGTTACTTTGGGGACATATATATATATATATATATATATATGTGCACAGCACATTTTATAGGGACTTTTTTGGCTGTATATACAGATGTCTTCAAAGTATGATATGCGCTGTATCCAGTAAAATGTCTTTAGTGTATGCAGTAGATTAATGGAAAGTTTGAGGACGGTCCCCAAAGTAACAAAATGTCTTCATAGTAACTTGTGGAACGAAAAACCGTCCCCGCAACACGCGCTGTGAACATATATATATATATATATATATATATATATATATATATATATATATTGTTTATTCGCAAAAGCGCTTCGACCTTAAAGAAAAACAAAAATTACTAATAGAACTAGTAACGAAAAATTGAACTTACGCAGATTCGGGATCTAATGCCTCCCTCAGTCATCGTTTCTGAATATTTTCTTAAAGAATTTTTAGACTCAAGTTCAATGCTCCAGGCATTTTTTAACTATTTTGCAAAAATTTTTGTGTTTAATAATTTAAAGAACAATTTAAATGTTTTTTTGTGCATTTGAAATTTCGGCAAAAAAAATCGAATACAACTGCGAATAAAAAAATATGTGAATCCCAAAACAGCAATTTTCGGAATACTTTAATTTCATTTGATTTTACAAATCAATTCTAAATTAAAAATCTCTAAAGTTAGAACAGAGCTGTTTGCTTATGGATTTGTCACACATATATGTAAGTTTCAAATATGAATAAATTATTGCAGAATAATTCTATTTTCGTACTTTCCCAGCAAAAAGAAGTGGCAAAAGAAGAGAAAAAGAAGCAGTGATTGTGAAAATTTTTATCGAACTAATGATTTTTACATAGGGGTGTCATAGGGTGGAAGTCTTCTTTTATGATTCTTTTTCATTGCATCAAAAGCAATTCTTATGGTTTAGTGAAAAATGAGATGTTTTGTTCTTTCCAAATAAATTTTTAATTTTAATTTAAACGGGACATTGAGTTATCATTTTCTTAATGCTCCGTTAACTATACCAGTAAATTTGACTGACACATTTATTGTTGTTTCCCATATAAAGTTTAAGTTTGACTGCTGGTTAAATTATAACGGGATATTCAGAGCATAATTTATTAAATTGCTTTATTTAAAATGCGAAGTTAAAAATTTATACAAATCACTTAAACCTGAAAACTTGTTTTTAAATAACCAAAGTTTAGTACTTAACCATAGTTATGAATATCAAATTTATATGAAAATATCTGTGGTCAACTTTGATTGTTTTTTAAAATAAGTTAGCCGTCATAGCTTTGAAAACAGCTAAATTTCATTCAATCACATTTTTGGAAGTTATGAAAAAGAACTCCTTTAGAAGAGGAAAATCAGAACTAAATGATACTTTGGAATCAATGAAAAATTGATTCTTTAAGAATCACTTCCATTTATTTTTGCTGGGTTTCTATGTAAATCAATTCAAACTGCACAAGCATCATTTGTTTGTAGTTATGTCATAGAGGAAGAATAGTATAGAGGATGCAACGCTGGCAGCGGCCAAATAAAATTTTATACAGAATACAAAGGTTCGGAAACTGAGAGCAAACAGGAGAAAATTGAGCAAATTTCCCTGATATATGCAAAAATTTGAGTAAATTTCCCTGTTTCTAAACCTTTTTTCAAATCCAATTTGGGAAATCTCCTAAAAACTAATTGGATTTGCAAAGAAATTCATTGGAATCGCAAAAAAAAAACAATTTGAAAAGATGCTGAACCTTTGTAATTTGCCCCTTTAAAACCAAGATAACGTTTTTTACTTTGTTATTACATTGGCGACAACTACAAAAAGCTGCCAAGGTGGTATATAAAGAGCAACATTGAATAAATCTGGGTCAGTCGCCAGCAGCCGTGAACGAGAACACAAGGTAATTTCAGCACTTAATATTAAATTCTAATCCTGCGAGCATCCTTGGACAACTTGTAAGTATCCTGTCAACATCCTTGAAGGTCCTGCTGATATCCTTGAAGGTCCTGTCAACATCCTTGAAGGTCCTGCTGATATCCTTGAAGGTCCTGCCGATATCCTTGAAGATCCTGCGGATATCCTTGAAGGTCCTGTCAACATCCTTAAAGGTCCTGTCAACATCCTTGAAGGTCCTGCTGATATCCTTGAAGGTCCTGTCAACATCCTTGAAGGTGCTGTCAACGTCCTGGAAGGTCCTACGAACATCCTTGAAGGTCCTGCCGATATCCTTGAAGATCCTGCGGATATCCTTGAAGTTCCTGTCAACATCCCTGAAGGTCCTGTCAATATCCTTGAAGGTCCTGTCAACATCCTTGAAGGTCAACGTCCTGGAAGGTCCTACGAACATCCTTGAAGGTCCTGCCGATATCCTTGAAGGTCCTGCCGATATCCTTGAAGATCCTGCGGATATCCTTGAATGTCCTGTCAACATCCTTAAAGGTCCTGTCAACATCCTTGAAGGTCCTGCTGATATCTTTGAAGGTCCTGTCAACATCCTTGAAGGTCCTGTCAACGTCCTGGAAGGTCCTACGAACATCCTTGAAGGTCCTGCCGATATCCTTGAAGATCCTGCGGATATCCTTGAAGGTCCTGTCAACATCCTTGAAGGTCTGCGAAAATCTTGGGAGGTCATGTGGAGATCCTCGAACGGTTCATAAGACGAAGCGTGCCGTCCCTGGTCGCTCTTTCATCCTCTCTCTTTATCACACTCTCTTTATCTCTCCCCTCTCTCTCTCTCTTTCTCTCCCTCTCACTTAATCAACGTAGGTCAAACGAAGTTCATCAGAGGAAGCGTGCCGCCCCGGTCGCTGTCCTGCCTTTCGAAGATACTAGAGGGAGCATGCCGTCCCAGGTCGCTGTCCTCCCTGTTAAGATACCAGAGGGAGCGTGCCGTCCCAGGTCGCTGCCCTCACCTAGACGTAGTTCATCAGAGGATGCGTGCCGTCCCCGGTCGCTGTCCTCCCTGTGAAGATACCAGAGGGAGCGTGCCGTCCCAGGTCGCTGCCCTCACCTAGACGTTGCTCACCAGAGGGAGCGTGCCGTCCCAGGTCGCCTCTTCATTCTCTCTTTATCTCTCTCTCCTTCTCTCTCTCTCTCTTTTCAATCCTGTAGTATTAACAACAATAAACGAATTTACCTTTGTATAACATCACGTCTTTTACTCTCGGTCACTGGATCAAAGAAATTTCTGTGACGATCCCTACCCCCGCGAGCTTACTCCAGCTAACGGCGGAAATCTCGTCGTAACAGTGGCGCCCGAGCAGGGACTTGAGAGTTTAAGGCTTTGTTGTATTGGGTGAGAGACACCAAACAGAGGAAATAGGAACATTGACACCGAGTGGAAGAGAGAGAACTAAATTTCCGAACGAATGTATCTAATATACGAGTAGTATCCCTAGTTTTATCCGTATAAAAACAAAATGGCCCCCATGACGATAACTGCGGAGCTGGTATCTAAATGGAGCGTCTCTTTCGACGGAGCGGTAGAGCCTTTTGACTTTATCTTTATTTTTGACGATGCCTTTATTTTTGACGAACAATGCATTGGTTTGGTTCAGGAATAACAATCGTCGCTGGGAAACTTGGTCCAGTTTCAAACAAGATATTTTTAAGTTTTTCCTACCGGCAAGATACTTCGAACGACTCGAAGACACAATTCGAGATCGCTATCAGAAGGAAAAGGAATCTTTTAGATGTTACGTATTAGCCATGCAAAATCTGATGCGAAACACAAAATATACGGAGGCACAAATGCTGGAAAGGATCTACAGGAATTCCTTACCTAAATATTTGAGGTACGTTCGGAGGAAAGATTTCGATACACAGGACGAGCTCTTGGAGTTGGCCGCGGATCTGGAAAACATTCAGGCGGCTCAACAATATCCCCAAGAACAGCACAGTGCGCAAAATTCATATAAGGCCATATTTAGGAAGGACAGTAACTGTATAACCTATCAACGTAGTCCTAAATCATCGGGTCCGCACCAAACGAGGAAATACAGGTCTTCTGGCCAACATTCCTCTCAATTATACACGTCGGTATCACCTATCTCACCTCAACGTCAGGAAAGATCTTTCCGAAAATGTACCAAATCATTTACCAACGACACACCCGTGCACAACGTACCAGTAGAACGATCTTTCCGAATATGTACCACTTCATTTACCAACGACACACCCGTGCACAACGTACCAGCAGAAGTTACCATACCAGAGCCATCTTCGCCATATCAAAGGTCAAGGGAAAAATTACCAGCAGTAAATCTGTCTTTCACGTCATCACTGGAGTCATCTCAAACGTTATTTTCATCAACGCAATCCCCATCATTGTCCTCCCCACCAGACCCATCTCCACCGTTGCCATCGCCACCAGAGCTAGTTCCACCCTTGCCACTATCACCAGCGCCATTCCTAGGGTTACCGTCTCCGTCATCGCCGACAAAACCAGTTGCATCGTTGCCATTATCTCCGGAGCCATGTCTATCATTTATAGAACCTCCAGAGGCATCTTTATCGTCGCATCTAAAGACCTTACCAACAGAGCCACCTCTAACGTGTTCCGCACTATCTGAGCCATCTTCATCGTTGTCATCACCATTAAAGTCATCTCCACCGTTGTCATCATCACTAAATCCAATTCCATCATGGCCATCATCAACAAATTCAGCTCCAGAGACACCTCCATCGTTGTTTTGACCAACAGAGCCATGTCCAGCGTTGCCACCACCAGAGTCATGTCTATCGTTTCCAGTATACCTGGAGCCAGCTCCAACGTTTCCTTCATCGCCCATACCACCATCGCAATCAAGCCCAACACCATCATGTCATCGTTTTAGAACCGTTGTATCCATTTATGGGGTACCAAAATATACCAGACACCCGTTCCAGCACCAAATTAGCCGTCTCACAAAGTTTCATGGAAAACATAGGCGATTGAAAGGAAAATAACCGGCCCACCCTCCCCAGGGGAGGACCATGTGTAACGACAGAAGTCGCTCGTTTCTGTCTACACACTTTGTTATTACATTGGCGACAACTACAAATAGCTGCCAAGGGGGTATATAAAGAGCAACATTGAATAAATCTGGGTCAGTCGCCAGCAGCCGTGAACGAGAACACAAGGTAATTTCAGCACTAAATATTAAATTCTAATCCTGCGAGCATCCTTGGATAACTTGTAAGTATCCTGTCAACATCCTTGAAGATCCTGCTGATATCCTTGCAGGTCCTGCCGATATCTTTGCAGATCCTGCGGATATCCTTGAAGGTCCTGTCAACATCCTTGAAGGTCCTGTCAACATCCTTGAAGGTCCTGCTGATATCCTTGAAGGTCCTGCCGATATCCTTGAAGATCCTGCGGATATCCTTGAAGGTCCTTTCAACATCCTTGAAGGTCCTGCTTATATCCTTGAAGGTCCTGCCGATATCTTTGAAGATCCTGCGGATATCCTTGAAGGTCCTGTCAACATCCTTAAAGGTCCTGTCAACATCCTTGAAGATTCTGCTGATATCCTTGAAGGTCCTGTCAACATCCTTGAAGGTCAACGTCCTGGAAGGTCCTACGAACATCCTTGAAGGTCCTGCCGATATCCTTGAAGATCCTGCGGATATCCTTGAAGGTCCTGTCAACATCCTTGAAGGTCAACGTCCTGGAAGGTCCTACGAACATCCTTGAAGGTCCTGCCGATATCCTTGAAGATCCTGCGGATATCCTTGAAGGTCCTGTCAACATCCTTGAAGGTCTGCGAAAATCTTGGGAGGCCCTGTGGAGATCCTCGAACGGTTCATAAGAGGAAGCGTGCCGTCCCTGGTAGCTCTTTCACCCTCTCTCTTTATCACTCTCTCTCTTTCTCTCCCTCTCACTCTCGCTGCTCCCACCTAGACGTAGTTCATCGAGGAAGCGTGCCGTCCCCGGTCGCTGTCCTCCCTGTGAAGATACCAGAGGGAGCGTGCCGTCCCAGGACGCTGCCCCCACCTAGACGTAGTTCATCCTAGGAAGCGTGCCGTCCCCGGTCGCTGTCCTCCCTGTGAAGATACCAGAGGGAGCGTGCCGTCCCAGGTCGCTTCCCCCACCTAGACGTAGTTTATCAGAGGAAGCATGCCGTCCCCGGTCGCTGTCCTCCCTGTGAAGATACCAGAGGGAGCGTGCCGCCCCAGGTCGCTGCCCTCACCTAGACGTAGTTTATCAGAGGAAGTGTGCCGTCCCCGGTCGCTGTCCTCCCTGTGAAGATACCAGAGGGAGCGTGCCGTCCCAGGTCGCCTCTTCATTCTCTCTCTTTATCTCTCTCTCCTTCTCTCTCTCTCTCTTTTCAATCCTGTTGTATTAACAACAATAAACGAATTTACCTTTGTATAACATCACGTCTTTTACTCTCGGTCACTGGATCAAAGAAATTTCTGTGACGATCCCTACCCCCGCGAGCTTACCCCAGCTAACGGAGGAAATCTCGTCGTTACAGATCACGTACATACATACATATTTATAAAATGGCAAATATTTTCAACAAACCTTTATTTTTACGTAAATAAATACTTCAATATTCAGGGTGGTCCAAATACAGGTATATTTTTTAATCATATGACACATTTTGACACTGATATACTTGTTTCTGTTCAAAATATTGATTATCAGTCAGTACCACATTTCCGTGGGCCAAAATAAGACAACGTTGGGAAATATTTCAAACTTCTTTCCAAAGTGAGTGCAGATTTTTACGGTCTAAAGGTAAACATTGTTAAATAAACATTGATTAATAATAAGCTGCACTTTTGACAATTATTGTATATAAGAAATATTTTTTAAATTTTACCATCCAAATAAAACTTTTTTAAGCCCGAAAATTCCCGATAAAAATTCTTATACCATCCACGATATATGGTGAAGGTATATATCAGTTTGTCATTCAATTTTATTCTCTATAATTTACCAATAAAATGTTAATGTTTCTTTGCACGTGAACAATTATATGATCTAAAAACCAACTAAATGCCATTGATTTACCAAATAACAGACCATCAATACATAAAAACTTCTTTATCTTTCACACCCCAGCAAAATAAAATGGATGTTATTCTTTACGAATCTCTTTTTCAGAGCATCCAAAGAAGTTAATAGTGCAAATTTTTCGATTTGTAAGAAGTCATTTTAAACAACTTCCAATATGTTGATGTTACTTATGAAGTCATAAGAATAATATTTTTTCTAACAATTCCATTGAAAAGCATATTAGTTTTTTAGTTTTAATATTTATTTATAACAATTTATAATTATAGTAAAAAAAAACATTATTTAGTTTGTCCATAAAAGGGAATTCCTGCAGTCATTTAATGCCTTATTGAAAACATATTTTGCATACCAGTGATATCCACTTTGTCCTGCTCGAAATAATAATTCATGGCGTGTTCAAAATCACATTTTTAACTTTAAAACAAAGCCACTCCCTATATTTATTTTGTATTCCCTATATTTAACAACTTCTGCAATCAAATGAAAAAGTCCACCTGATCATCGATTTTTCATAGCACCGAAACAAACTACTTCCTCCCAATGACACGCCAATGTTAAAATCATTAATGATTCACCGAAATTTTCGCAACTTCTGGTTCACTAGATGTAATGTTTAACTACTTCTTTCTCAGGGATTATTTTGCTGGGACAGAATATAGTGAAAAGTTATAATTCAAAAATGTTGCCTAATCATTAACAATTAACATGAATTATGTTGTAGATTTAAAAATTAATTAGAACCAACATTTGAAATTAACGTTTACATAAGCTTTGTTTATTGAATACTTTAAAAATTAAAGTTCAAAACAAAAACTGTAAAAATAGAGGATAAATATACAAGTTCGTTGATGTTAGTCAAATTGTGTGTTGCTTTCGGGTTTGTTAATTTATTTTCAACACTCAATATAAAATTTATAATCATCAAACATTAACCCAAATGGAGCATGGATACTGAGTATTGTTGTGTAGCGATCGCCAATAATACTTGTATTCTATCCTTCTGGCTCTGATCGAATTTTTTCAATTTTATTCTTATAATTTACTAATAAAATTTTCATGTTTCTTTGAATTTAAACAATTTATAAAGAATATGATTATATGATCTAAAATCTAACTAAATACCATTCATATACCAAAATAAAACTTCTTTATTTTTTCATATTTTTATACCATTGACCATATATGGTGGGGATATATGTATGTATATAAGGTACTATTAAGGTCTTAAAAGCGTTATGGTGCTCTTTTGACTCATTTGGTTCTATTTACAAATGTACGCTTTGTGATTTTTTGTACGCTTATGAAATTTTTGTGATATAATTTGTTTTAAATTATGGTTTTAAATCGGGGATGATTTAGTTGATACTATAGTACATTTTGTGCCACGATTTACAACCTTTAATGTACATTTGTGCCTAAAAAAGTTTGATATATAAATGTCATTTCTTATATCACATAATGAAATGCTACTATTGTCCGGCGCCAAGCTAAAAGATTCATCGTCCCATCTAGCGGAAAATCCAGGAGACTTCTTTCACTGAACAGGAAGGACTTAAGAACCTTAACAGTATTTTGACTGAACACTGTAATCTCAGATACCGTTTGAGGATTAGAGGTCTGTTTGATTCGGAACGCTGGGACAGCGAAGCATATACTCTGCGTGTGTCCTAGGCTTCGCGGCAGGAGACTACAATTCCTTGATGGATATACACTATCCCCCTTGGAAATTCATAAATCTGTGCCTAGTAGGGTGATTGGCTTCATTGGAAGCCTCAATGTTTAGAGCAAAAAATTAGGCTGCACAAAAAATCAACTCCTTTTGGTCGCAGTGCATAGGACCTTTTTAATCCAATGTATATCACATAAATCATGGTAGAAATGGGAGATTTCTAAAAATTTGTGGATTTTTAAGTTGTTTTACATATTCTACATTATGTACCTTTTTTTATACCAAAATGGTATCAGGCCCAACAGATTGCACATATTTTGGCATGTGTTTAGCTGAGAATTTTAGCTGCTAAAAAGTATTTTTTATACAATAGTTTTGGTTTTTGTCGGTTAATTGACTTCTTTTAGGTCCACTAATTACCAATGAACAAATATGTTTAAGTCTGCTTTTTAGAAAGCTTTCTAATTTATTGTTTTGGATACATTTTTAATTTTATCCCTGCTCCCCAATAAGCATTTGGATGATATATCAGTCAGAATATATTACGGCAATATCATTCTTTTATAATTTAGAAGACAATCAAAGTAGTATTTTGAACATATCATCCTTTTGTCAGCTGAAAGGTAAATAAGCGATGTTGAGAAAATGTCAAAATTCAAATGTCAAAAAAATAAATACAGAAAAAACCAGGATTTTTCCATAGCTTTTGTAAACTGAATTTTAAATTTAAAAGTAAGCAAAACTTGTATTATGCATTTGTATTAATTTAAGAAAATATTTTGAATAAAACCCGTATTGTTTTTTTAAGAAATTAACGTTCCATAATAAAAAATACGAAGATCCCAAGAAAGAAAATATAACATAGAAACTAAAGTGTGGTGTAATTTTATTAAGAAGAATCACGAAATAATTTGTAAGATCTGTATTATTTAATTTAATGTTATAAAATATCAATAAAAAATGTTACATAAAACTCGTAGTTCAGTTTGTAATCACATTTTCTTTCGTATAGTTGCTAAACGCGCACGTTGTCCGGTTAGCTAAAGCAGAAATTAAATAAAATTAATATTTAATGGTAATAATACAATTTATAATAGAAATACACATTTAACATAATAACAGTTAATATATAAAATTAATTGATCTCGCATCAGTCTATGCTGTACTCTCGTGTGATCAAGACGTAGTTGTGCTGTGACAAAATCAAGAATAAGTAAACAAAAATAATTAAAATTACAAAAAAAAAAACAACAATTAAACGTGGTCGCGATAATGATATTACTGCTTTCAATTTGCAAGCTAAAATGAGAAAAACAAAAAACAATAATGATAGCGGTACCGCTACAAATAATAACTACTATCAGCCACTCCAAACATTGGATGATGACAATAATGAATTGTTAGTTACAAAAACAACAAAACAAATAATTCCACCACTTACTATACTTAAGTGTACTATTGAAAAACTACATGAACTATGCAAAAAAAACAAAAATTACAGAATATGCAATTAGAAAAATTTCGATTGGTTTGAAACTATTTTGTCAAACTCAAAATGATTTTGGAAAAATATCCGAATTGCTAAAACTAGAAAAATTTGAATTTTTCACTTATGCCACCAAAAGTGATAGACCCTATAAAGCTCTACTTTTTGGCTTTGATAAGGTGGATGTATCTGAATTGAAGCAAAAATTAACTACAATGGGATTAGACTGCATGGATGTTAAATTGATACAAAAGCCGGGTCAAGGGAACACCCAAATCATATTTTATGTCGTATATTTCAAACGTCAATCCACAACTCTCAAAGAGCTTAGACAAAAATACTCTTGCATAGACTATTTAAAAGTAAAATGGGAATTCCATAGAAACAAAAAGAATAAGGTCACTCAATGTTACAATTGCCAAATGTACGGACATGGTTCGTCGCGTTGTGCTGTTAAATCTTTTTATTCAATATGCTCTGGTCAGCATAAAACAGCTGAATGTAAGACAAATATTTTCAAATGTGCTAACTGTGGTCAAGAACACAAATCTACTTCACCTGATTGCCCAAGTCGTAAGAAATATATAGATATGAAACAACGTTTTATGTCACAAAATGCTAGAGCCCCTAGACGTGCTAACTATGCAAACCGTCAAACCCATGCTCCGACTGTTTCATACAATTATGATAACATGCAGTATCCAGCACTTCATGCTGGGGAAACACCTGTAAATAATATTTGGTCTAATATAAAAACCAACAATCTTAATGGAGACTTATTTTCATTTGATGATATCAAAAATATAGCATTTGAATTAATACACAAATTAAAAGCATGTAAGACAAAACTTGACCAATTTGAAGTAGTGTCAAGTATTGCCCATAAATTTCTATCATAATGGAGCAAACAAAAATAACAAAAATGATTATATGGAAAGCGAGAGGCATACGCCATAAAAAAACTGAATTATTTGATTTTTTATTAAAACACGATATAGACATCTGTTTATTATCAGAGACGTTGTTGTCATCTGGAATTTCGATTGCAAACAATTCATTTTATTGTTACAGAAATGACAGAGAAAATTCAAGAGGTGGAGGTGTAGCAATAATAGTAAAAAAGACTATACGCCATAATTTAGTCCCAATTGTTAATACCGTATTAATTGAAAACATCGGTATTAGATTGGAAACATCAGAAGGGCCAGTTTTCATATTTTCATGTTATTTCCCTGGAGGGGCTGCTGGACGCGACGGCGTTAAAAAAAATAACTTTGCTGCAGATATTTTAAAGTTAACTCGCTGTACTAGCAACAATTTTATTCAAGGGGGTGATTTTAATAGCCGACATCGATCCTGGGGATGCTTGCGTGCTAACTGTTGGGGAAATATTCTTCAAGAGAAAATTGAAATAAATAATTTTTGGATTAAGTACCCATGTGACCCTACATACGTACCTTCTAACGAATCTCACCAGTCATCAACATTAGACTTTTTCTTAACCAATATACCACTAAAATTGTCTGAACCTGTTGCTCTGAATGACTTAACCTCCGACCATCTACCGGTTAAAGTGCACCTTTATGGCTCAAATTGTAATACTACGAGCTTTGTATACGATTTTAGTAGAGCTAACTGGGCGCAGTTCAAACATTTTATCAATAGTAATATATCAGAAAGCAATACTGAGTGTACGAATAAAAATGATATCAATAGGAATATTGATAACTTCACAAATTTAATTAAGAATGCCACAGAAATAAGTGTACCAAAAAGAGCCATTTTACCCAAAACCAAACCTTTACCTTCATATATCAAAAATCTGATTGTGAATCGTAATTTTTTTAGACGACAGTGGATGCAAAATAGGCAAAATGCAGATAAAATTGAAATGAACAGACTTAATAAACAAATTAAGCAAGAACTCATTATTGAAAGAAACAAATCTTGGAGTAATATTCTGGCATCTCTTGATAACAACTCTTCTCCCTTTTGGAATATTTCAAAAGTACTGCGAAAGAAGCATACTATCATGCCAATACTTAAACATAATGGTAACCGTTACTCCACTGCTCAAGAAAAATGTGAATTGCTAGCTAACACATTCAAATTAAATTATTCGCTTTCAGCTAGTCTAAGTGATTTTACCACAATTGCCACTGTTGCCAATGCTATAGATTCATTCCAAGACGAAGACATCACCATTAATAACGAATATTACGTATCAACAGAAAAAATAAAAAACATAATCAAATCTTTGAAAATGAAAAAATCTCCAGGTACTGATGGTATAAGTAATAAAATATTGAAGGCCCTTCCAAAAAAAGGAATTCAAAGTTTCACAAATATTATTAATTACTGCTTAAAATATTGCTATTTTCCAGATTGTTGGAAGGATGCAAAAATGATTGCGATATGTAAACCGAACAAAATCTCATCCTGCCCACTATCTTATAGACCAATCAGCTTGTTATCTTCTTTAAGTAAAATCTTAGAGAAAGTTATCAAGGAAAAAATGCTAAAATTTTGTGACGAAAATCAGGTGTTTCCAACGCAACAATTCGGATTTAGATCAGGTCACAACACTTCTCATCCTTTGTTCAGAATTAAATCCATAATCAAACACAATTTCAATATTAAGAAGTCTACGGGCATGGTTCTGTTAGATATTAAATCCGCTTTTGATTCTGTATGGCATGATGGTCTGGTCTACAAAATGATTAACTTAAATTTTCCAAAGGAAATCATAAAAATATTACAAAGCTTCTTAATCAACAGATCATTCAAAGTTTATATAGGTAAAACCTCCTCGACACAAATCCATATTTCAGCGGGATGTCCCCAAGGATTTTGCTTATCTCCAATATTGTATAATATATTTACTTCTGATTTTCCTGTATTATTTGACTGCACTTCGTCTATATTTGCTGATGACACTGCGATTCTCTGTCATGCGGTTTATGCTGAAGATATTATCATATGCCTACAAAACGCTTTAATAAATTTAGAAGAATACTTCAAAAAATGGAAAATTCTTATAAATCTACAAAAAATCCAAGCAATATACTTTACACGTAGAAGAAAGCCTTGTTATATCCCACAAAGAGATTTAAGCACAAACAACAACACAACTATAAAATGGGAGTCAGAAGTAAAGTATCTTGGAGTAATATTGGACTCTAAAATTAACTTTAGCAAACATGTTGCTTACGTCATTAACAAAATGAATAATGTAACAAGACTTTTATACACTTTCATAAATAGGAAGTCAACACTTAGTCAACATAATAAAATTATAATATTCAAAACAATTTTTATGTCCATATTATATTACGCTGCCCCTGTGTGGAATGATGTCGCAAGCTGTCATATAAAAAAACTTCAAATAAGTCAAAATAAACTGTTGAAGATGATATTCAATCTTCCTTGGCATTATTCTACGCGACGATTGCACTCCATTAGCGGTATCGAAATGGTAAATGATAGAATTTCGAAACTCACACACAATTATGATATCAGATGTAGATTTTCTGAATACCTACATATTAACGAATTATCAGTTACTACGTAGTTTTAAGTTTTATCTTAATATAAGAACCTTTTTTTTTTTTTTGTTTAAATAGGTTTTTGCTCGTTTTTTGCCTAAACATATAGAAAATTGTTATTTTATTAATTATTATGATATATTTTGTAAACACATTTCTAAGTAGAAAAGGCTTGTTATTGCCTGAACTCTTCAAACTTGTATTATATACTTCCTGTAAATACTTCCTGTTATGTTAATAAAGAAATAAATAAAATAAAATAAACTCGTAGTTTTATCTTCTGGGTAGTTATTAGGCAATATCTTCTTTGTATCTTCCAAATATAATTTCGGGGATATCTTTTATTAAATTTTTTATCATCCTGATGATAATCTGGCGATATCAAATAGTTATCTTTTAGAAGAATTGCTTTTATAATGCCTAAAAGTGTTGCTTTCGCGACATGTTTTCTAACAAATGGGGTATCTTTCGCAATACGAAAATGATTGGGGAATCGTCTTTTTATTGCCATGTTTACTGGGCCTTCTAAGTAAAGAGAGTTTTTTAGAGATTGAGAATTTTTATTTAAAATAAAACACATAAAGGTGTACAAAATGATTTATAATTTTTATCTTTTATTGTATCTTTTTTTATTTTTAATAACGTATTTATTCTTTGAGCTTAAGGTTCGTTTTTGACAAGAATATTATTTATTTTTCAATAAAAAAAGAACCTTAAGTTCAAGGAATAAATTAGTTATTGAAAACAAAATGATTTATTTTTAATTTTTATTTGATAGCTTATTATTTGGCATTTAGTATTTGGAAACAAGTGGCAGCCAAAGATTTATATTTATCATCATTATAAAATAACCTTTTCCTAATGATTTTGCAGATAATCTTGAATAAAAAAATACTTTTATAAAAAATTACTTTCCTTTGAGAGTTTATTCGTATTACAAACGTAGGGCAGAAAAAAAAAATTAGGCCATTTACATTCTAAACAACATACAAATTTTCACCACTTTTGCTCGTAAATTGGTACATATAAGAGAATGAATTTAAATGATGGGACTTTAGTGTTTATATAATTAATTGCCATTAAATATACTTTCAATTGGAATAAAAAGTTTTTGCTTAATTTCATAAGTGTGTGTTTTATTTTAAATATAAGTTCTCAACCTCTGAAAAAGCTCCCATTAGGTAAGAAAAATATGTGTAGTAAGCAAACATAATTAACGCATTTTGTTTCAAATCATTGTATCTGGAAGTGCTCCAAAAATTAAATAAAAAAATAACACAAACAAATATGTTGCAATATAATTTTACCGAAAATATTAAATAATTAATTAAATGGCCCCATGACGATAACTGCGGAGCTGGTATCTAAATGGAGCGTCTATTTCGACGGAGCGGTAGAGCCTTTTGACTTTATCTTTATTTTTGACGATGCCTTTATTTTTGACGAACAATGCATTGGTTTGGTTCAGGAATAACAATCGTCGCTGGGAAACTTGGTCCAGTTTCAAACAAGATATTTTTAAGTTTTTCCCACCGGCAAGATACTTCGAACGACTCGAAGACACAATTCGAGATCACTATCAGAAGGAAAAATAATCTTTTAGATGTTACGTATTAGCCATGCAAAATCTGATGCGAAACACAAAATATACGGAGGCACAAATTCTGGAAAGGATCTACAGGAATTCCTTACCTAAATATTTGAGGTACGTTCGGAGGAAAGATTTCGATACACTGGACGAGCTCTTGGAGTTGGCCGCGGATCTGGAAAACATTCAGGCGGCTCAACAATATCCCCAAGAACAGCACAGTGCGCAAAATTCATATAAGGCCATATTTAGGAGGGACAGTATCTGTATAACCTATCAACGTAGTCCTAAATCATCGGGTCCGCACCAAACGAGGGAATACAGGTCTTCTGGCCAACATTCCTCTCAATTATACACGTAGGTATCACCTATCTCACCTCAACGTCAGGAAAGATCTTTCCGAAAATGTGCCAAATCATTTACCAACGACACACCCGTGCACAACGTACCAGCAGAACGATCTTTCCGAATATGTACCACTTCATTTACGAACGACACACCCGTGCACAACGTACCAGCAGAAGTTACCATACCAGAGCCATCTTCGCCATATCAATGGTCAAGAGAAAAATTACCAGCAGTAAATCTGTCTTTCACGTCATCACTGGAGTCATCTCAAACGTTATTTTCATCAACGCAATTCCCATCATTGTCCTCCCCACCAGACCCATCTCCACCGTTGCCATCGCCACCAGAGCTAGTTCCACCCTTGCCACTATCACCAGCGCCATTCCTAGAGTTGCCATTTCCGTCATCGCCGACAAAGCCAGTTGCATCGTTGCCATTATCTCCGGAGCCATGTCTATCATTTATAGAACCTCCAGAGGCATCTTTATCGTCGCATCTAAAGACCTTACCAACAGAGCCACCTCTAACGTGTTCCGCACTATCTGAGCCATCTTCATCGTTGTCATCACCATTAAAGTCATCTCCACCGTTGTCATCATCACTAAATCCAATTCCATCATGGCCATCATCAACAAATTCAGCTCCAGAGACACCTCCATCGTTGTTTTGACCAACAGAGCCATGTCCAGCGTTGCCACCACCAGAGTCATGTCTATCGTTTCCAGTATACCTGGAGCCAGCTCCAACGTTTCCTTCATCGCCCATACCACCATCGCAATCAAGCCCAACACCATCATGTCATCGTTTTAGAACCGTTGTATCCATTTATGGGGTACCAAATATACCAGACACCCGTTCCAGCACCAAATTAGCCGTCTCACAAAGTTTCATGGAAAACATAGGCGATTGAAAGGAAAATAACCGGCCCACCCTCCCCAGGGGAGGACCATGTGTAACGACAGAAGTCGCTCGTTTCTGTCTACACACTTTGTTATTACATTGGCGACAACTACAAATAGCTGCCAAGGGGGTATATAAAGAGCAACATTGAATAAATCTGGGTCAGTCGCCAGCAGCCGTGAACGAGAACACAAGGTAATTTCAGCACTAAATATTAAATTCTAATCCTGCGAGCATCCTTGGACAACTTGTAAGTATCCTGTCAACATCCTTGAAGGTCCTGTCAACATCCTTGAAGGTCCTGTCATCATCCTTGAAGGTCCTGCTGATATCCTTGAAGGTCCTGCCGATATCCTTGAAGATCCTGCTGATATCCTTGAAGTTCCTGTCAACATCCCTGAAGGTCCTGCTGATATCCTTGAAGGTCCTGTCAACATCCTTAAAGGTCCTGTCAACATCCTTTAAGGTCCTGTCAACATCCTTGAAGGTCCTGTCATCATCCTTGAAGGTCCTGCTGATATCCTTGAAGGTCCTGCCGATATCCTTGAAGATCCTGCTGATATCCTTGAAGTTCCTGTCAACATCCCTGAAGGTCCTGCCGATATCCTTGAAGATCCTGCGGATATTCTTGAAGGTCCTGTCAACATCCTTAAAGGTCCTGTCAACATCCTTGAAGGTCCTGCTGATATCCTTGAAGGTCAACATCCTTGAAGGTCAACGTCCTGGAAGGTCCTTCGAACATCCTTGAAGGTCCTGCCGATATCCTTGGAGATCCTGCGGATATCCTTGAAGGTCCTGTCAACATCCTTAAAAGTTAACGTCCTGGAAGGTCCTACGAACATCCTTGAAGGTCCTGCCGATATCCTTGAAGATCCTGCGGATATCCTTGAAGGTCCTGTCAACATCCTTGAAGGTCTGCGAAAATCTTGGGAGGCCCTGTGGAGATCCTCGAACGGTTCATAAGAGGAAGCGTGCCGTCCCTGGTCGTTCTTTCATCCTCTCTCTTTATCACTCTCTCTCTCTCTCTCTCTTTCTCTCCCTCTCACTTAATCAACGTAGGTCATACGAAGTTCATCAGAGGAAGCGTGCCGTCCCCGGTCGCTGTCCTCCCTGTGAAGATACCAGAGGGAGCGTGCCGTCCCAGGACGCTGCCCCCACCTAGACGTAGTTCATCCTAGGAAGCGTGCCGTCCCCGGTCGCTGTCCTCCCTGTGAAGATACCAGGGGGAGCGTGCCGACCCAGGTCGCTGCCCTCACCTAGACGTAGTTCATCAGAGGAAGCGTGCCGTCCCCGGTCGCTGTCCTCACTGGGAAGATACCAGAGGGAGCGTGCCGTCCCAGGACGCTGCCCCCACCTAGACGTAGTTCATCAGAGGAAGCGTGCCGTCCCCGGTCGCTGTCCTCCCTGTGAAGATACCAGAGGGAGCGTGGCGTCCCAGGTCGCTTCCCCCACCTAGACGTAGTTTATCAGAGGAAGCGTGCCGTCCCAGGTCGCTGCCCTCACCTAGACGTAGTTCATCTCTTTATCTCTCTCTCCTTCTCTCTCTCTCTCTCTCTTTTCAATCCTGTAGTATTAACAACAATAAACGAATTTACCTTTGTATAACATCACGTCTTTTACTCTCGGTCACTGGATCAAAGAAATTTCTGTGACGATCCCTACCCCCGCGAGCTTACCCCAGCTAACGGAGGAAATCTCGTCGTTACAGATCACGTACATACATACATATTTATAAAATTGCAAATATTTTCAATAAACCTTTATTTTTACGTAAATACAACTGTTGATAAATACTTCAATATTCAGGGTGATCCAAATACAGGTATATTTTTTAATCATATGACACGTTTTGACACTGATATACTTGTTTCTGTTTAAAATATTGATTATCAGTCAGTATCACATTTCCGTGGGCCAAAATAAGACAACGTTGGGAAATATTTCAAACTTCTTTCCAAAGTGAGTGCAGATTTTTACGGTCTACCCGGTCTATACGCCTTATCCGGTCGTCCGATCGACAGTAAAGTCAGGTATAAAGGGGCTCTAAAGTGTTGCTCAAACTATGCATTTCACTCTTTACAGCGTTTTTTTTTATTGAATAGATAAGACATTTAGCTTTTATTTAAGATATTGACCATAAAAATTGAGTAACAGCAAAAATATTTATAAAGGGTTTAACTTTGATACCTCGTGTTCTTGTATAACTTTAGCACAAAACTTAATTTTGTGACGTTTGGTTTTTTAAAGTTGATTTTTTCTGCGTATTTCAAATGAAAATAATCTCTTTTAAAAAAGGTAAACATTGTTAAATAAACATTGATTAATAATAAGCTGCACTTTTGACAATTATTGTATATAAGAAATATTTTTTAAATTTTACCATCCAAATAAAACTTTTTAAAGCCCGAAAATTCCTGATAAAAATTCTTATACCATCCACGATATATGGTGAAGGTATATATCAGTTTGTCATTCAATTTTATTCTCTATAATTTACCAATAAAATGTTAATGTTTCTTTGCACGTGAACAATTATATGATCTAAAAACCAACTAAATGCGATTGATTTACCAAATAACAGACCATCAATACATAAAACTTCTTTATCTTTCACACCCCAGCAAAATAAAATGGATGTTATTCTTTACGAATCTCTTTTTCAGAGCATCCAAAGAAGTTAATAGTGCAAATTTTTCGATTTGTAAGAAGTCATTTTAATCAACTTCCAATATGTTGATGTTACTTATGAAGTCATAAGAATAATATTTTTTCTAACAATTCCATTGAAAAGCATATTAGTTTTTTAATTTTAATATTTATTTATAACAATTTATAATTATAGTAAAAAAAAAACATTATTTAGTTTGTCCATAAAAGGGAATTCCTGCAGTCATTTAATGCCATATTGAAAACATATTTTGCATACCAGTGATATCCACTTTGTCCTGCTCGAAATAATAATTCATGGCGTGTTCAAAATCACATTTTTAACTTTAAAACAAAGCCACTCCCTATATTTATTTTGTATTCCCTATATTTAACAACATCCGTAATCTAATGAAAAAGTCCACCTGATCATCGATTTTTCATAGCACCGAAACAAACTACTTCCTCCCAATGACACGCCAATATTAAAATCATTATTGATTCACCGAAATTTTCGCAACTTCTGGTTCACTAGATCTAATGTTTAACTACTTCTTTCTCAGGGATTATTTTGCTGGGACAGAATATAGTGAAAAGTTATAATTAAAAAATGTTGCCTAATCATTAACAATTAACATGAATTATGTTGTAGATTTAAAAATTAATTAGAACCAACATTTGAAATTAACGTCTACATAAGCTTTGTTTATTGAATACTTTAAAAATTAAAGTTCAAAACAAAAACTGTAAAAATAGAGAATAAATATACAAGTTCGTTGATGTTAGTCAAATTGTGTGTTGCTTTCGGGTTTGTTAATTTATTTTCAACACTCAATATAAAATTTATAATCATCAAACATTAACCCAAATGGAGCATGGATACTGAGTATGGTTGTGTAGCGATCGCCAATAATACTTGTATTCTATCCTTCTGGCTCTGATCGAATTTTTTCAATTTTATTCTTATAATTTACTAATAAAATTTTCATGTTTCTTTGAATTTAAACAATTTATAAAGAATATGATTATATGATCTAAAATCTAACTAAATACCATTCATATACCAAAATAAAACTTCTTTATTTTTTCATATTTTTATACCATTGACCATATATGGTGGGGATATATGTATGTATATAAGGTACTATTAAGGTCTTAAAAGCGTTATGGAGCTCTTTTGACTCATTTGGTTCTATTTACAAATGTTCGCTTTGTGATTTTTTGTACGCTTATGAAATTTTTGTGATATAATTTGTTTTAAATTATGGTTTTAAATCGGGGATGATTTAGTTGATACTATAGTACATTTTGTGCCACGATTTACAACCTTTAATGTACATTTGTGCCTAAAAAAGTTTGATATATAAATGTCATTTCTTATATCACATAATGAAATGCTACCATTGGCCGGCGCCAAGCTAAAAGATTCATCGTCCCATCTAGCGGAAAATCCAGGAGACTTCTTTCACTGAACAGGAAGGACTTAAGGACCTTAACAGTATTTTGACTGAACACTGTAATCTCAGATACCGTTTGAGGATTAGAGGTCTGTTTGATTCGGAACGCTGAGACAGCGAAGCATATACTCTGCGTGTGTCCTAGGCTTCGCAGCAGGAGACTACAATTCCTTGATGGATATACACTATCCCCCTTGGAAATTCGGAAATCTGTGCCTAGTAGGGTGATTGGCTTCATTGGAAGCCTCAATGTTTAGAGCAAAAAATTAGGCTGCACAAAAAATCAACTCCTTTTGGTCACAGTGCATAGGGCTTTTTTAATCCAATCTATATCACATAAATCATGGTTGAAATGGGAGATTTCTAAAAATTTGTGGATTTTTAAGTTGTTTTACATATTCTACAATATGTACCTTTTTTTTATACCAAAATGGTATCAGGCCCAACAGATTGCACATATTTTGGCATGTGTTTAGCTGAGAATTTTAGCTGCTAAAAAGTATTTTTTATACAATAGTTTTGGTTTTTGTCGGTTAATTGACTTCTTTTAGATCCACTAATTACCAACGAACAAATATGTTTAAGTCTGCTTTTTAGAAAGCTTTTTTAATTTATTGTTTTGGATACATTTTTAATTTTATCCCTGCTCCCCAATAAGCATTTGGATGATATATAACTCAGAATATATTACGGCAATATCATTCTTTTATGATTTAGAAGACAATCAAAATAGTATTTTGCACATATCATCCTTTTTTCAGCTGAAAGGTAAATAAGCGATGTTGAGAAAATGTCAAAATTCAAATGTCAAAAAAATAAATACAGAAAAGACCATTAAAAACCAGGATTTTCCATAGCTTTTGTAAACTGAATTTTAAATTTAAAAGTAAGCAAAACTTGTATTATGCATTTGTATTGATTTAAGAAAATATTTTGAATAAAACCCGTATTGTTTTTTTAAGAAATTAACGTTCCATAATAAAAAATACGAAGATCCCAAGAAAGAAAATATAACATAGAAACTAAAGTGTGGTGTAATTTTATTAAGAAGAATCACGAAATAATTTGTAAGATCTGTATTATTTAATTTAATGTTATAAAATATCAATAAAAAATGTTACTAAAACTCGTAGTTTTATCTTCTGGGTAGTTATTAGGCAATATCTTCTTTGTATCTTCCAAATATAATTTCGGCGATATCTTTTATTAAATTTTGTATCATCCTGATGATAATCTGGCGATATCAAATAGTTATCTTTTAGAAGAATTGCTTTTATAATGCCTAAAAGTGTTGCTTTCGCGACATGTTTTCTAACAAATGGGGTATCTTTCGCAATACGAAAATGATTGGGGAATCGTCTTTGTATTGCCATGTTTACTGGGCCTTCTAAGTAAAGAGAGTTTTTTAGAGATTGAGAATTTTTATTTAAAATAAAACACATAAAGATGTACAAAATGATTTATAATTTTTATCTTTTATTTAATCTTTTTTTATTTTTAATAACGTATTTATTCTTTGAGCTTAAGGTTCGTTTTTGACAAGAATATTATTTATTTTTCAATAAAAAAAGAACCTTAAGTTCAAGGAATAAATTAGTTATTGAAAACAAAATGATTTATTTTTAATTTTTATTTGATAGCTTATTATTTGGCATTTAGTATTTGGAAACAAGTGGCAGCCAAAGATTTATATTTACCATCATTATAAAATAACCTTTCCCTAATGATTTTGCAGATAATCTTGAATAAAAAAATACTTTCATAAAAAATGACTTTCCTTTGAGAGTTTATTCGTATTACAAACGTAGGGCAGAAAAAAAAAATTAGGCCATTTACAATCTAAAAAACATACAAATTTTCACCACTTTTGCTCGTAAATTGGTACATATAAGAGAATGAATTTAAATGATGGGACTTAAGTATTTATATAATTAATTGCCATTAAATATACTTTCAATTGGAATAAAAAGTTTTTGCTTAATTTTATAAGTGTGTGTTTTATTTTAAATATAAGTCCTCAACCTCTGTAAAAGCTCCCATTAGGTAAGAAAAATATGTGTAGTAAGCAAACATAATTAACGCATTTTGTTTCAAATCATTGTATCTGGAAGTGCTCCCAAAATTAAAAAAAAATAACACAAACAAATATGTTGCAATATAATTTTACCGAAAATATTAAATAAATTTCAAAATTTTTTGTTGTCACATGTTTAAATGGGTAAATTCATATTATCAAATTTTTTTCCTGTCTTACTTTAGCGCCTATATCTTGTGTTGTACTTAGAATTGTGGATAAAACTGCATCCAAGATTAAATAAAATTGGGCAAAAAGCTAACATATTTGTTAAGTTTTATCCAAAATTTGATATTTCAATTTTAAATGTTTCGCTGACATGTGTATTGCGTTACTAATGATTTGGTAAATCATTGCTTTCTTAGGATGATTCTTGTATGAGGGTATTCAAAGATTCGGCAAAGTCCGGAGAATATGGCGAATGAGTTACCAATTCATAGACTACACACGTGTGCACCCGTGAATTATGGTTAATTGAGAGCAAATGCGGCACCCATCTTGCAGATAGCTTTCTTAAATCCAACTGATCATTTCAAATCGAAACCACACTGCCATATGAAATGCCTATGGCATCAACAATCTCACGCACATTTACTCTTCGATCAGCCCTCACCATATCGTGAATTTTTTTGACATTTTCGGGTGTATTGATCTCAATTGGCCGTCCAGAGCGTTCAGAGTCATTTGTACTTGTGCGACCACAACGAAAGTCAGAATACCACTTTACTTTTACCATTGAAATCGATGGTGCAGAGTCCCCATAATATTTATCAAGCTTTTCCTTGGTTTGATTGACGGTCTTTTTCGCAACAAATAATGTTTAATGAGCACTCGAAATTCACTTTTTTTTTTGAACAGCTGTTAAACGCAAAGTAAATGACGGAACTTGCTCAATATTTGACAGTAGTTTATTAACAGGTGGTACTTGATGGGAGCAGTGTTGTATTTCATATAACTACGAGGGAAGTTTGAAAAGTCACGGATTTATTGATCCGCCCTCGTACGTAGAACACGAGCTTATATTGGAAAAATTTTAATGCAATACAGATATGAAATTACCTGAGAAGTGAAAGGACTTCACAACACTAAAATATGTTAAATTAATATTTCTCTCTGTTCAAGAATTAAAGTCTTCGACATTAAATGCCTGTATGAAAAATATTTGGTCTGAAATCGTTTTGCAAGAAAAATTTGTAGATTCTTCAAGTATAAATATCGACCTTATAGTAAATATTGCTATATCAGTGGGTGGAGGAGGATTTGACGACATGAACAAACGAGATATTCGTATTTATGAATTAATAAATGACGCTGAAGATTAAGATGAGGAAAATCTTGTACAATTAGCTGATACATCTGAATTATAAATAGTGCTGAAAAACCTCAAGCAGATTATTGACGAAGTATATAGATGAAAATTTATGTATAGAAAACCGAAAAAAAATAGTAAAACTGGGAAAATAATTGGAGATACTTGCTACGAATTGTGATTCTTCAGTGGAACTAACTGAATTTAAAATAAATCTTCAATACTTTCTTGCACCACATACAAAAATGTAGAGACAATAATATAGAAAACTAGGAATCATAAGATAGTGAAATTTAAATTAAATAAAGAAAATAGCAAAAATTCACATGTCGGTGGAACGTTATTGCAGACAACTCCGACAGGGAATAAAAAATAATAATGAAACTGATTTTGGAATTATGTAAATTATTTGAAATGAAGTGTTTTTTAGTTACATATGCATAAATTTTTTATTTAAAATGTTCTTAGTTTGATATTAATAAAACGCTCATATTTCGTTGATAACATAAGTTATCCTTAAAATTCAATTTAAACCAACTTCAATGATAAAAGTTAAAGGTGAATCATTTGTACATAATGCGTTATACGGGGTCGTACTAGCATTCTCGTACAACGCGTATTCCTATAACGCGGAACTAATGTAATGTGTTATAGTGGGGATTACGTACATAAAAATAGATTTTTTAACTATTCGAATTAGTCGCTAAAACAAACTATAAAACAATACTGTTTCTTAAATAAAAATTCAAATAATTCCTTTTCGTTTTTTCTTTTTGTCAAAATACAAATTGAAAGGAATCTTTCACATATAAATACAAACATAGAAAATAAAAATATGAAACTACATATGTGTATGTTGTGCAATAACATAAAAAACTTTCATGAAAAACAAGCTACAAAAATCGTTTTTTCAGTAAAATATTAAAGAATATTTTAAACGACTCGACTGTTTTTACCACTTTTGTTGATAACTAAACAATGATTCAAAATAAACCACAAAATAGGATGAATAGAAAGAAAAATCAGTAGTCCTCTTTATAATTGCATTTTCGATTAATTTAAATGTTTTTAACAAAATAATATTGTGAATGTATTTAAGTGTCATTTCTAATACAATAAACAACTTTTGAATTTCTATAACATAGAAGATATAGTAGATATTTAGGTATTAAAGGGTGGGGTTAAAGTAGTTTCACCCACTATGGCAATATGTACCTTTGTTTTTTTTTTATATCTGAAAAAAAATGAAACCCGGGCCAAAAGTTCGCATATATTTTCACATGTTTTTAGCTGATAATTTTAGCCGCTAAACGGTATTTTTATAGTTTTGTTTTTCAGCTGTTAATTTACTTCTCTTAGTTCCACTAATTCCCAACGTGCATATATGTCATTGTTATGGATAAATTTTTTTTAGAATTGCTCTCTAAAGTATGTAAGGTTAATATATGTGGAGTTAGCAAACATGTTTAATACCTTTTGTTTTAAATCATTGTATCTTAAAGTGCTCCCATGATTAAGTAAAAAAGAACTTTTTTTGTAATTTTTTTTATATTAAATAGGTAAATTAATGTTTTTTTTATTTTAATCCAGGGCCTATATCTTGTTTTTTAGAATCCTCACCAACATGTTCAAAACCGTTTGGTTTAAAACGTAAAATGGTCTTGTCAGAAAAATTAATTTTAAGTTTTTGATTGGGTTTAATTAAATTTTTTCTCTTTCTTTTGAAAAAAATGTTTTAGTATTACTATGTATATGAAGTTTCCATGCTTGTTTCCCATCATTTCCTTTTCAATTGAACTCCCCGGTAGGCTAGTTGGTAGCGTGCTAGCTTATCAGTACGGTGGTCGTGGGTTCGATTCCCACCAGACGCTCTGGTTTGTTTTCGCTACAACGAGCCGAAGGCCTTCGTTGCTAGTGCTCGGTTAGGGAATTAATATATAATTTGTAATTATATGTTTAATAAAATAAATAAATAAATAAATAAATAAATAAATAAATAAATAAATTTCCTTTTCAATCAAATTTTAAGCAGATTTCCAAAAAAACTAAATTATTTTTAATTTAACATCACGGAAAACTAAAATTTCTGACTTAATCCCTTTTTACCTCTCTTCAAAGCAATAAAAATGTAAAAGAGTAAATAAAAATCAAAATTTTATCGAAAATTTCGATTCATTTTTTTATATATTTTGCTGACATACATATGTAATGCATTACCAGTGTTTTCGTAAATGCTTGTTTTTGGGAAATTGGTAGAGGGTATTCAAAGATTCGGCACAGCCGAATTTATTTTTGTATCGAACCCACTTTCGCTTATGGATCATAAAACGTAAAATAATAACAGACTAATTAATTTATGCACTTCAAGCCTATCATTTGGTTCTATTTACAAATGTTCGCTTTGTGATTTTTTGTACGCTTATGAAATTTTTGTGATATAATTTGTTTTAAATTATGGTTTTAAATCGGGGTTGATTTAGTTGATACTATAGTACATTTTGTGCCACGATTTACAACCTTTAATGTACATTTGTGCCTAAAAAAGTTTGATATATAAATGCCATTTCTTATATCACATAATGAAATGCTACCATTGTCCGGCGCCAAGCTAAAAGATTCATCGTCCCATCTAGCGGAAAATCCAGGAGACTTCTTTCACTGAATAGGAGGGACTTAAGGACCTTAACAGTATTTTGACTGAACACTGTAATCTCAGATACCGTTTGAGGATTAGAGGTCTGTTTGATTCGGAACGCTGAGACAGCGAAGCATATACTCTGCGTGTGTCCTAGGCTTCGCGGCAGGAGACTACAATTCCTTGATGGATATACACTATCCCCCTTGGAAATTCGGAAATCTGTGCCTAGTAGGGTGATTGGCTTCATTGGAAGCCTCAATGTTTAGAGCAAAAAATTAGGCTGCACAAAAAATCAACTCCTTTTGGTGGCAGTGCATAGGGCTTTTTTAATCCAATCTATATCACATAAATCATGGTTGAAATGGGAGATTTCTAAAGATTTGATGATATATCACTCAGAATATATTACGGCAATATCATTCTTTTATGATTTAGAAGACAATCAAAATAGTATTTTAAACATATCATCCTTTTGTCAGCTGAAAGGTAAATAAGCGATGTTGAGAAGATGTCAAAATTCAAATGTCAAAAAAATAAATACAGAAAAGACCATTAAAAACCAGGATTTTTCCATAGCTTTTGTAAACTGAATTTTAAATTTAAAAGTAAGCAAAACTTGTATTATGCAATTGTATTGATTTAAGAAAATATTTTGAATAAAACCCGTATTGTTTTTTTAAGAAATTAACGTTCCATAATAAAAAATACGAAGATCCCAAGAAAGAAAATATAACATAGAAACTAAAGTGTGGTGTAATTTTATTAAGAAGAATCACGAAATAATTTGTAAGATCTGTATTATTTAATTTAATGTTATAAAATATCAATAAAAAATGTTACATAAAACTCGTAGTTTTATCTTCTGGGTAGTTATTAGGCAATATCTTCTTTGTATCTTCCAAATATAATTTCGGCGATATCTTTTATTAAATTTTGTATCATCCTGATGATAATCTGGCGATATCAAATAGTTATCTTTTAGAAGAATTGCTTTTATAATGCCTAAAAGTGTTGCTTTCGCGACATGTTTTCTAACAAATGGGGTATCTTTCGCAATACGAAAATGATTGGGGAATCGTCTTTGTATTGCCATGTTTACTGGGCCTTCTAAGTAAAGAGAGTTTTTTAGAGATTGAGAATTTTTATTTAAAATAAAACACATAAAGATGTACAAAATGATTTATAATTTTTGTCTTTTATTTAATATTTTTTTATTTTTAATAACGTATTTATTCTTTGAGCTTAAGGTTCGTTTTTGACAAGAATATTATTTATTTTTCAATAAAAAAAGAACCTTAAGTTCAAGGAATAAATTAGTTATTTAAAACAAAATGATTTATTTTTAATTTTTATTTGATAGCTTATTATTTGGCATTTAGTATTTGGAAACAAGTGGAAGCCAAAGATTTATATTTACCATCATTATAAAATAATTCCTTTTCGTTTTTTCTTTTTGTCAAAATACAAATTGAAAGGAATCTTTCACATATAAATACAAACATAGAAAATAAAAATATGAAACTACATATGTGTATGTTGTGCAATAACATAAAAAACTTTCATGAAAAACAAGCTACAAAAATCGTTTTTTCAGTAAAATATTAAAGAATATTTTAAACGACTCGACTGTCGTTGATAACTAAACAATGATTCAAAATAAACCACAAAATAGGATGAATAGAAATAAAAATCAGTAGTCCTCTTTATAATTGCATTTTCGATTAATTTAAATGTTTTTAACGAAATAATATTGTGAGTGTATTTAAGTGTCATTTCTAATACAATAAACAACTTTTGAATTTCTATAACATAGAAGATATAGTAGATATTTAGGTATTAAAGGGCGGGGTTAAAGTAGTTTCACCCACTATGGCAATATGTACCTTTGTTTTTTTTTTATATCTGAAAAAAAATGAAACCCGGGCCAAAAGTTCGCATATATTTTCACATGTTTTTAGCTGATAATTTTAGCCGCTAAACGGTATTTTTATAGTTTTGGTTTTCAGCTGTTAATTTACTTCTCTTAGTTCCACTAATTCCCAACGTGCACATATGTCATTGTTATGGATAATTTTTTTTTAGAATTGCTCTCTAAAGTATATAAGGTTAATATATGTGGAGTTAGCAAACATGTTTAATACCTTTTGTTTTAAATCATTGTATCTTAAAGTGCTCCCATGATTAAGTAAAAAAGAACTTTTTTTGTAATTTTTTTTATATTAAATAGGTAAATTAATGTTTTCCATTTTTTTTATTTTAATCCAGGGCCTAAATCTTGTTTTTTTAGAATCCTCACCAACATGTTCAAAACCGTTTGGTTTAAAACGTAAAATGGTCTTGTCAGAAAAATTAATTTTGAGTTTTTGATTGGGTTTAATAAAATTTTTTCTCATTCTTTTGAAAAAAATGTGTTAGTATTACTATATATATGTATATGAAGTTTCCATGCTTGTTTCCCATCATTTCCTTTTCAATTGAGCTCCCCGGTAGGCTAGTTGGTAGCGTGCTAGCTTATCAGTACGGGGGTCGTGGGTTCGATTCCCACCAGACGCTCTGGTTTGTTTTCGCTACAACGAGCCGAAGGCCTTCGTTGCTAGTGCTCGGTTAGGGAATTAAGATATAATTTGTAATTATATGTTTAATAAAATAAATAAATAAATAAATTTCCTTTTCAATCAATTTTAAGCAGATTTCCAAACAACTAAATTATTTTTAATTTAACATCACGGAAAACTACAATTTCTGACTTAATCCCTTTTTACCTCTCTTCAAAGCAATAAAAATGTTGTTACGGCTGTAATTTTTACTTTGTAAATATCTACTTTGTATAGTTTTAAAATATTTTATTTTTCTAATCAATATTTCATTGAAGAAAATTTGTTTAGCTTGTCAAAAAAAAAAAGAAAAAAATAAAAAAATATAGAAAAAATCAATTCATTAGAAATTTAGAAGTCTGAGTGTGTGCAATTTAAAACTTAAGAAGATTGGAAAAAAAAAACACTAATAGAAAAGAAAAGAGAAAACTGTTATATAAAATTTATAAATTGTGCCTGAAAAGAAAAATTTAATTATACTTTTTTATATTTTTTTCAATAATTTTTGTCTTTATGAAATTAAACTTTAACTCCTGTATTTTTTCACAAATTGCCGACAAATCAAACTTATAATATTTTGGAATAATGCAACAATTAACATACGATATTACATCCTAAAGCTGCAGTAGAACCGGAAAAGTATAAGTCTATGTGTGTCGTGGAATTTCGCTGGATACGGATTTAGTGCTATCAAAATAGTTCATTTTAAGTATTAACAATTATTTAAAAATTTTATTTTTATTTATATAATCCAAGTTAATTCGATTTTTAAAATATAATTTTCCCCTAATACTAACCTATTATTTTGAGTATAATCAATTTGCAAAAAGGTGCAAGCTTAATGTTCCCGATTTTATGGCCATAACATCGTTGGAGATTTCTTTTGGTAAGATATAAATGAAATATAATATTTGTTATGTAACAGGGAAAATTACCTACAATATTCATGTAAATTTTTATTTTAAATCAAATTAACTTTGTTTTCTTTTATTTTCTTAATGATCATTAACAATTTTTCTAATTTTAATTAAAATCAGAAAAACAAAATTCTAGATTATTTTGACATTTATAAAATCAATACATATTCTATATTATTTTAAGTTTTGTATTTTGAATTAAAATTTTCATGGTTTCCTCTTGTAAAATTTTTTTTTCTAATTTTCAAAAATTGTGTTTATGTTCTGTTATTGTTAGAATTTCATAATGTCCAATAAATGAAGTTTTAATCTATTTTGAAAATATGATGATGGCCTAAATTTATATTTTTTTGAGTTGTGATGGTACGAAGGGGATAAATGGGTAACTTTTAAGAGCAACAAAGTACATATTTGTTAGGGGTTATATTTTGATTATTTGGCTAAAATATAACCATGGTGGTACTATTGGTATCAATGGGGTGGGTCATGGCCAGTGGTTCCCAAACATCTGGTGCCCATAACAGACATTTGGACTAGTGGTAATTGTAAAAATGTACTTCACTGGTAAAACCCGAACAGGGCTATGCCGAGCAACCAGTGCTGTTACAAATGGCGCCCAACGAGAACAACTTTATTTTATTTTAGTACATCTCAATACATCGCGTCGGTGTATTTCGATTGTGTACTTTGAATTTAGTTTTTTTTATTGGTTTTTTGAAGGATTTAGTTTGTTTAATCCAGAATTTTTATTGATTGAAAATTGTCTGTTGTTGCAAAATTATATCTTTCTGTAATCCAAATGCCTGTTTTGTAATTTATACTTTGTTGTTTTTTTGTCCATTTTGAACTTATCCGTCACATCTCAAAATAACCTTATTATCGAAATATTGTAATTTTTCTTTTGTCAAAATAATTATTAATTAATTAATTTTGTTTGCGTTATTTTAAAATTTTTTTTTTTACTTTTGTCGCTTACTGAGTGATTTTTTTTTTAGTTTTTCTTTTTATTTTCCTTTTTCTTTTGTGTGAATAAATTTTATAATGGGTCCGGGTCGCGCTAAGAGTAAGACCAAGTCTATGAATGACCTTCCCGGAAATTCTAGCGATTGATGAGAATTTAAATACAACGGTAATAAATGTAGGAGGAAGATCACGTTCGCGTAAAATCGAGAATGTTTCAAAGGGTACAAGTAATATGAGTTTGGATCATATTAATGAACTGATTTCTGAAAAGGTTGAAGAGCGACTCGTTTTTCATCTGTCAAATTTAGAGGATAAAATATTTAATAGAATTAATCATTCAGTTGCAGAAATGATGAATGCTGTCCCACCGCCACCAGTTCGGGATAGTCAATGTCGAAATGTTTCCGATAATCAAAATTCTGAGGAAAGTCGTCAGGAACCCGGGCTTAAAGTTGATCAAGTTCAGAATAATTCGGGTTACCGCAATGGTCATTTGGAAATGCATCGATGGAATATCTGCTTTTCCGGAGATGAAAACACATTGAGAGTAGATGATTTTATAAAACGTGTGGAACATATATCGTTGTCTCAGGGTTTTAATATGCGAGAATTAGTGGATAATCTTTTTATTCTTTTGAAAGCTCGTGCTAATACGTGGTATTTTCAATGGATCGTTAGAAATCCAGGTTCTTCTTGGAATTTGTTGAAATCTGCATTGGAAATCCAGTTTCGTTCTAGCGAAACTGATTTCGATTTAGAGCACAGATCGGGATTTGATAGAAATCATGAAGAGAAATGTTTCAAGCAAAATGTTAATCTTCGTTTTCAACCTGTCGGCATCATCTTTGTCTGAATTTTTACTTGAGTGTAGACGAGCTGAGAGGAACGTGGTAAAAATTGAATCCGGCTTTAGTAAGGGCTTATTTAAACCCAAAGTTAGTGAGATCGAAAATAATGACCGCGAAATAGTTGAGGAAGCGTCTGCGGAAGCAATTATAGAAGCTTTAAATTCTTCACGATTAAACGTACGAAATCCTTCTGAAATAACCTGTTTTGATTGCAAGCAGAAGGGCCATGTGGCAATTAATTGCACACAGAAGTCCGGCAGAATATTTTGCTATAAATATGGAAGAGATAATTTCGTTATATCAAATTGTCCCGTTTGTGCGGAGGGAAACTCCCAAAGGAACAAGAAACCCGGGGGTCTTGTTCAATAAAAATTCCCGGGTATTTAATTGATCACACAACACCTGCTTTAAACATATTAAACTCCGATATTACTGATGACAACATTGATAAGGGTGATTTAGAGGACTTTTCGGATAAAGTACGAGAAGATTTTTATAAGAGATGGGTAGAGTATCAGAAAGTTAAATCACGACTTTTTGAAGAAAATGACGAAGAGAAAGCAGTTTCGCGAAGGATAATTAAGATTAGAAAAGACATAAGGAACTAAAGAATAAACATCGTACAGTTGAAAGCACAATTTTGAATACCGATAAAGATGATATAAGACCTTATGCAGTCGTTAAACTGTTTGATGAGGAAATTTGTGGATTACTTGACAGTGGAGCTAGTGTCACGGTATTAGGATTAGATTCATTGACATTTTTAAGAAAACATAATATTTCACTCTCGGAATTCAGTTCCTTGGTTAATGTAGCTAATGGTGCACCAATTCCTATTGTAGGAAAAGTATCCACTAAGATTAGTTTTAGAAATAAAGTAAAACCAATAACGATTTACATGGTCTGTGTCAAAAATTATACCTTGGATATGATTTCTGGAAGTTATTTGGTCTCGATTCTAAATTATCTCTTCAAATTTGCGAACTGAATACAGTAATTGACCCCAATATTCACATCTTGAAGGCATCTGAGTTTGAAGAATTGGAACAGGTAAAAGGCTTGTTTCCTTCATTTCACCAATTTGGTTTAGAAAAAACTAATCTAATTGAACATGTAATAGATACTGGTAGTGCTAGGCCAATTAAGCGAAGACATTATCCTATTTCTCCAGCTAAGGAAAAATTGTTGTTTGAAGAGCTTGATCGGATGTTAAAATTAGGTGTTATAGAGGAAAGTCAAAGTCCTTGGTCGTCGCCAGTGACAGTTGTAGTAAAACCTGATAAGGTAAGAGTATGCCTTGATAGTCGTGATGTCAATAAAGTAACCATTAAGGATGCTTATTCTATCCCAAATATTGAAGGTCTGCTGATGCGTCTTAATGATACCCGATATATTTCTGCCATTGACCTTAAGGATGCCTTCTGACAAATACCGCTTGAGAAGTCCAGTAGGGAAAAGACTGCATTTTCAGTTGCAGGAAGACCCTTATACCAGTTTACTGTAATGCCATTTGGGCTCTGCAACGCCCCGCAGACCATGATGAGGCTTATGGATAAGATTATTCCTTCTGAACTACGTGAGCGTGTATTCGTATATTTAGATGATCTTTTGGTTTTTTCTGGTAATTTTGACGATCATATTAAAATTTTGTGAAGAGTAGCGGAGCACTTGAGAAGAGGTGGATTAACTATTAATGTACAGAAATCTAAATTCTGTATGAAGGAAGTAAACTACTTGGGATACATCGTTGGTAATGGTATTCTGAAAACCTCCGATGCAAAGATCCAGGCTATTCGTGATTTTAAAATTCCTCGAACCATTCGTGAGGTTCGTCAATTTTTAGGTATGGCCAATTATTATAGAAAATTCGTTAAAAATTTCTCGGATATTTCTGCTCCAATTTCTGATTTAGTGAAAAAAGGTACTAAATTTGAAATGACTAGTGAGGCATTGAATGCAATCTGTAGGATAAAACACTTGTTGACTACAGCCCCAGTCTTGATTCATCCAGACTATTCTAAGCCATTCGTTGTACAGTGTGATGCATCAAAATCTGGGTTAGGTGCAGTTCTTTGTAAGGTCGATAATGAAGGTAACGAACGTCCGATTTACTACTTTTCTAAAAAGCTTACTAAATGCCAGCGTAATTATTGCGTGACGGAGCTTGAATGTTTGGCTGCGGTTACTGCAGTAAAAAAATTTCGGCCTTATCTAGAAATGCAACCCTTTAAGATAATAACCGACCATGCTAGCTTAAAGTGGTTAATGAAACAGAGAGATTTGTCTGGTAGGCTGGCTCGATGGAGTATGGCGCTGACATCTTTCGATTTTGAAATTGAACACCGGAAACGAGTTGACAACGTTGTCCCCGATGCTCTTTCGAGATCTTTTTCCAATGAAGTTTGGGAGCTTGATTTATGTATTGTTGATGCAAACTTAGACTCTCCTGAATTTGATAGTGAAGATTATAAGGCTTTAAGGGAGAATTGTAAATCGAACTGTGATTCTTTACCTGAAATAAGAGTATTTGGGAAATATGTTTTTAAACGCACGTCATTTACATCTGGAGGAAAAGTTAATGATACTTTAGTGTATAAATTATGGATTCCAGGTTGTATGACAGAAACGTTAATAAGATCCGCTCATGAACCACCACAGGCATCACATGGTGGTATAGCAAAAACACTGGAACGTTTGCGTGAAAAATATTATTGGCCAAACATGGCAGTACAAGTTCGGGAATTTATAAGAAAATGTGATATTTGTAAAATCACAAAAGCTCCTAATTTTATTACACGTCCACCAATGGGAAAGCAATCTATTGTAGAGAGACCATTTCAGAAGCTCTACATAGATCTTTTAGGCCCTTATCCTCGCTCCAAGGATAATAATACACACATACTAGTCGTACTGTACCATTTCAGTAAATTTGTATTTATTCATCCTCTACGCAAAGCTGATACAACTAATATAATTAAATTTTTAGAATCAAATGTTTTTTCGGTGTTTGGGGTTCCCGAATTAATGCATAGTGATAATGGTAAACAACGCTTGCAGGGAATTTGCCAAACTTGCAGAGACATATGGTTTTAAACAAATTTTTACAGCGGTTTACTCACCACAAAGCAATGCATCCGAGCGAGTCAATCGTTCTATTTTAGCTGCAATTCGTTCATATATAAATTCAGATCAAACTAAATGGGATGAAAATTTACCATCTATTGCACTCTCTCTTCGTAGTTCGGTTCATGAATCCATAGGTATGACCCCATATTATGCCCTATTTGGTCGAAATATGATAGTTCACGGCTCTGCATATCCGCTTTTGAAAGAGTTAGGAAAGGTAAGCGATGGAGAGTTAGAGATAGTTATAAAACCAGACCACATGAAACTGATTGATGATTCGATTGTGGAAAATCTTCGAAAGGCATATGAGAAAACTGAGAAAACCTATAACCTTAGAGGAAGTCGAGCTGTAAGATATGAGCCAGGTCAAGAGGTTTATAGAAGAAATTTTCAGCTTAGTGATTTTAGTCAACAATTCAATGCAAAACTGGCTCCTAAGTTTGTAAAGGCGCGTATTCATTCTTCCGTTGCAAATTGTATGTACAAACTAACCGACCTAACAGGAAAGATAATTGGAGTATATCATGCTAAAGATATCCGTCAATGATTCTTATGCCCGGCTTGTTTAGGTGTAGTCGTGGGTCGAGCCACACGTTGAAACAACTTCACTTATCCGAATCCCAAAACTTTTTCTGCTCCAAGATGGAAAAACTTTTGGTTTGTTACGGCTGTAATTTTTACTTTGTAAATATTTACTTCGTATAGTTTTAAAATATTTTATTTTTCCAATCAATATTTCATTGAAGAAAATTTGTTTAGCTTGTCAAAAAAAAAAGAAAAAATAAAAAAATATAGAAAAAATCAATTCATTAGAAATTTAGAAGTCTGAGTGTGTGCAATTTAAAACTTAAGAAGATTGGAAAAAAACACTAATAGAAAAGAAAAGAGAAAACTGTTATATAAAATTTATAAATTGTGCCTGAAAAGAAAAATTTAATTATACTTTTTTATATTTTTTTCAATAATTTTTGTCTTTATGAAATTAAACTTTAACTCCTGTATTTTTTCACAAATTGCCGACAAATCAAACTTATAATATTTTGGAATAATGCAACAATTAACATACGATAATACATCCTAAAGCTGCAGTAGAACCGGAAAAGTATAAATCTATGTGTGTCGTGGAATTTCGCTGGATACGGATTTAGTGCTATCAAAATAGTTCATTTTAAGCATTAACAATTATTTAAATTTTTTTTTTTATTTATATAATCCAAGTTAATTCGATTTTTAAAATATAATTTTCCCCTAATACTAACCTATTATTTTGAGTATAATCAATTTGCAAAAAGGTGCAAGCTTAATGTTCCCGATTTTATGCCCATAACATCGTTATAACAGGGAAAATTACCTACAATATTCATGTAAATTTTTATTTTAAATCAAATTAACTTTGTTTTCTTTTATTTTCTTAATGATCATTAACAATTTTTCTAATTTTAATTAAAATCAGAAAAACAAAATTCGAGATTATTTTGACATTTGAGCAATTCCATATGAAAGCGATCACCTTTTGGACGACCCCTCTCCGATTTTAAAATAAATAGTCTCAATCGATTGCCCAGCAAAAAATAATGTACCTACATATTTTTTTTTTTTTTTATAGTGACTGGTTTTGTGGTGGTGTACACCACTGTCATGTGACAAAATTGAAGAATTCTTCATAAGGGACCTCATTGAAAGTTGTTTTAAAAAAAACTACTAAACGAGCTATCACTCGTTGGAAAGGTATTGAATCAGGCTTTAATTGAAAAATAAAATTTTCCTAATTTTTCTCAGAAATTTACCTTTTTTCCCATGAAAATTAAATTTTCCCATGAAAATTAAATTTTCCGATTTTCCACAGAAGCTCCTAAATTTTCCGGCTAATTTTTTTTTTTTTTTTGGATTCCTCATAATTTTTGCTTTAAGAATCAGCAATAAAAAAATGGGCCCGACTCCTTGTTTGGACAGGAGAAGAGCATTTAAGAGACCACCTTGTTCTCATTGTTTTTATATTTTTTATAATTGAATTATTTTTAATTATTTAACATTATTTTATTTTATTATTAAAAATACATTTTAAATATTATTTTACAGTTAAAAATACATTTATGAAGAAAAAATCTTTCTTATTTTGCTGCTTATACTTAATTACAATATTTATTAAAAATTTCAATTGTCTTGGCATCATTATAAAATTAAAGTAACTTTAAATTTAGCACGTCGGCAGACGAAGAGTACCGCTTTACATTAATTGACATATCAGAAATATTTGGTATGAAGCAATGAAACTTTTGCGTTCCAGTTATAGTTTTGACATTATTATATCTGTTTTGAAGTCGTCGCTCCATGGCATCGTGTTCTTTTTGAGTGCATAAAACTGTGTTAATGGCAATTTCCTTGCTTTGAATCCACGAAAACAAATGTTGTACATTTAAGATCTGGTCAGTATATGGCCTTTGCAAACTTGCCTTAGTCGCCATGCGTTTTAGGGTTCCCCCTAACGCATCGCATGGGCCCTTACCGTGGGACGTCGCAAAAAAGTGCCACTCGACCTTGCAGTTTTGTTCTTCTTCAATTATGCAAAGATTGTAAAAATTTTTTTTATTCTTGTACTGAGAAGCCGCGCCGTCTGAGAAAAACGTTACTTTGTCGATTGCATCGAATTTTGATCTTAAGAATTCAAACAGTTTCATTTGAAATAAATAAACGGACACATAATTATGAGCTAAACTCTCCGCGACAACAACAAGGCTTACGGTCTGTAGTTCGTTATCTTCGTTTTTGAAATAAATGCAAAAAGGATGCACCGTGCACTGGTCGTTTGCCCAGTGATAAGCCTGAATTTCATCCTGAACGAGAAAAGTGTGATTCTCGGCAAAGTCGCTTATCACAATGAATTCATTTTGGGCTAATTTCTCCTTACTTTCCTTTAGAAATTTCGATTGCATCTCGGATATGAAATGGTGGTCAGTTCATTCAACTTGAATCCGAATTCCTCGATGAATTCCGGAATCTGCTTTACCACGGTCTCAAGGGAACATCTGCCGCTGCTAATTATCCACTGTTTGAAATGCACCTCCTGAATTAACAGCTGTTCAAACTTTTCCGCCAAATATTGCTCTAGCTCGTCAATCTTCGGACAATTGTCGCATTTGGACAGATGACAATTTTCCGTGGGGTATGCGCACAACGACTTCGACAGGAGGTCCCTATATGTTTCAATTACACCGTGAAATACTTTCAATTTCTTGCATGGAAAGAACATTAATTTGATGTTTTGATGAAACATGCAAACGCAGACTGAATGCGTTCCGTGCCTGTCTAATGCCAGCACGCATTCTTTTGGTCGTAGGATGGCAAACTTAGAAAATCCCACTTTTTCTTCTGGGTATTTCTCTTTGAACTGATGGTATGCTTCGGATAGATTACATAATAATAATCTGCGCTGCTTGTGTACTTTTTCTCCATCTTCACGTGTGATAACATAGTCACGTGTACCTGGGCAGGCGCGGCTGTTGTCATCATTGCAGTAAAAATCTTGAATCAATTTCACCGTTGCTTCGCTGAGGGTCCTTGAGCCAAATTTCTTGGTGGGAGTCGCCAATATGCCCTTCTGTCGAACTAATTCTTTGCTTCTTCTCGCGATATAAAAAGATTTTTGAAACTGTTCAGAAATCTTGCGTATAGACCATGATTGAGGCAGCACAGATAAAATGAGATATTTCTCCGGAAAAGTGGTCGCTAAATTGAATTTTCTTTTCAACTGCTCAATCATTTGTTTGCCGTCATCAACGTCATCTGCTTGACTGCATTCGTTATCAGAGCCTTCATCAAATATTGTCGCGATTGCACTCATAACCTTGCCTTTTTTATCTTTCCTGTATTTTTCACTTCGCAACTTTCTTTTTCTAATAGGCGTTTCACCTAAAGTGGTAATAGCCTCATTCAAAGGACTCAAAGACATATTGACCATCGGAATGTCTGCCTCACTATCAGATGAAACATTTTGTTCAATTGTCATTTCACTCTCGGATTGTGGTTGCATTTGTTTCAATGCATTTGCTTGTTGAGACAAATCGATTTTACACTTGGGGCAAATGAATCCTGCTTCTTCACCGTATTGTATATTTAATTCATTCATGTATCGCTTCGAAACACCAGTTAATTTTAATACTTTTATCTTTTTCGAACGATGTCCACTCTTGTTAAACGGATTGCAGCAAAATTTATTCATTTTACTTTAAATTGTCTTTACAGCTTCACTCTTTACTTCACAAAAAAAAAAAAACACTTTAACACTTTCACGTTTAGTATTCAACTGAAATTTGACTCAGAGTGTGTGAAGTATTTATATTTATTTTTTGGTAAAAAATAGGTAAAAAAAAATAAGCGATATTTGCTTTTCTTTAATAGGAAAATTTGCGTGAACTACTGGTCATAAAATGTTTTTTAAAGAGGGACTTAATTGGTTACTGCCAATAAGCCGACCACAGGTCATAAAATGTTTTGTAAATTTTTTAAATTACCAGGTAATAAATATTTCGCCATATTTATGGAAAATCCGTGTTTTATGACTTGTTTCTGCACGTGTCATTTTAGGCGAAATATTTATTACCTGGTAATTTAAAAAATTTACAAAACATTTTATGACCTGTAGCCTCAGTCGGGTTTGGTGTGCCATTACATGCCACTGCTGCTATTATCCATGGATTTGTGGCCGATCTTGTGAAGGGTAGCAGACCATATTCACTACACACTCAACTTGGGGCTCTTAAAAAAAAATTGATTTTTTCTTCATAAATGTATTTTTAACTGTAAAATAATTTTAAAATGAATTTTTAATAATAAAATAATGTTAAATAATTAAAAATAATTCAATTATAAAAAATATAAAAACAATGAGAACAAGGTGGTCTCTTAAATGCTCTTCTCCTGTCCAAACAAGGAGTCGGGGCCCATTTTTTTATTGCTGATTCTTAAAGCAAAAATTATGAGAAATCCAAAAAAAATAAAATTAGCCGGAAAATTTAGGAGCTTCTGTGGAAAATCGGAAAATTTAATTTTCATGGGAAAATTTAATTTTCATGGAAAAAAAGGTAAATTTCTGAGAAAAATTAGGAAAATTTTATCTTTCAATTAAAGCCTGATTCAATCAATACCTTTCCAACGAGTGATAGCTCGTTTAGTAGTTTTTTTTAAAACAACTTTCAATGAGGTCCCTTATGAAGAATTCTTCAATTTTGTCACATGACAGTGGTGTACACCACCACTAAACCAGTCACTATAAAAAAAAAATATATAGGTACATTATTTTTTGCTGGGCAATCGATTGAGACTATTTATTTTAAAATCGGAGAGGGGTAGTCCAAAAATTTGCCAATTTCGTTTCATATAGAATTGCTCATTTATAAAATCAATACATATTCTATATTATTTTAACTTTTGTATTTTGAATTAAAATTTTCATGGTTTCCTCTTGTAAATTTTTTTTTTCTAATTTTCAAAAATTGTGTTTATGTTCTGTTATTGTTAGAATTTCATAATGTCCAATAAATGAAGTTTTAATCTATTTTGAAAATATGATGATGGCCTAAATTTATATTTTTTTGAGTTGTGATGGTACGAAGGGGATAAATGGGTAACTTTTAAGAGCAACAAAGTACATATTTGATAGGGGTTATATTTTGATTATTTGGCTAAAATATAACCATGGTGGTACTATTGGTATCAATGGGGTGGGTCATGGCCAGTGTTTCCCAAACATCTGGTGCCCATAACAGACATTTGGACTAGTGGTAATTGTAAAATGTACTTCACTGGTAAAACCCGAACAGGGCTATGCCGAGCAACCAGTGCTGTTACAATGTAAAAGAGTAAATAAAAATCAAAATTTTATCGAAAATTTCGATTCATTTTTTTATATATTTTGCTGACATACATATGTAATGCATTACCAGTGTTTTCGTAAATGCTTGTTTTTGGGAAATTGGTAGAGGGTATTCAAAGATTCGGCACAGCCGAATTTATTTTTGTATCGAACCCACTTTCGCTTATGGATCATAAAACGTAAAATAATAACAGACTAATTAATTTATGCACTTCAAGCCTATCAAACGGAATTCAATCAAAAAGTTTCCAGGTTTTAGTTAAAAAAATGAGTATCGATTTTATTTCACCTATGCTTTATCCAGACAAAAACTCTGAATTTAAATTGAGTGAAAAATTCCTCTAGATTTGAACAAACATTTAAGCTCAAATTACCTGCTAATACAAACATTTGAATACATTCAAGATTCTGATTACGCAATATTAAAACAATTATTTCTGCAATCGGATATTCAATAAATTTATTTTTTTAAGTTTTCGATTTAAAATTTGTATGGAAATTGGGGTACACTTTATTTAAGACGCTGAAGTCGAATCCGGGTTCTGTTTTTTGGAAGAAAAATTTCGCCAATTCAACTGAATGACTTGATTCGTGATTTGGATTTATCGAAACAAAAAGCATAATTGCCCACATCACGGTTAAAGGACTGGAAATGTCTTGACACTCAAACAAATGTCACTGTTTACAGAATCAGAAATAGGGCGCTTTTACCGTTTTTCAAAAAAGAAGAGAACATATGATTCTGCGATGACATCAACGGTTATTTTACCGTACGATGCAAATGAACTTGGCCTTATCGAAAACTTCGTCAAAGCGCTCAACCTAGAAAGACCAGGTTTTAAGAATTTGACCAAGTTGTTTCCCAAATTGTCATACACGCCAAAATCAAAATGGGAATAATTGTCGGACCTCATATTCGAAAATGGGAAGCAGTATACATTACTAAATTAATATGTTCATTTGCCTTCATTTTATTAAGATTAACTGAATAATTAATAATAATTTAATAAGTAATTTAAATTAGAACTAGATACAGCATTTTCATCACAACAAAAAAGGAATTGTAAGTCAAAAAGTCACATTCTAAATTTACAAAATATTATTCACAATAAAAAACGCCATTTGAGATTTAATATAATATCAATAGAAATTAAAAAATAGGAAATGCTATTTAAAAAAATCAAATATTTATTCTATGGATATACTGAATAGTAAAAATTTGGACATGGATATTCCACGTTCCTGTGAAATCTGTGCTGTTTGGGTCCTTGGCTCGAAGTTGGATAGATACAACATATTGCAACTAATGTAACTTTTTAAGCAATAATTTTTACAAATCGTATCTCATAATTGTTTCGAAAATAAGCGGTTTCTTTAGAGATATATTGCAAAAGTTCAAAACGTTATTTATTCGCGAATATTTGAAAAAACATGTCTTCGATTCAAAAAAAGTGACCAACTTTGAGCACCGACACACCGTGAACTACATCGATTTTTGAAAAACAAAAAACAGATATCATGGAAAGTGGAATAGCCACTTGTAAATTTTTACTCCAATCTAAAGACCTTTTCTAAAACGATTAGATTGTTTCCAAAACTTTTGGAATAACTTCAAATCTAATTTAAAAGCATCAATTGAAATTCCAAAACACCAAATTAAATTAAATAAATATTTGTTAATTTTTAATTGCGTTTTGTATTTTTTAATTTTAATTGATATTTTTGAGTATCAATTGCGAATTTTTTAATTTTATTTATAATTTTTTGAATTTAAATTGTGTTCTTTTTTTTAAATTCAATTGTCATTTTTGGGCAGTTTTATATACATTTATGGGTAATTTCTTTATAAAAGAGCTTTATTTTTATATCCCTATATCTATAACTGCTTGTAAAGAAAACGACTATCCCTACTTACCTGACTTTTCTTTATTTTTTGTAAACAAATATAATTTGAACATTTTGGACAGCCTTTGTGCGAAAGTTGTTTTCATATATGGACTTCGGTGTAACACGAAATATAGCAATTATATTGTATGCCCTGAGGGTCAATTCTCGTTCTGTGAAACGGTGAAATGAAAAGTTTTTTCACGTTTTCATAGTACTTTTGATTCGCGTTCTGTGAAAAAATGTAAAGAAATATCAAAACGTTTTCATATGAAAAAAAAGTGGAACGAAACAAGATTTTTTTCACGATTGCACAGCACTGGCGATTCTTGTTTTGTGTAACAGTGCAAACAACTGTCAAAATATTTTCATATGAAAAAATTGTTTACACAGACTATTTATAAGTGAAATAAACATGTAGAAGATTGTAAGAGGAAAGCGTGCCAGCGAAAGCCAAAAGGAGTATTTAATTAATTATTAAGAAAAGCATGTGGACATTGCAAACGATAAGTAAGTAGCTTAATAACCATAATCACACTATTATTAATCCCATATTTACAGATTTGTAACTGCAGATGGTGCCAAATTTAGAGACGAAAAGTGTAACAAATTGGTGGCGAGCCTTAACAGTTTTAGTGGGACCCAAAAGGACAGTGAAAAATGGCAAAAGTATGGCATATTTATTTATAGTTTATTTATATTCTTTATGAAATTTTTTTTCTTTAAGCAATATTAGACTTCATACGCGCACCAAATATAGTTCACTTGAAGTAAGTCGATATAAATCCATGAAGTACTTGTCGGTTGTCATCTCGAATGGATTGTGGTCAGCACGAAATATGCGTCTCAGCACTCTCAAAAAATTCCTATAAATTATTAAATTATTTACTGCAATGAAATGCTTGTAACATCATTGTCTTACCTTTGTTCATCCGGAATTCTTTGAGTAATATCCAATAATACAATTTATCCAGATATTTTTATATAATTATTCAAAATAAATTTTACGAACTTAATTCACTTTTGTTTACGTTTTTCTCTGTTTTGACATTTGCTTTAAATTTTGGATAACACAGTTACAAAAGTTTCATGGGTACAGTGCGAATGAAACATTTTTTTTCATAATACATATGAGAATCGCAATTTATGTATTTGCGAAAAGTTCGAGTGAAAAGTGCTTATGAAAACGAAAATGAAAAGTTTTTTTTTCACTTCACATTATCACAGAACGAGAATTGACCCTCTGGTCTACTTTTACTAACACATAATTTATTTGTTAGCTTTTGTTGTTTTTAATATTTTTTCAAATAAAAAGCCAAAAAATTCCAAGACGGCGTCATTTTTATAAATTCTTACTTTTTAACTACTGTAACTACTTTGAAAGTCTATACATATAAGTTAAGTTGTTAATTAAATATTTTAATTTTCAAATAATATTCTGAAATTTTGGGGATTCCAGTTACGACTTAATTAAAATTTAAATCTCAGATTGTTAATTTAAAAAAGTTATACAATTAGAATCACGAATTTTATTGTTTTAAAAGAAAATATACAAATAAAATAATTCTATTTAGGACCCGTGCGAGGTAGCAAATAAATTCTAAACTTAATACAAATTTACAAAGGTTTTAAAATTTGTTTGAAAAATTTTAAAAATTTCATAGAAATTTGGAAACCCAAATTTAGTTAAGATTTTATTTAGCCAGCTCACACCCTCCCAAAGTACAATATTTAAAAACAATAAACTACGAGTACATATATTTTTTCTAACGTTTTTTTTTTATTTTGTTGTTTTTTTGCTGATTTTTAAAACCAAATCAACCTTTAATTACTCCTTTTTTAGAAAACGCTCGAAAAAAGATTAAAGGCGTTTAATTAAATAAAAAAGGCAATTGACCGGGTTTTAAAAACTTAAAATTGTATTTTTTGTTATTTTTGTCCAAATAATATTACGAGTGTGGATTTAATAATCATAGAGGAAGGATAAGTATAGAGATTTCATCATAAGCATCATAAATGGAACGAAAAATATAGAAAAGCTTGGGAAACTAAACAGTTGTAACGTGTATGGCTTGCATTAAATACATCAAATTGTTCAATCAAAAATCTAATCAAAACAGATTTTCGTTGTGTATTTACGATTTGTGTATTAGAGAACTGCAAAATCAAATTTTTTCTTGATTTAATCATACACAAATTCAACAAAACACATTTAAAAATTCAACAAAATTCACTGTAGAATAAAATCAGCATCATCAGTTTGAATCATCTGTCGATTATGTTTTATGCAAATGTAATCACTCAACAAAAAGTCAGCGTTGAATAAATCAGAAAAAACAAAAAACAACGCTTATGTGTGTAATTAAAACAAAAAAGAAACACATTTTATAAATGATATTGTGTACTTTAGGGTGGGACTTAAATCCGCTTTTTTACAATTTTATTAGTAATACAATACTAAAAATATTCTTCTTTGTGATATAAAAATATTTTTTTGGAAAAAAAATTTAAGTCGATATCTCACGCTTGCCTAACCCGGAAAAATTTTAATTTTGTCTAAATTTTTTTTTCATCTATTTTGATTGGAAAATTAGGCAATATTTAACTTTGACCGGATTGGGCGAGCCTGAGATATCGACCTAAATTTAAAAAAAAAAAATATTTTCACAAAGAACAATATTTTTGGTATTACTAATAAAAATTCTAAAAAAACGTATTTTAGACCAACCCTAATGTACATATACCATTTATGAAATGTGTTTCTACAAAACCACCCCCTTTTAATAGATAAGAAACTTTTGTGTTTTAATTATGATTACACTCATACACGTTGTTTGTTGTTTTTTCTGATTTATTCTACATCAAAATAATTATTGTTGGCTCGAATGAACAGAATAAAATGAATGGTATAACAAAGACCGATGATTATAAATCAGTGACACAAAAATTTGCACGTCGTTTGATTTAAAATTATCAACAAATATGTGTGTTGGAGTATATTCAGCGTTTGAATGCACACATATTTATTCTTGTGTTTATTGCGTATGAACGTTTTGCAATCAGCAGTTGCAGTTCTCTGTTGTGTATGTATTGTATATGCACAAGAATGACCCAAATATATACAACACAACATCTTCTATTCTTATTTAACTCATTGAATTTGCTATACAGGGATGCGTTAACGTTTACGCTCAAGTAATTTGAGCTTTAAAATAACACAAAAGAAAACTATGATTGAAGCGCGAAAAGAATATGATAGGCAACATTCTCTACCAACACCATATGCAAATGTAATTTAACCTTGCAATTGTAAATGCAAATGTCAAGAAAGCGCAGATAAAAAGTTGACCACAAAATTAACAGCTGATACAACTCCAAAAACAACAACAACCTCTCCAGTATGCAAAATAACAAAAACAGATGGATTAAAAATTGAGTTATTACCAAAAAACATTTCAAAGAGAAAGAAACGTGAACTCTCAAACTCTGAAAAGAAAAAGAACTCAACTAACATTTCTTTTGTAACAAATGACAACCTAGCATGTATAAATGAAGACAGTTTAGATGACTCTAGTGACTACCTTCAATGAGTAAGCAATATAAAATAATACAATGTAATTGATTATTATTGATTATTATGTCTAAATTTAACTGCCTCGCCTTATGTATTCAAGAATCTAGATTTAAATTCAATCATCATACTAAACTTACAAATTTTACTTGTTTCTATAAAAACATTTTTTTCCACCTCAATTGCTCATGGTGGAGTTTGCATTTATCTAAATAATTTATTCGATGGAGAAGAAATATCACTTAATTCCCAATACCAAGTACATAGTAGCTATAAAAGTTAAATTCCCAATTATATTTATTATTTGTTATATTTATCTTCCAGGATCAGAAATTATTTCCAAAAGTGACCTAATTAATTTAACATCTCAATTCAACAACAATTTGCTTTTACGTGACTTTAACTCCCATAATAGCATTTAGGGATCTAGTAGAACAGATTCAAGAGGAAAAATAGTTGAAGAATTTATAAATTAAAATAATCTTAATATTGTTACAAGAAATTTCTACAAATAGAAATTTCTTCACACGAATTTCGACAGCTGGAAAATTCTAGTGTTGTAATAAGCTGGAGAGAACTAGAATACCTGACTACTCATATAAATACGGGTATTTATTGACGCAGTAGTTCAGTTCATAAGTAAAACGCAAAAAGTGAAGAACTAAAGTGTGTCTAACGTTTAGTCTATATACATCGTGTAAATAAAGTGTGTTATTAAAGTGTTTCTCTGTAATTTTTAGTGACTCTTATAAATAAATAGATCTATAAATAATTTCAAACAGTGTTTATTATTTGCAATATAGAAAGAACTCGATTTATTTAAAAGGTAAATAAATCAACGATTTTATAAAGGATAAAATCGTAACAATATTCTAAACAAAGTAAACTGTGCTACTCACTTTAGTTTTGCATTATAAACTTTTAGTGATATGGATTTAAGTCTTATTTATCCCAACACTCAACATTTGTTTGATTGGAAAATTAAAGATGATTTATGTAGTAGCGATCATTACCCAATAATGATTAATATAAATGAAGTTTCACCAAATTATGAACGCAGACCCTGCTGGAATATAAAACGGGCAGACTGGGAAAAATTTAATTGCAATTTTACTAACCTTAAACTGGATTTTATGATATAAACGAAATTGAAAACTATATTACAAAAACAATCTTAAGTTCGGCTCATGAAATCATTCCCCTTAAACGTACAATATGCAGCAGAAAAGAAGTCCCTTGGTGGAATGATAATATAAAACTACTAATAAAAGAGAGAAGAATATTGTTAAAAGAATTAAAAAGAAATATGAGTTCGGATAATTTGGCAAAATTTTTAAAAGCTAAATCACAAGCTCGTCAAGCTACACCCAGAAAACAGTATCAGTTGTGGCCACCGAATTTGTTGCCAATCGAATTCTGGCGGTTATAACAACTATCTTCATATTAAATTATATTTTTTGTTGTGAAAGCCAATATTTAGTTGTCTAATTAAATATTTGTATTCCACATAAATATTATTACATTCCACAAAATTTTATTTAAAAAAAAACTTATTTTTAGATTTTTCAGGTATCGATCCTGGGCATTCAGATTCCTAGTTCACACCCTTGCCTACCGCACCACAATTCAATTTAATTTTCTTTGATATATTTGTTATTTAAACATTAGAAAATTTTATTTTAATGAAACAAATATTTTTTTTAAATGTTTGCCTTTACCGGGATTTGAACTCGTTAACTAGGAGTACTAGGCTAGTACTTATAAATTTTAATGACTAATTTTGAATTTAAATAATTTTTTAGGAAAATAAATATAACCATGGGTGGTAACCGAAACAAGTGCGGTTATCGGTAAGGGTAACGCTATTTTCTACTATTTCGGTAACGTTATTTTAAGGATAACGCTATTTTCTATTATTTCGGTAACGTTATTTTAAGGATAACATTTTTTCAGTTATTTCGCTAACGGTATTTTACGGGTAACGATTTTTTCAGTTATTTCGGTAACGGTATTTTACGGATAACGATTTTTTCAGTTATTTCGTTGGCGGTATTTTAGCGATAACGGTATTTTCCATTATTTCGGTAACGGTATTTTAGCGATAACGTTATTTTAGTTATTTCGGTAACGATATTTTAAGGGTAACGTTATTTTTGTTATTGCGGTATCGGTATTTTATTGATAACGCTAGTTTCAATGCACACCGATATATTTAACCCCATCATGATCAGACTTTTGGAAGATAGATATATATATGCATAGAGAATATATTTTTGAATCTTGTTACTTCACAGCGGCCCCTTGCAGAAATATATATAACTAACACAAACATTTTTACATAATGAACCACAGTTTGAAATTAATTAGCAAAATATAAGTAGGTCCGAGTAAAAAAAAAATTAATCTGGCACAATAATTAATCATTTCATATTTTATATTCCTTAATATCTTATTTGATCCGATAAATAGCAGATCAAATTAGATCCAGAAATATATTTGAGGATTTAGATGGATCTGAATTGATCCGAAAAATTGCAGATTAAATTAGACCCAACAATATATTTATAAAGAAATATGCAAATTTATCCGAAAAAAGTCAGATCGAATTGTATCAGATTAAATCCAACAATATACACGAAAACTACCCCTTTTCCAAATGTATTTCAGTAATAGTCAATTGTATTTCAGAAATTGTCACTTGTATTTCAGAATAGTCAATTGTATTTCAGAAATAATCAATTGTATTTCAAAATAGTCAATTGTATTTTAGAAATAGTCAATTGTATTTCAGAAATTGTGAATTGTATTTCAGAATAGTCAATTGTATTTCAGATATAGTCAATTGTATTTTAGAAATTGTCAATTGTATTTCAGAAATAGTCAATTGCATTCCAGAAATAGTCAATTGTATTTCAGAAATAGTCAATTGTATTTCAGAAATTGTCGATTGTATTTCAGAAATAGTCAATTGGATTTCAGAAATAGTCAATTGTATTTCAGAAATTGCCAATTGTATTTCAGAAACAGTCAATTGTATTTCAGAAATTATCAATTGCATTTCAGAAATATTCGATTGTATTTCAGAATTAGTCAATTGTATTTCTGAAATAGTCAATTGTATTTCAGAAATTGTCAATTGCGTTTCAGAAATAGTCAATTGTATTTCAGGAATAGTAAATTGAATTTCAGAAATTGTCAATTGTATTTCAGAAATAGTCAATTGTATTTCAGAAATAGTTAATTGTATTACAGAAATTGTCAATTGTATTTCAGAAATAGTCAATTGTATTTCACAAATTATCAATTGTCTTTCAGAAATAGTCGATTGTATTTCAGAAACAGTCAAATGTATTTCTGAAATTGTCAATTGTATTTCAGAAATTGGCAATTGCGTTTCAGAAATAGTCAATTGTATTTTAGGAATAGTCAATTATATTTCAGAAATAAAAAAACTGTACACCCTACGATTTGGAGTTGTTATATTTAATTTCGTTATAGTCTTGTATTTTAATAATTTTTGTATTTTCAAATGCTGAAACTAGAAAGTTGAAATTTGGTATGCAGGTTCCTTCCCCAGTTTAGATAACAGCTTTGGCGTGACTTTTGAAAAATCCAAAGAGGAGGGGCAAAAAAGCGGAAAATTCTCCCCCTTGACAGCCTGCCAAAACCGCTGGAGCTGCGAAATTAATATTTGGTACATAGATTCCTCATCCAAAGTAAATGTGCAATTATGTTAATGTGCAGATGTACAAATGTGCAAAAGTGCAAATTTGCTAATGTGAAAGTGTGCAAATTTGCAGAAGCGCAAATGTACATATATTATATGTGAAAATGTGCAAATTTGCAAAAGTGCAAAATTACAAAAGTACAAATGTGAAAATTTTTAAAAGTGCATATGTGCAAAAGTGAAAATTTGATTGATGGTTTAATAGATTGATGGTTTAATAAATCGATTGTCACAGATAAAATGTTTTAAAAACAAATATTACCAACGGTTTGTAAATAAAACACGTTTGACGGATGTTTATTATTTGAAATATAAATTAATGAAATAAATTTTAAAATTATCGTTTAAATACATTTAAAGTGGTTCTTATAATAAATTCACGTGTTTGTCAGGACGCTTGTTATACGAATATTTTCGAATGACGATCTATTACAAAAGTAGAATAATACAACAGAGTTGCATTTCCAGTCAGTTTCTTGTTTACACTTGACAGTTCGGCCAATTTTGAACAGAAGTCGACCTCGGCTTCATCATCTTCCTGGAGACCTAGTTCTGGAGAACGATCACAACATGCTTTCATCTTATCAGAGCTATATACAGAACAGAATTTGCGAGAAGAAACTTGCATACCGGGAATATCCTCCACGAGATAACGGTCATTACCAAGAACGCGGGAGATATTTTGGTTATACTTTACGTGATTCTCCCGTAGCTTGTGGTTCATTTTAGAGCACAATCAAATCATTTTCATGATATTCGGTTGGATGTCGGTGTTTATTATCGAATCCTCTCTTCAATTTTTCGCGTTCATTTTCAATATTGACGGCAGCAAGTTTACGTTTTTCCTCAATTGGAATTTCATCGTTGTTGGTTACGAAGTCATCTTGAATAGCAGCAAGAATACGATTTTGAGCTAAGTCTATCGGCTTATAATCAAAAATAAGTTAATTTGGGCTATATACCGACGTTGCATTCTTTTGGGAGTTTACCGACCATTGCAGTTTGTGCAAAGACAAATCCCAATCCTTCGGTTCACTTGTTGTAGTACGTAAATAGGATAGAATAATCTGGTTCGCCCGTTCTACTTGGCCGTTTGCTCTCGGTGTCCGCACGGCAGTCTTAATGTGTTGAATATTGTTCCGATCGCAATAATCTTCAAAGAGTTTGGAAGTGAAAGCAGTTCCGCGATCGGATATTATACGTTTAGGCATCCCAAAGTAACCAGTTAATTCGTTAAAAACGTTTAGTACAGGTAGAGTTTTCGTATTCCTTACAGCTTTCACTACAACAAACTTAGTAAAGGCGGCTGAAACGGTCAAAATATGCGTGTTGCCTCTTTTGCTACGTATGAAAGGACCTAGGTGATCAATATGGATTTGACGGAAAGGAAGGGGCTCAAAATCACCGTAATGAAGAGATCCCTCTGGCTTAGCACCCTTGGATTTGTTGTAACAGCATTCTGTACATGCAGCAATATTTTCGCATTCGGTTAAACCACAAAGTTTGTTTGATTCTATCTAACGTTTTATCAAGACCGTAGTGTCCAACGTCATCATGGCAGAGTTTAGCGATTCCCCATCGTATAGTATTAGGGACGGTGGTTTTGTAGACAATAATCGGTTTTTATTTGTTTATACTGGTCGGCCTTAAGAGTGCCATCCAACACGCCAATAATAAAACGTAACTTTTCATTCTGTAGTTGCATCGTTAAAAGCCAATTTGAGCTGTTGACTTCAATTTTCATCACAAAACCAGCCGGTTCAGTTTTCTGGGGTGGTTGGACGGGTGATCGGCTGAGTGCATCTACGTGGGCCACGCGTGACCCTTCTCGGTGAACGAATTCACAATCGTATTCCAATAGTTTCATAAACCAGCGGGCTATTTTAGGAATTAATTCCTTATTCGCCTTAGCCTTCGTTATGACAGCACAGTCTGTGAGGAGACGAAAAGGCTTGCCAAGTAAATAAATTCGGAACCAGCACCTCCAGTTCGTATTTGTGGTACCTTCCTTCGGTTTCCGTACAATGACGACTGAAGTAAAATACGGGATGCCAGTTATCATCACCATCAGATTGTAGAAGAACCCCAGCTAGCCCTACGCTGCTAGCATCCGTATGGAGATCATGTTCGGCATTGAAATTATAAATCGCTAAAACGGGCTGACTACAAAGTATATCGATAAGTTTCTCGAACGATTCTTGTTGCGGTTTGTCCCACTGAAAACTTGTTTCCTCTTTCTATCGTAACAAAATTGTCAGGGGTCGTGAGATGACAGAATAATTATGAACGTAGTGTGTTTGATAAGTCGTAGTTACCGTACATTCTGTAAGGTAACTTAAATGATAATCCAATACCATAATTGTTTACGACATTCCACACGAACCGAATCTTTACTGTGTGAATATGCTTAGCTAGCATATTCACACATGCATTGCATTTAAGTATCTTTACCGTGTGAATATGTTTACTTTGCATATTCACACCTGCATTAGATTTAAGTATAGTTCATAAGAATGTATTTTATAATGTAGAGTAAAGTTTGATTAAATTTAATAAAGCAGTAGCTCATTAAAGCTTAAGAAGTAAAGTCTTATTATTACATGGCGATCCTGCTAGAATTTTTGCATTTATATTGTCGTGAAAAAAGGACATTTAGTCGAATTGCCGTTAGCAAATAAAATACCAAAACATACAAACTTTAATAAGACAACAGTAATGCAATATTTTAAACTATATAATAATAAAAAAAAAACTTTGAAAACCAATAAAGAAAATATATAATTAAAAATAATGAAAACTATTTACAACTAAATACTGTTACAAAATTTTAAAAATTTAATAAAAAAAAAATATATTATTAAAAGGAAAACTATAAACAACTAAATACTGTTACAAAAATTTAAAAATTAAATTTTTAAATATTTAATAAAGAAAATATATTATTATTTTTCTAAATTAAAAAAAAATAATAGTGTGAACAAAAAAAAAATCGAAAAAAATACTCTAAACTTAATAGTGAGCAAATGAAAGCAGCTTTATTAAAATATTTTACGTGCGTTCAAACGAATGTCTCAGACTGTATGTAAAGAAAATGGGGCAATATGCCGAGTTGCCTGAAGGAAGACGCTGGTGCAGTTAAAGCACCCGTCATCACCATCAATAACTGAAAGGACAACGAGCAGCCATAACAATAACAACTTAACTACTACCACAACAACATAAGCATTTTTAACAATCAATAACAACATGAACGTTATAAGGTACTTTTTATATAAATATATTATTTAATGCTTAATATTTAAATATATTAAATATTGTATAATGTAATTATTAATAAATAAAATAAATATTTAGATCTAGAATTTTTTTTACTAAAGGAACATTTTTAAGGAAAGATATTTTTCTGAGAGTACTAAAAAAGAGAAAAAAATAATTCTGAATTCGGGAGTTTTTATATAATATATTCAAAATGGGTGGTAACGAATCTAAAATTACCAACCCGAACGCGAATGTTATTAACGAGGTCAAAGTTGAAATTGACGTTCCGAAGACATACTTTATCATAATAATAATAGTCATTTTATTACTTCAGTTGGTAACGACGTGGTAACAACTCCACAAGAAGTCGTTGCGTAAAAATTATACCAGGGCCGCATCCTTGGGAAACGGTGTTGATAAAGTCTGAATAGTAACGAACTTTCACTAGTTGCAAAATAAAAGTTTATTCCCCGAAACTTTGATATATAAATTGTGTAGATATAAATTTGAAAATTGGACTTATTTTGGGAGTTATTTATTGACTACCGCTATTTGAATTCCTCATGAATTCGGAAGTGGAAGGAATTATTTTTTTAGAAAAAGATATCATGACGTTTGGTAGGGAGGTCCCCGATAAATTACCTTTTGTCATGCCAACCTTATGGACTGGCAGGGAATTGTAAGCAGGGCAAGACTGTTGAAAGAGTATTTCGACAGGTCTCATAAGTGTTTGAACATAGATAGACCTACAAGGGACGAAACAGTGGAAAAACACTTACGGAATTTGTTCGACCGTCTTGAACAGATTAGAGAATTATTTGACAGCAATTATTCTCGTCTCACCCCTAACCACCGGTTAGCAGCGGAAGCTTTTTTCGCTGATGTCCGCGATAAACTTTCAAATCTCTTAACTAGGAGATCTTTGGAAGCAAAACTTCCCGTAGCGCTACATGAGAAGGTGATCTACGAGACAATTCCTGTTAGCGTCGCGGCTAGTCCAAATTTGGAAAAGAGAGTCGGGGAGCAAAATGTCATTACAGAGAGTACCCAGTACGAGCAATCAATCAATAGTGAGGGCGCAATGACTCAATCAATTACTGAATTTTTAGGTTAAGCATCGAAGCTTTTACCTGACTTCGATGGTAAGCCAGAAAACTCACACAGTTTTCTAGACGCACTTGCCCTTCTAGATTCCGTAAAGGATACCCATGAAACAGTGGCAATTAATTTGAAAAAACGAGATTAAAGGGCACAGCCCGGAATTTTATTTCGAATGAATGTACAATTGCTGATGTGATAGCCACATTGTCTGAAACCGTCAAGGGCGAGACAGTTGAAGTCATATCGGCTAAACTGATGAATGTCCGTCAGGGTGGCAAAAATGCTAACACCTACGCTCTTGTATTACAGATGGCCTCTCACAACGAATAGCCCAAAGGTATTCGACCCAAGCGGCGGTAAGAGCTATCGCTAAAAATGCGACAAATGAAAGAGTAAAACTAGTCATGGAATCAGGAACTTTTTCAACAATGAATGAGGTGACGGCGAAGTTCGTCAACAGCTGCACGGAAGCTTACCACAGAAACGTGGCCGCAATTACCGACGAGGCCGGCGGGGTAGACATGATAACAGTAATTTTCGGAACAATGGCCGTAACGGTAATAATAGTAACAATAATAATAGTAATTATAATGGCAATAACAACCGTGGACGAAACCGTGCAAATAATAACGGAAACCGTCACAATGTGCGCCACATTACCGAGGATATCTCGGGAAACGAACCAGTACCCTTGAATTAAAGCACACAGTCTACAACCTAAATTTAAATCTCTATAGCAATCTTTCCTGTAACACTTCTTTAAATAATGGAAGATCAACACTATTGGTTGACACGGTTGCAGATATCTCTGTGTTGAAAATTGGACAAATCCTTAACGGACAAATAGATGAGACTACGACGACCCAATTAAGTGGTGTTGGCCAAGGATTGACGACTACTCTTGGTAAAATTTATGCTGATCTGAAATTTGAAGAACTCTTAATACCGCATACATTTCATGTGGTAGAGGATGGTTTTCCGATTCCATCTGATGGAATCATTGGTATAGATTTTTTGTGCGAATATAAATGTCTTCTTGATTACCAAGATGACCAGGACTGGATGGTCCTGAGATCTAGAAATCTTCCGCAACACATCGCTATAGCAATGCGCAGCTCCCCAAAGGTTAATTCGATCTCTCTACCTGCGACGAGGAAAGCGTTTTAATTCCAAGTCAGGTAATCTAGAATGGAATATTTATTGCAATCACCATAGTCTCAAAATCCAGACCGCTGGTAAAAATTATGAATACAACTAACAAGAATGTTGTTATTTTGAATGCTAAAGTTCAAACCGAAAGCCTTAACGACTACAAAATTGTCCAAACAACTAGAGACCTTCGCAAAGATCAGGAGAAATTATGTAGATTATCCAAAAATTTTCCGAAGTTTGCAAAGGACGAACTGGGGAACATATGCTCTGAGTATGTTGATATTTTTGGATTAGAATCTGAGAAATTAACTGCCAACAACTTCTACAGGCAGAAGCTCAGATTAAGGGATAATGATCCCTTATATATGAAATCGTACAGAATACCGCACTCTCATAAGGCAGAGGTGAACACTCAGGTTAATAAGCTTATAGAGGATGGCATTGTAGAACCCTCCACTTCAGAATATAATAGCCCAATCTTGTTGGTACCGAAAAAATCATTACCTGGTACAAATCAGAAGAGATGGAGATTGGTCGTTGACTACAGAGGGATTAATAAAAAACTCGTAGCGGATAAACTTCCACTCCCTTGGATAGACGATATTCTAGATCAACTAGGCAGAGCCAAATTCTTTTCTTGCCTTGACTTAATGTCAGGTTTCCATCAAATTGAATTAGAACAAGGCTCCAGGGACGTAACATCTTTTTCAAGGGATAAGGGTTCATTTCGTTTCAAACGATTACCCTACGGTATAAAAATTGCTCCAAACTCATTTCAGCGAATGATGTCACTGGCTTTTTCGGGATTATCATCCGACTAGGCTTTTCTTTACATGGAAAAATTTGAAAAATTTGAGGGATGTTTTCGAAACTTGTCGAAAATATAACTTGAAATTACATCCGGACAAATGTTCCGTTTTCTGCAACGAAGTCACATTTTTAGGACACAAGTGTACAGACAAGGGAATATTGCCTGATGATGGAAAATTTTCAGTAATTTTAAATTACCCAACACCAAAGAATGGTGATGAAGCTAAACGCTTCGTTGCCTTCTGCAACTACTATCGGAGATTTATTCCTAATTTTGCCGAATATTCAAGGCACATAACAAGGTTATGTAGGAAAAATACACCATTTGATTGGAATAATGAATGTGATAAGGAATTTAACTATCTCAAAAACCAATTATTAAATCCGACAATTTTACAGTATCCTGACTTTAATAAAGAATTCTGCATAACAACAGATGCTAGCAAATTTGCTTGTGGTGCAGTTTTAAGTCAGAAATACTTTGATAAGCAGCTACCTGTAGCATATGCTTCGAGATCCTTCACAAAAGGCAAATGCAATAAGTCTACGATAGAACAGGAATTATCAGCTATTCATTGGGCAATTATATACTTTAGGCCATATATTTATGTCCGAAAATTGTTAATCAAAAGTGACCACCGTCCCTTAACGTATCTATTTTCCATGAAAAATCCGTCATTGAAACTGACAAGGATGAGATTAGATCTGGAAGAATATGATTTTGCGGTGGAGTACATCAGGGGGAAGGAAAATAGTGCTGCCGAAGCATTATCCCGATTAGAATTCGCGGATATTAAAAATGCGGAAAATAATTAAATACTGAAGTTAACTACAAGACTTCAGTCAGCTAAGGATTTAGATAAAGTGACCCACAATGGGAAAAATACAGAATCATTAAATATCCGGGTACATGAGCCAATAAATGCCCACAAGTACAGTAAAAATGCAAGATTGCATTTTGCTAAAGATAAACTATTTATCCAAAAGGGAAAAACAAAGCTATTTCAATTTGAGTCACGGGATTTTACTAATAAAAGGGTTGATCTAGATCACTTTTTTCCAAAGCTTGAAAAAGTAGATGGTAATCTTAAAATCACGACTCTTCGCATATCCTTAGACGATGCGTTGTTCGCGAACGTAGAAGTAGACCACTTCAAGAAAGTAGGTAACGGAAGACTTCAGGAGTTAAATATAGTACTTGTACCATCGCTTACGAATATCGTAACGGATTCTGAAAAAATTAAGATTATGGAGTTGTGCCATAACAATACTTTGTTTGGAGGTCACCCTGGCATTACCAGAATGTTCAGGAAGATTAGATTGAAATACCACTTTAAGAATATGACTAGAGATATCACTCTTTATGTGAAATCCTGTGAAGAGTGCCAGAGGAACAAGTCATTACCAAAAACAAAGGAGCCAATGGTTGAAACGAAAACGCCAATACGCGCATTCGATACGATCATTATTGATACAATTGGTCCTTTTGTGCGATCGAACAAAAATAATGAGTACGCTGTGACGGTGATATGTGACTTGACCAAGTACTTAGTCACGGTACCAATTCCTGACAAATCTGCTCGAACAGTCGCCAAAGCGATTTTCTATGCGGAAAATGATTTCTGATATGGGGACCGAATACAGAAATCAAACCATAAGGGAGTTGTGTCAATTGTTGAAGGTCGACTATGTCAATTTAACGGCCTATCATTATCAAACCTTGGGTACCATAGAAAGATCCCACAGAACGTTCAATGAGTACGTATCCTCTGATAGAAATGATTGGGATGAATGGTTAGCTTACTTTACGTATTGCTTTAACACGACACCTTCTACGGTACATAATTACTGTCCATATGAGCTTTGGTAAAATACCACCATCTGTAGACGCTTTAAAGTCGGACAAAATTAGCCCACTTTATAACATAGATTCCTATGCGAAGGAAGTGAAGTACAGGCTCCAGACGGCACAGAAAAGGGCCCAGTGATGCTTGATAAAGCGAAATTGGTTAACAAATGCCAATACGACAGGGTAACTAGGCCAATGGGCGTAAAAGTAGGAGACCAAGTTCTTCTAGAGGACAATTCTGGTCATAAGTTGGAACCACTCTTTAAGGATTCCTTCGAGATCAAGGAGATGGATAAATATGGCAACTGTTTGTTAGTACTCGACGAAGCAAAGACTATGAGAGTCCATAAAAATCGTCTAAAACTATTTCAATCGTAAGCCGAACTTGAATTACAGAATAAAAATTTAAATTATAAATTTAAAATTATAATAAAGAAAGGAAGAAGAAAATTAAAAAAAAGAATAAATATATTTTAAATTGAACATTGAAATAAAAATTATACATAATTAAAATTAAAATAGTAATTAAGAATTATAATTATAGTCAATAAAGAAAAAAAAAATTATAAAAAAAGTATGTAATTATATAAAAAAAGATCGATCAATTAGGTACCAATTGATCAATCTTTTTCCTAAAAAGGGAGGTGTAGTGTGTTTGATAAGTTGTAGTTACCGTTCATTCTGTAAGGTGACTTAAATGGTAATCCAATACCATAATTGTTTACGACATTCCACACGAACCAATATGCTTAGCTAGCATATTCACACATGCATTGCATTTAAGTATCTTTACCGTGTGAATATGTTTACTTTGCATATTCACGCCTGCATAAGATTTATGTATAGTACAAAAGAATGTATTTTATTATGTAGAGTTAGGTTTGGTTAAATTAAATAAAGCAGTCGCTCATTAGAGCTTAAAAAGTAAAGTCTTATTATTACAGCCCCAAAAATCGGCGAACCTCTGTGAAGGTGGTTGGAACTTTAAAATTTTTAATGGCACTTAACTTATTATCACCGGGAGTAATGCCATTTTTACGAACTTTGTGACCAAGATATAGAATTTCCTCACACAGAAAATTACATTAACCCATGCATAATGTAAGACCACTATTCCCTACAATGGTCAAGAAATGGTCCAATCGATCGATGCCCTCTTTTATTGATTTGCTTGGAATGATTACGTCATCGAGGTAAATGAAAACTTCACCCGGCTCCATTAGTCCTGCGACACGATTCATGACTGCCTGAAATATAGCTGGGGCATTCACGAGGCCAAAGGGCATTCTATTAAACTCATACTGTCCTTCAGTGGTCACGAAAGCGGTGTACTTTTTCGATTCTTCATCGATTTCGATCTGATGGTACATATAGACGATGTTCTCCGTTTTTCTTTTCAACCAAGACAACTCCGGATGTGTATGGAGAGTCAGATTGTTGAATTATATTGTTGTCAAGTAGATCTTTTACAATACAGGTTGGTTGAAAAGTTCCTGCGCTCGAAATGTTTTTGTTACGAAATATATTTTTTTATCAATATAATCTCCTAGAAGCTCAAAACACTTCTTCCAATGATCTTCCAATAATTTTATCCCATCCTTATAAGGGTTTTCCGGAAGCTCTGCAAAATAACCGTCTACGGCGGCTATGGCCTCTTCATTCGACGAAAAATGCTTTCCACGAAGGAATTGTTTGAGATTTCTGAAGAGATAGTAGTCACTGGGAGCCAAATCTGGTGAATACGGTGAATGTTCAAGCAATTCGTATTTTAATTCTTTGAATTTAGCCATCGTAAGAACACTTTTGTGAGCAGGTGCATTGTCTTGATGAAAAATGATTTTTTTTCTTCTTTAAACCAGGTCTTTTCTCACAAATTTGTTCATCCAGCTGATCCAAAAGGCTGCAATAATATTCAGAGTTGATTGTTTTACCTTTCTGAAGATAATCAACAAAATTCCTTTTGCATGCCATAACCTTCTTTGCTGATCGTTGTGACTTCACCTGCTTTGGAGCTGAACAACCAGCTTCAGTCCACTGTAAACGTTCTTGTTTCAATTTAGGATCATGGTGGTAGATCCAAGTCTCATCCATAGTTATAAAACGACGCAAGAAGTCGGTTTTATTCGGCTTAAAACGCTCCAAATTACACTTAGAAATTTGTTTTCGATCCAGTTTTTGTTGAATTGTTAATGTGTGCGGCACTAACTTTCCAAACAGTGTTTTCATACGTAATTCTTCATGTAAAATATGGAGTACACGTTCGTCTGAGATGCCTATGGCATTAGCAATTTCACGCTTAGTCAAACTTGGATCTTCACTAACCATATTATGTACCTGCTCCATGATTTCTGCTGTGGTTGCAGTTTTTGGTCGTCCTTCGCGTGGATCGTCTTTAAGGCTGGTACGACCACGTTTAAATTCACCAGTCCAAAATTCAACGGTGCGTTTTGAAGGTGAGGACTCCTTATACACTTCTAACAATTGTTCATAAATTTTCTTTGCTTTTAAACCCTTCAAAACAAAGAATATAATGACTGCATGATATTTAATTTTTTCCATATTAAAAAAAATCAATGACACGTCAACTTCAAATGGCTTGTAAACAAAGAAAGAATTGACAGAATGACTTGCAACTTTGCATGTGTCCTCAGGACAGTTATACCAACTTGAGAAAAAAAGTTTGGAGCTAGCAGTGCCATCTCTTGGTGAGCGCAGGAACTTTTCAACCTATCTGTATTGTTGACGATTGAACGCTTATCGAATGCAATACGATATAGTCTTGTATATACGGGCACCTCAGTAGTTAATTTAATATTCATCTTTACCAAATTACACTTACCCAGCTCTGAAATATTTTCAACGAAACTGGCACGGTGATTTTCGAGTACAACTTGAAGTTTATTATCATTCGATGTTATGTTGTCGTTATTTACATCCTCAATCCAACATTCCTCACCCTCAATTATTGTTCGGTAACCTTTACGTGGTACGGTGGCAAATTGTACATCGTTCTTTTCTTTGAAACAAGAAATGTCACGAAACAACTGGTTACAATTCGTGTATTCATTTGAAATCTTACGTTTTAAATCGAAATCGTTGATACCGTTAACGATGTGTCTGGCTATTGCAGATTCCGGTAAATTACCCTTAGTAAGGCAAACATTTTAAAGTAATATTTCTGTGGTGTTTCGTTTAGACGACGCTTCATCTGAGACATTTTAATATGAATATCGGCTGCATTATCTACGTGTGGAAAATCCAACAAAAACTTTTCAACAAATTGTTGCCACGTTAAAAAGACACTCTGCAATGTATCTACCCAATATTTCGCAGGTCCTTGCATCTTTTGGTGTACGGCGAATATTAGCTGTTGATCATCTTAGCTGTAAGCTGTTCTGAGTGTTTCCACACGTTTGATAAACTGGGATGAGTTTACGGATTCATCCAGGAACAAATTAAAATCGGGTAAAATTTTTATTATTTTCTTCACGTTGGTAAAAGGATTTATCATCCCCGTGCCAAAAGGCAACACGTTTTGTTGATTCGGTGGCGATAGAAACGGTTTGGGTTGTTGTACGTATACATTAGGTGTTGACGACGAATATGGTTGTTGGCCATTTTGATGTGTTGGTGCGTAATTTGAAGACAACATTTGCGGATGGGTATTAGTGACGTAGCACGGAGCTGTTGATAATGTTGGCTAGCATTGGAAACGAAAAATTGTTGATCACCAGAAATGCGTGGTGCGAGTTGATAACCACAATTAATTACCGGGTAGTGTTGAGAAAACGGCTGTAACGGAGCATATACTGTGGTAGTTGGCGTATGGTTACCTAAAAACGATACTGGTGAAACGGTTTGTGGTATTGACGGCTGTACCAATACAGGTTGACACGGAGGCTTAATGTCGGCTGTTGTACGGATGCCAGTAGACGATATGCCGGTTGTAACGGTTGGAATGTTTCCGTGTGAAACATTATCGGTTGTACGTTCTGGGTAATTTTCGTCTGACACTGTTGAAGAGTAAAGAGATGGTTGAAACCGAACAGACATCACACGCAAATCTGCAATCGTTTTTTCCATCTGCGCAAAACGTTCATTTATATCGGGTGCACATATTTCATCCTTTCGTTCGAGGCGTTCGACAAGTTGGTTTTTATTTTCCGTACATGGCAATCCAGCTTCACGACACTTTGATTGCAATGATTTTACGGTTAAGCTTCCTAAATTTTCCATGGCGTCTTCGTTTTTGTGCTTACTTTTATCCCACTTCTGAGAAAATGTCACAGATAAAATGTTTTAAAAACAAATATTACCAACGGTTTGTAAATAAAACACGTTTGACGGATGTTTATTATTTGAAATATAAATTAATGAAATATATTTTAATATTATCGTTTAAAAAATACATTTAAAATGGTTCATATAATAAATTCACGTGTTTTTCAGGACGCTTGTTATACGAATCTATTACAAAAGTAGAATATTACAACAGAGTTGCATTTCCAGTCAGTCTCTAGTTTACTCTTGACACGATTGTTTGATGGTAATGTAAATGTGCAAATATGCAAATGTTTAAATCGGCAAATGTGCAAATGTGTAACTGTGTAAATATGTAAATATTTATTTCTTTATTTCATTTAATAACGCCCAGCCAAACAGCAGGAGGTAGGATGCTGGCATCTTGTATGTAGGTTCTCCCCACGGCGTATACATTCGCTTAGACGAGGTTCTTAGAAACTCCTTCGGGGAAGAGCAAAATGGGAAAAACTCCCCTTTCACGGCCTGCCCAAACCCTATAGTTAGAAACCGGAAATTTGAAGTATGTTTTACCAGCCTCCACAAAATGTTGGACCTATTAAGTTAAAATCCAAAGGGGAGGGGCGGAAAAGGGAAAATTCTCACTCTTGAAGTCCTGCCAAAAACGCTGGAGCTGGAAAGTTGAAGATTGGATCATATGTTCCTCCTCCGGTGTAGACATTCACCTAGGTGGGATTTTTGTAAATGTCTACGAAGAGGGGCAATAAGGTGAACAGTCTCCCTTAACGGGCTGCACACACCGATTTAGTTGGAAACTGAAATTTTAAACATGTGTTACCTGGAGTATGGGCTAACTCATTATTGAGGTACTACTTAGAGTTTTGGTCTGGGACATGGTAAAATAATTATATTTAAAGCGAAAAAAATATATATACAAATTTTCACTACTTATATCCTATCAAATATTTCTAGTTCTTGTTATCCCGAAATTATTTAAATTTGCAAGTTTTGTAAAAAAAAATATTAATAAGGAAATAAAAACAAACTAAAAGCACAAAAAATTTATCTCACTGGCTGGGAAACCATTGACATGGGGCCATATATAATTATATGAAATTATATCTTTTACCATATCAAAAATACTCTAGATATGGAACTATATATAACAATACCTCAAATTTGTTTGCACATATTGTATCATATATAATTATATCTTATACCATATCAAAAATATTTTTGATAATAGAACATACATATATTAAACCACATATAATTATATCTCATACCTTAATAAAATATAAAATTCGAAAATAACACACAAAAGAACAACGAAAATAATTTTATTGTTGTTTTTTGTGTAATTTTCATATATAATGGCAAATTTTATTGCATTTGAAGACTCCTGGTAAACAGGATCATAACTTGTATCGGTATTTTAAGGGTAAAGTTATTTTCTTTTATTTCGGTGACGCTATTTGAAGAGTAACGCTATTTTCTATGATTTCGGTAACGTTATTTTAGGGATAACGATTTGTTTAGTTATTTCGGTAACGGTATTTTAGAGATAACGATTTTTTCAGTTATTTCGGTATCGGTATCTTAGCGATAACGATATTTTCTATTATTTCGGGAACGGTATTTTAAGGATAACGATTTTTTCAGTTATTTCGGTGACGGTATTGAGTTGAAAGTGTATTGAATCGGTATTTTAGGGGTATTGCCTGCCAACCCTGATATAACAGAAAATTCGTTTACAAATACCAATCTATAGTGGCTTCTATAATAAATACTATCAACAATTCGGTTGGTTCAACTGAAATTCTAATTTAATAATATATTTGATCAGGGTAACCGCATTCAATAAATAAATGGTTGCTTCTCCTGTACACAATTTCTAAACGAGTTTTATTCGTAAAGTTGATTGGTAATACCAATAATTGGATAATAGTATTCTTTTTTCATTCTTTTTCCTTTTTTTAATTCCCAATGCCATATTTTTGTTATAATAATGGATTATAGGTTATTTTAAATAAAATAAAATTAAAACAAATAAATGTTAATGGTTTTGATATAATTGCAACCAATCTTTTCTCTGGGTGTATCAGAGAAAATAAGAAAAAATCGTGGATAGAATTTTGTGACACCATAAATTTACAAACTTCATCGTCTGAAGTATATAAAAAAATCAAATCCCTTAATGGACACTCAAACTTCCAGCACATGACAGAATTAGATGACAACAATACACTTTTGACGGATAATAAAGATATTGCTAACGCTTTAGCAGTTAGTTTCGCACAAAACTCGCCTTCTTCGAAATACTCAACAAAATTTAGATCTTATGCTAGATCCACTAATTTTCTTATTTATGTATCTAATAATGTCGAATTATATAACAATAAATTAACTTTAACCGAGCTTAAATCTGCTCCTAGGTCATGCACGGTACATCTCCAGGTCCAGATAATATAAGATACGAAATGTTAAAAAACTTGGATACTAATGCTACAAAACTTCTATAATACTATCTGGTTAAAACAAGTTTTGGATTGGAAGTATGCCATAATCATTCCAATCAAAAATAATTACAGACCAATATCTCGTACCAACTGCACTTGTAAACTTTTGGAAAAAATAATAAATAAACGACTAGTTTTTATATAGAAAAAAATAACATATTAAATATCAACCATTCCGGGTTTAGAAAAAGCTGGCTTTGCAGTTTTTGAGGAGAATTTAGTCATATCAGAAAGAATACATAATTACTCATCGATATATACGAAAATTACTAGCAATTAAAACATGCATTGAAAACCTTGTAAGCGTCGATCAGAAAACTCTAATTATATCAGATAGTAAAAGTGCATTACAAGGATTACAGGACCCATTCAGTAATAACATGATCATAAACCTGATAAAACAGAGAATTACTTACCTAAGAAACAATAAAAAAAGTTTTTTCTCTTGAATATAAATATAATTATTCAGACTACCGGCAATTTATTAGAAAATATATATTTGATCTCTGGAATGATATGTGGAAAAATAATAAAACAACAAAACTACACAAAATTCAGAAAAATATCTCATATATTCAACTCATGCACTTTATCGAAGCAAGATTTTATAGTTTAATAAAGATTAAAAATTGGTCTCGGCTTGTTTTCCCATAGACATATTATTGAAAAAATATGTCTTCCACATATTTAATGAATGCAGGCTACATCATGACAATATATAACCTTATTGTGTTGGGGCCTCTAAAAATCAAAATAAATAAATAATTCAATTGCAAACAAGAAAATACTAAACATAGTAAAAAAATTGTATTTTATAAATAATTTCGGGGGGCCCGGTCCCCCTGGGCACACCACTGGCCTTAATTAAAAAGCTTTGGTTCTTTAAAAATTTAGCGTATTAAATAAAATATAAAATATTAAATTGCTGCTTAAATAATATCACACTTTTTGTAGTTTTTCTTTTGTACCAATTTTCTTCTCTAATCTCTGAAGTTTTTTGATGTTCTCATGTGTGTTAAAACCATTCATACGCACCAGTGCTTTATTTCATTGGTTTTTATCATTAAACAATAAGTTACAGTACGTCTACACTTTCACAAATTTGGTTGAAATCTACTTATAAAAAGGAGGTAACTTGTTACCTATTTAAAATGGGGAAATAATATTTAGCCACAAGGTACAGTCGCTCCAACGTATAATTGGACACTAGGTATGAGCTTATTCAAATGCCGATTTTTTCACTTCAATGAAAATAATTCTAAAAAACTTTGATATAGTGTTGTAGATTATTAAAAAACCTTTAAAACAATGTACAATACTTAGCATGTTTTATTCAAATCCATTTTTAAAATAAAAAAAGAAAACAAAACTAACAAATTTCATGTCAAACGCATAACTGGACACGTAATGTTGATAACGAGTATTTTTCCTTCCGAGTGAGTTTATGTTTATTCTACTGCAAACGATGAATCATTATGCAAGTGTAGTGTCAAAAGTACAGATCAAAATTGCAATGGATCAAAGAAAAAAAAAACAACTTTGGAAATACGGCATTTAATTATAAGATTACGTGGAGAGGGCAAATCAGTACGTAAAATTGGTAAAATAGTTGATCGATGCCCGTCCGCAGTTCATGCTATCATTCAAAGGTATCAATAAAATTTTCAAGTAGAAAATAAAAGCCGTTTTGGACAAATTTATTTTACGACTTCACCTTTTAAAAATCCAATTTCTAATCATCCTTTATTGAAAATTTTTGAAAGTTCAATAAATCAAAGTGAATTCTTTTTTAAAATTCAAAGTGTTTTACAAACAAAATTTTAACCCTCTCATTCCTTATAAATGACATCACCGTTACAAAAAAAAATCACATCTACCATTTATCCTTTGCATGAAATGTAGCTACACTTTTTGTCCCCACATCCTCCAGAATATAGTTACAATTTCCAATTTTGGCTAACACTCGTGCTCTTATGCCTACCGGAGCCAATTTTACATTAAAACTGTTTGCCAAACTACTTTGTGCAAAGTTTTTTCGAGTAACTACTTGTCCCACCCCAAATGCTCTATTCCTAGTCCTTAAATTGTAAAACCGTTTATTTCTTTCATATGACTTTTTCATTTTAGCCACGATCATATCACATATATAACTGAACTAACCTGTTCTATTTAACTCTTCTGGACCATCTACCAACATATTTAAATTCTTTAACAGCCTATAATCTTCTCCATGTCTCACCATATTTTGACCAAAAACTACTTAGTAAAGTGATTTTCCTACGGACTGGTGTATGCTATTTCGAAGGGAACTATTTATGCTGCTTAAATAAATATCCCATTCCCTTTGATCCTTTCGAATATAGGAGCGTAAAGCTTCATTAATACTCCTATTTACTCTTTCACTAGCATTTGCTTGAGGAGCATGTATTTCCGTAAACGTGTGTTTTATTCCATAATTCTTCAGAAAATTTTCAAAGTCTTTGCATTTGAATTGACTGCCATTATCCGATATAATTATTTCAGGTACTCCGAAGCAATTAAATATATCATCCTGAATGAACTTAATTATTTGTTTCGAATTAAATTTCCGTAGCGGTTTCAGAAATGTAAATTTGGAAAAATGATCTAAAACTATACAAATCCCAATATTGACCTGTTTACTTCTTGGAAATGGACTAATCAAATCGATATACAATTTTTGAAAAGGACGCTCCGATTCCGACATATTTCCCATCAAAGGTCTAAGCGTCTGGTTTGGTGTTTTTGAAGCTCTGCTATTTTCACAATTTTGAACGTATCTCTTTACATCCACTACCATACCAGGCCAATGGAAATATCTCCTAATTCTATCTATTGTTTTAGCAATACCCGTATGTGCCGAAGAAGGTGGATTATGGCATGAATACAAAACTTCCTTTCTCAGATCCTGTGGAACAACTAGCTTCCATTTTTCTTCCCCCTCAAATTCTGTTCTATAATAAACATATTTGTCTACAATAGCATAATCTGGTAAACTTGTCTTCTCGAGATTATTTCTTAACGTTTTGTACTCTACTGAGTCGAATCCAAATTTATAGTGGGCAATTTTTCCAACTAAATTTCAGCCATTTCTTCCATCTCGAAACTTCTAGATAGAGCATCTGGTACTACATTTTCTCTTCCTTTTCTGTGTTCAATATTAAAATTAAACCCCTGTCATTTGAGAGACCATCATGCCAATCTGCCATTTAAATCACTCTGGTTCATCAGCCATTTTAAACTGGCATGATCCGTTATTACCGTGAAGTTGTGACCTTCTATGTATTTTCTAAATTTTTTATAGCCAGAACAACTGCAAAACATTCCAATTCAATAACTGTGTAATTCTGTTGAGCTTTATAAAGTTTCTGAGACATAAATGTAATGGGTCTTTCAATACCATTTTTATCCTCTTAAGCTAGAACTGCAATGAAGTTTTTTCATAATTAGGGTGAATTAAATATGGAGCAGATGATAGCATTGACTTTAATTTATAGAAATCTTCTTGAGCTGCCGAAATCCAAACATATTACCTTTTTTTGGACAATAATTCAGTCAACGGAAAAGTAATTGTTGCATAGTCTTCAATGAAACGTCTATACCAGCCTGTCATATCAAGAAACTGGCGATTTTGTTTAATTGACTTTGGGACTGGATAATCTGTTATAGCCTTTACTTTGTCAGGATCTACCATAAGTGTTCCATTTCCTACAATATAGCCTAAATATTTTACTTGCTTCAGACCAAAATTACTCTTTTTGACATTAATTGTCAAGCCCGCTCTTTTCAACAATTCAGCAACCTGTAACAAATGTCGAAGATGTTCTTCAAAAGAATTGGATACATCAATAAATCATCTAAATATACAAACACGTGACTCTTAAGGTCATAAGAGATCACTTAATCCATGAGTCTACACATGTTTTGAGGTGCATTACAGAGGCCAAAGGGCATGCGACAAAATTGATAAAGTGGTCTATTCGGTACTGAAAAAGCAGTTTTTTGCCGGGACTCCTTAGATAAGCTGATCTGCCAAAATGCATCTTTTAAATCGATTTTTGATATTATATTCACAGGTGGTAATCGAGAAATCAGACTATCGATATTTGGCATTGGATAAGCATCCTTTGTTGTAACATTATTTAACTTTCTTGAATCCAAACAAAAACGTACTTTATTGGGCTTGATGATTAACACTCCCGGAGAATACCATGATAAGATTTCAGATTCCTCAATCACACCTAACTCAATCATTCTGTCGATTTCTTCACAAAATATTTTCTCACGTGCTGGTGAAATAGGATAACATTTTTGTTTAATTGGTTTAGCATCACCAGTATCAATAACATGTTGTATTAATGTAGTATTTCCTAAACCTTCCCTTTCTGAAGAAGGAAATAACGATATAACTGCATCCAGCTGTTGACGTTGAGAGGGAGTACATGTATAATTTTCTTCATCACACTTGGAAGTTGTAACTTCACAAATATTTGTTTAAATTTGAAGTTCAAAAAGGTTCCAAAAATCCATTCTTAAAATCATATTCTGTGTTAAACTAGGAATAACCAACATCTGAAGCGTCTTTGTTCGACCTTCAAACGATATTTCAACTACAATCGAACCCATGACCTGTTGCTTTGACCATCAGCAGTTTTGACCTTACCTCGGAACTTTGATAATTTCGAAAGATTTCCGGATAAAATTTTCTCTGCTAAACTACTACCGCAGCAACTTATAGTTGCTCCACTATCCAAAAGTGACAAATAGGTTTTCTCAAATACCGAAACGTTTATACATGGCCTTATATCAATACCTTTCACAGCAATGGATGAAATACAATGTTTGCGAAGGCCTTTTCGATTCTTCCAATATATATTGATTCTACGAGCAGATCGAGTTTTAAATTTAGGCGAATTCTTTATTGAAACATTTTGTGACCGTTCTTTATTTAAAGTTTCCAACCGAGTTTGATATAAAAAATTTAAATCCGGGTAAGCATTTGATAACGGGTCTATTATATCTAATTCTGGGGTTTCTTTAAAGGATGTGAACCCTTTGTTGGGTGCACATCCCGTTTGAAGTTTAAAGAAAGACTATTATCTAGACATTTCGCACAATTTGGTTTATAAGTGTCTAATTTAACACACCCATAACAAAAAATCCGACGTTGAGCTAAACAATCCTGATATCGGTGACCTAAAGAATCGCAATTCCAGCTCTTTAACCTTGATGAATCAATTGCATTAATTTCATTATCTATCTCTTCATATATCTCATCCTTAATAGGAACCTCCTCAGTTATTTCGCAAACCTGACGACGTGAACCAAAATTCGGACGATTTGACCATTGCTTAAAATCATCCGAAAATTTCTCATGTTTCCTTATTTCACAGCGTAATGTGGAAAGATCAGGAATATTTATATGAAGCAATTCATGGCGAAAATCAGTCTCCAAATTTCTCATAACGATTTCAATGAGTTCTTGTTCACACAACAGCGACTTTAGCTTATCACTCATACACAAAATTGCTTCCAAAAATTCATCAAAAGTTTCATTACATTTCTGTTTGCGCCTGCGCAAATTGCTTTTTCAAAGCTTGACATAAATCAAACCACGTAAATGAATCTGTCTGACGATGGAAACGCCAGTACCACTGTTTAGCCTTGCCCACAAAAAGATTGTGTACATATTGGCATAAAAGTTCAAAATTCCCAGTCAAATGAATGGACGTAAGAGTATTTATTCGGTACATAAACTCCTCAACTGAGATTTCATCTCCTGTTCCTTAAAAAGTTATATGCCAATTGTGAATCAAATTTGAAATTTTTTCATTAGAGATTGAATAACCATGGATAGTTCCTGATTACATTGAGTTTGACGATCAAGATTTGGATGACTATACTGTTCATGGGGTCTTCTGGGTATATTGTTAGAAATATTTTGTGTATGTCGAGCTGATCTGGGAGTATTATTTTCCTCTCGCCATATTCTATCTGTGAAATCCGTAATTAAGGGATCGTGATCCTGACGATTATGATTCAAAACATTTAAGTTTTCATTTATTCCCTGTGAAGTTTGGTTATACGATTAGGAACATCACACGTTACCCTAGTATTGCAATTGTTCAAATTTAAATTCAAAGAAGCAAATTATAATTTTCCGCATTTTCTCCAGCGGTCAATTGTCGACGACTTTGTTGTCGAGTTAATACCCGCGAAATAGTACCTTCATTCACGGAGTTATGTTGAATTAAAGTATTTTCGTTTGGGTTGGAATCAATATTTTCCCCGGTATTAATAGCCGGTGCACTTGGACTACGCGTTAATGGCATTTTTTTATGAAATTAATAAAACTTAATTTTAAGTAAAATATTTAGATTTATATATAATTGTAATTCAAGTATTCAATCGAATGTTTAAGTTGACTACTCCATAAGGTAAACAGGTAAACATTTAGTTAAGTTCTATCATATATGTTATATGTATATATATATATGATGTTCTATACATACAATTTCAATTTATTTAGATTAATAGAGCAAAAAAAAAAATAGAAAAATTAAAATTAGATTAAAAATAATATATTTTTTTCTGAGTTATTTTTGATTATAAAAATCAATAATTAAAGTCTCAAAAGAAAAGAGTGAAATAAAATAATAAAAGTAAGCTTATATTGCATTGGTTTGAAATTACCTTAGTACATACTTATCAAAATTTTATCAAATTACAAAAATAGACAAAAATAATAAAATTTTACTAAGAATTAGAAAAGGTTAGTTAAACAAGTGTTTTATAACATACAATTCCTTATTCAAAATCATAGTATTGATATTTTCTTTCTAAATGTATAAGGTTTGTTTCAATAAGGAACAAATTTCCTTTCTTTTTTTATATCCAAATACATTGCAATATATTAGATGTAAAAAAATAGGTTAAAAATAGGAAAGAAGAAATAAGGACATCCATTGTAAAGTCTAAAATACTGTTAAGATGTTTCTAACTAAACTTGTCTTAAATGGAGTGACCCACGTTGGGCGCCAAATTATGTAACGAGAAGCCAAACGATTGTTTTGCACGACCGTTGTTTGGCCATTACAAAATTAAAAGATATAGGTAAAGATTTAGAGAAAGAAAAAGGAAAAGAAATACAAAAAGGAAAAGGAAAAGAAAAAGAAAATGTATGTTACATCCTTAGTTCACCTGTCCACCTCATGTTTCATCAACCATAAAAAAATTAGTGATTCATTTTAATTATTAGACAATATTTATTCCGAAATAACCGACAAATGTCATTAGAAACAAAACAAATAAAACTAAAAAAAATAATATTTATGTCAATATATTATTTGGTATTTAAGAGTAATTAAAGGATTGAATAATTAAACAAATAAATTTCCTTATAATTTAATAAAATAAAATTAAAAGTATATTTTAACTTACTCAGATTCCATTGCGGTGATCACTGCATTGAATTGGGTATCGTTAAGAAATTAGTAATAAATGTGTAAGTTAATTATTAAGTGGATATGTTCGATTAAAGATTCAAATAAAAAAATTTAAGTTCAAATAATATGATAAAAAAATAACAATGTTTAAATTATCCATTAATTATATTTAACGGTTATTTTTCATTAAGGTGAAGTCTTGCATTTAAGTAGTAAATTAAATTGTAATATAATTTTTTTTAATTCGCGTTTTAGTTGATATAGAAGTTAAAATTAAGTATAAAGTTAAACTACACTTTTCTTTATACGCGATTTGCAAAATATGCTCAAGTTTTAAAAGTAAATTGTTGTAAATCACCATTTAGTACAATCTTCCACCGTATAAAAATAAAAATTGACAATCCAATGATTGTCCACTGCTGTTACGATGACGTTATTATATTTTTGATGGAGTGTGTGTAGGTAGATGCCATAACTTATAATAATCCAGATATCAAGACTAATCGAATTTGCAGTTAGATAACAGTTTGATATGGTAAATTGCTATATTCGTAAGAAAGAATATCGAAATAATAGAAGTTGAAATGCTGTATCTCTTCAAATCCTTCGCAGCACCGTTGTATGAGAATTGAATTATTGGTTTGTTCTGTATATTTTTAGATTCCTCCTCTTGAGAAACTGGCTAACTTCTCTTTTTAAATTTTTCTTGAATAATTCTTTTTTCTTTTTTTTTTTTTATTAATTGACAAATTTATTTAACGACTTCACTTTTTAAAAATCCAATTTCTAATCATCCTTTACTGAAAATTTTTGAAAGTTCAATAAATCAAAGTGAATTCTTTTTAAAAAAAAAATTCGTAAACTAAAATTCAAAGTGTTTTACTATCAAAATTTTAACCCTCTCATTCCTTATACACTCCAAAATCCATACCAAACTGTAACTCTGTGGATGCATTGGGTTCTTAACAATGACGTGCGGCAATTTTGTTTGTTGAGATAGCCGCTGAGATGTAAATGCGCTTCGTCAGAAAAGATGATTTTTTCGGCCCAATTGGAGCTTCTGTAAGGCTCAAACTAAGAAGCCGTAACGTAGTGGATAGTCATTTGCTTCCAATAGCTGAGTCAATTGGACTTTGTAAGCGAATAAACCAAGATCTTTGTTTAAAATTCTGATCATGCTGGTGCGTGAAATGTCGAGTTGTTAAGATCGATGGTGAGTTGATGTTCATGGATTAAGTTACACACTTTTGGCCACAGCAGCCACATTATCATCTGTACGCACCGTACGACTTGCAAGCCAGTCTCACGAACTTTCTGCACAAACTTGCGTACAGCACGCACGGTGGGTGCTTCATTTTGGCCAAAATCTTATTTTCAACAAACGCACTGTGGCACCTACTTGTATTTAGAGAAGGCGGCAAAATTCCATTTTTTCATACATAATATTTGCAAATTAACTACTATAAAATGGGTAAAGCTATAGTATTACGAAAATTCGATATATATAAAAAACTAATGCGTAAATCTTGTTTCCGCACACTTTTTTATACAATAATACACACACGAAGTATTTTTAGATACTATGTATTTACAATTAAACACATTAGGCCTAAAATGATCCCAGCAAAAATGAATTTAAGTAATTCTCAAGAAGTCAATTTTTCATTGATTCCAAAGTGTCATACAGTTCTGATATTCCCATTCTAAAGCAGTTCTATTTCACAACTTCCAAAAATGTGCTTTTTAATGAAATTTAGTTCTTTTTAAATCTAGGACGTGTAACTTATTTTGAAAATAATAAAAGTTAAACATTAACAATAGATATTTTCATATAATTTTGATATTCATAACTATGGTTAAGTACCAAACTTTCGTTATTTTTAAACAAGTTATCAGGTTTAAGTGATTTGTATCAATTTTTAACTTTGAGTTTCGAATAAAGTAATTTAAAAAATACTGAATGTGAATTAATGAAAACTTTGTAAACTGCCGAAATGGACTTTTTTACTTTGCAATTTATTTGTCTATAAATATATTCAGTTGAACCCCGATGGTCATAAGTTGCAACTACTACTTATCAAACAGTTTTACTTAAGAAAAATATGCCAAATGACTTTTATAATTTGGAAAAATTGCTTAGTATGCTTAGCCATAGAGTAAGAATAGTATAGACATTGCAACGCCGGCAGTGGCCATATAAAATTTTATACAGAATATAAAGGTTCGGAAACTGAGAGAAAACAGAGGAAAATTGAGCAAATTTCCCTGATTTCTCCAAAAATTTTAGCAATTTTTCCTGATTTTTAAGCCTTTTTTCAAATACAATTGGAAAAAGTGCTAAAAACTAATTGGATTTGCAAAGAAAATCAATTGGAAACGCAAAAAACCAATTTCAAAAGATGCCGAACCTTTATAATTTGCCCATATAAAAACAAGAAAAAATTCACGATATGGTGTTGACCGATCGGTGATTGAATGTGCGATAGATTGTGGAAGAAATAAGCATCTCACATGGCTCAGTGGTTTCAATTTTGAACGATCACTTGGGTATGAGAAAGCTTTCCGCAAGATGGCTGCCGCGTTTGCTCACAATCGACCACTAACGGAATCGTGTGACAGCTTAGTTTCCATGGCAAAAATCCATGATTGCCCCCTAATTCGCCATATTCTCCGGATTTGGCCCCCAGTAACTATTTCCTATTTCCAAACCTAAAGAAATGGCTCGATGGAAAGAGATTAAGCTCCAACGATGAAATTATTGATCAAACAAATGCCTATTTTATGGACCTCGAAAAATCCTATTTTTTAGAAGGGATACAAAAATTGGAGAAACGTTGGACTTAGTGTATTGAGCTAAAATTAAAAAATAACCGAATGGGAACGAAAAGAGCTATAACATAATGAAATAGTTTCAAATTCATATTAAAATATGTATGTAACTTAAATTCATCATTAAAGTTATGTACGTACTTAGATTTTTAGTTTGGGAATAAAATTTTAGTTATTTTAATAGGACAAGTTTCGGCTCCAGTAGACCTGTTTATTGACAGGTCTGCAAATGAACCCACTTTTCCTAAGAAAACCCTTTGACTGCGCCTTATTTTAGAAATTGATTTCCGGGTCTCCTATGGGGGTACGTCCTTGGGTCCTATGGACGGAATAATCATCGTAATTGCCCCAACTCCTGCCCTGATCAGGTCAAAAATAGGAAAAAATTCCAAAATTAATTTTAATAGGCTTTAATGTTTTTTATACGGCACAAATTGGGCTGAATATTATGCCTTGAAAATAAACATATTTGTAAATTACTTTAATATCTGAAATAAAGCGGTAGTGCTTGAAGATTACATTCCTACTTCAAAAGTTATATGTGAATGTATGTGAAAAAACGCATTTTTTCAATTTTTTCGCTTTTTTTTGAACATGTTCCTAATTTTCTTGTAAACGAAAAATGTGTTAAATGGCAAGACATAATATTCAGCCCAATTTGTGCTGCGTTAAATGTTAGCAGTAGCATTTTCTTACTTCTAAGTTTTGTTGTTGCCATTTTTTTTTCTTAGTGTATTATTGCAACAATATCCGAAAATGGAAGACCCAAACTAACTATCCAACAAATAAAAATATATATTTTGTAGCTGTTAACATAAATAATGCGCTAAATTCATAAAAAGTTAAAAAATTAAAGTTCTAAAGGCCACCCTAAATTTCTGTTTTAGGACAAGTGAAGGACACTCTAATTAGCAATTAAGGTACCTGACTCTACACTCGAAGCATAAAAAATCATTCGGCATTCATAGTTTAAAAATTAAAAAGTTAATTTTTTGGACATATTGCTACTTATAATGCGAAAAAATCTAAGATGTTTTTAAATTGGAAAAACAAATCCAAAAAAATTTTCTAAATTATAAAAAACTAATAAAAACTATTAAATTTTGAATTATTGTGAATTACTAACCAATTAAAAATGTACAAATGTAGTATTAGTGATAGTGATTTCAAAAAGTTTTTGATGTATTTATAGCATTTATACGTGCGTAAAAAAGTATGAAAAAACATCAGAACCGTAGGTAAGTTTTACATATTTCAAAACAAATTAGTTTTCTAATAAATTATTGTCAAAAGTTTTAGATTAAATATCGGGCCTGAACTCATGGAGCTTGAGTCTCTTCTAACACCCCTAAACTAAAAGAATTTTATGCCGTTCAGAATATGGATTGGAGATCGCGCCATTAAAAAACATTCATGACAATTCTTAAAAATATTGATTGCTTTTATTTTAGTAGATAACTCATTTTTAAGAGAAACACATACTAAAAATAAATTTATTGTTTTTATTACAAAAAACCAAAAATTGGGCTTTTAAATTTTCAAATATACGCATTTTTGGGGATTTTTACGCATTTTATGTGAACATATACACGTAAAACGCATTTATTTATGTACAAACTTGGTAAATTTACTTTTTAATTTCAAAATTCCATTTTATTTTTACTTACACTCAATGTAATATCATTTTGTCTTCACCAATTTACGTATAATGTGTGTATTTTTTTATAGTAGGAGTACAATTTCCTACTATAAGATAGATAAATTTCGAAAGAAATTAGTTAGAGTATAGCTGAGATTTAGAAACTTTGTAGCTCATTTTAAAGAGCATCCCTAAGAACCTCAGGGGCCAAATATTCAAATCTCTGCATCACAGACTACACAGACAGGTTACTAATGACATATGTCAAACAAGAATTCTCGAACCGTATGGTTATTTTGATTTTGCAGTGATTTGCAAAATGAGATAAAAAAGAATAAACTCCATATAATAGTATGGGACATATTTTTTGTATATTTATCCCTTTCTGTGTATCTCCGCAATTTCGACATTTCCTTTTATTTATTTTCTAGTCGCCATTTTGATTCAATTAGCTGTTTTTTGTCAGGGTAGTCTGTGCTCTGCATCATCTTTTTCACCGGAAATACAGAAATTGAAAATATATTATTTTGTTATAGCTGAAATTATACACTCTAGAAAATGTTTGTAAATTTACAACTATGGGTAAAATGGGTACATTTTTATGTAATATTACAAAAATTCGGTATATATAAACACCACACTTTCATATACAATAATACACACAAATTATTTTTAGACACCATATGTTTACAATTAAACACAAATTAGTATCATAAACAATTTACGTACAAAATTTGTAAATATATTAACTTATAATGGTAAAAGGGGTTGGGTTCTGTTCGACGAAAATTCTGGTTAACAAAATTCTGTTTTACAAAATTCTGTTTTTCAAAAAACTGGTTTCCAAAATTTAGATTGAAAAAAAAATCGAAAAAATTTTAAAAATTAAAAACAAAACAATATTTGTCTTTTAATCTTATGAATTATTTGGAATTACTTAACAACAATCAATTTTTTTTGTGAATTACTAAACAATAAATTTATTGTTATTACAAAAAAAAATCTTTGGGCTGTTTAATTTTCAACATGGTGGTGGTAAATATACGCATTTAAGTGGTATTTTTCTGCATTTTATGTGTACATTTAGAGGAAAATGTGTTTCCTTACGCACAAATTTTCTTTGCTTTTAACGGGTACGGTCAATTTTGTTGGATTATGCAATTAAAACTTGAATTTGAATATTACTCATTTTTTTCATATTTTTTAAAGAAGGTTCAAGTATTCCAAATATGGCCCACTTTTTGCACCATAACTCTTTATGTTCAAAGGCCTTCGAAAAAATTTGTCTGGTTACATAGCTTGAACATTTTGCTTTTGATACGAGTATATACCCCATTGTAGCTGTGCATATTCAGGCACTTGGGAGCAACAGCGATTTTCGTCCTTCAAGAACTGACAACTTGTGTGAAAAATCCGCAGTTTTAATGTAAGTACATAATTTAGTGAGAACCGAAATCACGCGTGAGTGTGAGTGAAAACTTATTTCCTTCCCTTAAATGAGTCTGAGTATGAGAAGTTATTACATAATTTGAGAGGGTGGAGCACTAGCTTCTATGGCCATCAGCTCTTGGAATTTTTTAATTTTCTGCGTAAGTGAGTGAGTGTGACTTAATTTTCCCTCACGTTTCTTTTCATTAATTTACTGTATACACTGAAGACATTCTTCTGGATACAGAGCATATTATAGCTTTTTTATTGCTGTATATACAGATGTATTCAAAGTATGCGCAATACATACATATATATATATATATTAGGGCGGGTCAAATTTTATGGAACGATTTTTTTTTTTGATGAAGCGAATAGCAAAAACGCTCAAGAGACCATAGCTCTAAGTCGGATTTGGAGCCCCCCAAAATTTCAAAATATAAATTTTTCCATATATACATAGAACAATTTAATTAAATTCGTCATAAAATCGGATTATACTAGATTTCTTAATCTGGGCTTGTTTGAAAGGTATTTTTATCTTCTTTCAGAATCTGTATTGATACCTGGCAGCATTGTTCAATTGAACAACTTTGCAACACTGAATAATGACGTTACAAAATAATGACGTTTTCCAACACTAAACGTTGCCAAGCTTGCTTTTCCTTTTTCCTTAATCGTTCATCGTGCAATGCGCACGCAGTTTGCCAAAATACTTAAATAAAAACTTGATTATAACAATACCAATATTTTTTTTTTATTTTTAAATTTAGTGTGAGACAATCAAAAAGTGCAGTGATAATATCCAAGTTATTATGGATAATCAAGAACCATCAACATCGTCTGCGGTGTCTTCGCAAATGGAAGCAACAACATCAACAAGTTTTGACTCTAGATTGACTAACATGACTCATCAAGATATTGTTGGTTTTGGTTTATCAAGTGATTTAAATGATCTTAGTTTGCCTACTAAATGTGACATTTTAAAATATTATTTTTTTTTAGTGATCGTGCTAAATTTGAAAACAAAATGTTCTCGTATAAAACATTTACTCCTCACGTAACAGATAAATTGATCCAAATTTGGTGTAAATTAAATATTGAAATCTTTAATAGAGAGAGTGTTTTGACAAAATTAACTGGTTTGCTTGATAAATACCAGAAACATGTACAATAGACCGTACCTCAAAAAAAGTTCACCGTACACCCTCTAATATAAAGTATTTTAACAAGAAAATTTCGAAAATATTTTTATTTTTTTTTTTGCCGAACGTAGGGGTCGCCATTTTATATTTTTCGTTATATCTTCGCCATTTACCGTCCGATCTTAAAGTGTTGTATATCAATGTTTTTTGTCTAGCGGAGGCCGATGTTTTTGTCGAAGGAGCCATTGACCTCAAGTAACCCGTTCTAGTATTAACCCACCAGATCTAAGTTGCTACCACCTTAATGTACTACCCTAATATTTTAAAATGAAAGCTTGCAAAAAAGCAATATACTTTTGCTAGTAAAGAATTCCAATAATTCCAGGGGAACTATTATTTTTTTTTTTTTTAATTTTTTATGTTGCCGAATGTAGGGCATTTTTATTTTTTTGTCATATCTTCTGTATTTACAGTCGGATCTTAAAGGGTTATATATCAATGTTTTTGTCGCAATGATACCAAGCACCCTTTTATACTACTTAAGGGGTAACACCTATGTAAAAAGCCTATAAATAAAAACTTCCTTTTCTCTAGATAATTTAGTTGCGTATGAGTTTTTGGGTATATAATTTTTGACAAAACAGCGAAGTGTTAAAGTCAAAATATCTACTTTTTTACTCTTAAAGAAACAGCTCTAAGTTAAAAAGTATTTGACCTATCAAAAGCTCCTACGCGCATCCATAGATAATTTAGTTTTCCATATGCATTATAAATTTCAGAGAAATCCACCAAAAATTGATTAAGTAATGTTGCGTGCCGTGGACCTCTATTGTAAATATACTATCATTTTGTAAAACTTTGTGTAAAACAAATATTTTTTTGTACTGCTTCATAAATCTTGTAAAAACCAATCTTTGTTAACACATCTCCGTAAATAAAAAAATAAAAAAAGGGAAGTTTTTATATATAGGCTTTTTACATAGGTGTTACCCCTTAAGTAGTATAAAAGGGTGCTTGAGGTCAATGATTTTTGATGCAACAAATTGGTATCATTGCGACAAAAACATTGATATATAACCCTTTAAGATCCGACTGGAAATACAGAAGATATGACAAAAAAATAAAAATGCCCTACATTCGGCAACATAAAAAATTTAAAAAAAAAATAAAATAATAGTTCCGCTGGAATTATTGGTTAATACTAGAACGGGTTACTTGAGGTCAATGGCTCCTTCGACGAAAACATCGGCCTCCGCGAGACAAGAAACATTGATATACAACACTTTAAGATCGGACGGTAAGTAACGAAGATATAACGAAAAATATAAAATGGCGACCCCTACGTTCGGCCAAAAAAAAAAAAAACATTTTCGAAATTTTCTTGTTAAAATACTTTATATTTGAGGGTGTACGGTGAAATTTTTTTTTTTTTTTTTGCCTATAAGGTGGTACGGTCTAATGTACAACATAGAAACAAAAGAGATGAATTTAAAGCATTTGTTGATTCAATAAACGAATTATTTTATATTGGAAAATGTATTTAAAAATTAAAAACAACAGAATGCTCGTGTGGATTGATTCCAGAACATCTAAAAGAATTTATGATCGACCAGCATAATGATAGAAAATTCACAATACCTGAATATACGGAAGACGTTGAAGAACTAGCTACAACAATACCAACACTTACAACTGGTACCGATGATCCAAGTTACGAACCACCTGAATTACACATGGATGAAGATGAAAATGAAGCAACAACCGAAGTTCCAGAAGCAACTGTTCAAATGAGACGAGGTCATTATATTCAAAGAAACGATGCCTTAAATTTTGCTATGATGTGTGATAGATTCGGTGTTTCAGATAGAGTCGCTTCATGTTTAGCAACAGCTTTATTCGAAGATATAAATTTTAGAGATGTTCATGGTAATCTTGTTATTATGGATTAATCAAAAGTGGCTAGAGAAAAACTTAAAACTAGAGATGCAGTGCTTTGTACACGACATACATTCACTGGTTTATATGTCTGTTTCATTTCAATGAACTGACATTTCGTCATTTATATGAAGCATTGGACAAAACAGTCACCAGTCGACCACGAGCAGCAAGTGGAAAGTTATTCAAAGCTATTCAAGAATATGTGAAATTGCAGGTATATAACACTTTATTTTATTTATTATCATCATTTATTATCATTATTTATTGTCATTATTTTACTTTTTCGATTGGAATAAAGTTAAAATAAAATAATTGCATTTTAATTGATCTAAACATTTAATTTTTCAGGTAGTAGCTGATTTTGATCCAATACCACTAGAGAATATGCCTGCAATAATGGATCATGAACATGAGCTCGAACTATCAACAGATGTTAAATATTTATATCAAATAGCTAAAGCAATTTTGAATGGTATTGCTCCTGTTGATTTAGCTAACATTAAACCAGGACCAATTGCACATTCTCGTTGGATAACCAAAGCAAGTAGATTACTACGATTATATGTAACAACTAACACACCATCGACCAATTTAAAAACAGCAGTTTATATTATTACAGTTTATGTACCAATGTACTTCAATGTGAAGTTTTATAACTCTGTTGTGTACGGCAGTGCACTTTTAATAAAATTTATACGTTGGACACGATACTTACAACCAAACTTTCGTAATATTGTAGATGGTGTAATTCAAAACAACTCATATTACGCACATCCAGAAAATATCTTATTAACAATGTTATTTGATGATCGAAAAGCAATACGGGATAGAGCTATCAAAAAGATTTTACACTATCGAGAAAAATTGTACTATCCAACTAAACTCAGAGTTTACAAAAAATATATCTTAAATTTCGATGCTACCGATTATGTCAATATGGTTAATATGAATAACGACGATATATTATTTGAACCAGCATTTACTCGACAGATTCCATTTGATCACTTGGTAGAATACTTAGATTTCGATGAACCACCACTGGCTGATCCACAAATTCTAATGCACATACAAGGAACAGAAAGACATGTACAATTATTAACGAGTGTTTTAAAACGAGTTATAGAAAAGAATCGTGAAGGAGTTATGGCAGTGACATTAGAAAGTCGTACACTCACCAAAAAAAGTCTGTAATGTCAACTGAAAATTTTGCTGTTATTACAGGAAATTCTGCTAATTTGAGCCAAGCGGTATTTTTTGCTAATCTTAGCAACACATGTCTGCTGACGTGTAGTACAATGAAATTAGTAGAAAAATTAGTAGCCGCTAATAAATTTTAGTAGACTTTTTGTAAAGTGGAATTTAAAATCTGTTTGCTAAAATCAGCAAAAAAAATTACTAAATACTATTAATATTTGTACAAAGTTTTAGATTTATTTGTTTTATCGAGCATCAAAAATTTTGATTATATTTTTTAAAAGATGTTTTTTACAAAATAAAAAAAAAATAAAAGGCTTAAAAATCTTAAAAATTGTTAAAACATAAACGAATTTATCATTTTGTTTTAATTTGGTTAAATTTAATTGTTTTTAGGACTTATTTTTAGAACTAAAAACCCTTTTTAGTGCTATTTTAAGTGGATGTCCTCTTTTTAGACATGAGTCGGTATCTTCACTTCCGATCCCTTTTTTAATCCTATGTAACATTTTAGGGCAATTTAAGTTTGTATGTAGAAGTTTAAATTATTAGAAATAACATTTCCTTCAATATCGACTTTTTTAAAATTAGTAATTTTTTTTTGCTAATTTTAGCAAATCGGTTTTCAAAAATTTGTAAAATGATTTCTGAAATTAGCAACGAAAATTTGTAGATATTCTGTAAAAATTCTGTAATTTGTAAAATGTAAATAGCAAAAAGATTTGCTAAATAATAATTTTTTTACTAAAAATCAGTACAAAAATAGTAGAGTGCGATTGAAAACCGTTTACAAATTTTTTTACAAACTTTTTTTTCTGAGTGTAAGAAAACTCCTTGAATGGAAAGTAAAAAGGACCTTAAAAAATAATATTACCATGTTAAAACATTAAATTGTAGGTCGAGAATAATATTTAAAAATTATACAAATTAATTGAATAAAAAATGTAAAAATAGTGTTTTTTGTTGAAACCTTGAAAATGTTGTTGGAAATTATCTGAACTTTGAAGAAAATTCAGAATTTATTAGTTAAAAGTTCATTTTAGGCTATTTTTCGGCAAAAAATTCCTAATATCTCTACTAGAAATACAAAAAAATATTGTTATCAGTACAAAAAGGTGATAAAAATACCTTTCAAACAAGCCCAGATTGAGAAATCTACTATAATTCTATTCGATTTTATGACGAATTTAATTAAATTGTTCTATGTATATACGGAAAAATTTCTAATTTGAAATTTTGGGGGGGCTCCAAATCCGACTTAGAGCTATGGTCTCTTGAGCAAAATTTCTCAGAATCACCTATAGATTACGTTTTTGCTATACGCTTCATCAAAAAAAAATTAACCCCGCCTAATATATATATATATATATATATATATATATTTGTAAATAAAAAAAACTTTTTGTTATTCTTTTGTTACTTAAATTTTTATTTTCAAAGAATTTTTTTATGAAAAGTGACAATTTACAAATATTTCAAACAAAAAATTGTTAGAAATCGAGTTTAAATTTGGCAAATATTTTTAATTACTTTAAATTTTGTGATTTTTTTTCTGTGTATATATATACATATATGTGTATGTATTGCGCATACTTTGAAGACATCTGTATATACAGCCAAAAAAAAAACCTATAATATGCTCTGTATCCAGAAGAATGTCTTCAGTGTATACAGTAGATTAATGAAAAGTTTGAGGACGGTCCCCAAAGTAACAAAATGTCTTCATTGTAACTTGTGGAACGAAAACCCGTCACTGTTTGACTTAAAAGAGGTAATAAATAGTATTATCATTTTGTTCTGATATTCCTGCTAGTTCGCGTTTTAGAAAAAATTTGGCGGATTAGGCAGTTTTTCTTTTGCCAAATATATTACATCTTTTAAGTCAAACACTGATTAAAATATGTTGCTGTGTTGACAAAGGTAATATAATTTTATGCAAAAACCCTGAAAAATTCCATATTTCGCTGAATTTCAAATGCGTATAGTTCATGCTCGGACATGTCATATACACCGTTGGATGCGTCTCCAAAAACCCTCTCCTGATGTGGACAACACGTATGTTGTATTTGAAATATTGGCCAAAAACTAAAAAATGCCTTTTTTAAAAATGGTCCAGCTTATTAACGGCTGCCGCTATACCCAAAATATTTTGGGAATCATCATAAAACAAACTAAGGCGCATTTTCATGGGGGCAGTTTTTTTACTTTTTTCTCTCCATAAAAAGAACTCGATTTATTTAAAGCATTGTCGTAACTGCCATTCTGGCGGTTACGACAACTACGTATCTTCATATTAAATTATATTTATAGTTGTGAAAGACAATATGCAGTTGTCTAATTTAATAATTATAGTCTGTGGACTATACGCTCCACAAAATTTTGTTTTTAGATTTTTCCGGTAGAGAACCTAGGCATCCAGATTCATAATTCACACTCTTACTTAACGTACCAGAATTTGATTTAATTTTCTTTGATATATTCGTTATTTAAGCATTTGAATATTTTATTTTAATTAAAAAAATATATATTTTTTTAAATGTTTGCTTTTACCGGAATTTGAACACGGAAAGTAGGAGTACTAGGATAGCTCTCTACCTACCAGTCGTTAGTGGCTTCTATAATCAATACAATCCACAATTCGGTTGGTTTCAGTTGAATCCTAATTTAATGATATATTTGATCAGGATAACAGTATTTGTAGTTACCACTTTCGAATATCGAAAACTTTGATAGATTGTGCTAATTTTCTAGTACATTCATTATATAAACGATTGCTTCTACTGTACGCAATTTCTAAAAGAATTTTATTCAATATCAATAATTGGATAATAGTATTCTTCTTTTGGTTCCCTTTTCCTCTTTTAAATTCCCATTGCCTTTTTTTTTTGGTATAATAATGGATTACAGGTTATTCCAAATAAAATAAAATCCTTACAATGGTTTTGATCGAATTGCAACCAATCTTTTTTCTGGGTGAGGAAATAAATCAACATTTTTAAAAGGTAAAATCGTAACAATATGAAAAATCTGAAAAAACGCATGAATTAAAATAACAGTTTTTTCATAAAAAAAATAAAAACTCTTAAACATTTAAAAGTGGCCAGCCAAACTCACCTTTGTTGCAGCCAAACTATGCTCGTCTTCTAAGAGAGTGTTAAAAGAGAGTCGCTTACCATCAAACTTCTGTCTTATATTTGAATACTTTTTGACCTGCATCAAATATATTTAGATTCCATGTACTAAGTTTTAACAACCCAGTTAGCCATGTTTGCCAGACAACTTTTCATACAATTGTCTACGAAATCGTGTACGACAATCTGGGCGAAGTTGTCGCTCACATTGGCTTTGACGATCACATGAGCCACAAGTTGCTTCGTTATGTAATCGATGAATATATAAGTGACAATATACTTTACATTTGTTGTGGGCGATAATATTCTGTATTATATAGTCGACGATCATATCAACGACATACGTATCTAAGACATCATCGACTTATAATATACATATGTATAGATTCCACTTCTAAACAGAAAAATACACTTATTTACATTTTTTCTGTAAAATAAATGTTTTAACTAAAATTTTTTATATTATATTTTTTTAATTTATTTGTTGGTTTGTAAAACTAAGAATTAAAAATTAAAAGTATTAAAACTTGTATATTTGAAAATTAAAAATATAAATAAATTCAATATAACAAATTAAAAATAGAGATTAAAATAATAATATTAAAAATATAATTGTTTTCCTTATTTGCATCATTTTTCTTATTTGGCAAACTTTGTTGGCTTTTCTTAATTAATTCAGCACACAAAAACACTACCACCGCACTTTTAAGACAACTGAATATTGCCCTTTTATTTTACATTTTTTTCTAACAACGCATAGACGAGATCTTCAAAAATAGTTAACGATCACTTGAAAGACATTGTCACTTATCTAGTCGCCAATGTTGTATGAAACACGACAAAATAGATGAAAATGCCGTCCGTTTTATCCTTAATAACCCAGCAAAAATGAAGCTGCCAAAGAAGCAATAAAAGCATTACTACTATGGCAAAGGCATCACTTCTTTTCTAATGGTTTCATCGATGAATTTAACATTAGCGTGTCATAGGATGGAAGTATTCAAATGTAGCTACTAGCATTACTCATAACTTACTCTAAGGAAGCAATGATAATGCAATGATTAGATATTCTGATACATGAGTGGAAAATGTTCATATACTTTGTAGTATTTAAGATTTGATGAAAATTTAATTCACAAGAATGCAGAAAAATAAGTTTAAAGAAGCGAAATTTATGCATTGATATACAAATACTCTTTATTAAAACAAATAAACAATTCTGCATTAGCGAAAAAGCATTTTTGAAAAAATTTTAATAAATTTTTAGAAAAATTTTATAATATTTTTGGATAATATAAAATCTGGTTGTACAATTTGGAAACATTTTTAGACAATTTGGAAATATTTTTGAACAATTTAAGATAATTTTTGCACAATTTTAAAACATTTTTGGGCAATTTGAAATAATTTTTACACAATTTTAAAATTATTTTGATAAATTCTAAATCAAAACTGGAAATGGTGTAGTGTTAAATACAAAACATAATGCAAAAATGCACAGATTGTGTCGTCATAAATATTTAAGGCTGAAAAAGTGCAAATGACACCAGCTAGTTTCAATTAAAGGTCAAAAAAAATCTGTTTTTCTTGATTTTTCAAAACTTTTATAAAAATTGCAAAAACTGCATAAATTCTAACCCTCATGAAATTTTAAACTAAAATATAAAAAATGATTTAATAAAAGAATTAAAAAAGTTCATCAGAACTATTTTTTCAATTTTAATAAATGCTTTACATTCAAAAAATATACGATTACTATAACTTATGCTTTAGAAGTAATGAAGAGTGATTTTTTAAGATATGCATGAACACATAAATTCTTTTGGAAGTGCCTTAGAATAACACCAAAATATCATAAAGGAATGTCAACTGAAGTTTAAGAAGCAATGAAAGAAGTTATAGTCACAGAATGACAACCATTTTTTTTTTGCTGGGAAAGTGTTGTACCGGACAAGTTAACCCATTGCCGCTCTCCTAGTCGTCAATGTAGTTTAAAACACGACAAAATACATGATATGGTCTCTCATTTTGCCCTCAATATAGTTTTATTGATGAAAAGTTTAGGAATCTGTCGATCATCTTGTCATTAATAATGTTCAAAACACGACAAAATACACCATCTTGTTGCTAAACTTGTCGTCAATAGTAATATATAGACGACTTATTCAAAAATGTCTTGAAGACATCCTTGACGACAATTTCATGCAAGTCTATCTGGCCAACTGGGAAATTTGACAAACTTGGCTGCATACATTTTGAAATAATGGATAAAGTATAATTTGTATTATCCAGTTTATCAGAAGGAAGTCATATTTCCAGCTATCAATTAACTAAAATTCCATGCAAAAAATTTGCAGTATCAAAAATCCAATGTTGTTTGACGAAGAAGACTTCAAAATTTGTTGGATGAAAATTTAATTTTATATTTTTGTAATAATATCAGGAGGTGGGCACGTTTCACGAAATTTCGTGATTCACGTGAATCACGCGTGAGTATGAGCCAAAACTTAAATTACTCAGGCGATCGTGCGTGAGCAGTAAAAAAATTGGTGCGTGTGTCGATATTTCGTGATTATTCCTTTTATTCGTTTTTGATTTTTTTTTTAATTTTTTCACATGCACTGCTTTTTGCTTTATGTATTAGTATGGTAACACTTCATTTAAGTGGCTGAAGTGATAAAATAAATTCTTTTATGTTTAATTTTTCTAAAAAGTTTGAACTTCTGAAGCGTATTTCGTGATCGTGAGCAAACATTTAAATTACTCACGTGATCATGCGTGAGTGTGAGTAGAAAATAATTTTCGTGCGTGAGCGTGAGTCAAAAATCGCTTACGTGCCCATAACAAATAATATTTATTGATGCATATTTGAAATACAAAAGATGAATGAATTAAAGGAAAAACTTCAATTATGAAAAACATAAAATTCAAAGTACAATTGAAATTATTTGTGAATGTAGAGAATGAACCCCTAACCTATAATATAAATACAATAAATTACTCTTGATGAATTGAAACGAAATCCAAATTTCCATTACAGTTTAATGTAAATCTCTATATAAAACTTACCGGAAATAAACACCTGGTGTACGTTGATCAACATCAGTAGCATAAATACGACCGACACGACATTTTGAAAAAAAGATGCCTATGAATGAAGGATCATTTTTCTTAGGCCAATCTTTAACAGGAAATACCAAGGGATAAGTGAAATATTCGGGGGGATCAGAAAATTCCAAATAACCGTTAAGAGAAACCTTTTGTTCATTAAAAAAAAATAAATATTTTTATATGATAATTGACTGTTTATATCAAATGTTTGTCCAACTTACACGTGTATAATTAAAACGGAAACCAAAGAATGGCAATTGGAAATTTAAATTTTTATGCACTTGTGTTGTTGAGGCATGTATATCGAATTGATAATCACCACGTCCACCATACATATCCTGATCGAAATACCAATACATGAAATATGAGCGTATTTCCGCCAAACGTTGTGCTGTTATTGTATAGCCACCAGTTAAAGCATGTGATGCCATAGTGGGTGGAGCTATACGGTTGTTGGGATCTGTGAAAAATAAATGGAAAAAAATAAATAAATTTAATATAAAAATAATTACTCAACATTTTAAATTATTACATCGTGTTTGACGGTTACAAAGTAAATCGAGCCTATAGAAGAAAACAAATAAAAGTAGCTAAAGGATCGGTTAATGGTCGTATGAAAAAAAAATATATCACCTAGCAAAACATCCTATGAGGTAGTTGTTTGCCGGACTACCATTTTTCGATTCCAAAACTATTTCTGAGAGGCTGGACGAAGAAAAAAGGCATTTGAACTCTGCTGACAATTTGATATTTGTTACAGTTTATGTAGTTATATGCTTATTTGTAGTGTTGGAAAATAGTACAAATTTAACTAACTGGCAGCACCAAAAAAGCTAATTTTCAGCAAATGGCATCTCAAATTTTATATTAAATGTTGGTAGCATTGGCATTTACATCCGCTTTTTATTATAAAAAACAATAAAAATTAGCACAAATAAGTACACTCATAATAATCCATACGTAAAATACACGAAAACTGTGGTTCTTGAATTGGTTATTTTGACTACGAAAAATTTTGTAATATGTTAATGTATCAGGGAAAATTTCCCTGAAGAAGTCACCCAATATGGTGACGAAATATTGGAAAGAAAGAAATAATAAATAATCATTATTATTATTTTTTATAAAAAGGATCTTGAACTCGATTTTAAAGAATAATATAGTATAATATTGAAGATCGAATAAAGGAAAATAAATATATATATTTGATATTTTTAAAAGCAAAATGAAGTAAAAAAAGCAATGGATAACAAAAAGTAGTACAAAATAATACAAATATTTATATTTTATTAAGAATTTTAAATTTTAGTTTAAAAAAATCAACAATGGACCATCCGAAGACGCTTGTATTTTATATGGAAGAAAGGCCTGATTTTGCCAGAAGGACTCTGGTGTTCGGAGCAAACAAATTTTCCGCCGAGGAGGAAAATTTGACCAGAAAACTAAACTCCGTTTCACCCCCTACTACGCTGTTGCTGAGTGGAAAAAGGTACGTGTGTGTTGTTTGTGGCTTACGTTTGCCCAAGAAGCTCATATTTACATTTTTTATTTTACATCTTTTATTTTACAAGGACTGTAGCAGTGACCGCACCGAACAGACACAGGCAACAGAAAAGCTCTTCAAACAACAATTTCACCCATAACCAATCGATAACAAAAATTTTCACAAATAAACACATTCTCAAATAAAAAATTGATTTGTTTATTGTTATTTTTTTATTTCATTTGTCATATACAGCTGATCACTGTTAAACAGGGTTGTTATTGTCTTTAAGCAGTTTAGTAGTATTTTTGCTACTTTTAAAGAAAATTGTAACAAATGCTCAAAATATATGATCTGGCATCTCTGTGATTTGTAAATGCGTAAGAAACAAAAATTGACACACGTAAGTCAAGTCGATCGAAGGCTTTCGAAATAGAGAAACCCAAATTGATTCGAATTCGAGTGACTTGCTTTCGTTCGACTAGTTTTTCGTTCGAGATCGAGGAACAGGCTAATAAAGTGTGTTTAATTCGTAATTTTGCTATACAAAATCCTTATTATACACTTTGTGGCATTTTAATGTGTCGATTAGGGCTCTGCACTTTATGCATTCACTTTGTTGAATTGTCTATGCAAAAAGTACAGACTTTTATGCATTGCATTTTATTCGTTGAAGTCGTTCTATTCGTCGTTTTAGTTCTATTCGTTGTTTTAGTTGTATCTGTTCGTCCTTTTTGTTTTATTAGTTGTTTTCTTTCTTAACTCGCTAACATAATAGTATTATTTATTTTTAATTCTCTGTACTCAGGGGTGGTTTGTTATATGCTAATTCAAGTATAACACAATTTCAGTCAACTTATGCGTGGCTGCGTGTGCTAAGAGGCTGCGCAAAAAATAGTTGATTCTTTTTTAAAGTGTCTCGGGTTCGAATCCTGATCTGATGGGGGTGTTAAAATTTTTTTTTGGGTTTAAAAGTTTTTTTCATAAATCATTTGAAAAAACCAATATCTGTAAGTTGATAAATTTTAAAATTTTATAAAATGACAAAATTGCGATGTTGCTTATTTTCATTTGCAAACAAAATTCATTTAATAAGATTTTGCTTTTACGATGTTGTCAATTTTAATTTTCTAACGAAAATTTATTGTCTAAAAAAGCTTTTCAAGAAATCTTAATTTACAAAATTTGAACAAAAAAATGAAACAAGAAAAATTAAATTTGTGAAAAATTTTTTAATAGATAATATGAAAATTAGCCAGTGTTGGGATTTAAAAAAATTCATTTATTAAAATTCGTTATTTTTTATTTAAACTACACTCAAAAAAGTTTGTAGTTTAAATTAACTTAAAATGTAGTATAAAATAACATATAAACCGGTCTAAACTAACTTTTCATTCAATGCAGGTTAAACTAAGAAAAATTATGAATAACAACACCAAAAAAAAACATAAAAAATGCGTTCTCCTGATTTATTTTTATATCTATGCATCTGCGCATTTTATAAAATGCATTATTTTGTATATTTTCATTTAAAAAAAACAACAAGGAAATGTCTACCTGCTATGCCATTTTGTTTTTACAACGTATCAGTTCGATATATATTTTAGTCATTAACATTAATATTTAGCTATGATGACGTAGGTATTGCACGAAAAATATACTTGAGAATTTTTCCTTACCATTGAAATTTCATTACCCTTAGTTGACACTAATTCAAATGAAAAAATTTCATTATTAATGGTAATGAAATAGCACAAATGCATAAAAATAACTCATTTTAATTTATTCAAAAATCATTGCTTACGAAAAAAAATGATACTATTTGAAAATTATAAAAGTAGTTTTATACAGAAAATAATAAAACAAAATATACTCGCATAAATATTAACTCATAAAATGACGGTTAATAATGCTAATTTTTTATTTGATACCAGCTGAAAACATTATTTTACCAGCTCCAAAAAGAGCCTGTTCCATAAAAGATTGTGTTAGTTTATGTACTTTGCGCACATATCCATTTCGCAAGCTACCAGGTTTGCGGAAAGTATGAAAGTTAAAATGTGGTCTTCAGATCGAGGAGTCTAAACCTCTGTTTGCATGTGCAAATCATTTCAGAGCCAATAAAGTGGGAAAGAAAAAAATATTAAAGGGAAATAATTTGTTGTAAAAACAAATTAGCATAACAGGTAGCCATTTCCTTGTTGTTTTTTTATGAAAATATATAACATAAAACGACGCCCGTGATAAAATGCACAGATGCATAGATAACAAATACACTCACAAAAAAAAGTCTGTAATGGCAACTGAAAATTTTGCTGTTATTACGGGAAATTCTGCTAATTTGAGCCCATCGGTATTTTTTGCTAATCTTAGCAACACATGTCTGCTGACGTGTAGTACAATGAAATTAGTAGAAAAATTAGTAGCCGCTACTAAATTTTAGTAGACTTTTTGTAAAGTGGAATTTAAAATCCGTTTGCTAAAATCAGCAAAAAAAAATTACTAAATACTATTAATATTAGTACAAAGTTTTAGATTTTTTTTTTATCGAGCATCAAAAATTTAAATTATATTTTTTAAAAGATGTTTTATACAAAATGAAAAAAAAAAAAATCAAAGGCTTAAAAATCTTAAAAATTCTTAAAACATAAACGAATTTATCATTTTGTTTTAATTTGGTAATTTCTGTTTTGAATAATATTTTTGTCATTTTTTTTTTTTAAGGTGAAATTTAAATTGTTGTTAGAGCTGATTTTTAGAAATAAAAAAACTTTAGTGCTATTTTAAGTGGATGTCGTATTTTTAGACATGAGTCGGTATCTTTACTTCCGATCCCTTTTTTAATCCTATGTAACATTTTAGGGCAATTTAAGTTTGTATATATAAGATTAAATTATTAGAAATAACATTTCCATCAATATCGACTTTTTTAAAATTAGTAATTTTTTTTTGCTAATTTTAGCAAATCGGTTTTCAAAAATTTGTAAAATGATTTCTGAAATTAGCAACGAAAATTTGTAGATATTCTGTAAAAACTCTGTAATTTGTAAAATGTAAATAGCAAAAAGATTTGCTAAATAATAATTTTTTTACTAAAAATCAGTACAAAAATAGTAAAGTGGGATTGAAAACCGTTTACAAATTTTTCTACTAACTTTTTTTCTGAGTGTATAAAGAAATGGGGAGAACGCATTTTAATATTATTTATTTGGCGTTAGCATAAAATGACGGCTTGTTTTTTTTTTTAAATCGCTAAACGTCAAATGAATACAAAAAAAAAACACTAACACCCACATGTCAGATTAATACCCAATAGACCAAAAAATAAGTAAAATATAACAGTTCTTAAGAATAAGCCTTTTTTTAATTACTAAAGTATTTTTTAATCATTTTTGAAAAACTATTATCCTTCACAATATGTTTTTAAAAAGTTTAATAATTGGAGTTTCTCAATCTTGTTTGAGAAACTATTCTCCTTCTTAATATTTTTTTTAACATACCTGTAAAAAGATTACTATTAGCAAAAATCATAATAGTTTTTCAATTATGTTTGATTAACTATTCTCCTTCACAATATTTTTTCAAACTTTTATCATAATTTTGTTTCAAGTCTCATGTTCGTTAATATTTCTTCGCCACTTCTTCGTTTTGCTTAATTTATATTTAAAAAAACTATTATTCACTATAAATATATATTAAACGTACTTGGCATATTTTGCATTTTCTTAACAGCATTGTAAGTATGATTATAAAAGACTTATAGCAAGCAATAATTTCTAAACACTTTGAAGTGTTGTTCTAGTAAAGTCCCGTTAATTTTACCGTAAGTTCATCGTTGAATATTTTGTATCGCGTGCATTGTCATTTCATTGTCATTCATTACTTTCCTTTAAGAGAGTGCATATATGTTTTTGATGTTTTTTTCATTTTTGTATTTTTTATATATATTTTAATTTAATGTTTAATTTTTGATTTTTTTTCCATCTTGTTTTTTGTTTAAGTATTTATTAATTTCAATAAAAGTTAATAAAAAAAAAACAATAAAATGTGAATTTCTTATTTGCAAGCATAAGCTAATTCTACAATTGTAGGTATAAGCTTATTAAACTATTATTTTAGTAGTATTTTGACGAGGATTCCATTTTGATTTTTCTACAATAATTTTAAAGCTTTTTTTAATAGTTTCTCAAATAATTTTTAAGCTTAAGGCTTATTTTCGCAAGCTTATTGTAAATTATTTTTAAAGGGTTTTGGTCTATTGGGCATCATACCGTCTGTTACGAAAATATTAAAAATTATGCTCTTAAATATTAGTCTGGTGTGTGACTAAGATTGCTTTAGTTGTATTTTAAACTACTATTTATATTATTTAAGCTCAATTTTTAATATTAGCTAGTAAATACAGTATGTGGAAAAAGTAAGTTTCCAATGTTATATATATTAGTTTTCTTAACTGTAAACATCCTACATTGGGATTGGTAGCAAAACATTGTTGTTTTAAAAGAACTTATTATGAAGATCATGTGTGAGAAATTTAAGCGTTTTTGCTCTTTAATGGAAATAACGGTAAATTAATATTAACAAAATCAAATAATACTATCTTGAAAAAGAAAGTTTCAAAAGGAAAACATGTGGTGAATATTTTCATTGTAACAATAGTTCCTTGAATATTTTCAATAAATTTACATATTAGTGTTTACAAGTAAAAAGCTGAAGGTAAATATTTTCGTAAAATCATTAATATCTTTACTGAATAATAACCAATTCAGTAATTAATTTATTTACTAGAAAATATAAAAAAAAAATTGCACTAAAAATGGGAAAATTCAAACAATTCTCAACTGAGGAACGTTTATAAAGATGGCCGTACCTTACGATATATGGGCCAAAAATTTGGTTAATCTCATAAAGCAGTGCGTAAAGTAGTAGTTGCTCGTAAGAATGATCAAGGGGTTTGTGCTAAAGAAAGATCAGGGCGTCCTAAAATTACTTCTGAAAGAGTTGACAGAAGAATTCTCAACATATCGGAGGCGAACCCACTACTATCTGTAGTTGCTAAGCGAAGGCAAAACTGTTCCGTCAACACACACTATTCGCAACAGGGTCAGAGCTAGTGGCAGGCATGGGCGTGTAGCTCGAAAAATTTCTTACGTAAGCAAACTAAACAAAACGTATGCAGTTTTATGAGGCACACGTTTTAAAACCAAAAGAATTTTGGTACAACATTTTATGGACAGACGAATCTATGATAAGACTTAAGTACTCTCATGGTATGGTTCACGTTTGGCGTAAAGCAGGTGACGCATTATGTTATAAGTGTACCTTGCCAACTGTAAAATCAGTAGATAAAGGTTTAATGGTTTGGGGGTGCCTCTCAGCCCGAGGCACTGGTAAAATCATCGTATTAGACGGAAAAGTAAATGCTGCGGTATACTTAAAAATTTTAGAAGAAACTGCAATACCAGAGGGAAATCGCCTAATAAGTGAAAATTTTATATTCCAACAGGACAATGCGCCTATAAATACAGCTAAAAAGGTTGTTGACTACCTTACTGAGCTAAATGTTTCTCTTTTGAAGTGGCCACCTCAAAGCCCCGACCTTTCTCCTATAGAGAATGCTTGGGCCATGCTTAAAATTCGCATAACGGAGGAGGAACCTCAAAATTTGGACCAACTCATAAATTGGATAATTTCTAATTGGTAAAAAATAGTCCAGATGATTGTCTGAAGTTAGTAGATACTATGCAGGACCGACTTTCAAAAATGTCTCTCCGAGATGGTGGATACTAAGTAAGATGTTAACATACTTTTTCCCCCTTTTTACTTGAATTGATTTAAGTTTTTTTATATAATAACAGTGACGTCATAATGAGCATTCTTAACTCGAAATAATCTTTTTCCTTGATAATATTTGCAGTTGAGAAATGTCTATGCATTTTTTACCTTGCCTTGACCAAGGCAAGGACTGTTCAATGAAAGGATGTACAAAATGCATAAAATACATACACTCACTCTGTAATGGCAACTGAAAATTTTGCTGTTATTACGGGAAATTCTGCTAATTTGAGCCCAGCGGTATTTTTTGCTAATCTTAGCAACACATGTCTGCTGACGTGTAGTACAATAAAATTAGTAGAAAAATTAGTAGCCGCTACTAAATTTTAGTAGACTTTTTGTAAAGTGGAATTTAAAATCCGTTTGCTAAAATCAGCAAAAAAAATTACTAAATACTATTAATATTAGTACAAAGTTTTAGATTCATTTTTTTTATCGAGCATCAAAAATTTTAATTATATTTTTTAAAAGATGTTTTATACAAAATGAAAAAAAATCAAAGGCTTAAAAATCTTAAAAATTCTTAAAACATAAACGAATTTATTATTTTGTTTTAATTTGGTAATTTCTGTTTTGAAAAATATTTTAGTAAATTTTTTTTTTACTTTTAAGGTGAAATTTAAATTGTTGTTAGGGCTGGTTTTTAGAAATAAAAAAACTTTAGTGCTATTTTAAGTGGATGTCCTATTTTTAGACATGAGTCGGTATCTTCACTTCCGATCCCTTTTTTAATCCTATGTAACATTTTAGGGCAATTTAAGTTTGTATGTATAAGTTTAAATTATTAGAAATAACATTTCCATCAATATCGACTTTTTTAAAATTAGTATTTTTTTTTGCTAATTTTAGCAAATCGGTTTTCAAAAATTTGTAAAATGATTTCTGAAGTTAGCAACGAAAATTTGTAGATATTCTGTAAAAACTCTGTGATTTGTAAAATGTAAATAGCAAAAAGATTTGCTAAATAATAATTTTTTTTACTAAAAATCAGTACAAAAATAGTAAAGTGGGATTGAAAACTGTTTACAAATTTTTCTACTAACTTTTTTTTCTGAGTGTAGCAAAAGATTTTGTCGAGTTAAGAAGTTCCATCTCACATTAATGTAAGATAATATAAAATGTAATATAAAATATACCAATGTCTTTACAATGACTGTTGATACGAAGAAATGTTACTGTTAGGTAAAAAATGCATAGGCATTTCTCAACTGCAAATATTGTCAAGGAAAACGATTATTTCGAGTTAAGAATGCTCATTATGACGTTCGTTGCGATTGGTAACAAAAAATTGATATTAAAATATTTTTTACAATAAAAAAAGTACAATTTAATAAAATAAACACTATTATTCATTTTTTATGTTTTTTCTTTACATTAAATTAATTAAAAAATATTAATAATAAAATGTTTGAATCAATTACATTAAAATATTATTATTTTATATTTAAAAAATATATAAAAAATTTTTTATTGTATTTTTAATACATTTCTTTTATTATCTATCTATTTAAAAACAAAAAAATATTTACATATAAAGTGTGTTTAATTCCTAATTTTGCTATACAAAATCCTTAATGTGTCGATTAGGACTCTGCACTTTATGCATTCACTTTGTTGAATTGTCTATGCAAAAAGTACAAAAACTTTTACGCATTGCATTTTATTCGTTGAAGTCGTTCTATTCGTCGTTTTAGTTCTATTCGTTGTTGTAGTTGTATCTATTCGTCGTTTTTGTTTTATTAGTTATTTTCTTTCTTAACTCGCTAACATAGTAGTATTATTTTTAATTCTCTGTGCTTAAGGATGGGTGTGTTATATGCTGTATTCAAGTATAACACAGCTTCACACAACTTATGCGTGGCTGCGTGTGGTAAGACGCTGCGCAAAATATAATTGATTCTTTTTTGAGGTGTCTCGGGTTCGAATCCTGATCTGATAGGGGTGTTAAAGTTTTTTTCATAAATCATTTTAAAAACAAATATTTGCAAGTTGATAAATGTTAGAAATTCAAAAAAAATTGCGATGTTGCCTTTTTTCATTTGCAAAAAAAAATTCATTTAATAAGGTTTTGCATTTACGATGTTGTCAATTTTCATTTCCTAACAAAAATTTATTGTCTAAAAAAGTTTTTCAAGAAATCATAATTTACAACATTTGAACAAAAAAATGAAACAATAAAAAGTTAGAAAAATTAAATTTGTGATAAAATATTTTCAAAGATAATAAGAAAATTATGGAGGTTTTGGGATTAAAAAAATTTAATTTATTAAAATTTCTTATATATTTTAATTTAACTACATTTAAAAAAGTTTGTAGTTTAAATTAACTTAAAATGTAGTATAAAATAAATGAAAAATTACATATAAACCTGTCTACACTAACTTTTCTAGTATGTGTGGACCATATATTTTTGATGTCATATACAGTATGTGGAAAAAGTAAAATAAAAAAAAGAAGCTTGTATAACTTTTTTTAATGATATTTTTAAAACTTTTTTTTATTTTATATATAGACATTTTCTTGGAATAATACTAACAAATAATAAATAGTTAACAAAATACAATTCAGTGTTATTATATAAAAAAAAACTTAAGGCAATTCAAATAAAAAGGGGGAAAAAGTATGTTTCCATCTTACTTAGTATCCACCATCTCGGAGAGACATTTTTGCAAGTCGGTCCTGCGTAGTATCTACTAACTTCAGACAATCATCTGGACTATTTTTTTCCAATTAGAAATTATACAATTTTTGAGTTGGTCAAAATTTTGAGGTTCCTCCTCCGTTATGCGAATTTTAAGCATGGCCCAAGCATTCTCTATAGGAAAAAGATCGGAGCTTTGAGGTGGCCACTTCAAAAGAGAAACATTTAGTTCAGCAAGGTAGTCAACAACCTTTTTAGCTGTATTAATAGGCGCATTGTCCTGTTGGAATATAAAATTTTCACTTATTAGGCGATTTCCCTCTGGTATTGCAGTTTCTTCTAAAATTTTAAAGTATACCGCAGCATTTACATTCCTTTTAATACGATGATTTTACCAGTGCCTCGGGCTGATAGGCACCCCCAAACCATTAAACCTTTAGCTACTGCTTTTAAAGTTGGCAAGGTGCAATTATAACATGAGAGTATTTAAGTCTTATCATAGATTCGTCTGTCCATAAAATGTTTTACAAAAATTCTTTTCGCTTTAAAACGTGTGCCTCATAAAACTGCATACGTTTTGTTTATTTTGCTTACGTAAGGAATTTTTCGAGCTACACGCCCATGCCTGCCACTAGCTCTGAGCCTGTTGCGAGTAGTATATGTTGACGGAGCAGTTTTGCCTTCGCTTAGCAACTGGAAACGAGTTTTCGGTACAGATAGTAGTGGGTTCGCCTCCGATATGTTGAGTATTCTTCTGCCAACTCTTTCAGAAGTAATTTTAGGACGCCCTGATCTCTCTTTAGCACAAACCCGTTGATCATTCTTTTAAGCAACTACTACTTTACGCACTGCTCTATGAGATTAACCAAATTTTTGGCCAATATATCGTAAGGTATGGCCATCTTTATAAAGGTTGATAACTACTTTACGTTCCTCAGTTGAGAATCGTTTGAATTTTCCCATTTTTAGTGCAATTTTATTTATTTTATATTTTCTAGTAAATAAATTAATTACTGAATTGGTTATTATCCAGTAAAGATATTAATGATTTTACGAAAATATTTACCTTCAACTTTTTACTTGCAAACACTAATATGTAAATTTATTGAAAATATTTAAGGAACTATTGTTATAATGAAAATATTCAAATACAACTAAAGCCATCTTAGTCACACACCAGACTAATATTTAAGAGCATAATTTTTAATATTTTCGTAACAGACGGTATGATGCCCAATAGACCAAAACCCTTTAAAAATAATTTACAATAAGCTTGCGAAAATAAGCCTTAAGCTTAAAAATTATTTGAGAAACTATTAAAAAAAGCTTTAAAATTATTGTAGAAAAATCAAAATGGAATCCTCGTCAAAATACTACTAAAATAATAGTTTAATAAGCTTATACCTACAATTGTAGAATTAGCTTATGCTTGCAAATAAGAAATTCACATTTTATTGTTTTTTTTTTATTAACTTTTATTGAAATTAATAAATACTTAAACAAAAAACAAGATGGAAAAAAAATCAAAAATTAAACATTAAATTAAAAAATATATAAAAAATACAAAAATGAAAAAAACATCAAAAACATATATGCACTCTCTTAAAGGAAAGTAATGAATGACAATGAAATGACAATGCACGCGATACAAAATATTCAACGATGAACTTACGGTAAAATTAACGGGACTTTACTAGAACAACACTTCAAAGTGTTTAGAAATTATTGCTTGTTATAAGTCTTTTATAATCATACTTACAATGCTGTTAAGAAAATGCAAAATATGCCAAGTACGTTTAATATATATTTATAGTGAATAATAGTTTTTTTAAATATAAATTAAGCAAAACGAAGAAGTGGCGAAGAAATATTAACGAACATGAGACTTGAAACAAAATTATGATAAAAGTTTGAAAAAATATTGTGAAGGAGAATAGTTTGTCAAACATAATTGAAAAACTATTATGATTTTTGCTAATAGTAATCTTTTTACAGGTATGTTAAAAAAATATTAAGAAGGAGAATAGTTTCTCAAACAAGATTGAGAAACTCTTAAAATGTTTGCAATTATTTAACTTTTTAAAAACATATTGTGAAGGATAATAGTTTTTCAAAAATGATTAAAAAATACTTTAGTAATTAAAAAAAGGCTTATTCTTAAGAACTGTTATATTTTACTTATATTTTGGTCTATTGGGTATTCATCTGACATGTGGGTGTTAGTGTTTTTTTTTGTATTCATTTGACGTTTAGCGGTTTTTTAAAAAACAAGCCGTCATTTTATGCTAACACCATTGTTCTCCTGTGTAAAGGCTCAATAAGAAAAAAAAATAAAAATGGGTTCTCCCCATTTCTTTATATTTGTTATCTATGCGTCTGTGCATTTTATCACGGGCGCCGTTTTATGTTATATATTTTCATAAAAAACAACAAATTATTTCCCTTTAATATTTTTTTCTTTACCACCTTATTAGCTCTGAAATGATTTGCACATGCAAACAGAGGTTTAGACTCCTCGATCTGAAGACCACATTTTAACTTCCATACTTTCCGCAAACCTGGTAGCTTGCGAAATGGATATGTGCGCAAAGTACATAAACTAACACAATCTTTTATGGAACAGGTTCATTTTGGAGCTGGTAAAATAATGTTTTTATCTGGAATCAAATAAAAAATTAGCACTATTAACCGTCATTTTACGAGTTAATATTTATTTATTCGAGTATATTTTGTTTTATTATTTTCTGTATAAAACTGCTTTCATAATTTTCAAATAGTATAATTATTTTTTCGTAAGCAATGATTTTTGAATGAATTAAAATTAGGTATTTTTATGCATTTGTGCTATTTCATTACCATTAATAATGAAATTTTTTCATTTGCATTAGTGTCAACTAAGGGTAATGAAATTTCAATGGTAAGGATAAATTCCCAAGTATTTTTTCGTACAATACCGATACCTACGTCATTATAGCTAAATATTAATGTTAATGACAAATATACATCGAACTAATACGTTGTAAAAACAAAATCGCATAGAAGGTAGACATTTCCTTGTTGTTATTTTTTATGCAAATATATAAAATAATGCATATGATAAAATGCGCAGATGCATAGATATAAAAAAAAATCAGGAGAACGCATTTTTATGTTTTTTTTTTGTGTTGTTATTCATAATTTTTCGTAGTTTAACCTGCATTGAATAAAAAGTTAGTTTAGACCGGTTTATATGTAACTTTTCATTTATTTTATACTACATTTTAAGTTAACTTAAACTACAAACTTTTTTTAGTGTAGTTTAAATAAAAATAACGAATTTTAATAAATGAAATTTTTTAAATCCCAACACTGACTAATTTTCATATTATCTTTTAAAATATTTTATCACAAATTTAATTTTTCTTGTTTCATTTTTTTGTTCAAATGTTGTAAATTATGATTTCTTGAAAAACTTTTTTAGACAATAAATTTTCGTTAGCAAATGAAAATTGACAACATCGTAAAAGCAAAATCTTATTAAATGAATTTTGTTTGCAAATGAAAATAAGCAACATCTCAATTTTTTGAATTTTCTAAAATTTTAAAATTTATCAAATGATTTATGAAAAAAACTTTTAAACCCCAAAAAAAAATTAGCAACCCTATCAGATCAGGATTCGAACCCGAGACACCTCAAAAAGGAATCAATTATTTTTTGCGCAGCGTCTTACCACACTCAGCTATGCATAAGTTGTGTGAAGCTGTGTTATACTTGAATCAGCATATAACGTACCACCCCTGAGTACAGAGAATTAAAAATAAATAATACTATTATGTTAGCGAGTTAAGAAAGAAAACAACTAATGAAACAAAAAGGACGAATAGATACAACTAAAACAACGAATAGAACTAAAACGACGAATAGAACGACTTCAACGAATAAAATGCAATGCATAAAAGTCTTTGTACTTTTTGCATAGACAATTCAACAAAGTGAATGCATAAAGTGCAGAGCCCTAATCGACACATTAAAATGCCACAAAATGTATAATAAGGATTTTGTATAGCAAAATTAGGAATTAAACACACTTTATATGTTAATATTTTTTTTTTTTGTTTTTAAATAGATAGATGATAGAAAAAATGTATTAAAAATACAATAAAAAACTTTTTATATTTTTTTTAAATATAAAATACTAATTTTTGAATGTAATTGATTCAAAAATTTTATTTTTAATATTTTTTAATTTCTTACTTAAATAACTATGTTAACGTAAAAAGCAACAATGTTAAAGTCGCTAACAGAGCAGACCTCTGTAAATAACATTACTAAAACTAAATAAAAATGATTGCCGGAGGCTGGGCTCATATAGAATTAATTATACCGACAAGAGAAAGATATGTAGATCCAGCCCAGATCGTGTTTTTCTCGCTTTCGTATATTTGGCTGACAAGCATATTATCGTGTAGCGCAAGTTTCTCAACAAATCTGGCGTGAAACGACATGGAGTACCTTCAGAAGGGTAGAACATTGGCACTTTCATAGACGTTACTATTTGAAAATCGTTTTATGAAATTTTCATAATTTTTTCCGATCCATTTTCTTAGGATTTTCCGTTCAAATATCTCCAATTGTTTGGCTACTATAAGGGATATAGTAAACGAGATTGGGTTTTCCTGTTAAGCTTTGTTAGTTTTTTGTTTCATTCCATAAAATGTATTTTTTGTTTTTGTAACCAAAGACATTTATATCTAAAGAATGAGCCAAATACATAATTGCTTTAGTGCTGCTACTTTTGAATAGGTGGCGCTGAATTAACCTGCCCCATAACTAGGTCCAAAGAAATTTATATATAAAGAAAGAGCAAAATGCATAATTGCTTTAGTGCCGCTACTTTTGAATAGGTGGCGCAGAATCACATTAAAACTATATCCTGCCCCATGGCGATATAGCCTTGGATTTGGCTTTCAATTAATTTATTTACCAGAAATATTAAATTAACTACATACTTTAAATTATAATGCATTCAGATGTTGCTAGTGGACTTATTACACAATTTTAAAGTCAATGTTTCAAATGTTTGACGTAATAAAAGCATTTGTTTCACATTTTTATGCCAAAAGAGAAATTTTCATAGAGGAAAATAGTGTTTTTTTATTCCATTTGTATTTTTGAGAATGGAGGGATTGGCAAATGTATATTTAAGTTAATTTTTTCTTTTATAGAAAAATACACATGAATAAAGTGCAATATTGTGCTCTTAAACATCTAAATGAATATTGATTTAAAAAATTAAGGTATAATATGCACATAAAACATATATTTTTTTAAGTTTTTGGCAAATGTTAATTTATGTTACGAAGAAAATAGAAAATCAATAATACTCTACTGCATATTGTAGCACAATATGGCTAATGGAGACTAGCTCTGCAGCAAAATATTCCTAATGGAGAATGCAGCCTCTGATGGGCCATCTATTGACCAATAGTTACAACTCATGTTCTTTCTTTAATAAATTAATTTCTTTGTTGTATTCTCTCTATTTGACAAACACACTTCAATTTTTTAAAGAAAGAATATTCGTTGCAACTATTTATCAATACGCATCAGAAAGTGCATTCTCTCCATTAGGCATATTCAGATGCAGAGCTGGTCCCCATTAGCCGGAACAAAATTTAGTATTAGACAAAAACTATGCTTTAAATTGTGTTATTTGTGCAGTCCATGTTTAAAAAAACTAGTGAAAATGTAAAGGTGCCTCTAAATTGCCCATACAAATTTAGTACAATTTCATAGTAGCGACTGATACATTACATATTTTCTCATATTTTTTCACAAGTCGCTTAGCAGTAAATATTTTGTTTTCACCTCAAACATTTTTTCACCACTAAAATTTTTTTTCACCACAAAAAATTTTTTCACCTCAAAAATTTTTTCTCACCTCTTAATTTTTTTTTCCACCAAAAAAGTTTTTTTCACATCTAAAAAAGTTTTTCACCTCAAAAAATTTTTTCACCTACATAATTTTACTTCAAAAGTTTTTTTATATTATTTGTATCAAAAACAGAAGAGAACATCTTTTTAGGATATTGGTGGAGGGTATTTAAAGATTTGGCACAGCCGAATTTAGCCCTTTTTTACTTGTTTTTTATTTTATAATTTTTCGACAGTGTCAAATAAAGAAAATAAAAATCTTACTTTATGGATTAACTGTCCCACTCTGGTATCTGGTTTGGATTTAACAGGTAAAAGTGTACACAATTTCAGTCAAATAATATCAAACTATAAACTCTCACATAATCTGCATGGATGATTATCGAAACGAATGCGGTTATCGGTAAGGGTAACGCTATTTTCTATTTTTTTGGTAACGTTATTTTGAAGGTTACGCTATTATCTATTATTTTAAGGCTAACGATATTTTAGTTATGTCGGTAACGGTATTTTAGCGATAACGGTATTTAGTTATTTCGGTAACGATATTTTAAGGGTAACGTTATTTTAGTTATTGCAGTATTGCATTTTAATGATAACGGTAGTTTCAATGCACACCCATATTTTTAACACAATCAAGAATCATGTAACTTCACAGCAGCCCCTTGCATAAGTATATATAACAAACACAAACATTTTAACATAATGAACCACAGTATTGGGACAGTGTCGAAATAATGACACCAATATACACTTGGTCGTAGGTATTTGCCAACGCTGGTACAGTGGATTTTAGTATTTTCTCAGGACTGTAAACAAAAAATATCCAGTATTGTGACAGTGCTTTAAATAAAATAATTCATTATATCAAAAATGTGCTGGTAAAGCATCTTGAAATTAAAAAAAAGTAATAAAAATTAATATATATTTTTTAACAATATATTAATTTATATTTATAGAATACATATTTCTTTTTTTGTAGACAAGAGTTCAAGATTTTTTTAAGAATATACACAATTAAGTAATTGTACTAACATTTTTTTCTGAGTACATTTATATCGGCTCCTTGAGTTTTTGTTGATATATAGACCTGTTAGTTTGCTTTTTAAACACAGAAGGAATTGAGCGCTTGATGTCGAAATGTTCAAACTAGGAATCAGTAGGTCTTAGAATATTGTGTCTTAAGTGGACACATATTTAAGTCACTTAAGTTTAAATAGGTAACTTAGCTCAGCAAAATAAATATTTGATTACAAAATGACTGCATTTAAATTTCGTTTATAGTGTTTTTTTTTTTACTAATCTGGATAGTGATTATGCTGAGGATTTGTCACTAGCATGGATATTTCAACAACTTAATGACCTGAAGAATAAGTCTCGGGTCGTTAAATCTTGGCTGTAGTAGAATTACATTAAGGTTATCGAGTGGCCACCACAAAGCTCATTTATGAATCCAACAGCGAACATATGCGGAATCGTTAAATGGGCTGTTTCAGAAAGAAAACCTACAATTGTAAAAGATCTGTAGGAAAGTGATATAATATCACCCCTGATCAGTGTTGTGGAATTGTCCAAAAACCACAAAGAGAAACGTCAAAAAGGATATCCCACCAAGAACTGTTAATGTTTTTATGTTTAATTTATTTTATAAGATTTTAGACAAATGAATAAAACTTAATTTTTTTTATGGCTATAAAATTATAATATTTATTCTTGATAGGAATTTTATGAGTACGAATGACTTAATTGTGGACCACAACTGTATTTATGATGAGCCATAAATCAATTTAAAATACGAATGCTGAGTTAACGCTTAGCTAAATATTTTAGAAATTGTTAGATTAATTAATTTAATGAACCTGCGTGGTTTGAGACTTGTTTGACACTCAAGTAAGTCAGAGATTTTCGTCTGAAATCTTGTCTTGACAGTCAGCCGGTCGCAAGCTCTATAAAGAATCCTAAGCAATATTCGAACTTACATGAGAGCGCGCAACAGTGACTTTTGGGCTTAAGTGTATATATTATTTATAGTCAGTAACCTTATCTTCCGATTCTTCTTTTTCAACCTAACCTAATTTAATTTTTTGTCAATCAATTTTTAAAAACATAATTCTAGTCTAATATAATAATTTAAAATTCTTTTAGTTTTCTTCGATCTTCTTGATTTGTATATTAGTTTAAATTGAGCTTAAGACATTATTTCATTTATAAAAATTAATTATGTATAAATATTTATTTATCCCCATATTACGTCACCACATTGGGTGACTTCTTCAGGGGGAAAAATTTTTTATCGCAATTTTCAGCATTTGATACTTTGTGTTATTTAAAATCTATTATAAAATGTCTGACGAATAAATAAATCCTGTTATACAGAAAATAAAAATATTTTTCATACGGATAATTTATCAAATAAAATTCCCTGAATAGAACAGTAAGATATTCTCTTGGAAATGTTATTGAAGCATTTGAATTTAAAGTTGTTTTCATTTGTAATTATTAATGGTTTTAAGATATATCATATGTTTACTTATGTTTGTAAAAGAAATAGTATTATATAATATTAAAAAATTAGTTAAAGATATTGAAATAAATATGGTACATATAGTAGACATAAACTGTGTTTTTATAGAATTTCATAACGAATTTATAGCTAAAACTCTTTTACACAAAGAATTTTATTAAAAATATGTGAAATAATATAAAATTGTTAATTTTAAAAAATTGTATAACAGTTGTAAATTTCCAGAAAGCAGTACAAGAACAAGTCATTTGTCGGTCAATTAGCAGTTATTTTCATTACAACGTGTGGGTGTCGATACAAAAATTTTTAAGAATTTGCAAAGAGGTTTTTATAAATGTTTTTTTTAATAATAACAAAAATTAAAAATGTGTTTATGAAATATTTTTTTAGTAAATGTTTGTAAACAAACATCAGTTGAGTAATTTTCAAAGTTGTCAAGTAGCTTGTGGGCAACTTTGGACAATTGTGGTAATAAATTTACTTACTTTTAGACATGACACCACAAGACAAGAACTTGACAAACGAAGACATTGAAAGAATTTTGAACTTCGATTGGTATACCTCTAGTGACGAGGAAAGCGGAGATGAGGAGGAAGATATTTCTGCATTGTTGGAGAGGAATTAGGAAGGGATCGTGAAAAGAAGAGAAAGCATAGAGATCGGCCTTCTTGACAATATAATTGCGGAAGAATGCGAGCAGGTATCTTGTTGTGCTGTTTATACATGCTTTGAAAAATTGATCTTAAAAAATTTAGAGAAATTGAAAAGAAGATAACATCTTGAAAATTGATGACGTTTTGACACCAGATAAATATTTCTCCAACTTTTTTGATACTCTAGCCTTTGATTTGATCACGCAGCTGATTTGTATAAACTCGACTAAGGAGGAAATAAACGTTATATTGGCGGTTTGTTATACATAAGTGTTTTCAATTTGCCCCAGTTTAAAATGGCATTGGCTTAAAATATAAGGCTTATAGCTTTAGCAGACTCAATGCCGCACGGCCAGTTTGAACAAATTAAGCAATTCTTACATTTTAATGAAAACAGCAAACAACCTAAAAAGGGAGACTTAAATTATGACAAGCTGTAGAAGATACGCCCTTTACAAAATATTCTCAAGGAAAACTTGAATAAGCTACCTCAGGAAGAGCATCAAAGTGTTGATGAGCAGATAATTGCATTTAAACGTATATATCAATATAATATAATTAATATATTTATAAATTGATTCTGTTACTATAGGTATAAGTCGGTCAACTTTCAAACAATATAACCCGCACATGTTTACTCGTACTGGAACTTCTTTAATTGTATGTGATTTTACAATGTATGTTGGCAATGTATGTTAATCGCAAAAATTAAAAAAAAAATATTTTTATATTTTATTTAAAAAAATCTTTTTATATTTTATTTAAAATAAATTCTTTTTTAAATATTTGTATAAGCCCAGCAAAAACATGGTAATGACATATCATTACTTTATACATTACTTTGTAATGAGTACTCCTTTCATTCAGCACTATTTTCAAAATAAAAATAATGTATTACCTATAATATGTTACTTATTTTATTATTTTGAATTAAATAATAATAAGTTACCTGTAATGGCTTACCTTTTGTATTATTTTAATACAAATAATAATGAGTCATTGTTAATTGTTTAAATAACTGTATTTATTAATTTGTATTTTATTAATTCATGATTTTAAAGGTTTTTAATAAAAAAATTATCATGTAAGTGAACAGGAAAAAGCTTGCAAATTAGTTTAGAGTAGTGTCGAATTAATTTATTTTAACTTATTTGTGTTATGACACATCTTGTATTTTGGTATTCAGATCACGAATATGACAAAAAATTTAAAACATCTTGGGGAAAAAATCGAGTTTTAACTGTAGTTCCGAAATATCCTTTTTATAAAATCTTTTAAAATTGTAAAGAGATTGAAAACTTTGGAAACCAAATGTGGAATCAGGAGAAGAAATCTATAAAAATCAAATAAAAAAAATTACTTGAATTTCAATGCGAATAAAACTGAGCAAAAACCTCCTCTTTTTGATCTTTGACGACCCATGGGATACATATGTATGTCCCAAATTGTATCAGTATCCCGTAATATATAAATTGAACCAATTCCAAATATCTCGATGTTTCTAAAAACTAAAGGAATGGTCATGTCCAACCAAAATATTGATTACCTGTGTTGTCCAATAGGATTCGCGAAAATGTGTTCCAAATATTATGCAAAAATATTAATTTTTAATGAATTTGTGGTCATCCTATTGGCTCTGAAACCATATTGATCCAAATAGTTAGTATTGTGTGAAAACAACAATTATCATCTGTCGATACAAGCCACATTTAAGAAAATCGGGTAAAAAATGGGCCAAATACGACAAAAACTGAAAATGGTACATTTATCAACCATTGCCCGTCAAAGGGTTTATTTACTATATACTTCCTTTTGGAAGAAAAACGGCTTAGAAACTGGGATTCACAACACTGCATCGCATTACCTTGTCGCTTACTCAAAGTTAATTAAGAATTGGAGTTAAAAAATAATGCGTTACTCAATTTCTTACAGAAAAATAAATAATAATTGGTTATTAGTAACCAATTATTAATATACATACGCGTAACCCATTATTATTTATTTTTTCGTAAGCTTGCACGTTAGCAGAACACCTTACCTTTTGGGACATCCCATATTAAAAAAGTTAGAATTATAATATAAAGGGTAATACGAGCCCTAACCACTATTAATTCATACACTAAGCCATTTTCGTATATGTGATTTATATATTTATTTTTGGATCTTTCCTTTAACAATAACTAAATACTAATTTACATTTTTTTAAAGGTACTTCGTTGCCTTATTGATATTTAGTAAAAAAACAAAAATTGATTCTACGTAGTTAGAGAAATTAGAAACTTAGTGTAGATATTATTTCTTCAGTGAAGGTAAATAAGGCCACTATTAATTCATACAGTTTAAATAAATTCATTTTTGTACACTTTAATTAGTTAAACGCTTGTCCATGGTATTTATTAAGTTTTGGCACTCTTTTGGTGTTATTGAGGACCAAATATCACGTATTTTATCTTTTAAACCCTGTAAAGTTCGTTGGGGTTCATTACGCAACCGTCTTTTCATAAGTGCCCAAAGGTTTTCTATTGGATTGAGGTCGGGACTTGAAGAAGGCCAGTCCAAAACATCAATCTTGTTATCTTGAAGCCATTTTTTTGTTATTTTTGCAGTATGGCACGAAGCTCCGTCCTGCTGAAAAATGAATTCATCAAAAGTGGTTAACATGGGTACCGATGTTAGCAGGTGTTCCTCCAAAATTTGAATGTATTTTGGTGCATTTACAGTACCCTCTATAAAATGCAGCTGCCCTACACCCTTTGCCGAAAAACATCCCCACACCATAACACTTGCTGGAAACTTTACCGTCCGCTTAAGGCAGTCCTTGTGATATGCTTCATCTTTCTTACGAATAACCCGTTTCCTGGTATCACCAACACAAACGTCAAATTTCGATTCATCGCTAAAAATCACTGAATCCAATTGTCGTTGAGTCCAAGAGCTCCTAGCCTTCGCCCAGGCCAGTCGTTTTTTCTTCTGCACCGCAGTTAGCAGAGGCTTTTCCTTGGCCTAGTAGTTAAATAATGCTCCAGTAAATAAGCTGTAATAAAATGTATACAATTATTCGTTCCTTGTAGAACCATATCCTATTTTTTTTATGTGCTGCCTGGTACATTCTCGTCCTATGGTCTTCCCAACAGCTTGAGACCATTCCGTTGCTACATTCCTGACCGTAGCCGGACGATCCCGTTTGATTATTGATGATAATGCTCTTATTTCGCGCGAGGTAATTTTGGAAACATGGCCACGATTGCTTACTCGAGTAGCAACATTACCATTTTTTTTTATAATTTGCCACTGTAGATTGAATAGTTGCTCTTGATAAACCTAAATCTTTAGCAATTTTTGCATAGCTTTCCGTTAAAGTGGATTTTTTAATGATCAACTCGCGAATTTCTGCGACTACCGGTTTGCCACGTGTCATTTTGAAAACTAAATTTTAATAGGACAAATTTATTGATTACATGTTCTCTCCTCATTCGTAGATAACGGTTTAAAGTGTACAAAAATGAATTTATTTAAACTGTATGAATTAATAGTGGTATTATTTACCTTCACTGAAGAAATAATATCTACACTAAGTTTCTAATATCTCTAACTACATTGAATCAATTTTTGTTTTTTTACTAAATATCAACAAGGCAATGAAGTACCTTTAAAAAAATGTAAATTAGTATTTAGTTATTGTTAAAGGAATGATCCAAAAATAAATATATAAATCACATATACGAAAATAGCTTAGTGTATGAATTAATAGTGGTTGGGGCTCGTACGTGAAAACCTTGGAGTTTAGATTACTAGACTCATTATTTGGTAAGGTGTGTTTTTGGTGGGAGTATTGCAATAGGCTTGAGAATTCTGTAATCCTGCTTAGGTACTTTTTTCAGCAGTAGTATTTTACAAAAAACATACTAAAATGTTTAAAAAGAGCATAAAATATCCACATTTCTGTACACGCAGGAAAAAGGCATCTTTGAATAAGTTTACAGGTTAATATAGTATATTTGTTTCGAAATTACCAAGTATTTTATATTTATGGTTATTATACATAAAATAAACATATGTTTGCAATTGTAATTTTATCATTATTGTACTATATATATATATATATATTAGGGCGGGTCAAATTGTATGGAACGATTTTTTGATGAAGCGTATAGCAAAAACGTAATCTATAGGTGATTCTGAGAAATTTTGCTCAAGAGACCATAGCTCTAAGTCGGATTTGGAGCCCCCCAAAATTTCAAAATAGAAATTTTTCCATATATACATAGAAAAATTTAATTAAATTCGTCATAAAATCGGATAGAATTATAGTAGATTTCTCAATCTTGTTTGAAAGGTATTTTTATCACCTTTTAGAATCTGTATTGATACCTGGCAGCATTGTTCAATTGAACAACTTTGTAACACTGAATAATGACGTTACAAAATAATGACGTTTACCAACACTAAACGTTGCGAAGCTTGCTTTTCCTTCTTCCTTAATCGTTCATCGTGCAATGCGCACGCAGTTTGCCAAAATACTTAAATAAAAACTCGGTTATCACAACACCAATATTTTTTTTTTATTTTTAAATTTAGTGTGACACAATCAAAGAGTGCAGTGATAATATCAAAGTTATTATGGATAATCAAGAACCATCAACATCGTCTGCGGTGTCTTCGCAAATGGAAGCAACAACATCAACAAGTTTTGACTCTAGATTGACTAACATGACTCATCAAGATATTGTTGGTTTTGGTTTATCAAGTGATTTAAATGATCTTAGTTTGCCTACTAAATGTGACATTTTAAAATAATATTTTTTTTAAGTGATCGTGCTAAATTTGAAAACAAAATGTTCTCGTATAAAACATTTACTCCTCACGTAACAGATAAATTGATCCAAATTTGGTGTGAATTAAATATTGAATTCATTAATAGAAAGAGTGTTTTAAAAAAAATAAACGGTTTGCTTGATAAATACCAGAAACATGTACAACATAGAAACAAAAGAGATGCATTTAAAGCATTTGTTGATTCAATAAACGAATTATTTTATATTGGCAAATGTAATTGCAAATTAAACACAACAGAATGCTGGTGTGGATTAATTCCAGAACATCTAAAAGAATTTATGATGGACCAGCATAATGATAGAAAATTCACAATAACTGAATATACGGAAGACGTTGAAGAAGTAGCTAAAATTATTTTATATTGGCAAATGTAATTGCAAATTAAAAACAACAGAATGCTCGTGTGGATTGATTCCAGAACATCTAAAAGAATTTATGATGGACCAGCATAATGATAGAAAATTCACAATACCTGAATATACGGAAGACGTTGAAGAAGTAGCTACAACAATGATGATCCAAGTTACGAACCACCTGAATTACACATGGATGAAGATGAAAATGAAGCAACAACAGAAGTTCCAGAAGCAACTGTTCAAATGAGACGAGGTCATTATACTCAAAGATATAAGATAGGCTATTTTTCGACATAAAATTCCTAATATCTCTACTAAAAAAAATATTGGTATCAACACAGATTCTGAAAGGTGATAAAAATACCTTTCAAACAAGCCCAGATTGAGAAATCTACTATAATTCTATCCGATTTTATGACGAATTTAAATGATCTTAGTTTGCCTACTAAATGTGACATTTTTAAATATTATTTTTTTTTAGGGATCGTGCTCAATTTTAAAACAAAATGTTCTCGTATAAAACTTTTACTCCTCACGTAACAGATAAATTGATCCAAATTTGGTGTGAATTAAATATTGAAATCATTAATAGAAAGAGTGTTTTAAAAAAAATAAACGGTTTGCTTGATAAATACCAGAAACATGTACAACATAGAAACAAAAGAGATGCATTTAAAGCATTTGTTGATTCAATAAACGAATTATTTTATATTGACAAATGTAATTGCAAATTAAACACAACAGAATGCTGGTGTGGATTAATTCCAGAACATCTAAAAGAACTTATGATGGACCAGCATAATGATAGAAAATTCACAATAACTGAATATACGGAAGACGTTGAAGAAGTAGCTACAATTATTTTACATTGGCAAATGTAATTGCAAATTAAAAACAACAGAATGCTCGTGTGGATTGATTCCAGAACATCTAAAAGAATTTATGATGGACCAGCATAATGATAGAAAATTCACAATACCTGAATATACGGAAGACGTTGAAGAAGTAGCTACAACAATGATGATCCAAGTTACGAACCACCTGAATTACACATGGATGAAGATGAAAATGAAGCAACAACAGATGTTCCAGAAGCAACTGTTCAAATGAGACGAGGTCATTATACTCAAAGATATAAGATAGGCTATTTTTCGACAAAAATTCCTAATATCTCTACTAAAAATAAAAAAAAATATTGGTATCAAAGGTGATAACAATACCTTTCAAACATGCCCAGTATGAGAAATCTACTATACTATATATTTTGGGAGAAAGCTTTGGATTTTCTAAATAAAACAAAAAAATTTGAAAATTACACACAAAACAACAGCGAAAAGAATTTTATTCTTGTTTTTTGTGGAATTTTCAAATATCATGGCAAATTTTATTGTATTTGAAGACACCTGGTAAACAAGATAATAAAAAAGCGTTCGCAAAGTAAGTCTGTGAAGATAAATATGTCAGATAAATATGTAATAATGTAATAACTTCACGCTATTACGTTAAATATGTCTTTGACGTAAGAGTTAAATATGTTATGACGTAACTACAAAATATCAAATGCAGCTAAATTACATAACTTCGCGTCATCTTAAACAAATTCTTAGCATATTTATCATGTTAAAATAAAAATTGAAATACCAAAAAAAATGTCCTCTTAATTGATTTTTAGATATTTTTAAAAGCCACACGTGTATGAGTATACATAATGCTTAGGGCTTTGGCCCACTGTGGCTCTATGGAGCGAGCTATTTAAGTGTTCTACACATGGATGTAAATCGTTTGTCTTAATTGATTTTTAGATATTTTTGATAACCACACATGTATGAGTATAAATAATGCTTAAGAAATTCGCCCACTGTGGCTCTATGGAGCGAGCTCAGTTAATGAAATAAATTTTGGTGAGAAGCTATTTAAGTGTCCTACATATGGGTATAAATCGTTGTCTGAGTAAATGAAATAAATTTTGTTGAGAAGCTATTTAAGTGTCCTACACATGGATGTAAATCGTTTGTCTGAATTGATTTTAAGATATTTTTGAAAATCACACATGTATGAGTATACATAATGCTTGGGGATCTGGCCCACTGTGGCTCTATGGAGCGAGCTCGGTTAATAAAATAAATTATTGGTGAGAAGCTATTTAAGTGTCCTACACATGGATTTAAATCGTTTGTCTGAATTGATTTGTAGATATTTTTGAAAACCACACATGTATGAGTATACATAATGCTTAAGAAATTCGCCCACTGTGGCTCTATGGAGCGAGCTTGGTTAATGAAATAAATTTTGGTGAGAAGCTACTTAAGTGTCCTACACATGGATTTAAATCGTTTGAATGAATTGATTTTTGGATACTTTTGAAAACCACACCTGTATAAGTATAAATAATGCTTAAGATATTCGCCCACTGTGATTATTGAAAACCACACATGTATGAGTATACATAATGCTTAAGAAATTCGCCCACTGTGGCTCTATGGAGCGAGCTCGGTTAATGAAATAAATTTTGGTGAGAAGCTATTTAAGTGTCCTACACATGGATGTATATCGTTTGTCTGAATTGATTTTTAGATAGACCACACATGTATGAGTATAATAATGCTTAAGAAATTCGCCCACTGTGGCTCTATGGAGCGAGCTCGGTTAATAAAATAAATTTTTCGTGAGAAGCTACTTAAGTGTCCTACACATGGATCTAAATCGTTTGTCTGAATTGATATTTAGATATTTTTGAAAACCACACATGTATGAGTATACATAATGCATAGGGATTTGGCCCACTGTTGCTCCATGGAGCGAGCTCGGTTAATAAAATAAATTTTTTGTGAGAAGCTATTTAAGTGTCCTACACATGGATTTAAATCGTTTGTCTGAATTGATTTGTAGATATTTTTGAAAACCACACATGTATGAGTATACATAATGCTTAGGGCTTTGGCCCACTATGGCTCTATGGAGCGAGCTCGGTTAATGAAATAAATTTTGGTGAGAAGCTATTTAAGTGTTCTACACATGGATGTAAATCGTTTGTCTTAATTGATATTTAGATATTTTTGAAAACCACACATGTATGAGTATAAATAATGCTTAAGAAATTCGCCCACTGTGGCTCTATGGAGCGAGCTCGGTTAATAAAATAAATTTTGGTGAGAAGCTATTTAAGTGTCCTACACATGGGTATAAATCGTTTGTCTGAATTGATTTTTAGATATTTTTTAAAACCACACATGTACACTCAGAAAAAAAAGTTAGTTGAAAAATTTGTAAACCGTTTTCAATCCCACTTTACTATTTTTGTACTGATTTTTAGTAATGAAATTATTTTTTAGCAAATCTTTTTGCTATTTACATTTTACAAATTACAGAATTTTTACAGAATATTTCCAAATTTTTGTTGCTAATTTCAGAAATCATTTTACAAATTTTTGAAAACCTGATTTGCTAAAATTAGCAAAAAAAATTACTAATTTTAAAAAAGTGCATATTGAAGGAAATGTTATTTCTAATTAAAACTTACACCTACAAACTTAAATTGCCTTAAAATGTTCATAGATTGAAAAAAAGAATGTATCGGAAGTGAATATACCCACTCATGTCTGAAAATAGGACATCCACTTAAAATAGCACTAAAAAGTTTTTTTAGTTCTAAAAATCAGCCCTAAAAACAATTAAAATTTGACCTGAAAAGTAAAAAAATATAGACTAAAATATTTTTCAAAACAGAAATTACCAAATAAAAACAAAATGATTAATTCGTTTATGTTTTAACAATTTTTGAGATATTTAAGCCTTTGATTTTTTTTTTTAATTTTGTATAAAATATTTTTTTAAAAAAATAAAATAAAAAAAAATTTTATGCTCGATAAAAAAAATAAATTTGAAGTTTTGTACTAATACTCACAATATTTTGTTAACTTTTTTTGCTGATTTAAGCTAACCGGTTTTAAATTCCTCATTACAAAAAGTTTACTAAAATTCAGTAGCGACTTCTAATTTTTCTACTAATTTCATTGTAATACACGTCAGCAGCCATGGGCTCAAATTAGCAAAATTTTCCGTAATAACAGCAAAATTTTCAGTTGCCATTACAGACTTTTTTTGGTGAGTACAAATAATGATTAAGGATTTGGCCCACTGTGGCTCTATGGAGCGAGCTCGGTCCATAAAATTAATATTGGTGAGAATCTATTTAAGTGTCCTTGGATCTAAATCGTTTGTCTGAATTGATTCTTAGATATTTTTGAAAACAACACATGTATAAGTATAATTAATGCTTAAGAAATTCGGCCACTGTGGCTCTATGGACCGAGCTCGGTTAATGAAATAAATTTTGGTGAGAAGCTATTTAAGTGTCCTACACATGGATGTAAATCTATTGTCTGAATTGATTTTTTGATATTTTTGAAAACCACACATGTATGACTATAAATAATGCTTAAGAATTTCGCCCACTGTGGCTCTATAGAGCGAGCTCGGTTAATGAAATAAATTTTATCTGAATTGATTATTCGATATTTTTGAACACCACACATGTATGAGTATAAATAATGCTTAAGAAATTCGTCCCACTGTGGCTCTATGGAGCGAGCTCGGTTAATGAAATAAATTTTGGTGAGAAGCTATTTTAGTGTCCTACACATGGAAGTAAATCGTTTGTCTGAATTGATTTTAAGATATTTTTGAAAACCACACATTTATGAGTATACATAATGCTTAGGGATTTGGCTCACTGTGGCTCTATGGACCGAGCTTAAAAAGCTTCTCACCATTAACCGGGCTCGCTCCATAGGGCATCAGTGAGCCAAATCCATAATCATTATGTATACTCATACATGTGTGGTTTTCAAGAATATCTAAGAATCAATTCAGACAAACGATTTACATCCATGTGTAGGACACTTAAATAGCTTTTCACTAAAATTTAATTCATTAACCGAGCTTGCTCCATTGAGCCACAGTGGGCCAAATCCCTATGCATTATGTATACTCATACATGTGTTGTTTTCAAAAATATCTAAAAATCAATTCAGACAAACGATTTACATCCATATTTAGGACACTTAAATAGCTTCTCACAAAAATTTATTTCATTAATCGAGCTTGCTCCATAGAGCCACAGTGGGCGAATTTCTTAAGCATTATTTATACTCATACATCAATTCAGACAAACGATTTACATCCATGTGTAGGACACTTAAATAGCTTCTCACAAAAATTTATTTTATCAACCGAGCTCGCTCCATAGAGCCACAGTGGGCGAATTTCTTAAGCATGACATACTCATACATGTGTTGTTTTCAAAAATATCTAAAAATCAATTCAGACAAACGATTTACATCCATGTGTAGGACACCAAAATAGCTTCTCACCGAAATGTATTTCAGTAGCCGAGCTCGCTCAATAGAGCCACAGTGGGGCAAATCCTTAAGCATTGTGTGTACTCATACATGTGTGGTTTTCAGAAATATCTAAAAATCAATTCAGACAAACGATTTACATCAATGTGTAGGACACTCAAATAGCTTCTCATCGCTCCATAGAGCCACAGTGGCCCAAATCCTTAAGCATTATGTATACTCATACATATGTGGTTTTCAAAAATATCTAAAAAGAAATTCAGACAAACGATTTACATGCTCGTGTAGGGCACTTAAATAGTTTCTCAACAAAATTTATTTCATCACCGAGCTCGCTCCATAGAGCCACAGTGGGCCAAATCCTTAGGCATAATGTATACTCATATATGTGTGGATTTCAAAAATATCTAAAAATCAGTTCAGACAAACGATTTACATCCATGTGTAGGACACTTAAATAGCTTCTCACCAAAATTTATTTCATTAACCGAGCTCGGTCCATAGAGCCATAGTGGGCAAATTTCTTAAGCGTTATTTATACTCATACATGTGTGGTTTTTAAAAATATCTAAAAATCAATTCAGACAAACGATTTACTTCCATGTGTAGGACACTCAAATAGCTTCTCATCGCTCCATAGGGCATCAGTGAGCCAAATCCATAATCATTATGTATACTCATACATGTGTGGTTTTCAGAAATATCTAAAAATCAATTCAGACAGACGATTTACATCAATGTGTAGGACACTCAAATAGCTTCTCATCGCTCCATAGAGCCACAGTGGGCCAAATCCTTAAGCATTATGTATACTCATACATATGTGGTTTTCAAAAATATCTAAAAAGAAATTCAGACAAACGATTTACATGCTCGTGTAGGACACTTAAATAGCTTCTCACCAAAATTTATTTCATTAACCGCGCTTCCTCCATAGAGCCACAGTGGGCAAATTTTTTAAGCGTTATTTATACTCATACATGTGTGGTTTTTAAAAATATCTAAAAATCAATTCAGACAAACTATTTACATCCATGTGTAGGACACTTAAATAGCTTCTCACAAAAATTTATTTCTGATAAAGTAAAACACGAGTGGAATTTATATTCAAATGTGATTTATGTATTTGCAAAGGTTAAAAATGAAGTGAAGTTATAATTAACAGTAATACAAGTATATATGTACGTAATTTTAATACGTTGATTGTTAAAAGCTGAATACTGTCACCAATATGAATATGACACGTCATTAGCGAATTAGGATAAAACATAATACAATAAAATGCATATTATTGTGCAGTGTCGTTAATTAAACAATGTCTTCTTAACAATTTCATTAACCGACCTCGCTCCATAGCGCCGCAGTGGGCCAAATCCTTAAGCATTATTTATACTCATACATGTGTGGTTTTTAAAAATACCTAAAAATCAATTCAGAGGGCATTTTTTTTTTTTCAATTTGTTTTTTAACATGATAAATATGCTAAGAATTTGTTTAAGATGACCCACACTTATGTTGTTTAACTGCATTTGATATTTTGTCGTTACGTCATAACATATTTAACTCTTACGTTAAGACATATTTAACTTCACACTATTACGTCATTACATATTTAACTGACATAAGTATCTTCACAGACTTTCGTAAAGTTAAGAATACTACTTAAATAAATAAAAAAAACTTATCGGTATTTTAAGGGTTGTTATTTTCTACTATTTCGGTAACGGAATTTTAAGGGTAACGATGTTTTAGTTATTTCGGTATCGGTGTTTTAAGGGTAACGATATTGTTATTATTTTATATTATTTTGGCAACAGTATTTAAGGGATAACGATTTGTTCAGTATTTCGGTAACGATAAATTAGGGGAACGCTAGTCAGTTGAAAGGGTATTGAATCGATAACGGTATTTTAGCGGTATTGCCTGCCAACCGTGATAATCTCTTATGTTTTTCATTATTAATCGAAATAATAAAACTTAATCTTATACTAATCAGTAATTCTTTTAGTTTTCTTCGATCTTCTTGATTTGTGTACTATTTTTTATTGAGCTTAATATCTTTTATTTATAAAAATGAATTATAAATATTTATTTATCCCAATATTTCGTCACCACAAAATTACAGACATTTAGTTAATAAAAACTAAAACTATGTTAAAAAATATGTATTTCAAATATTTTTGTTTTAATTTTTGTAACATGTATTTTAAATATTTTTGTTCATGTAATATTTTAATTTTTCAAATATTGTTATTTTTGTTTTCTGTGATATTTTTATTTTTTAATATTGACAAAAAATTATTTTTGATTTACCGCCTTTTAAAAAAAAATTGTTATATATAAGTTTTCAATTTAGAATTTTAATTTATTAATTACAAAAAACAATTTCCCTTGAAGAAGTCACCCAATGTGGTGACGAAATATTGGGATAAATAAATATTTATAATTAATTTTTATAAATAAAAGATCTTAAGCTCAATAAAATATAGTACACTAATCAGTAATTAAAAAAATAAATACTAATCATTTCATCAGCTCTCCATTTTACAATTTACGAATGAAATTCTGGGTCCGAGTACAGGTACGCTTTTTGGTAAACGCGGTAAAGCTAGTTATTTTGTTCGTAATTTTAGAAAAAAGATAATAAAAATCCGTATAAAATATAATTTTTCGTTGTTTAACAAGATTTGGGACTTTAGCACATTTAATTACTTTAATGCAATTAGTGTTTCCCCGATAAAAATAAATTTGAAACAACGATGTTATAGAAACATGATTTTCTATTATTGGATCTATGGATGATGTCGCTACATTGCTAGATCTGCCAAAACAACAGAGTACTAGTAGTATTTTGGAAGATGACAAAGAAAATTGTAATAATGTTTCGTTGTTGTTAGGCAACAATGAAATCCGTATTGGGACCAGCCTACAATAAATTATTTTTTAAGGGACACGTGCAAGCTTATGAAAAAATTAAGGATATTGGGTCACGCGTATGCATATTAATAATTGGTTACTAATAACCAATTATTATTTAATTTTCCGTAAGAAATTGAGTAACACATTATTTTTTAACTCCTGGTAACCAATTATAATTTAACTATAAGGAAGCGATAAGGTAATGAGATGAAGTGTTGTGAATCCCAATTTCTAATCTGATTTTCTTCCAAAAGGAAATATATAAATTAACCTTTTGGCGTACAATGGTTGATAAATGTCCCACTTTTAATTTTTGTCATATTTGGCCGATTTTTTTTACCAATTTTCTTAAATGTGGCATGTATCGACAGAGGATAGTTGTTGCTTTCACACAATACTAACCATTTGGATCAATATGGTCTCAGAGCCAATAGGATCACCATAAATAAATATATATTTTTGCATAATTTTTGGAACACATTTTCTTGTATCCTATTGGACAACACAAAGGATCAAAATTTTGGTAGGATAAATTTAATTAAATTTTGAAACATCGAGACATTTGAAATTGGTTTACACCATTTCTTACAGGATACTCTTTCATTTTGGGACATATGTATCCCATGCGTCTTTAAAGGTCAAAAAGAGGAAGTGTTTGATTTGGTTCTTATAGATTTTTCCCCTGATTCCAAATTTGGTCTCCAAAATTTTCTATCTCTTTACAATTTTTAAAAATTGTATAAAAAGGATATTTCGGAACTACAGTTAAAACTCGAGTTTTGCCCAAAGTTATTTTAAAATGTTTGTCATATTCGTGATCCAAATACAAAAACTAATTATATTAGATGTGTATAACACAAACAAGTTCAAATAAATAAACTCGACACTACTCTAAATTAATTTGTAGGCTATTTCTTGTTCGTTTACATGTTAATTTCTTCTATTAAAATCTTTAAATTCTTTAATAAATAAAATACACATTAATAAATAAAGTTATTTAAACTATTAACAATGACTCATTATTATTCATATTAAAATTATAGAAAACGTAAGCTATTACAGGTAACTTATTATTAATTAGTTCAAAATAATAAAATATTATAAGTAATACATTATTTTAATCTTTAAAATAATGCAAAATGTAAGGAGTTCTCATTACAAGGTAATGTATAAAGTAATGATATGCCATTATCATGTTTTCGCTGGGATCACTTTGTTATAGTGAGATTTTGTTTCTTCTTCTCTTCAATAAAAGTATTAACTTATTTAAAAAGTGCACTGCAATACAAAATTTTGTTTCAATATATATAGTAAGTACATATTAATAAAAATAATTTTTCATCATTTTTATTCAATTTATTTTTAAAAACTGAAATATGAAGAAATATTGAATTTATAAAAATTAATTATCAGTATTAAAAAGATATAAAAATTTATGTTAAATGTTTGTTTTTCGCTTCGATATCATGTAATTTTTTTCCAAATGTATAGACAAATTTACATTTTTTGGAACAATGGGAAATACACAGAGAAAGTTTTCTTGTCAGTTAAGACATTGAATAACATTGTTCGTGTAAATTTCAATAAATTTACATTGGATTAGCTTTGTCACCTTTTTCTTTTAAAGAGATATTTACAATTAAACGCTATGTAAATCGAACGAGTACTTTGGAAGCCTTGGAGTGATTTTTTTAAGTTATTCAGAATTGCATCTAACAACAAGAAAAAAAAACACTATCGGATATTTTTTTAATGTAATGAAAGAAGCAGTTTGTAAAGCATGACTTTTAAATTTTGTTTGCTGGAAGAAAAGTTGTATACCAAATAAATTAAACTGGATTTCCTGATAACAGTTCGTTGAAAATCTTATGGATTCGGCATTAAAAGTTTATAAAATAATATGTTTTGCAACATGTGTAGTATAGTGTATAGCTGTAGTATAGTGGAATTTAATATTTTGTCTTATCGTTTAAAAACTGTTAATAAATATTTAATATAATTAAATTAGAATTTGTTTGGCTTCTATAAAATTTTTAAGATTTCTTTAGGGTAACCTTTTGAACTATTCCCCAAAATAAGGATTTTCAAAAAATCCAACAAGAAGAACTTTTTAAGCAGAGTGATAGACTACGAACTAGAAATTTAAATTCTTTTTTTTACCCTCCACCATATATTGTGAGGGTATATATCAGTTTGTCATTCCGTTTGTAACATGTCGAAATATAGGTATATGGGGTATATATATACACGATCCTTATGCGATTTCAAGTTATTTAGCGATGTCCGTCTGTCTGTCTGTCTAATTCTTAAAAGTTAACATCTTGTGCTACATCTAAATATAAATAAATTTTGCTGAAACTTGGCACAGAAAGTTTTTAGACATTAAGGAATAGGGGCAAAAGTGAAGATTGCGAATTCAAACTTTGATGTTTTTTTGGAACACTCTAATATATGTAGATTCTACTTCTAAACAGAAAAAATACACTTTTTGCATTTTTGTAAAATAAAATTTTTCAATACCCAAGTTAAAAAAATTGATCTGGCACAATATTTAATCATATCAGTAGTAGGAAAATAAGGAGGCAACTTGATTTAATGGCTTTTTCATAAGGAGGCAACTTGATTTAATTGCCCTTAATTTCTATGGGGACTCAACTTGATTTAATGGCTTTTTGTATAAGGGACCAACTTGATTTAATGGCTTTTTGTATAAGGAGGCAACTTGATTTAATTTCCCTTCATATTTGATGTTGGCACAAAATGGTTTAATTGCCTTCATTTTTGATGTTGACACAAAATGCTTTAATTGCCCTTCATTTTTGATGTTGAGACAAAATGCTTTAATTGCCTTCTAGTGTGGCCGTCGGTTGTATGCTTATAATATAAAAGGGTTGTAATACAAAATTTTTATGATCAAGTGAAAGTCATTGATCTACATATTTGTTTTCGGTCTTTTTGATATTATGTGGTTAGTGTGGCCGTCGGTTAATTCTTTTTATCTCTTGTTATACCCTCCACCATATATGGTGAGGGTATATATCAGTTTGTCATTCCGTTTGTAACATGTCGAAAAATAGGTTTAAGACCCCATAAAGTATATATATTCGTGAACCTTATGCAATTTTAAGTCGATTTAGCGATGTCTGTCTGTCTGTATGTCCGTCTGTCAATTTTTACCCATATTATTGAACATCCTCCCAAGCAGTTTGGTATTTAAATTACATAAATTGACAAAACATATTCATATTACAGTTCATGCAAAATTAAGTATATACGTATATCATCTTCAGCCCCTATGGTGGAGAGTATTCAAAGATTCGGCACAGCCGAATTTAGCCCTTTTTTACTTTTTGGTATATACATTATACCGTCGGTTCTTTGCTTATAATGTAAAAGTGGTGTTATGTGACAAGGGTCTTTGGTGGTCATTGATCTACATATTTGTTTTTGTATTAAGAGGAAATTTGCTTGTAATGTAAAAGTGGTGGTTATACAAAATTGTTCTTGTTCGTGATTGGCAAGATTGACAAGGATCTTTTTTGAAATTATGAGTGTTGCCGTCGGTTAATTCTTTTTATCTCTTGTGTGTTTTTTTTTTTCTATTCTTTGGTGGTCATTGATCTACATATTTGTTTTTGTATTAAGAGGAAATTTGCATTAAGTGAAAGTCATTGATCTACATATTTGTTTTTTGTATTAATAGGAAATTTCCATTTTTTCTCTCTTGTGTTTATGTTCTATTTTTGTTTTTATTTTTTTTTTGTGTTTGGTATATACATTCTACATGTACAAGTAGGTCATAAATTAATTATTTATTAATGTGACATTTTCATTAATCTACAAATTTTTATGTTTTAATGAAATTCGAATCTGTTTGTTTTGTTCGGTTTTGTTTCTTGTAATAAAGCGGTAGGTCTTTTTGAAATTATGAGTGTTTTGTTTGTTTGTTTAGTTGGGTATAATAAAAAACAATACTAAAAATTAGTTTTACATGTATTTGGTTTTATTTTACTTTCTTTTGAAATAATTCTTAAATTAAAATCTCATTAAATATTTCTTATAAATTTAAATACGTATAATATAATAATTTCGGTTATTTTTTTTTTTTTTATATAATTAAAAATTTAGATGTTTATGATAGAGATTTATAAGATCGTTGACTGAATTTTCTCTAAATTTATAGATGATGCAACTACATGTATCAGGTCCTTCAGTTCATCTGTCGTCAGACCATATGCAATCCTCAAAATGCTCTCCATGCACTGAATTAAGAATTCTTTTATTCTCATATAATTCGAAATAATCAGCGTTCTTTAAAAAGAAGTGTAAATCTTCTAGACATATAAACTCCTTATATTCATTTGTTCCCGCATTGACATCTTAATCGTCTGAGTCGTTCTTTCTGTCTGAATCCAGAAATTATTATTATTTATTGTACCCTCCGCATTTATAATGTGAATATTTAAACTATTTGACAATACTATGAAAATAAAGTGAGCAATTTATTGTAGTATCTTTAGGATACATTTCACAATATTTTGAAATAAAGAGTGAAGAATTAATCCGTCTTTGAAAAAAAAAGAGAAAACAAATTTATTCCTCTTTTCATATTAGTCCATGCAATTTGTTGTAGTAATTTTAATATATAACAAGAAGTTAATTTAAAATTTAATTCATGTGAAAGTTTTATTCTTAACAAAGTCTTCAAAGAAACAACAACCATGAGCGCTGTATCAAAATCATTAATAAACAAATTTGATGACCTCAACAACAAACCAATTCTCCATATTAAAGATATGGAGGATCTTAAATTATACAAAATATTGAAATCAATTAAAATGCAAACGAAATATGGGGAAAGTATCCAGATTGAGGGAGAAAATTGTGTCATCTTTCTGCCAAAAAGATTTAATGCTATAACTGATGATGAGATAAAGGAGTTATCATCTGGCAATTACTTCATCAAAAAATTACCTACAGTAGACGATAAACACTTGCGATTAGAGTTGGAGTTATTTGATATAAATGAATATATTGTTCCTGAAAGTGGCAAATATCCGCTTTGGAGATGAAATTGTAAATTTGTATTAAACAACGAGAAATAAAAATATTAAAATACATTGAAAACAAAAAGAAAAAAAAAATGCGTTTTTTATTTATTAATAATTTCATACAAAAATTTCAGGCATAAGTGACCACAATTAAATGAATTATATTTTTGATGTCTTCTATAATTGTACACTATATTTGAGCCCAAATATGCTACTAATTCAAGTGGTGGCTGCAAATTTCCAAAGCTATCAAAGTACTCCTTATGATCTTTATTTTTGTAGTATGCTACCCAATGAGTGCCTGCTCCAATTGAAGAATCCAGATTAACAATGCCACATTCTATTCGTCGAGGATGTTTGGGGAGTGAATCTCTCATAAAAATACCTCTAAAGTGTGTGGTAAACTTAATCAAATCGATATCAGTAAGTGGTCTTTTGGGGAGCATCTTAATTAGTTTTTTGACATTTTATCGAATACAAGACCATACCCCTTCTTATATGGTTTAAGATAAAGACCCTTTCCCATTGCTATAGCCTCCATTTTCTTATTATGTCTAGTAGCCTCTTCGAGTTGTTTCTTAGCATCTTTTGCAGCATTAATAGCTTTAACAATAGCTGCTCCACCAGATGACAGACCACCTAAGGTCCCTAAAGCAGTTAGTATTGGCACTAATGGTAAGAACCCTCCAACTTTTGGTACATTGATAATGCGAGGTATAACAACTTTTGGTTTTTTTCCTTTCAGCGATTTATTTAAAACTTTACGAGCAATTTTAATTGCGTCATTTATATCTTTAGGGTTTTCTTTCTTTAAAGTTGCCGTAGCCATTCGTATTGCTGTGCCAAAAATTTTCTTTCCAAATTTATTTTTTGACTTTAGACCCATGCCGAGTTTGACTTTAGCCTTCATGGCGTTAGTTATAAAATATGAGTTTGTTTTTTCTCCAATACTGCTGTCTTTCGATAAAACTTGTTCCCAGGCTCGATTTTCAAGTATTTTATCTGCTTGGTGTCGCTTACTGATTTCCTTATTTTGAGAGTAAGCAATATCGTGCTCTCTGCAAGCAGCATCCAACGGATTTATCCCCTTATCACCCCTCTTTAAACGTTTTTCTAGCTTAGTACCTGGTCCACAAAATTCATAACCCGGTAAATGAAGTTCAAAAGGTAGAGAATTTATTACTTTATCTACTAATCCACTCCCAGTGACAGAATGCATATGATTGATAATTCTATGATATTGTTAGACCTATTTATATAATCTGGAAACTAATTAAAAGGGAAATTTAAAACTTTGGTTTTAGTTGTTAAAATGCGGTTGACCAAACAACATAAAAATATAGTTGTTAGGAATGTTGATTCCTCAACAAGTACAGATATGAGAAGAAAACACAGTTCTCTATTGCCAAATTCTATAAGAGCACTTATAGTGGGACCTTCGAACTGTGGAAAGACTAATGTAATGATTAGTTTGATTGAAAGTCCTAATGGATTAAAATTCGAAAACATCTATTTATATTCGAAATCATTATTTCAACCTAAATATGAGTACTTAAATAAACTCATATCAACGATTAAAGGAATGGGTTAGTTTACATTTTCTAACAATGAAAGTGTTATTCCACCAGATGAAGCTAAAAATAACTCAATAATTATATTTGATGACGTTGCATGTGAAAATCAAAATAATATACGTGCATACTTTTGTATGGGTCGTCACAAAAATGTGGATTCATTTTACTTGTGTCAAACTTATACCCGAATACCTAAACATTTGATACGAGATAATGCCAATATGATTATAATGTTTAAGCAGGATGAAATGAATATGAAACACGTCTATAGTGATCATGTTGGAACGGATATGTCCTTTGAACAATTTCGTAAAATATGTCAAGAATGTTGGAGAGAAAACTATGGATTTTTAACAATATGTAAAGATGATAACTTAAATGCTGGTCGATATAGAGACATTTAATGTTTTCATTGAAATATAAGGATGTTGGAATAAAATGATGATATTAGTAAAGTTTGACCTCTTGAATCGATAGGATTAACAAATTAAAAACATTTAAATAATTACATCCTTTTATGAATTCAGCTGATTCCAAATAAGCTTGCTACATTTTCTGATCTGTTCCTGGTCTGTTTCTGATCTGTTCCTGGTCTGTTGCTGATCTGTTCCTGGTCTGTTTCTGATCTATTCCTGGTCTGTTCCTGGTCTGTTTCTGATCTGTTTCTGATCTGTTTCTGATATATTCCTGATCTGTTCCTGGTCTGTTTCTGATCTGTTCCTGGTCTGTTGCTGATCTGTTCCTGGTCTGTTTCTGATCTATTCCTGGTCTGATATGACTGAAGTGTTGGAGGAACTGGTCAAGGTAAGAAATGCTTTGAAGAAGAAATTTCGAAGCATAAAAATGGGTGAAGCTAATACTCATGAAAGACTACAAAAAACATTTAAGCCCATAACTAACCCGCTGAAAGAATTTATAAATAATTCTTCTAAAGAAAAGAGAATTTCTAAAGATGAAAAAGAAGAAATTAAAAATGAAATAAAAAATGAAATAGAAAATGAGACGAGTTTATCGTTTAGAAAATTACCAATGAAACTGGGGACAAGTACCCCAAAGAAAGATTTTACGAGTGATGAATACAAAACAATTGATGAAAATGATGATGATGATGATATTTACTATCAAACTGAATCCCCCGCTGATGTTACAAACGATACAATAATAAACTCACTCGATTTATCGCATTTAGCTCGAAAAAATGAACTGGAAACGCTTTATGGTCCTCACAAAGATTCGAATGGTGAGTGGAAATTTGGGAATAGCTACATTAAGTTGAGTGATGATAAAATTATGCTAGGAAATCAAAATTGGTTGCTAACACCAGGTTTGGTTCAGTTAATGTTTTATAAAACTCCAAAAAATTATGATAAAACAGAATTGGAGATTTACAAAAAGATTTTAATGGAGACAAATGCTCACAAAAGAGACTATAAATCAGACGGACAAATTAAAGGGACAAGGGCCAACAAATATGTAAACATTATCAGCAAATTATTTAAAAATGACAAAACAGGAAGTGGTCTAATGAAATTAAATTCTAATAAACCTAATTATGTATATTGGAATGATCCGAATGAATTAGTTGACCGCCTCAGATTATTAATCGCCTCTCAAGCTGCTGGTCATAACAATCATAACAATGAAATTGTTTCTATTATCGAAGAACTGCAGGAAGCTGATATAATATTATAATATATATAAAGTTTTGTGAGTTAAGGATATATATTGAAAATTTCTGTCGACAAGTTCGGACACTATTACAATTCTAAGCTGAACTATAATAATATAATAAGAAAGAATGATTCGAAAATATTTGGCCCCATTTTGGATAGCGTGAAGAACTTTAATATCCAAAACAAAAGAATTAAAAATGTTGCGAGCCCTGTGGAAGAAAACGACGCCGTCACAAAAGACTTTCTACTCTTACAAGTCAACAAAATGCAGACAGACATACTTTTGAATATAGATAAAAATAATGATGTAGTATATAAGAAAATTTCTAATAAAATCATAATCAAAAATCGTACTTTGACAGAGAACTTGAGTTGTTGCGTCAACGAATTAAACTTTTGCAGAGTTTACTACTAAAATTGATGCCGAGGGAAGATGTGTTACATATGATGTCTAACACTGATAACATAATAAACTAATATATGTTGTCGATAATGAATACAAAGATAATTCTGGTAAAAGAGTTGCATAAACAGGCTCGAAAAAATTTTAAGCGTCGAAGAGTTGTAATGAAAGGCATTGATGATTTATGGCAAGCAGATCTAGTTGAAATGGGTAATTATTCATCGGATAACAAGGACTATCGTTATCTGCTAACGGTCATTGATACGTTTTCAAAATATGCTTGGGCAGCACCTCTCAAATCTAAAAGTTCATCGGATGTTTGCAAAGCAATGGCAAATATATTGAATTTGGGTCGTGTGCCAAAAAATTTACATACTGATGATGGCAAAATAAAAACTTTTGTAAATTGATGAAAAAGCATAATATTAATCACTACTCAACGTATAGTGTAATGAAAGCGTCTATTGTTGAACGATTCAATAGAACTCTTAAAGGTATGATGTGGAAGGAATTTAGCTACAACGGATCATATCATTGGATTGATTTATATAAAGATTTAATTGATGAGTACAATCACAAGATTCATCGTACCATAAAAATGGCACCCATTAATGTTAATTCTACGAATGAGAAAATGTTACTAGACACAGTGTATAATCACTTGAAAATGTACAAAATCTCAAAATTTCATGTTGGAGATTCGGTACGCATCAGCAAATATAAGCATATTTTTGAAAAGGGATACACACCTAACTGGACAACAGAAATTTTTAAAATCAAATCTATAAACAACACTTATCCAGCAACAAATATTTTGGTGGATTACGAGGGAAATAGAATTAAAGGTGCCTTCTATGATGAAGAACTCTCAAAAACTCGACTGCCTAATACATATCTTGTTGAAAAAGTTATTAAAACTAAAGATAATAAAGTATTCGTGAAATGGTTGGGTTTTTCAAATCAGCATAATTCTTGGATAAATAAAAATGATATTTTGTAATGTGTGTGTGTGTGATTACTTTTACGACTTAAAAATTAAGTATAAAAGGATTAAATGTTTTCTCCACTTTTTTTAGTTGAATAAAAAAATTTAGCTTGATAATACATTATATTTATATATTAGCAGGAGGAGAATGGATAAGATTTTTAAGAGCTCTGAGATTAAATATGAAAAACTAAAGTATTTTAATTATTGTGGTAGTAATGATCACAATGAAAATAAATGTAATCAGAAGAAAGATGATAATAAAGTTAAGAAATGAGAATCTTCTGGAAAGAATGTTAAAATTGATATATATATATATATATATATATAGGTATATACTACATGTACTTTAAGTATTGATATAAAATTATCTAAAATAAAGAAAAAAGCAACCCTTTAAAAAAACAATATTTTGTTTTATTTCCTACATTAGCCATTTGGTAAGCAAAATGTCAATTACACTAACATTGAGCGGAAACTCCTCAAATTTATCAGCAAATTACTTTCCTCCAATAAATTTAAACGGCGATTACGAGTGTGCTCTCGTAGATTTTCACACATACAACAGCATACCAAATGTGGACAAATACAATAATTTGTTTCACATTGGTAGTAAAATTATTACAATACCTATTGGATCCTATGAGCTGAATGATATTGTTGATTTCATAAAGGGGGAATATGAGAAAGATGGGTTGGGGAAGAAGAAAATTATTATAGAAGCTAATAACAATACAATGCAAGTCAAATTGTATAGTTCCGAAGATTCGATATACTTTAACAAGAAGAATTCGATAGGAAAATTGTTTGGTTTCAATAAGAATGTCCTCTCTCCTAATGTCCCCCATTTCTCCAGTAAATATTTTTAAGGTAAATCTCTTGCGGATAGAATGTAATATTGTGGTAAACACATATATAAACAATTCTCATGCACATACATTACACGAATTTGCAATAAATGTTCCACCTGGCTATAAAATGGATGAAATACCTACAAATCTCATCTATTTGCCAGTGAATTCCAAAGAAGTAAGTTCACTAACACTACGGATAGTTGATCAAGACGGTGATTTAATTAATTTTCGAGGAGAAGAAATTACTATTCGATTACATTTAAGGCCAAGAAAATAATGATAATTTACAACAAAGAAATTATCTCAAATAGCATTCCTTATACCACATTGTTATCCCCAAAATCCATATTATTGCCATCAGTCAAACCAAAATTAGCGTCCACGCTGTTCTCATCTTCACATTCAGCCAACAATTTAACAGAATCAAATAGAAATTTTCTCAAATCATTGAATTTCCAATTGAATAAGCAACACCAAAGAGAATGAGATCAATAATTAATGTTTTGGATAAACCCTTATCGGATGAAAGCATTATAAAAAAAGATTATCACACTTATACTCCATACTTGCAATCATTTAAAAATAACGATGAAATAAGAATATCAATACAAAATCAGGATTTGTATGTTTTGCCGAGTGAAAGTTTTATTTACATTGAAGGTTTAGTAGAAGAAGAAAGCGGCGATAGTAAAAAAGTTGTAGCATCTTCTGCTTTCAGATTGAAAAATAATTTTGTTGCTCATCTATTTGATGAAATTCGTTATGAGCTAAATGGCATTGAAATTGATCGCACAAGACACCTAGGAGTTTCAACTAATATTAAAAATTATGTTTCTTTGATGGCAACGGACGGTGCTCTCATGGAAAATGCTGCTTGGAGTAAAGTAGATGACCTAAATGTAATAAATGGACACTTTAACTTTTATGTACCATTAAAAATATTATTGGGATTTGCTGAAGACTTTAATAAAATTATTTTAAATTCCAAACATGAATTGATATTACTTCGTAGCAAAAGTGATGATGATCTCGTATATTCAACAGCATCTGTTCAAAAACCAAAAATTACTATTAAGAATATTTCATGGAGGATACCACATGTACAGCTTTCTGACTTGAGTAAAATAAATATGATAAAAATTATACAAAATGGAACAAATTTACCAATAGCATTCCGCAGTTGGGACTGTCATTTTAATCCTCAATTATCAAGCGGAACTAATCACATTTGGAATGTTAAATTATCTGCAAATAGGGAACGACCTCGCTTCGTTTTGATAGCATTCCTGCGTGAGAATAAATTTATTAATTGTGATTTAACCAACATCAAAGTTCACTTAAACTCAGAGTCATATCCTTATGATGATCTAAACATTAAATTTGGGGAAGAACGCTTTGCCATCCTCTATGATATGTATGTCAGATTTCAACAAAACTACTATATGAGAGAACCTCAACCTCTACTCACTTGTCAAGAATTCAAAAGTAAAGCTCCTATTACAGTTATTGATGTAAGCCATCAAAATGAAACGGTTGCAAGGGGTCCGATTGATATAAAAATTATGTTTGAGACTGGCATCAATATACCACCAAACTCATCAGCTTACTGCATTCTTATTCATGATCGTTTAATTGAATATACGCCTTTGACAGGACAGGTTCATAAAATTGTTTAAGCAATGGAAATGCCAAAAATAGTTTTTATTGATCTCCAAGGCTTTAGAGCAGATTCTAATAATTTTATTGCCAAAGAAATTGCATTGGTTTTTAACGCTAAGGAGTATATAAATTTCATCATAAAACCCCCCTTCGATTATAGTTATTTATCACCAAAGAATCAAAAACAAGTCAATTGGTTAACAAAAAATCATCATCATCTGCAATGGGAAGATGGATCCGTATCATTCAAGTCTGTGTGCGAATTTGTCAAATCAAACACAGAGGGTTCTTTAATTTTTGTCAAGGGTTTGGAAAAGAAAAAGTGGTTGGAGAATATGCTGCGGAAAAACGTTTTCAATATAGAAAATATCAACTGCTGTAATTTAAGAGAGCCCGATGAAAAATTTCCCGATTGCATCCGTTGTAGTTCTCACAAACATGGAACATGTGAACTGAAAAATGCTCTTTTACTACAAAAATTATTGAACTTTAAAATAAATGAAGGCAATTTTCCATTTTTGTTATCTTTATTAAATATTTAGAAAATACACACTTAAAAACAATGTCTTAAAATTATAAATAAAAATATGTATTCTTAAAATAGAAAACTAAAATACCAGTGTTTTATTTTGCTTAATAATCAAAAAATTTTAAGAGAAAAATACAAAATATTTATTTTTTCAAGAATCAACGGGGTAATCTTAAACTTATTAAATTATATTATTAAAAAAAAAAAAAGAAATTATTAAATTATATTACAAAATATACATCAAATTTAATTAAATGCTATCAAAATACAATGTTTTATTCCCTAATAATTGATGCTATTAAATATTTCATCCTCAGAATCATTCTGGAATTGTACTAAGTCAATATTTACTCCCATAATAGTATTATCTCCATCTTCATCAAAAATATAATTCCTATTGCTACATTTTAGACATTCATTGTCAGGGGTTTTATTATACTGATCATATTCACAATGCCCCCTAGCGACTGTTTGAACCTGATTGTTCATAATTATTCGTTTTTCATCCTTATTACTTAAAACGATCTTATATATATTTATTGTAAAAACATTATGCAATCTAGATGCAAATAAACACATATTATCGCTTACGATTAAATAAGGCAGTTTTATAATCAAACATACAATATTTATTTAAAGCTTGTTGTCAATAGTTTTAATGGAATACATTTTCGATCTAAGACCAACAAATTCAGTCATAATAGTACCATTATTCTCATCTTTCATTTTACCCAAAACTTTTTTATTCACTAACGGTATGTCGTAAGGATTATTAACGGGGTAATCTGAGGTATCAAATTCAGACAACAAATCATTAAGTATATCTTTGTAAAAATCTTCAGTTTTTATTGAATATATAAATGAATCGGTGTCCATATAATTGAGAATTATATTTTGACCATATTTTGACTTCATTATCCTATAATGAAAATCATACATTTTCCATTTAGATAATTCAAGTACGGCAAAACCTATGTATATGGGCTTATCGTATAATATATCAACTTTACCCATCTGAACTGCAAATAAGTCTTCAGAAAACTTTGAAATGCTTTTAAAATTGGGGCGAGAAACAAAATATCTTGCACCTCTACGATTTCTATTTTCACTCTCCCAGTTTCTTGTGATTTTGACATCCACCCTTTTCTAAACATTTTCCATGGTCTTCCCATAAACAGCGTTATTTAAAAGTTTGAAAAAGTCTTTTTCAAATGTATTTTGAGCCTCTGCTCTATGTTGTGTATTTAAGTTTATATATTTCCGAAGCCATGGTGATTGATTGAATTTTATTCCCCTATGATATTTTGTACAAATTAAACCATTTGCAAGGCATTGTTTAAGGTTTCGATAATGAATCAGATATTTTGTTTTATTAGTCAAATCTGCAATAAGTTTTTTGCATTTTGAGTTTCCAACTACTTTATTTTCAGGAGCAAAAGGAAGATCATTATGCAGTTTATGAAGAGAGTGTGGATATTTTAAATCAACTTCTAAAATGTAACCGACAGGAGAAGTATCAGATATTTTATTTGGATTAAATTTCTTTAAATCGTCCTCGCCAAGCCACTCAAATCCCCCAGCTGGAAGATACTGTGACATTGCCCATCCATATAAATTATTTGCATCTAAGTAAGCTAAATATTCAGATGGTTTACTACTATCATAATCATCTAAATATATATTATTGGCTTTGGCATGTCTCTGTGAACATTGTACGAGACCACCCCTTATTCCCTTTTGTATAAACAGATGCATATCTTTATCTGTGAATAATTCTAATTCCTTCTTTGTCGTTTTAAGCATTGCATCCCATGAAAGACCTGGGGCGGTATAATAATGATTTGGATCTAACTTATATATGGATTTGCAAATTTTTCTAAAGTTTTGAAATATATCTGCCAATAAAAGTACATCCGTTTTTAAATACAATTTTGTATAATCTAACATATTTTTACATCTAAAAGTATTCCAAACATTTTTCGCGTGTTCATAATCTTCTTCAGAACATTCTGCGTCAATTAAAACATTAAAAAACTTATCTCGACTGGGAAGCTCAGTTTCATTGAATCTTTCCACAGAATCCATATAAGAGTATGGAAAAACACCTTTTCTCCTAATTAGATTAAAATGATTTTCATCACAGAAATTTTTGCGGACAATATTTAAATCCTCAACACGTAAATTTTTTGCTAGGGAATCTAAACTTGAAGCCATAAATCTGAACGAATCCAGAAATCTTATTTCGAATTTTTCCTTAGTCGAGTTTTCTTGAAAAGGTAGATATATAGATAAAGATATATATAATTCCTTGTTGAGAGGAACTACACGTATATCACTATCTGGAATACTATTTAAATATTTAAAGAACATATGACAATCATATGAAGAAAAGTTGTGAAAAAATACTGGAATAAATTTAGGTTTTCTATATTTTAAATTACAATTATTGTGAGCAGGGCCTCTATACTTGCCAGTAAAATGACAGTGATCTTTAACTTTGGATAAATATATCACCTTTTCACAAATATGACAAATATTAGATGAATTATGAAAAATTATATCATCTTCAGTCATTATTATTTCAACTTCTTTGTAAATATAATTTTTATAAATGTCTTTTAAGTCCTCAACTAAATCTTTAACAAAAACATTAGGTGCATCTTCTCCAAAATAAATTTTAAACTTGTCTAAATTATCATTAAAGCTACATTTTATAAAATAACTAAAAGCACATGGAATATGTCGTTGTATTTTTGTAGTTTTAGTACTAACCTCTTCACTTATGCTACTTAAAATCGATTCAAAGTCCGCATATACTGTAAACGGAACATCTAGTTCCTTATGAGCATTCGAATATTTTAGAACAGCATCAGCTCCTTCTGGCATCCTTGTGCAAACTTTATTGCAAGTTTGTTTATGAAGTGATAAATCTTGTTGACTATATTTGTAAGTAAGGCATGCATTACATACAAATATTTTTCCTTTGTATCCAGTCAAACTGCTTCGAATAAACCTTTTATTTAATAAAAAAGAACAAAAAAAAAGCAAATTTGAAATATTTCTTTTTATAAAGTTTTACATGTATTTTTTATTTTTTTTTTGCTACTAACCTTGAAATATCACTTATAACGATGTAATGCGACCTTTCTTCCTCTATGAGAAGCAGGAGGTTTATATGATATTTCTTCTCCTCCTTCGTTAGATAGTAGGGTCCGACTATATTTTTCTCTTCATATCCGAAGACGTTGACACTTATATCTACATTTTGCCTTTCAAAGTCTTTTAAGCTTTTTAGACTTAATGGAAAGGTGAGGTTTGAAAAGTTTAATTGCAAATTGTTTACAATTATTATGTCGGCAGAAATACTTTTTATGTTGTAGGATTAACATTCCGTTTGTTGACAACGAGACAATTCTTTTTCACAATACAATGAAGCAATTAAACACCATTTGAAGCAGTAGACATCATCGTTCTGGATATTTATAAATGCCCGCTTTCTGACTAATTCCTTTGGCAGAGGTATATATTGTGATCCTCTTATAATATTAACTTCATTCACATTAATATTTAAAAATTTTATGGTAACCAGAGACCATCCACTATCCCTTTCTTGGAACTCAGACATTTTATTTCTAATTTCATCAGTTTGCGAGTCATAGATATTATTCAAGTCATCGCTTAAAGTGACCATTGCCATTTTTGTTGAGTGAGTCATTGTAGCTGCAACCATTTCTTGCTCGCTTATTTTGATATAATCACACACAAGCTCCATATTGAATATAAAGGATATGTGTTTAGCTTGACAATCCTTAAGGAGTTCTATTAAAATAGGTTCCTCTTTTTTGAAAAATTCCTCGGGCATGAGAATTTCATCTTTTTCATTTACTAGCATATAAATTGCTATTCGTTCACTATAATCACTGCTCCTTACAGTGAGTCTAGGGTTAATTGTCTTCATCCCACAATTGCTGCGATGTTGTAGTGTTCACAAGTGTTGGCTATAGCTTAAGCTACTAACTGCTTCATTGCAAGGAACGCAAAATTTTGATGAGGTGGTTGCATGGGTCCTTTCATGCTCCTTCATTGTGGAGCGCTTAAGGAAAAACTTTCCACACTCAACACAATGTTTATTTTTATGTTGAAGCATGTTGTGTTTGGTGTTGAAAGCAGCTTGGCATATCACGCAGAAAAACATTTTGAGCTAGTTTTTTATTTTTTTATTAAAAAAATTTCACACAGTAAAAATAACTTCACACAGAAAAAATAAGTGGAAAAAGTTCTCAGAGATTTTTTTTTTTTTATTAAAAATTTGTTTTAACAAAAATTTTTTTAAAAAGTTCAACAAATTGGAAAAACCGGATGATGAAGTAAGAGATATATTTGTTTTTTCTTTTTTATTTAAAATTTATTTTACAGACAGAAAAAGTTCAACAAACACAAAAAACCGGATAAAGTAATCTACTTATATGATGAAGTAAAGGATACTGAACTTAATTTTCTGATGGGATTTCGTCCAACCATTATTCTACATCTTTATTATTCGTCTCGCTGCCTGCGTCTCATTCGCTAGTGGCAGAGGAGGGTGGGTGTAATAGTTTGTGTTTCATGTATCACGCTATAAATCTCTATCATAAACATCTAAATTTTTTAGATTTTAATTTAAGAATTATTTCAAAAGAAAGTAAAATAAAACCAAATACATGTAAAACTAATTTTTAGTATTGTTTTTTATTATACCCAACTAAACAAACAAACAAAACACTCATAATTTCAAAAAGACCTACCGCTTTATTACAAGAAACAAAACCGAACAAAACAAACAAACAGATTCGAATTTCATTAAAACATAAAAATTTGAAGATTAATAAAAATGTCACATTAATAAATAATTAATTTATGACCTACTTGTACATGTAGAATGTATATACCAAACACAAAAAAAAATAAAAACAAAAATAGAACATAAACACAAGAAAGAAAAAATGGAAATTTCCTATTAATACAAAAAACAAATATGTAGATCAATGACTTTCACTTAATGCAAATTTCCTCTTAATACAAAAACAAATATGTAGATCAATGACCACCAAAGAATAGAAAAAAAAACACACAAGAGATAAAAAGAATTAATCGACGGCAACACTCATAATTTCAAAAAAGATCCTTGTCAATCTTGCCAATCACGAACAAGAAAAATTTTGTATAACCACCACTTTTACATTACAAGCAAATTTCCTCTTAATACAAAAACAAATATGTAGATCAATGACCACCAAAGAATAGAAAAAAAAACACAAAAGATAAAAAGAATTAACCGACGGCAACACTAACAACAAAGACCCTTGTCACATAACACCACTTTTACATTATAAGCAAAGAACCGACGGTATAATGTATATACCAAACACAAAAAAAATAAAAACAAAAATAGAACATAAACACAAGTAAAAAAGGGCTAAGTTCGGCTGTGCCGAATCTTTGAATACCCTCCACCATAGGGGCTGAAGATGATATACGTATATACTTAATTTTGCATGAACTGTAATATGAATATGTTTTGTCAATTTATGTAATTTAAATACCAAACTGCTTGGGAGGATGTTCAATAATCTGGGTAAAAATTGACAGACGGACAGACAGACAGACATCGCTAAATCGACTTAAAATTGCATAAGGTTCACGAATATATATACTTTATGGGGTCTTAAACCTATTTTTCGACATGTTACAAACGGAATGACAAACTGATATATACCCTCACCATATATGGTGGAGGGTATAACAAGAGATAAAAAGAATTAACCGACGGCCACACTAACCACATAATTTCAAAAAGACCAAAAACAAATATGTAGATCAATGACTTTCACTTGATCATAAAAATTTTGTATTACAACCCTATTATATTATAAGCATACAATCGACGGCCACACTAGAAGGCAATTAAAGCATTTTGTCTCAACATCAAAAATGAAGGGCAATTAAAGCATTTTGTGTCAACATCAAAAATAAAGGCAATTAAACCATTTTGTGTCAACATCAAAAATGAAGGGCAATTAAATCAAGTTGCCTCCTTATACAAAAAGCCATTAAATCAAGTTGGTCCCTTATACAAAAAGCCATTAAATCAAGTTGAGTCCCCATAGAAATGAAGGGCAATTAAATCAAGTTGCCTCCTTATGAAAAAGCCATTAAATCAAGTTGTCTCCTTATTTTCCTACTACTCATATCCAATTTTATACTCCTTAATATCTAAATTGATCCGAAAAATGGCAGATCAAATTAGATCCATCAATATATTTGGGGACTTAGAAGGATCTAACTTCATCCGAAAAATGGCAGATCAAATTAGATCCAGCAATTTATTTGGGGATTTAGTAAGATCTAAATTTATCCGAAAAATGTCAGATCGAATTGTATCAGATTAGATCCGACAATATAATATATACGGAATTTAGTTTATTAAAAAACGTATAAAAAATAAAAATTATAAAAACACTTGCCTTTGCCAGGATTTAATCTTGGTCTGCCAGAGTTGTAGTGAGTTAATCATTCAGCAGTGTGTGACTGACTTTAATAGACTACATTTTTCGTATAATTGTGTTATATATTATTATATCTTCACGACTTATATATAATTATATATTGGGAAATTTGGGGAAAATGGGGAAAAATTATACGTATCATGGCTGAATTAATGAGTCTGAATTGATTCTGTATTTATCTGATGTTATATAATTATTTATAACTTTATTGAATATTATACCTAATCATAAGATGAGTAAGAAAAATGTTAAGAAATAATTATAATACGTATTTAAACCAAAAAATATATATAATTTTGTTTTTGTAAATATCATACATAGTTATATGTACCTACATAATAACAAACTAATGTCTTATATGCTATCAAAAATTTATAGGTCTTGCCCCGGAATGGGTTAAAATTTTAAAGTTTTGTAAAAAAAATCTTAATAAAAAAAAAATTATTCACAAAAAAAATTATCTCCCTGACAGGGAGTTAAACCATTGACATGAAACCACATATCTTATTATATCATACATCATATCATATATAATCTAGATGTAGAATTAAATATAAAAATATCTCTTATAAAGGGTGTTCCATGAAGAACGCAATTTTTAAATTTTAAATAAAACACAGATATTTAAAAACAAGTAAAAAAGGGCTAAATTCGGCTGTGCCGAATCTCTGAATACCCTCCACCATAGGGGCTGAAGATGATATACGTATATACTAAATTTTGCATGAACTGTAATATGAATATGTTTTGTCAATTTATGTAACGAACTTTTGTTATTTAGTTTTAATAATGTTATTTATTTAGTTGTAGCAATGTTATTTACAGAGGTCTGCTCTGTTAGCTACTTTAACATTGTTGATTTTTACGTTAACTTAGTTATCAGAGTAACACACATATAAGCTCTAAGAATGTTAATCGAACAATAAGAAGACTTAATAACATTTTTACTTACTTAACAGAAATTGTACAAATTTGTATGGAAAATTTAGAGGTACCTTCACATTTTCACTCATAACTTTTGAACCGCTTAACCGATTTTGCTCATTTTAAATACCAAACTGCTCGGGAGGATGTTCAATAATCTGGGTAAAAATAGGCACCCCCGCTTGCGTCTTCGCGTCGTGATAGCCATTTCAACAGACAGACAGACAGACAGACGGACATCACTAAATCGACTTAAAATTGCATAAGGATCACGAATATATATACTTTATGGGGTCTTAAACCTATATTTCGACATGTTACAAACGGAATGACAAACTGATATATACCCTCACCATATATGGTGGAGGGTATAAAAAATCGTGAAACATTATTATATCGTAAAGTAGACAGAATGAGGTTATGTATGGAACAATATATCGTGCAGATGGCCGCCGCGGCTTTGCTGGCATGCACGCGATCTTTTAATGAAATTTTCAATAACCGTTTTGCATGAATGCTGCGGTATTTCATTAATGCAGCGTCCAATTTCCTCTTTTAAGGCTTGAGTCGTCGTCGGCTTATTCGCGTAAACCATCGACTTCAAAAAACCCCAAAGAAAAAAATCTAATGGTGTTAAATCGCACGATCTAGGCGGCCAATTCTGATCTCCAAAACGCGAAATAACACGACCGGGAAATGACTGATGCAGCAATTGAATTGTTTCTCTGGCTGTATGACATGTGGCGCCGTCTTGTTGGAACCACATGCCCTCCACATTCATGTCTTCAATTCTAGGCTAGAAAAAACTGGTTATCATTTCACGATACCGAACACCATTGACTGTTTGCGCTTGACCTGCCTCATTTTCATAAAAAAAAGGTCCAATGATTCCTCCAGCCCAAAAACCACACCACACAGTGACACGTTGAGGATGCATTTGCTTCTCGTGAATCACTCGAGGATTTTCCTCACCCCAAATGCGACAATTCTGCCTATTAACGAAGCCATCAAGATGAAAATGGGCCTCGTCACTGAAGATGATTTTATCGGCAAAATCAGCATTTTCATGTTGTCTCTCCAATACCCAATTAACGAACTCCCTTCGCTGTCCATGGTCAGATGGCTTCAGTTCCTGAGTCAATTGAACTTTGTATGCATGAAGATGCAAATCTTTCGTCAAAATTCGCTGCAAAGTGGATTTGGAGACACCAATTTGCTGAGCTCGGTGTCGAATTGAGGTGGATGGAGTTTGAGCGACATCATCACATACAGCTGCGACATTTTCGGTCGATCGACCTGGTCGATGGCGCGTTGTTGTCTTTACATCACTAACAGACCCAGTTTCGGCAAATTTATCCATTAATCTCTTTACAGTTGACTGTTTTGGAGAATTATTGTGACCCCAAAATGATCGCAATTTGCGAACTGTAGCCGCAAAACTTTATCCATTTTGGTAAAACAATTTCACAATGAGAATGCGTTGTTCATTCGTGTAGCGCTCTATTTTTACTAACCTCGTACCTTCTACTAGCAAACAATAACAATTGTTCAAATGTCAAACAATGACACTTCAGTTAGTGAATGATTATCCGTACAAATGAGCTATTTCCATCTATTTATAGAATTACCCTTTGGCAACCATCTTCGATTTTCGAAGCACAAATTGACAGGGTTGCTATTGCAAATGTTAATGTTTCCATTTCTGGTAACCAATTGGGAATCTGTCACAACATATTTGAGTGTTGTTTATTTTATTAGTTTATAAATTACATCGTATTCGTTAGTATCATTAAAAAAATTATGATCTTGAGCCTGATTAAATTAAAAATATATAATTAAAACAGAAAGATCAAATAATATTCAAAATTTACATACAAAAACATAGGGCACTATGTAATTTATAAACTAATATAAAAAACAACACTCAAATATGTTGCGACAGATTCCCAATTCGTTCCCAGAAATGGAAACATTAACAATTGGAATGGCAACCCTGTCAATTTGTGCTTCGAGAATCGAGGATGATTGCCAAAGGGTATTTCTATAAATAGATGGAAAAAGCTCATTTGTATTTCACTAACTGAAAAATGTAATTTCACATAGTCATTTTGCTTAGAGTGTGTGATATAAATGCCTGTTCATAACCATGAGTTATTTGTGTTGGGTGGTTCAGAAGGTGGCTGAAGAGGACCTGGTCGCTCGGGTCGAAAGTGTGCACTCCCTCTAGCGCTGATCCTTACAATTTTTTCCATTTAATAAAAAAATTAGTGTTTACTATTCGTTAGTATCATTAAAAAAATTATCTTGAGCCTGATAAAATTAAAACTATATAATTAAAACAGATAGATCAAATAATGTTCAAAAATTTATAATATCTCTTATATCTAAAAATATTTCTTATCTTAGACCGTATATAATTATACCTTATACCAGATTAAAATTATTTTTTATAATCTACCATATATTATTACATCTCAAATATTAGATAGCATATATGATTTTTTTATGGTTCTGTATAAGCCATATAAATTATATATGGATCTGCATAACTCATATATAAGTAAATATGGTCCCGTGTAAGCTATAGGAAATTATACATATTGATATAATATATACCATATCTTATCATATAAATCATATCCAATTTTATAAAGATCAATACATAACTAGATGTGGTTATATATGGCATAATATAAGGTGTTTTAAAAAAAATTAATGATAGGCCACATATGATTATATCTAAACTTTTTTACTCGGGTACATTTTTTTAGTTTAATTTTTATTAATTCACATTGCTAGCGAAGTCCCCAGATGCAAATGGTTCCAAAATTACCTTATTGGAACAAATATTTTATATTTTTTTTTCATGTTTCTAGTCAAAAAAAGGGCAAACCGCCAAATAGGAGACGTTCCCAATCCTCGTATAAATTTCCCAGAATAGGGTGTTGTCAGTAGTTAGCCCATACTCCAAGAGACAGGTAAATAAAGTTTCAGGTTTCTAGCCAAAGGGGTTTGTATATTCCCGGGGTTTGTACTAACCCTTTGGATTTCCAAAAATTTTGCATTACTAGTTAAAGTATGGGCTAAGACTAGCGTATATATATTTCAAATTTTAGATTTCTATCCAAAGGAGTTTGTCTAGGTCGTCAAGGGGAGACTTGTCTTTCTTATGCTCCTCACCGTAGGATTTTTAAAAAATCTCGTCTTTGTTAAAATATGTGTTACTGGAGCCGAAATAAAGCAATTTAAAAAAAATTGTGTGCATGTAAGGTGCCACTTTCTTAATTTCATTCCGTCCCCTATTTTGATGCCTTAAGGATGTGTTATCAGATGCTGTTCCAAATTTTATTTTGCAAAAGGTGCGGAGGAATATAACTATTAAAAACTTGGGTTACATTGAGTACGCCGCCCCGTTTTTGCAACCCGCCCTCTTTATTGACAGTGCATAAAATTATTGTTATAAAACGACGTGCTTGTCTCTGCTCAAATACATTCAGAAGCAGCCGTCCCAATTCCTCCATTTTTGACTCAATGCTAAAAAGTGTTGTGTAAAATCTCAAATAGGTTTAACATGAGATGAAGAAAACCAATATAAAGCTTGAAAATGTTGCAATTGACAATGCTTCAATAAGTTTTACATGCGAAAAATAAAGAAATTTAAAATATTTGTCTGTATGAGAGCTGCCATCCCCATTGCTTCTATGACGCAAAATAGTCGACAAAAGTGGTGACTTGTAGACACTTGACCCTAGGCTTCCTGCAGGGTAGTTAACGAAGACTAAAAAACATTGTCACTTATCTAGTCGTCAATGTTGTATAAAACACGACACAATAGATGCAAATGTCGTCCGTCGGTCTTCTAGTGGTCAATGTAGCTTAAAACACGACAAAATACGGTCTCTCATTTTGTCCTCAATTTAGTTTTATTGACAAGTTGAGGAATATGTCGCTAATAATCAAATATGTCATTAATAAAGTTCAAAACACGACAAAATACACGATCTTGTTGCCAAACTTGTCGTCAACAGTAATTTATAGACGACTTATTCTAAAATGTCTTGAAGACATCCTTGACGACAATTTCATGTAAGTCTATCTGGTCAACAGAGGAACTTTTATCGTTGTGTGTGTTAGTTTGCACAGGTAACTTGTGTAGTCTATTTACCGCATTAGATAAGTTACCGCTCTAAGAATTACTAAATATGAAACAGGGATGGTAAACATGGTACATTTGTACATTTTGACCTTTGTTGGTACCGTGGTACTACCGCGACTCAAATGGTACAATTTCAAGTCTCTATTTTTTTTTTATTTCGATATGGCAACATCAACTTTGTTGATGTCATTGTAGGATTTTTATTTATTTATTTTGGTTCTTCTATATCTACACTTTCATACAATTGAACCTGTCATTTCGAAAAGGGCATGAGTCACACTTTTTCCAAATATCACTTTTTGGCGCCATTTAGTTCATTAAAGAGCTTTACGTATTCTCTGTGGAAATGGAAGATCTTCAAGTGCAACAAACCACCTTATATGGCCCTCGAAATCTAAGGTCTGTATGAAAAGGGTATGAGTCCGGATGAAACAAAATGCTGATGTATATCGACTAATTTTTAAATCGAATCAAATAATCAAACCAAAAAAACTTTCTTTTCTTTCCCAAGTGTCACATTTCACATTTTCCAAGTCTCCACCAGGTCTTGTTACAACACGAGAATCTATAGATTGTTTAATCAAATCCTGCGTATGCCGGCAAAGTGACAATCAATGAAAATAAATTACCAGATTTGAAAAAAAACTAGAAAAACACTTTCCAGAGAAGTACCAAAAATTTCTATACAGAGATTTTTGCAAGGCCAACAACTTCAGCTTATAAATAATAAGAAGAAAATCATGATGGTTAAACAACATTTCTTCGGAAAATCTTTTGTTTTGCGATTATTTCTAAGAGGTCATTTCGAAAAGGGCATAAGTCCAAAAATTTCAACCACCAAAATCTCTATGATACATGCTTTTTTAAAATAAATAAATGGCAGAAAAATTATGTATGCTTTTATTTATTTATTTCAATAATCAGTTTCTTAACCAGCATAGACTTTTTCAGAACAAATACTTATTTTGTTAATCCTGAAAAGTGTTAATGTATTTTATATATTATACAGTGTTATGTTAAATTTGCTAAGTGTATGAATTTGTTAATACTTGTTGCAGCCAACTTCACGTATGTTTTAATTTAAGCGGTGTATGATAAAAAGTTCATAAGTTCAATAAATTTTTAAAACACATTAAGCCATAATAACTGCAACAAACGTTTTTTAAAAAGTTTGTGTACGTCGTTTGTGATGCAGAAAAAGGAGGAAGGGTTAGTTTTTTTATTTTATAAAACTGAATTACAAAATATGTACTTCTTAAGGCCAAGCATGCAGGTGAAACCGTATATAATACCATTGCGTGAGGAATGGATAATACAATTTCCTTGGCTGGAAAAGGAAAAGGGGGGACAGAGCAAAAAGTGTGAGCTATGTAATATCCCAATAATGGGTAGTCTTGCACACTTAAAGAGACATGCTTTACGGGAAAGCCACACAAAAAAGATAAATGCAATAATTTTTTGACCAATATCACCAAATGTCCTGTTGCAGATTCAGCCAATAAGTTAGAAATAATGCTAAGTGCTTTTGTAGCCGAACATAATATACCTTTTACCATATTGGACCACCTCAATCACATAATAAAAGACGGAATACTACGAAAACACAATTAAATCGTTAAATACACTAAATAATACGGTTGGCATTACTACTGGTAATTGTGCTGAAATGATGGGATCGGTTAACGGTATATGCCACATACTAAATTTGGCATACTTAGCTGCTTCAACATTTGGTATCCCAGACGAAATCGACAAATTTATGAAGGATTTAAATTACCATTTTTGTAATAGTTCAAACCGAAGAGAAGATTTTATAAAATTTAGGGAATATATTGGAACAGACATCCATATAATATTCAAATATGCATCTACAAGATGGTTATCGCGACAGGAGGATTTTAGAGCAGTGGGAGCCACTTAATTATTACTTTAATTTAATTAATTTTGAAGCTGATTCAAAAAATGAAAGATTAAAGTTTATTTCATCAGGACCTCAAAATCCTGTCTTTAAATTATTCTTTATATTTCTTCAGTACATATTAAAAATAATAAACTTGGTAAATTTGGAAATGCAGTCAGAGGATGCCCGTAAGCATATATTTTTACCAAGGTTAACATTTTTATTTCGCCAAGAAGACCGACACTTCTTAAACAAAGAAATTTTGGATAAATTTGATGTATCAATTTTGAACCTGTCAGAAAATAATGAAGTTTATTGTGGTACAGAGGTTGATGTTTACGTTTCAACAAATATAATTGACATTGAAACTATGAACAAATTTAAAGAAAATGCTAAAGATTTTTAGAAAATTTTGCTATGTTTTACGATCAAAAGTAATAATAAAATTTTAAAATGGTTTGATAAGTTTACGCCAGATAATGTTATATCGGGAAAAACAAATTCAATTGTACCTCTTTTTGAGTCAATTAATACTCAATATACAGCATTAGCATTTGTAGTGCAACTTAAATCATATAAAGATGAAAGTATATGCATATTTTGGTCAAAATTAGCTGATTTGAAGAATGAACTAAATGAGCATATTTTCGTAGATATTTCGAAAGTTGTTGCAGAAATCATGTCTATTCCACATTCGTCAGCGAACGTCGAGCGTATCTTTTCTTACCAAAATATAATTAAAACAAGAGAAAGGAATAGACTTACGTACCTCCTTTATCGAGTTTAATTCAAACATAGGATTTATTGAAGTCAACAAATAGTTGTTGCTACAATTTCAAAATTACAAATATTTTTCAAAACCATTGATCTCATGAATTTAAAACACGAATGTGTTTTTTAAATTAAAAAACCCATAAACCATCCCTTATACGAATATATAACAATGTCCCAATAAAAAATTAAAAGTTAAAAATTCAAGTGCTATAAATATTGATTTTATTGTGCTTTAATTTAAGTGATTTTTTACAGTTAAAATCAAGTTCATACAAATAAAAATATTTTTTTATGCCTTTCGTTTATTGTCAATATTTTAAAATAAATTTAAAACATTTGCTCAAATTTACAATTTTTTGTGAAGATTTTTATAAAATCTGAATTTCTGCATTGGATTTTCACAAAAAAGTAAGCCACATTTATTTGGAGCTAAACACTGTCCATACATTATCTTTTTTCTTATTTCAGAAATGTTCTACAAATTTCTACGCTTCTGAATAAAAGAAGGATACATCGAAAAACTCAAAACAACATTCCATATACAAAACTAAAATTATAAAAATGTATGTATGTTATAAAGAGTTAATAAATTTTACCAAATCCAATCAAAACCGTGTTTTTATGGCTTTGCTTAAACTTGAAGTTAGGGTTTGAAAACAAGTGTAATTATTATGTTGTTTGAACTTGAATTGAACTGTGATTTAAGGCTTGAATTAATGTATATTCTCATTGTAATGTTCGACTTGAATTCCAGTGTCCGTTTTGCTGGAATATGACATTGAACTTAAGTATAAATCAAGGCTTGAAATTGGAAAATTTTACTTGAATAACACTTGATTTTGGCTTTAATTCTAGCAAAAATGTTTATTAGGGTATTTTTTTAATATTTATTAAAAGCAGAGATAATATTTTTGTTATGGCCCTGCGGGAAAAGGACCTATCCCAGGACACGTCACATGACCGGTTCATTGTAATAGAGACCGGTCACAGGACCCATCACTTTAACATGGGCTTGTCCTATGAGGGGGTCAATTACCTTCTGTGACATGTCGTGACTTTTAAACCGGTCACGTGATAGGTATTTTAGGAACCGGTGCTTTTTTCACCTATCTCGTGATATGTTTTTTCGGAACCGGTTCAGTTTTCACCTATCCCGGGACAGGTCCCAATTCCCAACTGACCCCTTTTTTCCCGCAGGGGGATAATGAAAAATCAGTACATTATCAACTATGATGTTGGATTTATGTTGTTGTTTTAGATGTTAATTTGTTTTATAAGACTGTTATAAAATATAACAAAATTATTATGCATTTTACTATTGAAATTTAAAAATGTTGGTCCACAAATGCGTAGATTAATACATAATTATTTAATAATATTTGTAACTATAGTCTGAGAGGTAATTATTTTTAAGTTTATTTATTTCAACTGCAGAACAAAATTTATAAATGAAAACTTAAAGATAGCTTAACAAAAAATAACCACTACATATAGAAAACTATAACAAAATTATTTAGCTTTAGCAGCAGAGATTGGATTTACGGTTACACAAATTTTATGTGTTATATTTGGCATTTTATTTTCCATCACTTTGTTTTTTATGGTTTGGTATTTAACGCTCCATCATAATGCGACGTTCATATTCGGCTACACGTAATTTAACGGGTATTACCAAACTTAAATCTTCCATAACAGTGTGCATTTGTGGTTTAGTGGCATTAGACCCAACATTTGAGTTTTGACGTAGAATTGGACGTCGTGATTTTTCTAAAGAAAATCTACGATGTAAAGAGTTTTTACGGGACACGGAAGAACCAAAGGATGTAGAGGATAATGATGACGATGATGTAGTCGTTTGTAAAAACGCTGCCTTAGATGTAGTTTGTGTTACTGTTGTTCCTGCTGATGATGAAATATTATTATTTGAATGTGACCAATCTGTGGTAGTAAAGTTGAGTTGCTGTAGATTCATATCTAATTGGGTAGACCATCTTTTAGAATTTATGGGTGTGGTAAATGGTGTATTTTGTGCAGTGGCCGATTGTTTAAATGAAGCTACATTATTAGTTTTTGTAGTTTTTAAAAGATTAATAAACGTATTACTGTTGTCTGAAGTGAGTTTGTTGAAAAATCGTATACGATCTTTTACAGATTGACAGGGATCATCTTGTTCACTTAAATCAACATTTTGTGAAGAGAAACATGTTGATGAAATATAATTGCTCGTATTATTTATGGCATTATGTATAGAAACATTATTGTCAGTGTTGCTAGCAGTAAATGTTGTTAAGGGTTGTTGTTGGATTTGGCTAGTTCCAATTATGTTAAATTTTAGAATATCACCAAATTGCAATGTTGCTGTAGACTCTTGCAATATTTTCTTAGAACCAAATGTTGCGGTGTATTGCTTTAATGTTTCTTGAAAACTGCTTGTAATTTTTTCATAAGCATCTATATTAATTAATGGCTTTTGGGACTTCTGCTGTTTGTCAGTTGTGGGAATTTGAGATACTGCCAGTGCTTTTTGCGTCGTGTTAGATGGTGTTTGAAATATTGTCGATTTTTGTTCATTTATTTTAATGGTTGATTGATATAATGTTTTTTGATGGTGTACGGATGTTATGTCATCATTAAAAGCTGATCTGCGTTTTGACATTTCCAATGCCTTTTCTCTTATTTCACATGACCAGCTTTTGCGTTTCTTATGCTGTTGTGGTTTACGTTTTGACATTTCCAATGCTTTTGCTCTTAACTCAGATGACCATCTCTGATAAGTGGCATGTAATTTTGGTCGTAATTGCATTTCAATTGATTTTTCTGAATATATTGATTTTGAGGTTTCATTTGAAACTGCCAAATAGTTTACAACAGCTTTTGCTGCCCCAGCTATTGGCAATGCAGCAGTTGTTATATGATTTTCTTTAATAATACTTACTGGCATTGAACACATCCAGTTCGCTGGATTTTGAGGGTTGATAATACTATTAGTCTCTGTTTCATTATGTAAGGTAGAAGCTCTAGGTGGTTTTGGTGGTGGTATTGACATGTCAATGTCGTCAACATCCATACTATCATCGCAAATATCTCTATGCGTTGACATATTGTAAGGGCAAAAAAGAAAATTGTGTGCGGTTAAACTAATTTTAATTGACTTCTTTGATTTGTGACGTTTTATTTTTCACTACAGAAATAAAATTATTTTTTTAAGCGAACGTTTGTATTTTAACACTATTGCGATGATGCGGCCGTCGTTATGGTTGAAATATGTTTAATGAGTTGTTTGGCAAAAAACTTGCAATTTATACTATCATGCTACAGCTTTCCTTTAAATTGTCTTTTATTTTAATCCAGTTGCTACCTGTATACTCACGTTGTTGACCGTTTCATAATCCGTAATATTTTATATTGCCAAGTCATACCTTTTTTTACCTGCTGTTCAGATTTTATTTTAACGCAGTTTTACTCAAGGTCAGTTTTTAATTTTTCAAATATTGCTTTTCCCCTAAGTTGGTTGTAACTTAATTATCCCTGTTCCAGGTTTTATTGTTTAATAAGGTCGCATAAATTTTGTTAATTTTTGGGCAGCTGTATTTTTTTTTTTGAAAAATAAAGCAGCTGTGTTTCTTTGAAAAATTCTTTAGTTTAATGAAATTATATAGATTAGCATAAAATTTTCAACACTTAATAAATCTAACCATAAAAACCAAGTATTTAACCGAGTTAATGTTAGTGTTTTCTTACATCACTTATTCGTTTTGAAAATGAACAAATGTTGTTTATATAATTAGAATCGTTTACTAAATTTCCAGTTTGCAAATATTTATATCTTACCTTAACAAAAAATATTTGTATGAAAATTCATTTGAATAGTTACTAATATATTTTCGTTTTGAAAATGTTAACATTTCGTTAACTTATTAAGGGTATTCACTCTTAGTAGTATATTTACAACCCTTGTATGTTTACAACGATTTTATACTACAAAGCGTGTACGACTTTTTCGTGTATTTACTTTCCGCGTAAACACAGCTATTGTAAATTAATGAATGAGCTGATTTTTGTTTTGTTTTTCATCAATTTGAAAACTTAAAATACCAAAAAGAATTTGAATTAAACAAAAATTCCCATAATTACGGAAAAAGATAAAATTATAAATTTTTTGGAGCAAAATGCAATTAACAAAATTGAATTTGCAGGTTCTGGGTTTGAAGATACGGTATTACTTGTAATAAAAAAAACAATAGCTGCTAAATTTCACTATCTGTCCATCTTTTATTACTTATTTTTTCACGTTTTTGTTTTAAGTTGGGTTTTTCATTATTTTGATCCATTATTCAACTTTATTAAAATAAAGTGACAAGAAAATGAGAAATAAAAAAAATCAAATAATAGTTTTTTCGGCTAAACGATCAGCTTGTTACACTTTTTATTGTATTTTTATTAAAATTTATTGGAATAATAATTTTTGTTTTTTACAAATGAGAATGAAAGGAGTTGAAATATAAAAAATGATTTTGAACAAAATTAAAAATATAATTTTGGAATTTATTGTTGTACAGTAGAATACTGTCGCCACAACTATCCTCCCTCTAATGAATTTCTTCAAAATCAACCGTTGTCTATATATGTTGGCTTAATGCTATCTATTGAAATATTATCTTCTTTGTTTCCAATTTTAACCGTAAAGTATTTTGGTTGTCTTTTAACAACTTCATAAGGGCCACTATGTTTATACGTTTCTTATCCATATATGTGTGCAAGTTCTTAAGTCTTTAAATTGAAATGATTTATATGCTGAATGATTTGAAGTAGGAATTGGACGTAATTTCTCCATATTATATTTGATTTTAGAAAGAAATTTAGATTGAATGTTTTGATTCAAGGAAACATTAAAAAAATCTCCTGGGAGTTTAAGATTTTCACCATACAGGAATTCAGCTGGTGTTCCACGTAAGTCCACTTTAAAAGCTGCTCGCATTCCCAATATCACAGAGGGTAGCGTTTTCGACTATGATGGATTGTCCAGTTTTAAAGTTCTGTGCATTCGTTTGACCATTCTATTTGATTGCGGATGGTACGCAGTTGTGGTAACGTGTCTTATTCCAAAATATAATGCCATTTCATTAAATATTAATGAAGTGAATTGTCGTCGTGATGGGCAACCATATCTTGAAATCCAACCTTAATCAAATTTTTCCATAATGGTCTCTGTAAGCATATTTTCCATGGGAAATGCTTCTGGCCAACGAGAAAACCTATCGACACAAGTAAATATGTATCGATTTCTCTGCCTAGGTGGTAAAGGACCAATCATATCGACATGAATTTCTTCGAAGCGTTTTTGAGGAACTGAAAACTCTGATTGATTAGTTTTTCATGTTTACTTACTTTGTTTCTTTGGCAGCTTTTACAATTTTTAGCCCACAAGGAAATGTCTTTGTTGATTGAGGGCCAAACATATCGTTTTGTTACCATTAAACGAATTTCAGGATGATGTAAGTTGTGAACGTTTTCAAAAATTTGTTGCCTCATAGGTTTTGGAACAAAGGGTCTTAGCTGTTTTAATGACGTGTCACAATATATTTCACATGTTGAATCAGAAATTTTAACTTTTATTATTTTTAGTGATGACGATTTGTCATTTGTTAGTATATCATTAAGTTCTTGATCAATTGTTTGCAATTGTGCCAAAGTTTCAAACCGGATATTTGGTGTATATTTGTTCTGAACTGGGATATATAATCAAGTTGAGGAGTTTGGCGAGGTGTGGCTTTCTCTGGCTTTTGTTTAAATGCAAATATTAGGGGTTTATGATCTGTGAAAAGTGTGAATTGTCTACCTTCCAAAATAAAACGAAAATGTTTAATTCCAGCGAATGCAGCTAGCAGTTCACGATCATAAGCGCTCTAGTTTTGTTCAGTTAGATAAAGTTTGCGAGAAAAGAAAGCTAATGGTTTCCATGAAACACCTTCTTTTTGTTCTAGAACTGCGCCAATGCAAGTTTGACGAGGTGTGGCTTTCTCTGGCTTTTGTTTGAATGCAAATATTAGGGGTTTATGATCTGTGAAAAGTGTGAAAAGTGTCTACCTTCCAAAATAAAACGAAAATGTTTAATTTCAGCGAATGCAGTTGCAGTTCACGATCATAAGCGCTCTAATAATGGTTTCCATGAAACACCTTCTTTTTGTTCTAGAACTGCGCCAATGCCAATGTCAGACGCTTCAACATTTAATGCATTTTCAGCATTAACTTTAGGATATACCAATAACGTGACATTTGCAGAATCTTGTTTGATTTGTTATTATAGTATTATCTTTCTTTTTGGCGTCTTTCAGATATTCATTTAATACGATTTGATAAAGAGCAGCATGTGGCATGAAACATCTATAGAAATTTGTCATGATTGCACTTTATTTGTCATGGGCTTGATACCTTTAGATGTCAGATGAAAGCCCAAAAAATCAATTTCGGAACCTCCAAATATGCATTTGGCGGGATTAATAACGAGACCATGATCTTTTAGCCTTTTAAAGACTAGTTTAAGATGTTGAACATATGTGTTCCGTTTTATTTCTGAATGAAATTAAAATATCGTCTATGTACACATAAACAAAGTCCAAACCACGCCATATGTCATCCATAAATCGCTGAAAACTTTGTGCAGAGTTTTGCCAACCAAAAGGCATTTTAACATATTCGTATAATCTGAACGGAGTTATGATTGCTGTCTTTTTAATATCATAAGGAAACACAGGAATCTGATGATATGCCTTGACTAAGTCTAATTTAGAAAAAAATTTACATTCGGACAAATTTGCACTACAATCAGTTATAAACGGAATTGGATATCTATCTGGTACTGTGATGTTATTTAAAGCACGATAATCACCACAAGGCCTCCATACACCATTTGTTTTTGGTACCATGTGCAAGACACTCGACCAACAACTTTTCGATTGTCGTATGATACCACTTAAATAAAAATGATACCACTTAAATAAAAATAAATATTGAGATTTTTTTTGCTATTTCCAAAAGCTTAGGATCAAGTCTTTTAACTTTTGAATTAATTGGAGGACCTTTTGTTTCAATATAGTGGAATACTTTCGGATCGGATATTACGTCATGAATTGAATTTACGGAGTATAATTGTGGGAATTCTTCTAATAGCTTGTGGTATTCGTTGTCTTTTTGTATAATCCGTATTCCAATTGATGGTTCAGAGGTATAAATGCCTGCTATTGAATGGAGGGTTTTTCCATCTATTAGTCGGCAATTTTTTAAATGAGGTAAACGATTGTAATGTAACAGGAAATCTGAACCTGGAATGGGCTTACTGACCTCAGCTACTATAAAATTCCAAATTAACTTTCTTCTAAAACCAAAATCTAATTCAAATGGAGTGGTACAACGCGATGCGTTATTTCCAAAACGACGATAATACCAACGGTATTTGGAATATTTATTCTCAAATGAAGATGACTTTTGGCTTGAATCGATTTTTGGTTTGGTTAAATTTTCAACCTGCTGCGATAATTGCTTAATTTGAGCTGCTAATTTTCATACAGAAATTTCGTCTCCATACACGTCAAGTTTTTGTCTTATCAGCCATGTATATTGGGCGTTGTTTAAAGGCAGAATAAATTAGATCTGCTTTTTCTGCTAAAACGTCCAAATTGTGTTCAGTTATTGTACAAAGAACAGTACGAACTTGATCTGGCATTTTATCAATAAAAATAGACTTAAGGCCTCGGGACTTAGGTGTTCAAAAGCAAGATTTCTAATTTTCTGCATAAATAGTGATAGTTTGTGGCCTCCCAACCGCTGAGAAGCTCTCGAATTTCGGTCTGATCAGATTTGCCAAAAGTTTTTAATAATATTTCTTTTACTGCAGCATATTGAGATTTGTCACGAGGAGGATTAAATATTATATGGGATATATACTCACAAACAGTTGGATCCATATTTCCTATAACATGCTGAAATTTTGTTTCATAACGTGTAATACCGGTTAATGAAAACACAGACTCGATTTGAGCAAACCATAGTTGAGGATTTTGAGAGCAAAAAGGAGGTAGTTTGTGTAGTGCTGATGCATTTATTTCAAGAGGATGTGCAGCAAAATTTTGTCCTTCCTGTTGTAGAATTATAGGTGGAAATACTTGTGCAGTTTGTTGCTCGTTATTTACGTTAGGACCATGACCTTGGTTATTGCGAGACGTATGTTGTTGTTGTAATAAATATGCCAGTTGTTGTTGAGCCTGGGTATCATTACCTACGATTTCTCCGTCACCTTGATTATTGCGATTTGGAGTATGAAACATGTTCAATGTTTTCCGGGGTCACCAATTTGTTACACTTTTCATTGCATTTTTATTAAAATTTATTGGAATAATAATTGTTGTTTTTCCTTTGAAGTACAAATAAGAATGAAAAGAGTTGAAATATAAAAAATGAATTTTGACAAAATTAAAAATATAATTTTGGAATTTATTGTTGTACAGTAGAATACTGTCGCCAGAAGCTTTTTTAGTCTTGTAAAATGTACAACATGTATTTACTATACCTTTTGGTCTTGTATTTTAACCACAGCCTAGTAAATTTTAGTTCTATACATTTTGTTGTTGTGGTGTAGTAAATGGTAGTACTTTTACTATATCTACAACCTACAAGGTCTACAAGGGTACTTTACTACCAAGAGTGAAAACCCTTATTATTGCTTGGACCCACTTATCATTTTGAGTTAGGAATGAATTATACATATTTATTAGAAATATTCTCTTTCTCATTCCGAATCTTGTATCATATCTATAATATCTAGCACCCAGATCCGTAATTTTAACATTTAGTGAACATTGGTTTGCTGCTTACACCACCTTTTGGCATATACAGCAAATTTTGTATACAGAAATAAAAAAAAATCATTATTGTTTTGCTGCATCAAATTTGCACACAAAAATATATTTCATCATTTTTTTGTTGCATTACGATGTAACTCAAAACAATAATAGAGAAATGGTTTAATATAATAATATTTTTTTTAAAAAGCTGCTAACTTCAAATCCTAAATTTTTCGAGCCATTTGAAACATTAAATACTAAATTTACAGCTTTTGAATTCATATAAAATTTTTATTTACCACATTCACTGAGATCTAATGTATAGATTTAATATTGAACATAAAGATTAATACGACGATTTTTCGACATCAAACTGTCAACAATTTTGTCTACTTCAGGATATACAGACGTTAGAGGCAATACAGAAAGTCTTACTTCGCCAACTGAATTTCCTAAGTTCATTTTGTCATACTTGATATTATTTTATCTAAATATGGAATGAAAAAGACTGATCTGTAATATTCCTTTGGATCATCTGTTTGTAAATTTGAACGGTATTTTTGTGTTTCTCCCCGTGTTGGTAACTCTGGTTCTATACTTATAGCTTAAGATTTCTGTAATCTCCACATACATAACAACAAACTCCTCCTCAGCATTTCTCGGCATCTAATTCCACATATCAATTACTAAATTGATATGTTCATAAGACTTTACTTTAATAAGATTTTCTAACTTCTTAATAAATAATCAGTAATCAATGAGTAATTTTAATTAGAGCATTTAAGGAGGATAAAAGGGTGTACGTGCTAAAGTTGCCAAACAATCCCTAACAAGCCTTGTCTAGCAAGCATAGGGTAACGTGTTCCCACGATCCATGGTAATTCACTCAAAGCCGACTCGTAGATGGTCTTATCTGTTCTTAGACTAAGCTGGCTTTCCTATATTTGCAAGAATAATAAGGAAGAGAGACATTTCTGAATTATGAATAAGATAATTACATTTTCTATATGAAAGTGGCCTCCTCGTGGTATCCTCTGGGGACTGCCCTGACTATCAGGGAGGGAGCGAATTCGGGCGGCCTCGAAATTTCCAGTCAGCCAAAGGATATGTCCCTGAATACTCGTGGGACCAAAAAATGAATACACCTCCTTCTAAAAATAAAAAAAAATCATATGGATGAAGAGAAGAAGAAAGCAGATATTGCTTCGGAAATGAAGGACGCACTACCTCAAACCCCTACTACTGGAAGCATGAAGAATACAAACCCCTCAACTTCCAAGGGTATTACTAGTGCCAGTGACGATGTCACTCAAAATATAGTAAATAAACCAAACCGATTAAATGGTGCTGCGAGGAAGAGAATGAATTTTCTTATCCAAAAAGGTCTCGACAAAAAAAAAGCTCAAGTAAAAGCCCTGGATCCTTTGGAAAAAGAAAAAATTTCTGCGAAGAGGCAATGGTCGACGGAACAAACTCCTCCGGAAGCAACTTCAAAGAAACGCCAGAGGGAGCTGTCAACTAAAGACAATCCTACTACTAAAAAGCAACATAAACAACCTAAATCCAAGAACAAACCTTAATATAAAGATGTGTTGATGGGACAGAAGATAGCCATACTGGCGAAGGACTTTCTAAATACTGTCCTGACTACAGCTCAAATGGATCAATTACTAGATTCCATAATGTACAAAGTGCTAGTAGAAGAAGGAGTGATACCCCAGTTTTTAAATAGCACCTACAAAGCTAGTTTTCTAACCTTGCACTGCAAGAATGAGGCTACGGCGGCGTGGATAAAGAAGCTAGCTCCAAACCTCAAACCATGGGCAACATCATAATTATGGGCTACGGAGGAAGCAAAAGTGCCTCACCCCAAAGTCGTTATTGGCTTTTTCCCCAACGCTGCCAATATGGAGACCGAAGGATTCTATCCTTTGTCCAACGGCAAAACTGTGGGCTCAAGGTGGAGGCGTGGAGACTGCTTCGTAGACTGACACGTAACACGAGTGCTATGCTGGTGATGTCACTCGACCAAATATCTGCGGCAAAATTGGAGGAGAACAGAGGCCAGATCTCATTTAGGTTTGGGCAAATCCAGTTGCACCTAAAAGATGCCGGCAATAACGAAGTGGGAATGATACGGCCGAGGAAGATGCGGCAAAATTCCCACTGCTCCAAAGGAAAACAAACATCCACAACATAAAAATGAAGGTGATACAGGCGAATCTTCAACAGGATAAAGCTGCTTCGGTGGAGATTAGCAGAAGGTATGCCCAAGGCACCTCCCACATTGACCTGATTCAAGAGCCATGGATCAGGTCAGGTGAGATATGTGTGCTCAACATAAAAAAATGTAAGTTGGTTTAGGACACAAGGGCGGAACGGCCAAGAGCCGTCATTTTATTAGATGAAAATATTAATTCTCTTTGATGGTGAAAGCGCTGGTTGCTTACTGTAGAGTACACAACAAGGCATTGATTATTGGATGCCAACTCACACAATGAGGTATGGGGTAGCACTGGTACCAACAAAAAAGGTGAGTCTATACTTGATTATTTACTAATAAATAACATTATGGTAGCAAATAGGGGTAAGGAACCTACATTTATAAATGCAATAAGGAAGGAGGTCATTGATTTGACCCTTGTTACTAATAATATGCAGGATATGATCATGAACTGGAGAGTCTCTAACGAGAACTCATTTTCGGATCATAACCATATCCTTTTTGGTATAAAGAATTGTCGAATGAATAGGTTAACCTATAGGTCTCCGAGGGCTACTGAATGAATCTGACCTCGGAAATAGGCTAGGAAACGATAGGATAACCATAAATAATGTAACGGAGTTAGATGCGGCAGTTGATAATTTGACTGCTGCTATTATCTCCTCCTATGAGGACAACTGTCCGGTGAGGACAAAGACCACAAAGGTAAGATGGTGGAATAGGACACTTGAGGAACTTAGAAAAGTGGCTAGGCAGAAATTTAACAGGGCTAAGAAGAGCAATGACTGGTCAACGTATAAGAGTGCCCTTACTAGATACAACTAGGAACTGAGAAAATCGAAAAGGTTGTCTTGGAAAACCTTCTGTGAGGAGCTGAAGGAGGTACCTGAGACAGCACGTATTCAAAGGGCCTTATCCTCAAGCAAAGAACAAACAATAGGTACTTTAAAGATTGATAATGACAATCAAACAACATCCTTTGGGGAAACCCTGGAGTTACTTCTAAGAACTCATATCCCGGGATGTAGTTTCAAATGGGACGAGTCCACTGTGGACATGACAACGGGAGAAGCGGCAAATATATTGTAGCGGAGCTCCCTCGTAAGACAATATATAACATATGAAAAGGTGGAATGGAGTATAAATTCCTTCAAATCATATAAATCACCAGGGCCTGATGGCATCTTTCTAGCGATGCTAACGAATGGGCCTGAGGCACTGAAAAGGCGATTAGTGCACATTTTTAGAGCTAGCCTTGAGCTTAGCTATATACCAACCAAATGGACGGAGGTTAAGGTAGTGTTTTTTCCAAAGGGTGATAATATACCTGCTAACCTCCCGAAATCTTATCGGGCAATTAGCCTCTCATCTTTTATTCTGAAGACAATGGAGAATATTATAGATCTCTATGTTCGTGATGAACTTCTCTCGAGAAAACCTTTGCCCAGGCTTCAATTTGCCTATCAGAAGGGCAAATCGATGATTATATCCGTCCATAAGCTAACCTCAATGATTGGAAGGGCTATGGAATCTAAAGGTATTGCCCTGTGCTTATTTATGGACATTGAAGGCGCCTTTGATAACGCTAGCTATCAATCTATGGAGAGACCTTTAGTGAAACTTTATTCTGATCCACTGATAACTGGGTGGGTAAACAAGGTACTCTTGGGGAGACAAATTATAGCGAATCTTGGTGACACCATTAGAAGGATCACAACGATAAAAGGATGCCCTCAAGGTGGTCGATTCTAGTAGATGATCTACAAGTTAAACTTAATCGACGATGTTTTACTGCGGTAGGATACGGAGATGACATCACAGTTATAGTGAGTGGTACACATAATGATACGATTGGAGACCAAATACAGAATGCACTTAAATTAACATGGGAATGGTGTGATAATTAAGCACTCTCTATAAATCCTACGAAAACCACAATTGTTCCATTTACTAGAAGAAGGAATTTAAATTTACCAAGTCTGTATATAAAGGACATTGAATTACCATTCAGAGAGGAGGCGAAGTATTTAGGAATAGCCCTGGATAAATCACTCACATGGAATTCTCATCTGGAGACAATAAGAAAAATAGCCGTAAATTTATTTGGGCTAGTAAACATCTCCTAGGCAAATAGTGGGGCTTAAGCCCAAAAATTTTGATGTGGATATATAAACAAATGATTCTCCCCAGCATATTGTAGGGATCGGTCATATGGTGGGAAAAGACAACACAGAAAATAGCTCAGCAGAAGCTATCGAAGATACAAAGACTAGCATGTCTGAACATTACAGGTGCAATGAGTTTGACCCCACCTGCATCACTGGAGGTGATTTTGAACCTGGATCCTTTGCACCTTGCGATACAGGCAGAAGCTATGAAGCAAGCAATTAATTCCACAAACTATTAAAGCTCAAAGAAGATGACCATAAAGGCCATCTGAAGATCCTTAACGAGGCCAGTTCCATAAAGAACATGACACTGTGTAGTGATCAAATAAATCCGGTGATTGAACTAGGAAGAAAATACAAATTTCAAATCCCAACAAGAGAGGACTGGGAACTTGATCCCCCATGGTTAAAGGAAGATGCACAGAAGTGATATACTGACGGATCCAAAACTTCTACGGACCTAGGTGCAGAATTCACATACCTCTAGGCAAAGATTGAACTATATTTACTTCAGAATCCGATATGCTATCTATACAGCAACGACCGAGCTTCTGGAAAGGTATCTTGTAAGAACATATATAAACTTAATGTCGGACAGCCAGGATGTAATAAAGGCCCTGAAAAACTCCATCTATCACCATTGATCAGTGTTAGAATTCCACAAAACCTTCAACCAACTGGCGACCAATAATATGGTAACACTTATTTGGGTACCCGGTCACAGTGAGCATGAAGGCAATCAAATGCTGATGAACAAGCGAGACTAAGTTCGGGACTGCCATTTATAGGCCCGTGTCCTCAATTTGGTTTCACGAAAAAGCACATCACAAATATGATATCGGATCTGATCAAGACGAAATCCATTATATATTGGAACAAACAGAAAACACTGAAGCATTCAAAGAAGTTCTTATCATACAATGAAAAGAGGGGCAGAGAGCCCTTCAGATGAACATACCAAATCTAAGACTCCTATATGGAGCACTCTCAGGACACTATCCATGTAATTACATCCTAAACAAAATGGGACATGATCGAGATACGACATGCACATATTGTATGGAAGATGAGGAGACCATGAAGCATGTAATAGCTAAATGTCCTGCCATTGCATACCTACGATTTTTCACATTTTGCAGACCTGATATCGTGGAGGAACAATACAAGAAACTGTAAGTAAAGAATATTGTACTGCTACTCAAGGCTGCACTGGAGAACAACTGAGGAAAACACTAGAGGGTGAACAATAGATCTACTTGGTCGCGGTGCTGTAGATACAGAATACTCAACCCAACTACATTTCAATAAAAAAACAGCATTTTTATTTAAAGAAAATAGCAATTGTAAATCGAAAAATCACATTTCGAATTTAAAAAATATTAAAATTAAAAAAAATCATTTGGAATTTAAAAATATCAGTTGAAACTAAAAAATATCAAATGCTATTAAAAAAATAGAGTCATTCTATGGACATCACGGAAAATTTGGACATGGATATTCCATGTTCCTGTGATATTTGGTTGGATACTTTTAGCTGCTCAAAGTTGGATATATACCTTATGTTTTAACTGATCTAACTTTTTAAGCAATTATTTTTACAAATCGTGTCCGATATGAAAGCTTTATTCGCGAATTTAAAAAAAAAAAAACATATTTCTATTTAAAAAAAAATGATCAAATTTGAGCCGCGATATACCGTGAACTACATCGCATTTTGAAAAACATAAAACAGCACAGATATCATGGGAACGTGGAATAGCCATGTGCAAATTCTTTGTCAAATCCAAAGACAATCATTTAAAAACGATTAGATTGTTTCCAAAACTTATGAAATTACTCCAAATGTAATTTATAAAATATCAATTGTAATTCCAAAAATTAAACAAATATTTGTTGAATTTCAATATTTTTTTTAATTGCGTTTGGTATTTTTTAATTTAAATAGCTATTCATGCTACCTACATATATGGGTAATTGTAAAGAAAACGACTATCAATACTTAACTGACTTGTCTATATTTTTTGTAACGAAATAAAATTTGTACGGAAGCTGTTTTCCTATATGGACTTCGGCGGAACACGAAATATAGTAATTTTATTTTATGCCCTGCGCTGCTTTTACTTACAAACATATAACATTTTTTAGCTTTTGTTGTGCTTAATATTTTATCAAATTACAAATACAAAAATATCAAATATTTTTTGAAAAATATTTTTGTTCACATTGAAATGAGAAAGCCAAGCATATTTTATTAAAAAATCAATACAAACGTGGAAGTATATTAATAGGTAATGCAGATAACCAGTGGCGGGCCCAGGGAGGGGCTCAGGGGCCCGGAAACCCCAAAATTTCAGAATTATGAGTTTATTTGTATGTCAAAACATAAGTATTTTAAATTTAAAATATTTAATTAATAAGTTAACTTATAAAAGAATTTTTCAAAATGCTGCCAAGTCTTGGAAATTCTTGGCTTTTCTCTTTTTAATGTAAACAAAAATATTTTCAATTGAAATATTTGAAATTTTTGTATTTGTAATTTGATGAAATATTAAAAACAATAAAAGCTAACAAATAAGTTATGTGTTTGTTAGTAAAAATAGATCAGGACATATATTATATATTTGCTATATTTCGTGTTCCGGCGAAGTCCGTACATGAAAACAACTTTCGTACAACTTTCGAAACAACTTTATTTTACAAAAAATAAAGAAGAGTCAGGTAAGTAGGGATAGCCGTTTTCTTTACAAATAGTTATAGATATAGAGATAAAAAAATTATCCAGAAATGTAGACAAAATTGATCAAAAATTACAATTCGAATTAAAAATTAAAAAAAATCAAAAATTCGCAATTGAAACTTAAAAATATCAATTAAAATTAAAAAATACCAAACGCAATTAAAATAATTATTGAAATTAAACAAATATTTATTTAATTTAATTTGGTGATTTTGAATTACAAATGATGCTTTATAAATAATTGTACATTTTGAGTCATAACAAAATTGTTTGAAACAATCTAATCGTTTTTGAAATGGTCTCTGGATTTGAGTAAAAATTTGCACGTTCTTATTATTTTAACATAAAATAATATGTTTTTTACGCAATCTTTTTCGATTTACTTATTCAATAAAATAAAAACTTAAAATGAATTAAATTAGGTAAATTGAGAAGAACTAACCAGATTTTTTATGTTAGAAATGTTTTAAGTATTCGAATAACGAGCTGTACTGATTTGTTTTGATTGTAAGTACATCACTAAAAAAACAGTTCTTACATTAACATTGTTTTGTGATGTGTTTTAATGAGTTCTATTTTCTTTTTGCTATAAAACGATATTTTTTTACATTGGTCATAAGAAAGATAATAATTTCCGATTTGCATAATAGTATTACTTATAAAAACATTACACAATTAACACTAATTTTTCAACAATCACAATTAATTTAGCAATTCTTCTTATGAAATTTAAGTATCCATTTCACAATTTATTATTTTTAATAAAAGTTTTCACAAAGTTTTAATTTACAAACACGAATAACGAAAACAAAACAAAAAATGTCACTAACATACGTTTAAAGTACGTTGCTTTCTACATTAAAATATTTAAAGTTATCAAACGTTTACCAAAGGTATGTTAAGCTAATAATCGTTTTTGTATACAACTTTAAGCAATTTTGCTTTACAATGGTTTACCAAACTTTGTTATTTTTTTTTTTTGCATACGGCCCTAAATGTATACATTAGATCTGTCAATGTGATAAATAAGTTTAAAATAAAAATTTTATATGAATTTGAAAGCTGTAAATTTTGTTTTAAATGCTTCAAAAAGGTCAAAAAATTTAAGCTTTGGAATTACCTGCTCTTAAAAAAAATGTTTGAAAATATAATTTTGGACAATCTGTGGCGCTAAGTCAATCACACAAATAATTTCACATTTTTTTCACTAAAACAAACCTTTTCAAATAACTGCAAATTTTTTAATGTTTTAAAGTTCATTATTTCTTTTATGGCAAATTTCAGTTTTTTAAGTAATAACACTTAGGCCCATTATTATAACTTGCAAACAGCTAAAGTTAGGATGTTAAAGGACAGATTATAACTTTTTCGTTATTATAAGTATACTTTAACCTAAAAGTGACCGATAAGCTAAAGGCAAGTTAACTTTTAACGTAAGGTTTATTCAGTTGAAGTTGCCATATTTTCTGCTCTGTAGTGTGGTTGCCGTGTATTTTTTTGTCCGTTTCGACAATGTAAATTTTTTACAACAAACATTTTTATTTTTTACACAATTCGAAGAAATTTTGTTTTTCCTTTGTATTTTTTGTTTGTTGTAAGTAAATAAATAAATGTACGTCGTTGCCACTACAAAAACAATTTTAATTTGTCAAAAGTAATTGGTTTTTGCTCTGGTAAAGCTATATTTACAAAAAATTTATTTTTATTTTATAAGGAAGTTGTAATAACCAAAAATAGTTAATGCTCACTTTAGCTAAAGTTACCTTTGACTTACACACACCTTAAAGGTAAGTTATAATAATGGGCCTTAGTCAATGATCTACCCAGTAAAAAATAAGAATTCAAAGAACATCTTGCAGAAAAACTTACATGGCATTAGCATAGATCTCATTTAAGTTTCTACCACCAGCCCTTTTTATATGGAGTTTGTCCCATTAGCAATTGGTTCGTTTCATCCAAACTAGAACAGGTTGCTTTAGAACCAGTTCCATTTATATAAACTGGTTTTGGGACAGTGAAATCTTATGTTAAATTTTGACTCAAGGGAATCAGATTTAGAACCTCTTCCATGGCCTTTCCATAGACAGTCATATTTTTTTTTTTAATGGCCAAATTAGTTTTTAATAAAAATATAAAGAAAAGTGAATTTCAAAGGTAAATATAAATATAATTTGAATTAAATATAAAATGAGCAAAAGCAATTACAAAAGACTTGTGAAAAAATCAATCTATAATTTATAAAAATTTTTATTAATAAAATATCCAATTTTCCGAAATATATGCACCTGTTTAAACTTCTTTTCCTTCCTAGTGTGGAAATACAGTAAAAAGTTCCAAAAGTTTAGAATATAATTACTAAAATATACTGGTAAATCTCTGGTTCCAATGTCTACACCTAGTCAATAGTTGTTAAGATTCACAATGACAAGCCCATGTTAAATGTCTACAGCTGAGACCATTGTCTGGGGCATAATTAGTCAGTAGTACTGGTGACAAAGTCAATAGTACAGTTCAAGGTAATTAATCAGTACAGTTCAGGGTAATTAATCAGTACAGTTCAGGGTAATATATGAATCAGTACAGTTCAGGGTAATTAAAAAACACAACACACACAGATGTATATATTTTTAGAGCCCCCCATTTCCCGGTTTTACGGTCTACCGGTCAGACCGGTTTTAAAACCGGCCGGCCGGTGTACCCGGTCTTATACGTGTTTACAAAGTTAAACATGTTGTAGTACTATTTTCAAATGTACGCTTTTGGTACTTTTAATTAAATAATAGAAAAAATCACAATATTCATATAAATTTGGAAAAAAAAACTAGAAAAATTTTTTAAGAATCTGAAAATTTTGTAAAAATCGAAAAAATTTTTTAAAAATTTTATATAAATTGATAATGTTTTAAAAATTCATAAAAAAAATTTAAAATCGAAAAATATAATAAAAATTTGTTTATTTTATAAAAAAAACTAAATTTAGTACATATTCAACAATTTTTTCAAAAATGAAATTTTTTGGAAAAAATTATAAATTTAAAAAATCGATAAATTTTAAAAAAATAGATCAACTTTTTAAAAATCTATAATTTTAAAAAAATCCAAAAATTTTTTCAAAGTTGTTAATGTATTGATAACGCTGTTGTTGTTCTTGACTAATGAGTGTTTATCTACATACGTAGGTAAACACGTGTGTGTAGGATATGCTGTGGAAATTTTCAAAGATAATCAGTATGTAAAATTTAATTTGTAGTATGTTGTTGTTGGCATATGCATAAGCATATGTATATTAGTAGGTGGCCCTTATTGAATAAGGAATGTGATATAAATTTCTTTTTACACAATAACCAATGTCAATAAAATAATTATATAACAATAAGTATACATTCGTACTATGTACATCCTGACGTTGCATTTAGTTAAATAAAACAATCACTTGCATATTGCATTTAACTACAATAACAAAATTCAACACTTACCAAAAATTTAAATATTTTTTTCATCATACAATAGAGGACACCCCAATGCATATGTGCACGTACGTACATCCAGAGATCAGTATCGGTTCTGGCTACCGAATTTGTTGCCAATTGAATAATTGCGGTTACGGCAACCGTCTTCAAAATAAATTATATTTTTAATTGGAGAGCCAATATTAAGTTTTTGAATTTAATATAAATTACTACACCACAACTAATTTTATTTTTCTTTGATATTTTTGATGTTTAATTAAACAATCACTTATAAATTTTGATGGCTAATTTTAAAATTGTTATACCCTTCACCACAGGTGGAAGGGTATATATAAGTTTGTCATTCCGTTTGTAATTTCTACAATATTGATCTTAGACCCTATAAAGTATATATATTCTGGGTCCTTATGAAGAGCGAAGTTGATTTAACGATGTCCGTCTGTCCGTCCGTCTGTGTGTTAAAATGGGTTTTCCGAAGAACCCAGACATGATGAGGACTTGATTGTTTTTTATTTCTATTACATGTGATCCATTTCTGTTTGCTATCAAAAATCAGACAGATCGGCTAATAAATGGCTGAGATATTATCAAAAAACCAGGACTACCTCTAATTTTTTCCGTAAAATCCCTTTGTTTAATATGTATGTAGAATTTTACGCATAACAAACACATCCATGTGTTAAAATTGTTTTCTTTCATCTCCACCTTTTATACACAAACAACACACATACAAAGATTTGTCATTTAAATAAAAACTAAACAAATCTCTAATGAACGAAGACTTTTATATATGTACCTCTATTGACGATGATTTTGTGTGAGCTTCAATAGCTCAGTTGTCTAGACGCTATGTCACAAATACTTTTTTTCTCTAAGGCCGCGGGTTCGAATCCCGATCAATTCACTTTTTTTTTTGTACATTTTTTTTATTATTTTCTTAAGACTTTTTTTTTATTTTTGGTTTTTTTTTTAACATTTAATAATTAATTTATATAAAACTTTATATTAATAATTAAATAATCCATAAATAGGCTAAAAACATCAAACTTTTTATAAAAACCTACTGATACAAACAAAATACAAACGTTTTTATACCCTTCACCACAGGTGGAAGGGTCGCGGGTTCGAATCCCGGTCAATTCACTTTTTTTTTTGTACATATTTTTTATTTTCTTAAGATTTTTGTTTTTTTTAATAACTAATTTAAATAAAATTTTATATTAATAATTAAATAATCCATAAATAGGCTAAAAACATCAAAATTTTTATAAAAACCCTCTGATACAAACAAAATACAAACAGTTTTATATCTATTTTTTGCTCCGATTATATTAAGAAAATTGTATCCATAATTTCCCTTTGAGTGCAACTATTTTAGGTCATAACTTATAAAAATTTATAAAGAAAAATTATAAACTATTTCCCTTCAAATTTTTAAAATTAAGCTAAAGAAATTAAAAATGTTTTTGATAAAAAAGCGAAATAAAATCCCAAATGCAAATTTGCCAGCTAAATCAAACGTTTTTAGAGAAATAAAACACATGCAGTTCTAGTGATTTCTTTTAACGATTTGTTGAAATTATTTTCTTTCACCTCTTCACCTTTTATACACAAACAACAAACACTATTCTAGAGCTGTAATATGACCTATGGATCAGTCTTATATAGCAGAAGGTCGAAAATCTTTAGTATAACATATTTGCTGAAAAACTCGGAAATATCGGTTCAGATACAAAAAAAAACATAAATTATTTTAAATACCTTTTTTCTGGAACCATAAATCCTCCCGAGTCCAAGTTTTATCACCAAACTAAATGGTTAATTTCCTCTTAAAGGCGTCCGTATATAAATCTGTCCATTTCATATATGTCCATATATATAAACTTCAGTTTTTCCCAACCATGGTGAAGGGTATAAAAGATTCGGCATAGCCGAATTTAGCCGCTCTTACTTGGTTTTTCTTACCGTGGTTACTACACATTTTTAGTATGCATATGAAAAAGATACGGTCTTTTTCGGCCCCATTCACGGTGTTTTTCAGTCCTATGTACGGCGCTTTTATGCCGTGGATCATAATGTGTTAAAATTTCGCAGAAATAGTCTAGACGTAGTTCTTTCTTAAAACCGAGAAATATTTTTCAACTTGTGAAACAAAAATATATCGAAACCGGCTCCTGAATTCATAGTCCTTTTCTTTTCATACATTTGTAAGAAATAGCCACCCTCTTTTTCGGTCCCATGTACGGCGTTTTTATGCCGTGGATCATAATGAATTGAAATTTTGCAGAAATGATCTAGACGTAGTTATCACTTAAAACTGAGAAATATTTTTAAATTTGTGGAACAAAAATAATCCGAAACTGCCTCTTGAATTCAGAAAGTCCTTTAATTTTTATACATTTGTATGAAATAACCACGGTCTTTTTCGGTCCCATGTACGGCGTGCGGGTTTTTAAAATATATAAAAATCTTTAACAAAATATAGCAAAAATATAAAAAGTATTAAAAATAAATATATAAAATATATTATAACAATAATGCAATAGTGCAATGAACTTAAATTTGTCGTTGACTTTATGATGGAAAACGTGGTCGTAAGCAAATTTTCGTCGACGAGTTCATATGCAAAAGCTTACTCACAAAAACAAAATGTATACAAAACATTGTATACACATACATACTCATAGCATAAAAAAGATTTTGCGTATGAACTCGTCGAGATAAATTTTCTTATGACCACGTTTTCCTTCATTACTCAGGAACCAAATGAGTCTTCACCTTAAAATTTTGCCACAAATGTAGAGGCCTTAGTTTTTAACATATATTTTTTTCAGAATTTTAAATTGGATTTTAAGATATGGGTCTTTGAAGATTAAACTTAAAAAAATGACCTTTAACCTTTTTATACAAAAAAATTTAGGACGGCATTTTGAAAATAGAAAAATTTTAGGTTGTATAGTTTAGAAGTTTTGGGCGACTTTGTATGGACACTTTTCGATATTTTGAAGTTTTTGCACATTCTCATGTCATATTTCAAAAACCAAAAGGGTTTGGGGTCAAAAGGTTAATGCTTGATAAACACTACCCATTCACAACATTTGTAGCGAATTTCATAAAAATTGGAGATGATAAATCCGAAAGTGACAGTTTTCTGTGCGGTTTGACATGGAATGGCCCCTTACTTCATTGATGAATTTTACAGGCGATGAGCCTCAAAGTAATGTATGGACCCATTAAGTTAGAGGTGATTAAGTTAGTGGTTACTAGGGTGGGAAAAGTAATGTGTCTACAAATAGATTTTAATAAAAAACTTATTTAGAAAAAAAAATTATTAAAAATATTTTAAACGTTATTAAATATAATGAGGTCATGATATGAATCGAACTGGATACTCTACATGCCAGCTATTGACGCTCTTTATGTTTTCGTTCGTGATGTTGAAACGTACATACATTACAATTTTGCTTACAAAAAACAAAAAGCAATGAGTCGAAAAATAGATTTTCAAGAACATTTAGATTATTACTTTACGTTTATAAATCATGCAATACGTTATCAATGATCGGTAACTCATTACTTTATGCTTGCAAATAATACAAAAGCTAACGAGCTACCAAAGTAATGCATGAGTATATCGCACTTATTACCAAAGTTTTGTTGGGATTCATATATGTGTTGTATGGGAAATACTATATGCAGACCTTTATATGTTAAACTAAAGATATGTTTTCGTTTAAGAAAAATTTATGGATTTCATAAAACTTATAGATGTTTATAAAATTTATTGTTTTTTATAAAATTTTGTATTTTTAAAAAAATTTTCGAATTTGTACTAATTTTATGGATTTTTATAAAATTTATGAATTTTTATATATTGATAGATTTTTAAAATTTTTCGAGTTTTAAAATTGATTCGATTTTTAAAATTTTTTTTCGATTTTTGCAAAATGTTTCGATTTTTAAAAAAATTTACTAATTTAAAAAAAAAAAAATTATTTTGATTTTTATAAAATTTTTTTAGTTATTTTTGTTAATTTATATAAGTTGTGGCAATTTTTCTATTGTTTAATTAAAAGTACCAAAAGCGTACATTTTGGAAAAAAAACTACAACCCGGCTAAACGGGTAGACCGGCCTACCCGGTCGACCGGTCTAGACCGTAAACCGGTCGACCGGTCTAACCAAACTTTCGGTAGTAGAATTTTAAAAAAAAATTTTTCAATTTTGATTTTTATAGTTTTATTTTTTTAAATTTATATCAATTGTGGCAATTTTTCTATTGTTTAATTAAAAGTACCAAAAGTAGGCTCTAATAAGTTGTGGAAATTTTTCTATTATTTATATAATAGTACCAAAAGCGTACATTTGGAAAATGTACTACAATACGGTTAAACGGGTAGACCGGTCTACCCGGTCGTTCAGTCGACCGGTCTAGACCGTAAAGACTGGGTAGACCACAAAATCCGGTTAAACCTGTCGTCCGGGTAGACCTCATGTACATTATGCGTATCCATGTACATCAAGATTTCTTGAACATGTTTAATTAGGTTTTAATGAATTCCAGGAATACGTTATATTTAAGCATACATAGACTAATTAATTGATGATTTCATTAGCATTTCAATTATTTTCATTAGCTTTTTTTAAATAATGATAATGATTTTAATTGTTTAATATCATTATTGAATTGTAAAGTTTGTTAAATTCCATTGCAATTAATAATTAATCAATTAAAAAAAATATATTTTATATTGCTCGCTTAGTTTTCGAGATACCTGCTATTTTACAAAATGAAGAATACCTCGAAAAATAAGCAATTTAAACATCGCCCTTTTTTGTAAACAAATGTTTTTTATCAATTGTAAATAAGCATTAGTAAGATTTCATTAGAAGAACAATGCTTATGCCAGAAAATTTCATTACCATTAAATAGTCAAAAAATTTTGTTGACATTAGCATTACTCAACTAATGCTAATAAAATTTCACTGCCAATGAAAAAATCCCAAGTATGTATTTAAGTTTGAGCAGCTGGGTAGCTGAAAAAATCGGATTCAGGTTTTGTTTCCTGCAGCAAGTATTGCAGGGGTATTGATTTGTTTTTTTTGGGGAATACTCAGGAGATGTAACCAGCATAATTTAGGTTTAAGCATTCTCATGTATAACAGGTTTCTGTGTAGAGTGCATTTAGTGCTTTGTCTACAATATTAACAAAACTAAAATCTGTAATGTACTTGTTGTTATAGTTTCATATTTATTATATTCACAAAAGAAAAAAATAAAAAGTTTTAGTTTTGAAAAAAGGAATTTAAAGTTCAGGTGTGGGGTCTTTCAAACAAAAAAAATAAATAATAGATTTACGCACAAACCGTCAAAAAAATAGTCAATGCTTTATTGACTGCTGGAATTTCCTTTCCAGTCAGCAACTATAAGTCAATTAAGGACTCTTGTTGAACTGGAAGCAATTGAAAATGCTGTTACTTCCGCTAACTTAGCCTCAGTTACAACCGATATTACCTCCTTTATGTCCGCTAATTTAACCTCAGTTACAACCGCTGTTGCCTCCGTAACTTACGCTATTTCTTTTGAATGAAATGCTGATATTAATACTACTGTTTCTTCTGCCCTTTCGACCCCAAGTTTTTCCCTGCATCTCGAAAATTTTTGTTTTACTTTTAATCACGTTGTAGTCATGCAAGAAGCGTCTGGCCAAAATTTCAAGTCGCCACGCCCATTCGTTTGGGAGGTAGAGAAAGTTGCTTGTGAGCAACGTTGGGCAATAGTGGTATATAAACCATTTCTTTTTTGTAACTAAAATCGTATTAAGTTTAATTGATTTATTTATTGGACATTGGAGTTTCTGTCTTGCACGCCCTTTTTCTTTATCATATCGCTTTGTATCTTGCGGTTTCCGCTGGAACCTATACTTTTTGGTGTTTTGCGAAGATACGAGATATGTCGCTTTATTATTTTCTGTATTCGATGGCCGACCTCTTTTACTTTGGATAGAACCCGCAGAAGAGGAAGTATATTGCGGAAGTGCATTAGCAATTTCCAGGTGAAATTGTATTAGTGGGATATGTTTCTTGGTTGGAGCAAACGAAGATGTTTTCTATAAAGCAGACACGCATTTGTTACGGATGTTCCTAATCACCAATAAAAGATTCGTATGTACCTCTTTCTTTTGCGGCGGTTGACCTTATACAGCTCCATGAGCATATCTGTTAGGTCAACGCAGGCCTTGGAAGATCAATGTAAGCTTTTTCTTTTCGGTTCCAATGCTTGAAACTGGTTTATTGCTAGTATGCATACTATATTATATTTGGTTTCACATTTCAAGTCAAAATATCCTCTTCACCGTTTTTTGAGTTCGGCATCGGAAAGCAACTGGCAATTGGTTTGGCAATTCAGTTTTTACGTACAGTACCTGTTGTATAACAAACTGCCAATATAATGTCTTATTTTCTCCTTAGACGAGTCCATACAAATCGCTGTTTGCTGTGTGATCAAATCAAAAGCTTGAGTATCAAAAAAGTTAAAGAAATTTTCAACTGGTGTCAAAACGTCATCAATTATCAAGATGTTATCTTTTTTTCAAACAATCTCTCAATTTCTTAGGATCAATTTTTTCAATGTCTTCGTTTGTCAAGTTCTTCTCTTGGGGTCTCATGTCTAAAAGTAAGTAAATTTATTACCACCATTGCCCAAAGTTGCCCACAAGCTACTTGACAACTTTTAAAATTACTCACCTGATGTTTGTTTACAAATGTGTGATTAAACTTCAATGAATATTTTACTTGTAATTTACTAAAAAATATTTCATAAACACATTTTTAATTTTTGTTGTTATTAAAAAAAAAAACACACATTTATAAAAACCTCTTTACAAATTCGCAAAAATGTTTGTATCGACAACCGCACGATGTAATGAAAATAACTTTGCTAATTGACCGACAAATGACCAGGGGTCGAATTACGGCATTCGTGATCGTAATTTTTCGATCAAAATTAGTTTTTTATTTCCAAAAATCAAACATTAGAACGGAATTTTTTCCATCAGGGATGTTGTAGTTTGGCCCCAGATTGGAAATAAAAGTTAAAGTTGGTGTTATCATTATTAGTATTATTGTGGTAACTTTTTTAAGAAACAGTTTTCGAACAATTTCATTCGATCACGAATGCCATAATTCGGCACCTGTTCCTTGCTCAAATTTAAAGTATACAAATAAAGCTTCCGTTATCGATATGGTTCAGCAAACAAAATCCAAAACAACGCTGACCGTTAGTTGTTAAAAATATGAAATTGCTCTCAAGCAACGTTGAGGACGAAAGGGTTAAATAATATTATTTATCAAGAAGTTAAAAAAAAGCAAGAGGCGAGTGTGACATTTCTTATCTCTTGTAGAAACAAATATGCTAAATATTCGAATATGTCTTGTATAATTGATTCCGGTAGGCAAATTAACTTAGTTTCCAGGTCAGTTGTCCATAAGGCAATTCCTATTTCAGAAAATTTATCCCTGAGTGGCTTTGTTGGTATTGAAAATTCTTCTTTGTTAGGTTTAATAATATCGTTAAAAATATTGAATTAATTGTTATTCCTGATAGTGATATTAAAATTCCTATGATCTTGGGTAGGAATTTTATGTCAAAATTTAATGTGAAATTAGTCTGTAAAAGAGATGCGAATAATTTAATAATTTAATGTGCATTGATAACCGAACTGTAAATAAGAAAACAATCAGGGATATCTTTCCACTTCCACTTGTTGAAGACTGCATTGAGTATAAGGCTGATAAAAAATGGTTTTCTGTATTGAATTTGAGAGATAGATTTTTTCACGTAAGTGTTGAAAAGTATTCTATTTCATATACTTCATATGTAATTCCTCATGGGCAGTATGAATTTTTAAAAATGGATTTTGGTTTAAAGAATGCCCCAGCTAATTTTTAAAGATTTGTAAATTAAATATTTCGTGATCTTATTGATTTACACAAAAAAATAATAATTTATATGAATGATATTTTGATAGCATCATCGGACTTTAAAGCCCATGTTAACATATTAACCGAAGTACTTTCACGTGCATTTGAAAAAGGGCTGGAATTTAAATTAAGAATATGCAAATTCGGTTACCAGAATGTGGAATATTTAGGTTACTCCGTTAGTTCCGCAGGAATTAAACCAACAGAAAACTATTTTAATGCAATAAAAAATTTTCCTTTGCCAAAAAATCAAAAAGAATTGCAAACGTGTCTTGGACTCTTTTCGTATTTCCGCAAATTTGTACCATCTTTTTCTATAATTGCTAGACCATTATTATACAAAAAATATATTTTTTCGAAAGATTGCGTAAAAGCTTTTACTGAATTAAAAGAGCGTTTAACGAAAACTCCAATTTTAGAAATACATATATAGTCCCATTAGGGAAACCGAATTACATTGCGATGCAAGTATATATGGATTTGGATCAATATTAATGCAACGTCAAGACGATAAAAAATTTCATCCTGTCGCATTATTTTCAAAGTCAACATTTCCAGCAGAATCACGGTATCATAGTTTCGAATTAGAGACTTTGTCAATTATTTATGCTTTACGACGCTTTCGAGTGTATTTAGAGGAAATTCATTTTGTAATTATAACAGATTGTAATTCCCTTACTATGACATTAAATAGAAGTCCGAGCTGTAATGTACTTGTTGTTAAAATCACTTGTTTTATATAATTTTATATTGATCATAGTTTCATATTTATTATATTCACAAAAGAAAAAGAGAAAATAGTTTTAGTTTTGAAAAAAGGAATTTATAGATCAAAACTTTCCAAAAAGTCTCTTTCTAATAAAACTTAATTACGAGTTCCAAAATTATTCAAATTTTGATATTGAAACTAATGGGTCGATTATCGATGGCAACCGAACCTTAGTGGCGTTGCCAGTTGCCAAATAGTGATTGTATTGGAAACCACCAAACCAAAGTTTTGGTTGCTGTAGGTTTTTAAAGCAAAAGAAAAAAGGCGGGAACATTAAAATGTAAGTATATTTATTTATTGTTATAAATATTTCAAAATCTGCAGCAACCTCTTGCTTTAATGGGCTGTTGTTCCATATGAAGGCATCTTGAGTAGATCCAGGATGCCTAGCATCGACATACCTTATTTTCATTTCGTAATCGCACAACTACAAAGAAATCATCTTGAGCAAAAGAAAGAAAAATTGTTAAATAACTTACCAGCAGAACATTAAAACTAAAATATCCTTTCCTGTTTATATAAATTAAGTTTTTTAAAAAATGTTTTTCAAAAAAATTTATTTTTTTAGTTACCTTTCGGTAACGTTCTTTATTTAATGAGTTCACGAAACTGACTGCAAAGCTTTACAATAATGAAACTTAATTTATTAAACTAAACTGTTGAATTTGCATTCCCACCAAACCATAGGCTTATGGTTGCGCGTGTAGCGTTTTTGTTGAGTTTGCATTTCCCATCAATGAATTTACTTTGGCAACGTATTTGCTGATTCCGCATTTCCCATCGATTCATTATTGTGGCCTGTGTGGCTCTGGTTACTTTTATGGAATTTGCCAGTATTGCACTTTTAATGTTGGCACGTTTGTTGGTTGCTGAACTCTTACTTCTGTTGACGTGACGATTATAGTTGTTGTTGTTATAACTGTGTTGAATGGCTTGTGCAGTAATTGTAGTCGTTGTTGTTGTTGTTGTTACCGTGTTAACTCCTCCCCCTTTAAGTTCATACGTCCTCGTATGAATAGTTAGAAAAAAGGAAGGTTATGGATTTTTTGATTTCTTCCGCTAGCTGCTGGTATTGATGATGAAATTTTCGGCTTCACTCTTAGATTGACATCTTCTGCTGTTTCTTCTTTTCTTCCCACTTCCGATGATTGTTTATTTAATTCGGGTAATTTGTTTTCTATTTCGGTAGTTACCCTTTTGTTTTTATCCAATATACAAACAATAATAACCAGTAATGTTATGGCGATTATCAATACGAGGTTAATGGATAGGTTGATTTTATTCTCGACTTGTAATTTTTCGATTAGTTGAGAATTGTTAACATTAACAGCCTCCATTCTTTCTAGCGTTATTACTTGTTCTTGGAGACTCATATTACTTGGCTGCAACAATGCGGGTAAGGGTTTAGTAAGAGTAGCTTGCGTTGTTAAATATGTCTTGCTTCCGATTCGTACCGTGGAATTTAGGTGGTGAATTATGAAGGTTCCATTTAAGTCTACTGTTGAGTTGTCTATCTCGATTTGTCCTTTGAATTCGTTCAGCAGTATAATACTTTCATCTATTTCCTCTACCTGTGCCACATGCTCGTCATTTGTTGTTGTGCAGCGAGATGGCTTACTCTTCAGGAGGTTTGGGATGCAATCTGTTTCAGTTATGTCTATAATGTTATCTTTTTCACAAATACTTAGTTTATTATAGCTTTTGCAGTCATTCTTAATGCCAAATATCGTATTGTAACATTTCAAAATTTTTTTTAAATTTGTCTTAATTACTACATTATTTCTTTTTACAGGTCTAATCGAAAAATTATCGCAGGTTTCACTATTGGTTGTTGGAATATTTACTATGTAAACAATTTCTTTGTCATTTGAAGCAACTTTAATCTTAGAAAAATTTACCAATTCATCTATATTACCAAATGGAATCTTATCATTATAAAAAATATCTCTCAAAACATCAATTTCAGTATTAGAAAAGATAAATGAATTTACAATATTTGCTTTAGCCCAATGAATGGCATATTCGATATTCGATAATTCTTCTTTAATAATTTCTAATTTATACTTAAAGTCTAACAAATTTTCTTCGTTGAATTTATTCTCTAATAATTTAGAAATATTGTTGGTCACATTTGCTAGTCTGTTAATCTTTTCAATGGTAAGTTGGTTAATTACAATTTGATTATTAGTATTTTCCAAGACATTATTCATTTTATCCTCTATAATCTCGAAATCATGGCGATCTGGACTACCAGCTAACCATTTCCAAGCGCTCCCAATAAAGTCCAGGGACCTTTTCGTCTTTGTCTTAGACCTCAGTCTGGATAGGCATGATTTCATCTGGGATATGGAGTAGGATAGGTAAGGTAATAGTCGATTGTCAGTATTATTGTTAAGGTAAATGCCGTTCTCCAAGTTATTTATCAAGTCTTCGTACTCCCCCAAATCTATTATGTGGACAAGTTTAAATACGCCAGTCTGGATCTTCGCTGAACCCGTACTGATCACGACCAATCTAGAATTTGAGTAATCCATTATCTGGAACTCACTCCTAGAGAATGCGAACATCCAAATAAACCTGTAAAAAAATATATCAAACTTAGTTCCTTATGTGCTTCTTGTGTACAATTCTCCCGCCTTCAGTTACTACGGTAGTGTGTCTGTCTTCCCTCACTATTTCCCGTTTGAATCTTTCGGTCAATTTTGTACCAAGTCTCCTGTTAACCCTTACGAAAATTTCCTGTCCAGGAATGTATTGTTTTATCTCCTTCTTGTTCCTATTATGGTATTCCAAATCCTTTTCCTGTTTCCTTTTCAGTTTCGCCATGTTGTCACCCCTTGTTTGTTCATAGCATCCTGGTGAAAAATCTACAGTTCTGCCAAAAAACATATCGACTGGTTTCCTCATTATCGTTGAGTGGATAGAATGGTTGTATTCGTTCACTGATCGTTCCAGGAGTTCCTCGAAATTTCTACAAATTCCCTCGTCTTTAATACATCTCATTATTTCGGCCAATGTCGAGTGGAATCTTTCGATTTGTCCGTTGGCCTCGCTTCTATACGGTGGTGTTGTAAATACCTCTATTCCCAGTTCGTCTTTCATCATAAAAAGTATTGAAGCAGAATTCAGGGATTTCTCGTTGTCCATAACAATGGTTTTGGGAACCCCGTAGAAGAAAAGAATATCCCTTAGCGGTCTTCTCACATCTTCTATCGATTTTCCTTGTAATATCTTAGTTTGTGCATATTTCGAGAATTTATCGAGTGCTGTTAGGACCTTTTTCCCGTCAGTTGAAAAAATGTCGATGTGGACGACTTGACCGGGGTAACTTGGTATTGGTATAGCGTTTTATTTCGGTTGATTAGGGTGTCTTTCGTACTTATTTTTCTTACATGTGGAGCAAAGTTTCACTATCCTCTTAATTTTAGAGAACATGCTAGGAAAGTAAGATTTTTCCAGTATCTGGGATTTGTTTTCCGCAGCGTTTCTATGCGCGCGATTATGGGTTTCTATAATCAGAGTTTCCTGATCTGATTCCGACAAAATATCCTCGACAAATTTTTGTGTAAAACGAACTTTGTAAGAGCTAAAATGATTGGGGTAAATTTCCTGGATTCTCCCCATTATAAACTTTGGTGTCTTTATACAATTTATAACAGAAGGATTTAAATACGTTTTAAGAACCGATATTAGTTTCTCCGAATTGTAGTCAGGTTCTGTCAAAGTATGTCTGTTGTATCCCGGAAACACAACTTCAAATTTTTAGTCCGATGATTCTCCCAAGGACAGAAAGATTTGGTTCTTAAATGCATTTATTGGTACTTCCACGCTTGGTATAAGATCCTGTGGTGAGCTATCACTACTATGAACTGTACCCGTTAGAGAATTTATATTCGTTGTTGGAGGTCTGGAGAGTGCGTCAGCTACTACGTTACTCCTACCTGGTTTATACCTACCTGGTTTATACTGGTCTCGTAGTTGTATTCCTCCAGTATCGCTTTCCATCTCTTCATTTTGGAATTACTATTTTTGTTGCTAAGTGCATATGTTAGCGGTTGATGGTCGGTATAAATTACGACTTTTGCCGATCCATATAAGTAATTCCTCAGGTTCGTCAGGGCCCAAATTATAGCTAACATTTCCTTCTCATTTGCTGCATAATTTTCTTCGGTCTCTGTTAAAGTCCTTGAGATGAAAGATATCGGTCTATTGTCCTGGCTTAATACGGCTCCTATTGCCACGTTGGATGCGTCCGTGGTTAGCTGGAATTCCTTTTCGAAGTTTGGGTATGATAATATCACCTCATGAGACACAAATGCATTTTTCAATCTGTCGATAGCGAGTCTTGCCTGATCGTCTAAATCTATTCGTCTCTTACCCGATTCGGATTTGGAAATCATCCCTCCGTCTCCACGTAGGAGTTTGGTCAATGGTTTTGCAATGTCTGCGTAACCTTTTATAAATCTCCTATAATATCCGGAGAGACCGAGGAAAGAACGAAGCTCCTTAATAGTGTTAGGATAAGGAAATTTCACAATGGCATCCAACTTCTTTGGGTTAGCTTTTATCCCGTTACGTGAAACGATGAATCCTAGGAATTCGACTTCTTCTTTGAAAAATTCGCACTTGTCCAACTGTACCTTCATGTTGGCTGCGTTTAATGTTCCGAAGACGTCATTTAAGTGTTTCAAGTGTGAGGCTTCATCTTGGCTGAATATAATAATATCGTCTATGTAGACGTAGCATATCCGCCCGATATGCTCCCTTAAAATGTCGTCGAGGGCGCGCTGGAATATAGATGGGGCATTCCTTAATCCGAACGGTAAGCGCGTAAATTCATATTTTCCGTTGTTAACGGAAAAAGCTGTTTTTTCTATATCCTCCTCCTTAAGGGGTATCTGGTGGAATCCGCTTTTCAAGTCGATCACCGTGAAATATTTGTTCCCTCCGAGATGTGAAAGAACGTCGTTTATCTCAGGTATGGGATACTTATCGGGGATAGTTATTGAATTGAGTTTTCTAAAATCTACTACAATTCTGTATTTTTCTCTTCCGGATGCCTCTTGTTTCTTTGGGACGACCCAAATAGGTGAATTATATGGGGAACGTGATGGCCTAATTATATTATCCCTCAGCAATCTGGTAATTTCCTCCTCTACAACTCCTCTTAGAGCCATTAAATAGGGGTAATTTTTCGAATATGTAGGTGTGTTGGTCGTCGTTCTTATTTCGCCCACAACCGTAGTCGTGTACGTAAGTTTTTCGTCCGGATCCGCGAATAATTTTCCATGGCTGTTCACTAAGTGTTCCAGAGAGTGTCTCTGATATTCGGACAGGTGTTCGGTTCTCAATTCAATATTATTAACGTCCTGTGCAATATGCTGGAAAAGCTTAATCTTCTTGTCGCCTTGCACAGTCATGTAGTTCTCGGATGTGTAAATTACCGCTGATAATTGTTTTAGACAGTCGTGACCCAAAATTGCATCGAAGGTCTTTAGTCCCGGTAATACGAAAAATTTTATTGGAATACTGTCTATTCCGAACATGCAACCTACTACATGATGAGTTATTTGGACATTTCCAGCGATTGAGTTGGCACTTAATTTCTCCTGGTTTAATCTTGGGTTAATGGCTAGTTGGGGTTTTATGTAATTCTTATTGCTACCTGTATCTATTAAAATTTTGAGTGTCCGTCCGTTCCTCGTCTTGGCCAGAGGAACTGTTAAGCCAAAAAAATTAAGGTCTACAAGGGCATCATTCTGTGAACTCTCCAAAGGATCATATTCGGGAAGTTCACCTGCGCTGTCCCTATAAAATTGTTCGTTGTCCTCAATTTCCCTGTAATATTCCTCCATGTCGGGTATCCCCCCAATAGCACCTTCCTCATTGTAGCCATTAATAAATTCCTGGGGTGGCTATTGGTCCCCATTTTCAATATCAGATGTTACATGGAAGTTCCTCTGCATTTTATTTTGTGGGGCTTGGATAGATGCTGTAGGTGGTCTCTTGAATGCTGTATTCTGTGGCCTGTTCATGTAATTCACCTGGCGTGTCTGGATTGATCGGTCCACGTCCATTGGTTCGTATCCTGACGATGTCTGTTGATTACTCATGGGTTGACCTGGATATTGTTTTTGGGGATATTGATTCGGAAATCTTTGTTGATTTGTCTGATTCGGCTGGGGTCTTGGTGTCCAATTTTGGTTATTCATTGTTCGCCAGTTGGTATTTTGAGTATAGTTTGGTGTCATCATATTCCGGGGTGGTAGTGGTGGTCTAGGAGGAATTTTGCCACCGATATGTGCCAATTCTGGATAAAATCTGGGTTTATTTCCCAGGTACGCGTTTGTACCAATGCGATCTTTTTGGGCGTTATTCCTAACTAGCTGACCGTTAGCGTAGTTTCGCCGGAATGTCATATTTTCCAATTTTAAACAGATGTGTAATGCCTGGAGAAGCTATGATGGTTCTCTGACACTAAGAAGTCTCGGTAAATCCCCGTTTAGACCCCTCACAAAGGTGTCCAGTGCCTTATCCCTATAGGTATTGGTCATTACTCTCAGGCTTCTTTCATCAATATCTAGGCAGGCGACTTTATCCAAAATCAGGGAGAGATGTTGGTAAACTACTTGGTAAAATTCCGTTATCGATTTATAGCCTTGACAGAGGGCAGTCATTTGGTACTCTAATGTGCCAATATCCCTCTTGTCCGAATAATGCATCATAAGGCATTTTTTTATTTTCGGCCAATCTAGTGGTGTCCTGTAAGACTCGAGCGCCGTGTCCGCTTCTCCGGTAATCTTTGTCCGTATCGTGTGAAGAATTGCATAGTATCGTCCTGTTCCTTTTAGCGAGTGATATAATTCCAAAACTCTGTCCACTGATTTCCTCCAGGAGTTGAATTCTCCAATGGCACCGGAGAATTCCCTTAAGGATCTTACAACGTCGGGTACTTTATCTAGTTCCTCCAATCTCGACGTCAACTGCCCTATTGGCTGGTCTACATCTTCGTCCGGGTCACTGTCCCGTGGTGTCTGTAAAGTTTCCCTAATAATTTCCCTTATCTCCTTCTTCTGTAGTGCGGTCAGTCCCGATGGTGTAGTCTGTGTCATCGTGAGCGTCCTGCTAAGTCTGTCTGTTAGTTCGTCGATGGTTTCGTCAGGCATTTGGAAATGGTTAATTATGACCAAAATTGGAGAGTATAGACAATAATGTCAGGGATGAATTATGAAAATTTAATAAATTTCCTTAAAAAAATTTTTTTTCTCTTCTTTTTCTTTTTGAAAAAAATGGGATTACTTTAAATTATGACCAAAATTTGGAAAGTTAAACGAAATATTTGTATAAAAAGTTAATAAATTTCTTTTTTTTTTTCTTTTAAACAAAAATAGAATTTCTATCACTAATAATTACAGATAAAATAAAAATAATCTTACATAAATATCAGGAACATGCTGAGCTGCCTTGTAATAATTCTCCAACTTCGTTTATTCACCTCGATGTTTGCTTATTATTGTTATTTAATGTTCACTTATCTAGGCTGTTTCCTTTTTTCCCCAATGTCCGCTTTCAAAATTTCGCTTGTTTTCCAGGTTTTTTTCTTTAGTTTATTAAAAAAGTCTTTTCAATGTTTGCTTATTTAGATTTTTTTTTTGTTTAAGAAAAAAATGTTCCCTTATTTAGACTGTCTCCTTTTTTTTCTCAATGTTCGCTTATTTTCTAGGTTTTTTTCTTTAGTTAACTTTTATTAAACTTTTTTAATGTTCACTTATTTAGATTTCTTTTTGTTCAATGTTAAAAAAAATGTTCACTTATTTGGATTTTTTTTTCTTTAGTTAACTTTTATTAAAATTTTTCAATGTTCACTTATTTAGATTTCTTTTTTGTTTAATGTTAAAAAAATGTTCACTTATTTAGATTTCTTGTTTGTTTAATGTTAGAAAAATTTTCACTTATTTGGATTTTTTTTCTTTAGTTAAATTTTATTAAAAATTTTCAATGTTCACTTACTTAGATTTTTTTTTTTGTTTAATGTTAGAAAAATTTTCACTTATTTGGATTTTTTTCTTTAGTCAAATTTTATTAAGATTTTTCAATGTTCACTTATTTAGATTTTTTTTTTTGTTTAATGTTAAAAAAATGTTCACTTATTTGCATTTTTTTTTTAAATTTTTCAATGTTCACTTATTTAGATTTTTTTTTTTTTGCATTCAAACGCAGCCGCTGATCCTTAAGAGGATCTCCGTTTTGTCTTTTAAGAAAGACTACTTCGGCGCACCTTTTCCGCGATCTATAAATTTTTACGACAAAGGACTCCTTTCTTTTCCAAGGGTCCCTGCTCGGGCGCCAATTAAGTTTTTTAAAAAATGTTTTTCAAAAAAATTTATTTTTTTAGTTACCTTTCGGTAACGTTCTTTATTTAATGAGTTCACGAAACTGACTGCAAAGCTTTACAATAATGAAACTTAATTTATTAAACTAAACTGTTGAATTTGCATTCCCACCAAACCATAGGCTTATGGTTGCGCGTGTAGCGTTTTTGTTGAGTTTGCATTTCCCATCAATGAATTTACTTTGGCAACGTATTTGCTGATTCCGCATTTCCCATCGATTCATTATTGTGGCCTGTGTGGCTCTGGTTACTTTTATGGAATTTGCCAGTATTGCACTTTTAATGTTGGCACGTTTGTTGGTTGCTGAACTCTTACTTCTGTTGACGTGACGATTATAGTTGTTGTTGTTATAACTGTGTTGAATGGCTTGTGCAGTAATTGTAGTCGTTGTTGTTGTTGTTGTTGTTACCGTGTTAACTTATATAAGGGACGAATGTCTTCCTTCGGTCCCATTATATGTACGTGTGTTCCATCTATACATCCAAAAATCCCTGGAAACTTCGTTTTCGAATAAAAAAGGTTTTTATTTTTTGTTTTTTCTTCTTCCGACATTTTTGAAACTATACACAAGCTTTTGATCTATTAATTGAATGACTTATTTAAAACCACCGACAACGTTGGTTGAACCATTCCTAGATTGAAGTCTTTGCCGTGAGATTTTTGGAAACTTCCTTCAGCAAAAAATCCCAGCAAAAATAAATGGAAGTGATTCTTAAGGAATTAATTTTTCATTGATTCTAAAGTATAGTTTAGTTCTGATTTTTCTCTTCTAAGGAAGTTCTTTTTCACAACTTATAAAAATATGATTTTTAATGAAATTAAACACTTTTTAAATCTATGACGCTACAAAAAGTAAAAAATTTATTGTAGTAAAAATTGCAAGGATTTCGAATAGAGATAAATAAGGCCCGATTGCTGAATTTCCCGCTAAAATTTAACAAACAGTAAAACTCAAACTTCGTATAGGAAACAACAACAAATGTGTGAGTTAAATTCCCAGGTAGAAGCTAACGGGAGATTGTAATAATGAGGCTAAGGCCCGATTACTGATGTCCTGTAGAAATCTAAATTACAAATTCAAAATTTATTTGGGAAGAACAAAAGATTTCATTTTTCACTAAACCATAAAAAGGGCTTTAGATGCAATGAAAAAGGATCATAAAAGAAAACTTTTACCCTATGACACCTCTATGTAAAAATCATTGGTTCCGATCCAAATTTTCACAACACCGGAATCAAAATCATTGCTTCTATTTCTCTTCTTTTGCTACTTTTTTTTTGCTGGGATCTTAAAGCTGCGCAAACTTTTAATAGCGGAGGTATTGCCGTTGAACGACGACTTTGTTTAAGGCTCCCACAAAATATACCACTGCGTCTTTTGGAATACGAAAATAAGATTTGAAACTATAGGAAGCAACGTTTTATTGAAAATTATTTTAAACATCAAGATATACTCACAGTACAGACGGTAATTCTAATGGATTGAAGTTGTCTCTCAAGTTCCGTCTAATAGATGACACGTTTGAAGCCTTTTAATCGTCATCAAAAAACAGTTCCACTGAACTGGTATATTTAAAATAATTTTTTACACAATTTCTTTTTATAATTTGTTTTTTTAATGAATTCACTTGTATTAATTTTTTTCCTTTGTCAATCTTTTTATTTGTTTACATTTATTCTCAGTTGCTTATCTGTCAAAATTACATTATCGATAACTTTTTGGCAACTGGGGAAAATTACCTTATATAATACCAATTATAATTTCAGTTGAGTTGCCAGTTGACAACGCAACTAAAGTTCGGTTGCCATCGATAATATACCCATAACATTGATTTTGAAACAAATAAAACTTAGTATGAAACCTCCTCATTTCATTTTGTATTTCTTTTTTATATATCAACATTTTCGTGACACGAATTGTGAAAAAAAACAATTATTTAATTTTTTTATAGAATAAATAAAATTAACAACTCACACATAAGGCTGTCAGAACCGGTCTTTAAAACCGTTCGACCGGTTTTTACGGACCAACCGGTCTTTTCGGTCTAGTTCGGTCGAACGGACGACCAGGTAGACCGGTCTACCTGGTTAACCGAGCTATAGATCGATAGCTTTTTTTCAAAATTGCTAATAACGTATCTTTAGTTTATAAATCAGTAATCGGCACTCAGGGGCCGAACACAATCGGCAATTTACACGTACACTATACGAATGTCAACAAATCTCACAGCTAAGAGCACAAAAAATACAATTATTTTATTCAGTAGTACGCTAACTTTCAACAGAGCAAGTATATGCCGCTTTGTTAAAGAAATAAAGTACACTCTAAAAATTTGTTCTTTTATTATAGGTATTTATTTTGTTTTTCGTTTACATTTTAACTTAAAAATGTGGAACGTTGAGTGGGAAGATTTTTTTTATTTTCTTGAAATATATTAAATAAGGCACAGTACCTTGTATGCAATCAAAAAATTATTATTATCATTATTGTTGAAAAAACGTTGCAACCTTAGTAAAACTCAAATGCTAACAACTCTGTTCTAGTAACTTTCTAATTCTATGTTTTTTGTTATTACATTAGATCGTTAAAATGTTGCAGATGTTGCTAATTCTTTTTGTGCTTTCGTTAAAAAAGAACCTTCTGTTCTTTTAGAACCTTTTTCTTAGTATACATATTTGTATCATTGATAATAAACTGTTTGAATTGAAAGACATGGTATTTCACTTGAGCGGAGGTTTTGTTTTTGATTTTAGAATCTAAGCAAATTCCATTGCACTGCAAATTTGCTAACAAAGGTTATGGGCCCAGAACAGCCAGGGAATCCAGTTTTTAAAATAATTTTTATTAAAGTTTTAAACTTACCGAATGGCTCTGGCCACCATAACCTTAAGTGTGAAGACCACTGAATTGATTCACATAAAGAATTGTGTTTCAGCTAAAAGTGCCTGGGATATTTTAAGTTCCTTATACCAGGCAAATGCTGCATCCAGGAGGGTAAATTTGTTTAAAAAATTGGTTCGGTTTAAATAAAAAGCAAATGAAAAATTTTCTCCACAAATAAATGATTTATCGTAATGGTTTGCGAGGCGACATTACTCTTCATCTGCAGAAATATTCCGAACAAGTACTCGAACGATGGGGAATGACTGACTGTAAGCCAGCTGCAACTCCATGGTCAAGCGGTACTGTTTTGAAGAAATGTGATGCTAAATGTGAAGATTTGGACACGAAAAATTACCAAAGTTTAATTGGTGCTTTGATGTACCTGGTCGTGATTTCGAGACCTGACATCATTCATGTGGTGTCAAAATTGTCCCAATTTAATTCACATCCCCATAAGGAACATTTTCAAGCTCCAAAATATGTTCTGAGATACCTGAAGAAAAATCCTGTAGGTAAAATTACTTTTCCTACTAATTTTAAAAATTTTGAATGTTTCTATTCTAATGATCGAAAATCCTATTCTTGTCATGTGGTGTTTTTGGCTGGTGGTCCTGTTGCCTGGGAGTGCCGTAAACAACCTGTAGTAGCACTAAGTACAATGGAGGCCGAATATATTGCTCTTTGCCAAGGTACGAAGGAAGTCGTTTTTCATCGTGGTCTTTAAAAGGAGATGGGTTTTGAAAATTATATCGTGCATCCTACTCCGATTTTATGTGATAACCAAAGTGCTGATTTTATGGTGAAGAATCCAAGAGTTCATAAGAGGAGTAAACACATTGATATACGTTATCACTACATCCGAGAAAAATATGAAGAGAAGGCTATCGATATACAGTACGTTACCTCCGATGAGAATGCGGCTGATATTCTTACGAAATGTTTAGATAAACAAAAACATATTTATGGTTGTAATCTTTTAAAAATTGAAATGTAATTTTTTTTGTTGAAAGCATTTGACTTGAGGGGGAGATTGTTGAAAAAACGTTACAACCTTAGTACAACTCAAATGCTAACAACTCTGTTCTAGTAATGTTCTAATTCTATGTTTTTCATTATTACATTAGATCGTTAAAATATTTCAGATGGTGCTAATTCTTTTTGTGCTTTCGTTAAAAAAGAACCTTCTGTTCTTTTAGAACCTTTTTCTTAGTATACATATTTTTATCATTGTTAATAAACTGTTTGAATTGAACGGCACGGTATTTCACTTGAGCGGAGGTTTTGTTTTTGATTTTAGAATGCAAGCAAATTCCATTGCACTACAAATTTGCTAACAATTATTATGAATTATTTTTATTTTTTATAAAAGAGAAAACAAAAACATGAACTATTTTAATTCAATGAATAGGGATATTCTCTTATCGATTAATTCATTTATTAATTTATTCATTCGTTCATTTGTCTAGAAAGATAAAATAATTGCTTACGGTGTAAAACACCAATACATTCATATTCTCTCTTTTTGCCGACCACTGTTGAAACAATAACGACATAAAATTGAACAAATTTATTTCAGTTATGGATCAAAAATGTTTAAAAACTGGCTGTTAAATTTAGAAAATTCTGCGCTTTTCATACATTTCTATGAAAATGCATACATAGCTGTTAACGACTAGTAATCAATTAGATTAACATACATTTTAAAAGGAATCGTAATGAGTATATAATCTTTTGAACAATTTCTTATTACTAATTGATTACGATTACAAATAATCCAAAAATAATCATGATTACTAACGATTACCAGAAATTAATCAAAAAAGAATCAAAAAATAATCCGATTACTTTTAAAGATTATTTTTGATTATTTTCAAAGCCTTTTGCGTTTACATTATTTTATTTTTAAAAATGTGCATTTACAACTTGAATAAATTCTAAACTAATACAACAAAATTAGATGTTTTTTGTTTAAAAAATATACGAACGTACGTTTTGCGCAATCTCGCTTAATTTTACAAATATATTTAAAAAATACTTTTAATTATTTTACATAGGGCGGGGATTTAGTGTATATTAACACCACTTAAACAAAAAAAAATTTTTTGGTAATATACATCGAGATAATTTATTAAATTATATTTTGTATTTTCCACTTCAAAATATGTAAACAAAAAGTAAATATTTTGTTTTTGTAGCTACCATACGGGAAATGGACCAGTCACAGAGTTAGTCACGTGACCGGAACTTTGTGGCAGAAACCGGTCCTCGAGTTAGTTCTCTTATATGAAAGTAACCGGTAACTTTAACATGGGCTTGTCATAGGAGGTGACAATTCCTACCTTTTAAGCTACTTGCGACACATCTGACCTTGTGTAGGATACCATATCACTGCATTGGTGTAAGTGAATGTGCAACAGAACAGCTTAGAATTATCTTACACATAACTAGTCTCATGTTAGACACTACGTGATGTGTATAAGAACTAGTGCAATATGAAACGTTACTAGTGTAATATGAAACGTTACGTCGCTCAAATGTACATACTACAGGACTGAGGACAAGTAATTAATAAAAAACTAGTCACGTATCAATCACAATGTGTTATGTCGCAAAACTTGTAGAGAATGAATAGTTTGTGACAAATCACATGACTGTTGTAAGTGAACATGTTACATGCCAATATTTTTTCCGCGTGTCTCATATTAAGAACGTGTTTCTGAAAGATTTCATAAGGTCCAGTCACTGAATTTACCTGCAATGTTTATTACAAAAGTTTTTATTATTTTTATATTTCGCGATTTTAAACTATTTCCTCAAAAATGTGAATATTTTTTAACAAAATTGGAGAACAAAAAATTGTTTTCTATTTAATCAAACAAAAACTGAATTGAAAATTTTAAAATTATGGGTGGGGTTAAAAGCAGCTCTGTGGAGGCTAGTCTGCCTAAGACAGTCCTATTCACGCTAATGCTCTACGACGAAGTTTAGCTCTTTGGCTGCCAATGTTTTTCCGACTTTTTCTTTAATTTTACTCTCAAAATCGCATCCGATCGCCAAAAAAATATTTTTCCAAAACGAGAATTTTTGGAAAATTTCCAAGAGAGAATAATAAATCAAAATCAAGTAATTCAATTTCTTACAATTATTAATTAAATTATTTAATACATTGATTTAAGAAAAATTGCAAATGCAAATTAAATTTACTTATAATAAATTAATGTTTTAATACAAATCGTGTACTTTATACAAAATTAATATTTCGCAAATCAAAATCAAAATCGTTAGATCTTTTGGAATTAGTGCGAATCCAAAAAGAATTTTTTTAAGTTCACGATGTTACTAAATTCGATCGTTTTTGGTTTTTGTTCAAAAATATTTATTTTTAGATTTCAACCAAATTGTCCAATAGAAGTTCTAAAATTTTAGTTGTTCTTCTCCCGCTGAAAATTCATTGTTTCAGAAAAATGTTTAGACTTAAAAAATGTTCAAGTCAGTATCAGGTTTTCTACGGCTAAAAAACATAAGTGGCTGCAAACTTTTTATTATGAATAAGGAAGATAAAGAATTAGTTTTGTAATTCACTTTTTTTTTAAATGAATTAAATTTGACTCAAATATCATTGCATAAACGCATTCGAGGCGTAAAATCTGAAAATGTTAGTTTAACCTTCCGCAAACACATTTTTATAAAATAAAAAAAATAGATGTCCCTTTAAAAATTGCTATTTGAATATTAAAAAATCTAATAATTAAAAAATCGCTATAATTTCAAACATAAACATATTGGTTAGAATAGTATCAAAACCGCGCTAACTACACAGTGAAAATTATTCGGTGGTTCATCGAATTTATATAAAATTTTACACACACGCAACTATCTTATAGACAGGCTGAATTTCAATTTCTTTTAAAATAAGCAGAGCTAGGGTGGAGTGTTTCAGCGACTTTCAGTTTTAAACTTCGCGAATATTTGACTCTTATGCAATTTTTGTGATCGTGACATGTTTTGAATTAATATATATTATTCATTGAATCAACTTTAAAAAATCATTCCAACAAAAAATGGTGTATTTGATATAAATGTCACGATTTTAATCATAAAACAAATTATTTTATCGAAACAAAAATAATAGTGAAGTTTATATTTTATAGTTGATATTTTTAATACTTATATGTATGAAAATGTATTTTTAGTTTGGTTCGAGATCATAGAAAAAGTTTTTTCCAAAAGAAAAATTTTTTTTTCTTATTTTTTATTTAAGTAATCATGGAGAATACACAGAAAAAGTTATTAGACACTAGCCGAATGGAATGCATTTTCTGGTCAGCTACGACTTTCTTCAATATTCTTCGTGCCGAAATGCCAATTGTAAATATCTCTATTTAACACACAAATCAACGGAAAAAGCTATTTATGCTAACATACAGTTGATTTTTTATTATTGAGTTTAGATGAAATTTACTAACTATTTTTTTTATATATTCTCCTTTGTTTACCGTATGTCCAAATTAGCTATTAGCTAATATTAAATTAATTTAATACAAATTATATCATATCCCACTTTATTCAATACCAAATTATTCATTAAAAATGATTATGAATTAATCACAGACTTGTGAAAAATGTTTGTTCAAATAATTCGGAAAATAGATTATATAATTTTAACAAATAAATTCTAAGGACCAGTATTACTATTAGGATTTTTGACTTAAATTTTACTTAAGATATTTTCAAACAGATACGTAGCTATTTTCATTTATATAGCCGTTTAAATAAAACAGTGTCCATATTGGAGTAAAGTGAAAAAAAAAATATATATATCAATTTTGATGAATTTTTTAAAAAAAGTATAGCAATATTAAGAGAAAAGAGTCGTCGATCGACATTTTCAATAAAAAATTTTGTATTTTCAGGAATAGCATCCCCTTTAAGTGTTTCTTAATAAACTCTTAAGTGTTTTGATACCTATTTGTTAGTCGCGGGCAGCTTTTTTGCCTGTCATTGACACTTCATCATACATACACTCAGAAAAAAAAAGTTAGTTGAAAAACTTGTAAACGGTTTTCAATCCCACTTTACTATTTTTGTACTGATTTTTAGTAAAAAATTATTCTTTAGCAAATCTTTTTGCTATTTACATTTCATAAATTACAGAGTTTTTACAGAATATTTACAAATTTTTGTTGTAGTTTCAGAAATCATTTTACAAATTTTTGAAACCCGATTTGCTAAAGTAAACAAAATAAATTAACTAAAATATTCTAGAAAACATAAATTGTCTAATTAAAACAAAATGTTTTTACAACTTTTAAGTCTTTGATTTTTTTTTCATTTTGTCTAAAATATTTTTTGAAAAAAACTAATAAAATAAAAAAATGTTGATGCTCGATAAAGAAAATAAATTTGAATTTTTTTACTAACATTAATAATATTTAGTAAATTTTTTTGCTGATTTTAGCAAACAGATTTTAAATTCCACTGTACAAAAAGTTTACTAAAATTTAGTAGCGGCTACTAACTTTTCTACTAATTTTATTGTACTACACGTCAGCAGACATGTGTTGCTAAGATTAGCAAAAAATACCGCTGGGCTCAAATTAGCAAAATTTCCCGTAATAACAGCAAAATTTTCAGTTGCCATTACAGACTTTTTTTGGTGAGTGTATTGGATTCGGTTTGAATTAATGCAGTTATATGTCACTATCTTAACAATTGCGTAATCACTTCTTTACTAGAAAAGTGTTATGTCATTATTTCTGCAGTCCTAAAGTCGGTTCTCTTTAAATAAGTTCAGCTTTGCAATAGTCGCGGGATTGTGGTTTTCGCCACCGATTGACATTCTTTTTTACACAGCAAAATTTTTTAAACCAGTTCCGTGTTCTGTCATTATTTCAACTATGACATTCAAAATTTCTTTAGTTCACATTGGAGTTATGTTCACTTCTCTTTAGTTACATGACATATCCAGAAAGAATCAGGCAATGTTCTGCCACCATTTCAATATTTGGGACACTGGTAATTTTACAGCAATTACCATTTTTTTAGCCATTGATTTATATTTTACACTAGTTTTGTGACATGCCTCTCATTTATCTATCACAAATTTATCACCTTGGATCAATCGACCCTTCATTTCCCGTAGGGTGGTTTAAAACTATAAATGGATACCTGAGCGATTTTTGAGTCACGCTCACGCACGATCGGGTGATTAACTTGAATATTTGCACACTCTCACGCGTTATTTTCGTGAATCACGAAATTTCCTATTGCAACAATTTAATAAAAGATATGCCGGTTAAAAAATAAATTAAATACTGGTTAAATTTTATGTGGACAAATTTGATCCTGACTATATTTGTTCATGACATTAAACAGGTGTGAATGCAAAAGACTTTGAAAATAATCATATATAATCTAAATAACCGTTGATAGTAGTCAGATTATTTTTTGATTACTTTTTATTCTTTCTGATTACACAGTACAACAGCCAATCTGGGGGGTGAGAAATTCCAAGTCAGGGTGATGGTAATAGGTCAGTATAGTAAAACCCTCAAAGGGATTGGCGTTCGTATGTGTTAGTTTTTTTTATGACCTTTTAAATTTTTTCCTTATCTTGATGTTTTTTCGCTTAGTTGTAACATTTTGGCAAAAACGTAGTTTAACATAACTCGAGAACCACTTGTCCGATTTTGATGAAACAAATTTAGAAAAATTAAGAATTACAATTTCTCTAATCTGTTTCTATACCGTTTTCCTATATGTGCAACACTTTCGAAGTTAAAAATGAATGTATGAAGGGAAAAAAGTATTTTTTGCCTAAAAATTTAAATATATATTTTTTTTTAAATTCATAAAAAATCCTAAATGGAAAATAGTGCCAAAACTAATTACTTTCGCGTAAAGTCACATAACTCATGAGGCATAGATCATGAAAATCGATGCACGCGTTTCTCATTTATTCACAATTAGGTAAATGTATGAATTTCAAAAATTTGCTCCAGATATGCACAACATTATTTGGAGAAAACATTGACACTCACAAGCCGAACTCTCTCATATTTTTCTACTGTACTAAAAGAGAAATATTGATGTGGTAACACTGGTTCTGTAATGTTCACATAAAACATGCATTGTCATTATACTTCTTCTCTTTCTCACACTGGTTCTGTGATTTTTGTCATTCAACAAGTGCCGACGAACGCGAACAGTAAAAGTGATTTTTCTCCAGTTTTTTAAAAGTGAACAAAACTGAACAGAATATGGAACTGTGCAAGCCAGATATAAATAGCTTTTGCTACTGCTGTGGTCAATATGTCTCAACACATTAAAAAAAGGGGAAATTTCAGTACTGATTTTGTTCAAACATACGAGATGTACTTCAACCAAAATGTTATAGTGAACGAAAATTGGGTACCAAATATAGTGTGTAAAAGCTGCTACAACCGTCTAATGGATTGGAAAAATAGAAGACGTGAAAGTATGCCATTCGGTATCCCAATGACTTGGACTAATCCTGGCGAAGGTCACAATCCGTTGAATTGCTATGCATGTGCGAATAAAGGAGCCGCGAAAAGGATAAAAAAATCGTATAATTACGTTGGTGTTGCAAGTGCCGCAACACCATTGCCTCATTCGGACCACATTCCTGTGCCAAAAGCTTCTAGCTCAGATATTTTGTCTTCTACGACTTCTCCGACTTATCATGCACGTGATGATCCCCCATATGAGCCATCAGTATCCAATGAGCCAATTTTAATAAATCAAAATAAGCTTAATTCAATTGTTGCCAAGTTGGAATTAACACAGCATAAATCGGAAGAGCTGGCTTCCATTTTGAAATCAAACAATTTGTTGGCACCCGGTGTGAAAGTCACAGCTTATTGAAGTCGTCAGGCAACACTCCAAAGTTTATTCCTTGTGAATGATGAAAAAACTTCTGCATATTGCCCGGATGTAGGAAAATTGATGGACGCAATGGAAATAAAATATGAAGCAGATGACTGGAGATTATTTATTGACAGTTCAAAACTCAGCTTGAAGGCGGTTTTACTGCATAAGACCAATAAAAAACCTTCAGTTCCAATCGCCTATAGTACAGAAACGAAAGAAACATATGATGCACTGGAAAATATTTTAAAAATGGTTAACTACGCCAAACATATGTGGCGCATATGCTGCGATTTAAAAGTTGTAGCAATGCTTTGCGGTCTTCAAAGCGGCTATATAAAATATATGTGCTTTTTGTGCGATTGGGACACACGATTTTCCGGTGACCAATATGCATGCCACGGATGGAAACTCAGAGAGCACAGCAGGTTACAAACGGCCAATATTATTCGTGAGCCTCTAGTGCCGAAGGAGAAGATATTGCTGCCTCCACTGCATATTAAACTTGGAATTGTTAAGAATTTTATCAAAACTGTCGCCAAAAGAGATGAAGTTTTCTTGTGTTTGAAACTAATTTACCCGAGACTCAGCGAAAGTAAAATTAAAGAAGGTAAGTTATAATATCACATTCATTTCCCATGATTTTCCATCTTAACAAATTAATTTTTTCCAATCAGGCGTAGTAAATGGTCTAGATATACGAAAGCTGATTAAAAGTGACGCATTCAACAATATTTTGATTGACGCTGAATTGAATGCATGGCAGGCAATCAAAGAAGTAATAGAAGGCTTGTTGGGAAAGCATCGTTCTAACAACTACGATGTTTCTGTCGCAAGGATGTTAAGAGCATTCTCGGAAATTGGTGTCCACATGTCCTTGAAAATCCATTATTTACATCATCATCTGGACTACTTCAGCAAACAATTGGCTACCGAATCTGATGAACAAGGTGAACGCTATCATCAAGTTGCTATGCCATTTGAAATGAGGTAATACTGATTTTTTATTTTTTCAAACTCATTTTAATAAAACAAAAACTTACAGATATAGAGGCAAAAAGTCGCCGAGTGCAATAATTGCAGAAATTTGCTGGTGGAGTAAGCTTGTGTGGCAAGGCAAGGATGATCTTGATGATAAAGAATTTTCAGGAGATGCAGAAGGGCCAACAGTGGAGTCACACATTGACATTATGTGTGGTTCAGAAACTGATGATAGCGATGAATGCGATGCCACTAGTCCCGAACAACCACCATCGAAAAAGTCTAGGCAATATTTATTAAAATAAATAAAAATAAATAAATAAAATAAAAATAAAAAATTATAAAAATGTTTACTTAATTTGTTTAGTAGTTTATGGCCAGAAGTCTGGAGTTATTGGGGAAAATTTTTAAAAAAGGCGATAAATGACACTTTTTTGAATAAAAACAAATATCAATTTTCTTGTCAAAATGGGATACCTTCACTTAATTGTAAATAAAAGCAGAACGCGTTAATCGATTTCCATGATCTATGTCGCATTTTGTTTATAGGTTATGTGACTTTACATGAAATTAATAACACTTGATCCGTTTTTCCGTTTTGGATTTTTTATGAATTTAAAAAAAAAAAAAATTAATTTTTAGGCAAAAAAATATTTTTTTTTCTCCACAAATTTATTTTTACCGGCAAAACTGTTGATTATAAAGAAAAACATTATATGAACGGATTAAAGAAATTGTAATTCTAAATTTTTTTGAGTTTGTTTTAGCAAAATCGGACAAGTGGTTCTCGTGTTATGTTAAACTACGTTTTTGCCAAAATGTTACAACTAAGCGAAAAAACATCAAGATAAGGAAAAAATTTAAAAGGTCATAAAATTTAAAGCAATTTTATATTATTATTTTATAACATATCTTTAATCAGCTCGAAACACATGTATACAGAGGTTGAAAGCTCTATGTTATTTCAATTTTTTGGAGGTGAAAGTATAATTTTATATTATTTAAATTTTATTTTTATATTTGAAACCTATATAACATTTGCTTTGATTCAGTCGATTTGAAAATAATTTCATTGTAGTTTAGTTGGCAATTTTTTCTACGATTTTCTTGTCAAAGTTAAGAAATTTAGGAAGTTTTAAGAAAAATAACAAAAAAATTCATAATTAAATTTTAACCGGTTAATCGACCTATTTTAATCGATATTGGGATCGAACAATTATTCGAATTTTAAATTATTTGTTTCAACATTAACCGAAATAGAGGCGATTAATCGAGGAATCGGTTAATCGATTAACCGAATTGGAAACACTAATAAAACATAAAAATTTTGCAATTTTCATTCATGATAATTTATCAGATGTGGCGCAGAATCACATTAAAACTATACCCTGCCCCATGGCGATATAGCCTTGGATTAGGCTTTCAATTAATTTATTTACCAAAAATATTAAATTAACTACATACTTTAAATTACAATGCATTCAGATGTTACTAGTAGACTTAATTCATAATTTTAAAGTCAACTGTTCAAATGTTTGACGTAATAAAAGCATTTGTTTCAAATTTTTATGTCAAAAAAGAAATTTTCATAGAGGAAAATAGAGTTTTTTTTATTTCATTTGTATTTTTGAGAATTGATGGATTGGCAAATGTATATTTATGTTAAGTTTGGGTACGTTCGTAAATGCAGTAGTTGCGCATCACTGCAGCATAATAAAAGTAAAACGTTCAAAAAAGCATCATTTGGTAGTACTGATTTGCGTCAAACGTTTTTTTATGCAAAAAATCGACAGTGCTGCCGCAAATTTTTGCAACTATGGCATCATTAAAGTTTCTGATGCAATAGTGCGAAATCAGTTTTCTTTTTCGTTTTAATAATCAAAAGTCGTTTAATTTTTCTTTTAAGCCTTTTTTACTATAAGTTATTAAAAAGTTGTCAAGATTTCCAACAATATTAATTTTTTATTTAAGGAATCCGCCTTTTTTTCGTTTTAATTGATTTTTAATAATCATAAGACGTTTTATCTTTCTTTTAATTCTTTTTTTATTATAAGTTAACAAAAAGCTGTCATTTTTACCATCAAGGTTTTCAATAATATTATTGTGAGCATGTTTTTCATCAAACGTTTTAAAAAGCAAACATTGTGCAGTTGTTGGGCAATATGAAAGCATCTGCAACAGCTGATCACGCATCAGCAACAAAACATGGCATAACTGCCGCAGTGATGCACAAATTTACTGCATTTACGAACGTACCCTTTTTCTTTTATAAAAAAATACACATGAATAAAGTGCAATATGGTGCTCTTAAACATCTAAATGAATATTGATTTAAAAAATATAGGTATAATATGCACATAAAACATATATTTTTCATAGTTCTTGGCAAATATGTTACAAAGAAAATAGAAAATCAATAATACTCTACATATTGGAGCACAATATGGCTTATGGAGACTAGCTCTGCAGCAAAATATGCCTATTGGAGAATGCACCTTCTGATGGGCCATCTATTGACAAAGAGTTACAACTCATGTCCTTTCTTTAATAAATTAATTTCTTTGCTGTATTCTCTCTATTAGACAAACACACTTAAATTTTTTAAAGAAAGAACATTCGTTGCAACTATTTATTAATACGTGACGCATCAGAAAGTGCATTATCTCTATTAGGCATATTCAGCTGCAGAGCTAGTCCCCATTAGCCGGAACAAAATTGAGTATTTGACAAAAACTATGCTTTAAAATGTTTTTTTTTGTGCAGTCCATGGTTAAAAAAACTAGTGAAAAAAAATTTTTTTTCACCTCTAAATTTTTTTTCCACCAAAAAAGTTGTTTTCACAATTAAAAAAGTTTTTCACTTCAATTAATTTTTTCACCTACATAATTTTACTTCAAAACTTTTTTTTATATTTTTTATATCAAAAACAGTAGAGAACATCTTTTTAGGATATTGGTGGAGGGTATTTAAAGATTCGGCACAGCCGAATTTAGCCCTTTTTTACTTGTTTTTTTTTATTTCTTTTAAATATTTTTTTTTTGGATCCGTGCCTTTTTGAAACAGAGTTGGTAAAAATTAATATAAAAAAGTATATGGTATATGTATGTGCTAGCAAAAAGAAAATTGACGTTATAGTGAAATAAAAATTTTGCCAACTCAGTTTTTTAATACGACGATACAACATTATAACACTCAGTACACCTTGTAAACTACTTTTATGTTTTTCTTATCAACGAAATTGTATTTTTAATAAATCAAATTATATTGATTAGAACAAATACTAAAAATTTACTTATTGCGCCCAGGAGGTTCGAACACCACTGATGAGACACTTAACCTTTTAACGGGTAAAACGTCGTCAAATGAGTATATTATAATTAGAAATTAATCAATTACAATAAAAAATGGAATTTTTAAAGTTTTTGCAAAGAAATTTTTCGTGTGCTGTTATCGGTTTGGCAGCGAGAACGTACTTAAAAAAATTATCATTTTGAAAATAATACAGTGTTCAAAAATCTTAAAAACATACTCATGTTGACTAAATACAAATAGACCGATTTTTATGAAATTTGGCAAAAAGAATATATTTAGTATTAGCAGCAATGCGTTCAAATATGAAGCAAAGGTACATTTTCGCTTAATTTCGCATTGTCCAAAAAACGAAATTCATCAGTAAAAAAATGTAACTTGGACTGCAGTTATATTTTCGTAGTTAGAGGGTTAAGGAGATGTCATTGAAATGTCTCTTTCAGCAAAAAAGGGCTTTATGGCAGGTAGAACTTCTTAACACAAAAAAGTTACAAATTATATTATTGGGTTCTTTCTTGTTGGTTTACTAAACACTAAAAATTTAGTTAGGTAAATTTATGTATATGTCAAGAGCTGGGCATGTGATTATAGTATGGGTGACCATAATTTATCCAATTTTCCTCCCTTAACAAACTTCTACAAAAAATATATTAATACATACATTAGTACATTAAGATTTTTTTTATATCCTTTGTTGTGTTTTTTAGTCCAAAAGTTACTCACATTTTAATCTAGTGTACCTATTAGTCAGTGGTGTGCACAGGATTTTGTTTCGGGGGGGCCCAAATATATTTTCTAATTTTTTTTTTTAAATTTACAGCTTTTATTCATTACAATTCATAATCAATTTATATTTAAAACTTGTTTATTTCATTGACTGAGATCTAATGCATACGTTTAATATTAAATACATTTAAAAATCGCGCGATTTTTGTTAAAAAATTTTCATTTTGCTTTTTGTGTATTAATAGTTGTAGAAATTGGCGCCACAGGCGAAGATTTTGTTTTTCATACATTAAGAACAAATATAATTCTTAGCAAGTTTCAAAATTGCCAAGCTCTAAGACTCAATGTCGTAGAAAACCATTCGCTCTAAAATTTTATAAGATCGTCGGATGCTGCAAAAACCGCTTATCGGAAATTAATAGCTCTTCCATTGTTACCAGCAAATTTAATAAGAACTGGCTGGGAGGACACACTCATGGGCGGAGAGCAGAAAATTTCTTAATTCTTTAAAATATTTTAATTTAGATTGTTTGTAGCGAGCTTTTAACCTCCGTATATTTACAAAAACAAAGCCAATTCACGATTTATAGCTAGGTTGATACAGTATTAAGGTTGGCAAAAGTAACTTTAATGTTTAGAAGGAGTACACTCGAATGTTATTGATTCCATGCATTATATATGAATCATAATGTGATTATATATGAATCATATGTGCATAATCAATATTATTGCTTTGCATATTTTGGGGTAATTTTTCATTTCATCATATTTGGGGACATTTTTTATTTCTTCAAATTGGTGTTAATTTACATAATGAATAAATGACTCAAACTAATAAATGAAAATATGCCCCAAGCTTAATTTTGGAGCTAATTTTCATTTGGTTGGGGTAATTTTTCATTATATTTTTAGTGGTAATATTTATTATGAAATTTTGCCGCAAAATATGGGGCTAAATTTCATTTTAAGATTGGGAACGTGGAACGTTTCAAAAACTTTTGTAATGACTTCAAACACCAAATTAAATTATATAAATATTTGTTGAATTTCAAAAATTTTTTTAATTGCGTTTGGTATTTTTTAATTTTAATTGATCTTTTTAAGTTTTGATTGCGAAATTTTTGAATTTTATTTATAATTTTTTTAATATAAATTGTGTTCTTTCATAAAGGAATTTTTTTTTAATTTCAATTCTCATTTTTGGGCAATTTTGTCTAGTTTTTATAAAAAAAAAGCTTAATTTTTTTATCTCGATATCTATAACTACTTGTTTTCATATATGGAATTCAACAAAACACGAAATATAGCATTTATGTTGTATGCCCTGCTCTACATTAACTAACAAACACATGACTCATTTGTTAGATTTTGTTATTTTTAATATTTTATCAAATTACATTAAAAGAGAAAAGCCAAGACTTGTCAGCATTTTTATAAAATCTTACTTTTTAACTACTATAACTTCTTTGAAAGTCTATAAAAGTGTTGCTAATTTAATATCTTCAATTTTAAATATGTTTTGATATAAAAATAATTCTGGAATTTTGCTGATTGCAAAATCTCAGTTTTTTAATTAAAAAAAAATACAATATAAATTACGAATTTTATTGTTTTAAGAGAAGATATACAAATTAAATAACTCCATTTAGGACCTGTGCGAGATAGCTAAAGAAAATCTTTTGTTAATTTGTATTTAGTTTAGACAAATTGACAAAATTTTAAAAATTTCTTTGACAAAATATTTGAACAATTTTTAAAATTTCATAAAAATTTGGAAACCTGAATTTAGTTTAGATTTGATTTAGCCATCTCACACCCACACAAAATAAAACATTTAATAACAATAAACTACATATATTTTTTTCTAACGTTTTTATTATTTTATTGTTTTGCTGAGCGTCCCGGTAGGCTAGTTGGTAGCGTGCTAGCTTATCAGTGCGGGGGTCGTGGGTTCAATTCCCACCAGAGGCTCTGGTCTGTTTTCGCTACAACGAGCCGAAGGCCTTTATAGCTAGTGCTTGGTTAGGGTAATAAATAAATAAAATAAATAAATAAATAAATATTGTTTTGCTGATTTTTAAACCCAATACTGAGTAATAGCAGATAAGGATAGTCGACGTGAAAATCAACCTTTAATTACTACTTTTATAGAAAACCTTCGAAAAAAGATAAAAGGCGTTAAATTTAATAAAAAAGACAATTGATCGGCTTTTAAAAACTTTTGTATATTTTTGGTTGTTTTTACCAACATAATATTACGAGTGTGGAAATAATTAATAATAGGGAAAGAATAAGTATGGAGACTTTATTGAAAGAAGCGGCCAAATAAAATTCTGAATATATTAGAAGGTAAGGAAACTGAGAGAAAATTGAGAAAATTTCCTTGATTTCAAAGCAAATTTTTCTCATTTTTGCACAAATTTCAGCAAAATCTGGTTAAACCCATTTGGACTTACAAAAAAATTAATTGGGCGTGCAAAGAAAATCAATTGTAAACAAAAAATACAAGCTAGTTTGTATATATGAATACTAAACATATGTTCAATTCACAACGGGTATTGTATGGTTGTATCTGTTGTATAGTGTATTACTTTACAATAGTGTAAAATTGTTGTTGGTAATTTACACTTAAAAATCTTATATAACTTTACAACTTCATTTGCTGTGTTTATTAAATGTATTGTGTATCATAACATATCAGTCTTAAGTGAATGACAGTTTTTTCAATTTCACCTTTATTTTGCATTTTATTTTTATTTTTTCTTCTTGTTTCTATAAATTTATAATTTTTTTTTTTAATTTTCTTATTCACTATTTGACGTTTTACAACATGAAAATACAACTGACTGTTCACAACAAAGTATTTGTATATTGTATATCAATACAACATACAAAATACAATACACGCTGTCAATTGCCCAATAGTAAACAAAATTGAATTTTCGAAATAATTTCGCACGTGCATATTTGAAGCACACATACAAAACAGATTCATTGTGATAACCGAATTTCTTGCCAACTGAATGACTTGGTTGCAGCAACTGAATTATTTGGTTGTCGTATTCAAATGTATTCTCGACACAATTGAACAATATTGTTTTAACCGAAATTTTGTTGTATTACCCGAATTTCTCTAATATTAAACGAAATTCTTTTGCCACAAATAAATATATCGGTTGCTCCAACCATTTGGTTGGCAAAACATTTGTTTGTCACAATGAATCTGTTTTCTATATGTAATATTTCACGCAATCCATCAGTCTACATTTAATACACAGGAAAACCTTCTATTACGCAGTAATGAGTTTTGTAAGAAGAAACAAAGATAAGTAATAGGCTACTCAATTAATCGTCTTTTCATCCCAGCAAAAACATGGTATTAACTACTTACCAGCTTTTTACTCGCTTAATTACTTTTGTTCGCAATGTCCAAAAAGTAATGGGTACTCATTATTTTTTGGATGTTTCTAAGCGAGAGAGTAATGACCATACATTACTTTGTGTAATTAAGCGAGTTAATAGCCTGGTAAGTAGTTGATACCATGTTTTTGCTGATATTTTAATCGATTTATTATTCAAACAGTTATTTGGGGTTTTTCTTAACCGGTTAGTCAAATAATATATTGAAATTAATCGATAAATAGAGAAATATTATGTAGAATATTGTTATACACACTTTTTTGTTTTTTATTAATTTCATTTAAAAATGGAAACAAAAATAAATTCAGTAACACTTTAAAAATTCATCTGCATTAAAAATGTATTTTGTAAGCACTTTTAGTTTTCCTGTCCTATCACATATTTAAATTTTATCCATATCGGACTGAAACTCACCGCAGGCCTTTTGTCTACGTTTTAAATTTTATGAAGTTTAGCCTGGATTAGTCATCCAAAACATAATAAGTTAAGCGTTAACTTCAAATATTTGTTTACAGATTTGACATTCATTACAAAAATTAAGCACTAAACTTTGGTTATTTGAGATAAGCTAGCAGGTCTATCAATTGTTAAAATGATAATAGAAAATATTGTATATTAACTTTTCTCTTTTCACACGCAGTGAACACATAAAACACATAATTGAAGAAATAAATTCTGTTGATTTTCGCAGGGGATTTTGAAAAAACTTTGTGATTAATTTTGTTAAAATTTTTTCTAAAAGAGTTGGCTCAATTGGCTTCTGTAACCCTCATATATTTGAAAAGTTCCCATTTAATATTAAGTGTGACTAAGTACAATCTTGTAAAAAATTGTTTGTAGATTTCTTTGTTTTACTATTTAAACTATATTTTAAGAAAACTTTCTAGAGGATATCATGAATGCTTTTGTGTTATATCAACCTTTAAATTTTTTATAAAAAATATATTTTTGAAACATGTTTATATTTTTTTTTTTGCCAATTTTGATTAATCAATTAAACGTGTAAAATTATTCGAAATATACGATATTCAAAATTTGGGCATTTTAAATTATTCGAATAATTATTTGACAAAATTGTTTGATTCATCGAATAACGATTAATCGATTGAATACCCTAGTAGGTAACCAACCTATTTATTTTGTATTAAAAAACCGGTTATTTTAACACGATGGACAGGTAACTCCTTTTCCTAGTAAAATGTTATTCTTAATTTACAGGTAAGGAGTTTTTAAAAAAGTTTTGAATTTGGTATCTGAAGTAATGCAAGGGAAAGTTTTCAAAGTAATGCAAAGGTTAGGTTCTTGACGTATTACTAATAATAAACATGGCATACAAACGTATTATCAAGGTTGTCCTGGGATATTTTGTACAAAATTTAAATCTAAAAGTCCTTATTACATCAACTATATACGATTCTCTTTTGTAATTAATAAGTAATAATAAGCAGTTGTAAAACAATTTTATTTATTACTAAAACGCGCGCTAACGTTTTGGTAGGATAAATATGGCATGCAAATAAATTTATGTATTAAATTGTCTATAAATTGTGACGTTCTGAAAATATGGATTATGGCTTACAAAAAAGTGTCTTTGTTGTCGTCAACCTATTTCGCCGAATTTGGGATGTGTGATAGAGGAAAGAAAATTAATGAAGACTTATTTGTTAGCGGCCCAATCTCATGGTTTGCTTGGAAAAAGGATTGTCAGAAGTGGGTTTTTGATCGGTTTTTAAAGAAATTCATTATTTGTTGTTTGGTATGAAGGTTCTCCAGAGCTACACTGAGAAAACAGATTCATCGTGACAACCGAATTTCTTGCCAACTGATAATTTTACTTAGTTGTCCCAATCAAATATGTTCTTGATACAATTGAAATATTTCGTTTTAAACGATTATCTGTTGTACTAACCAAATTTCTGCTACCACAAACAAATATATCGGTGGCTCCAACCAAACCATTCGGTTGGCAAAAAATTTGGTTTTCACAATGAATCTGTTTTCTCTGTGTAATAAAGTTACTTTTGGTGGTGTAAAATGTAGGATTGTTTCAATGGAAACTTGTCTACATAGATTTAATGTACACAGAAAAAATATTTTTGTAAATACAAACGAAAAATTTTTCAAAAAGGCACCAACACTGGAATTTGTAATTCCAAAAAACTTTTGGAGTACACAGAAAAAAGTATCACAAAATTTAAAGTAATAAAAATATTTGTTAAAATTCACATTCGATTTCTAACAATTTTTTGTTTAAAATGTTTGTAAATTGTTATATTTATTATAAAAATTCTTTGAAAATAAAAATTGAAGTTACAAAAAAATAACAAAAAATTTTTTGTATTAACAAATTCCATTGTTGTTGGAGTTTTAAACTTAATATTACAAATATAAAAGAAAATTTCTCACCTATATTGCCTGTCGGTTTTTGTTTTAAGAGAACCAACTCTCATGAAATGCTTCATACTCAGGTGTGCCAGATGATTTTGATAAAAAAAATCGGCATTTAAAAAAAAAATCGGCATATTTAAAAAAAAAATCGGCAAATAAAAACCCCATTTTAACTATAAAAACTCATTTTAAATATAAAAAAATAACAAAACAGAACAATTCAGCATTAACTAGAACATAAAATAATATAAAAATAAAAAAAAACGTTTTACAAATAAATTGTATATACAAATAAATTATGTATATATATTTTTTTATAGTGTCACAACTTTGAGTTGGCATCACTGCTTTATTTGGCAACCCATTTAACAGCTGATAGTTGCTTTTTGTTTAGTTTGATTTGAAATTTCATTATGAGCAACGCGTGCAAATTGTTGAAATTTTTAATCAAAATAATTGTTCTATTCGTCAAACTCATCGTGCACGCTCTGAAGGACGATTATGTACGCCATAAAATGGAAGAAGTGCTTTGAAATTTTATTATAAATTGATTTACACCAGATCAGCGCGTGCAAATTGTTGAAGTTTTTAATCAAAATAATTCCTCTATTCGTCAAACTCATCGTGCTGCTCTAAAGGATGATTATGTACGCCATTAAATGGAAGAAGTGCACGATGAATTTGACGAATAGAACAATTATTTTGATTAAAAATTTCAACAATTTGCACGCGTTCCTCTGGTATAAGTCCATTTATAATGAAATTTCAAAGCAAACTAAACAAAAAACAACTATCAGCTGTTAAATGGGTTGTCAAATAAAGCAGTGCTGCCAACTCAAAATTGTGACACTCTAAAAAAACACGCTTTATTTACATATACTTTGTACTTTAGGATACATTGTTTTAAAAGTTCAAACATTTTTTTTTTTTTAACTTTTTTGTATGAACATAAAAGGGCGGATCAAAAAGTCCGTGACTTTTCGAACTCCCTAGTAGTTATATGAAATTCAACACTGCTCCCACCAAATACCACATGTTAATAGACTACCGTCAAACTTTGAGCAAGTTCCGCCATTTACTTTGAGTTTAACAGCTGTTCAAAACATACAACTTCGTGTTTTTTTAAAAATTGAAAAAAGTGAATTTCGAGTGCTCATTAAACTTTTTTTTTGCGAAAAAAAACCGTCAATCAAACCAAGAAAAAGCTTGTTAAATACTATGGGGACTCTGCACCATCGATTTCAATGGTAAAAAAGTGGTTTACTGACTTTTGTTTTGGTCTCACTAGTGCAAATGACGCTGAACGCTCTGGACGGCCAATTGAGGTCAATACACCCGAAAATGGCGAAAAAATTCACGATATGGTGTTCGCCGATCGCAGAGTAAAAGTGCGTGAGATTATTGATCCCATAGGCATTTCATATGGCAGTGTGTTTCGATTTGAAATGATCAGTAAGATTTAAGAAAGCTCTCTGCACGATGTTTGCCGCGTTTGCTATCAATTGGCAAAATTCCATGAATTGGGCTACGAATTGGTACCTCATCCACCATATTCTCCGGATTTAGCCCCCACTGACTATTACTTAACCTAAAAAAATGGCTCGATGTAAAGAGACTTTGCTCCAACGATGAAACTATTGATAAAACAAATGCATATTTTATGGACCTCGAAAAATTCTATTTTTTGGAAGGGATATTATGTTGAAAAATATTTTTTTTTTTTTTTTGCAAAAAAAAAAACCGTGTTTCATTCAAAAAGTCACGGACTTATTGATTCGCCCTCGTATATTTTATAGATAGATATTTGAGTTTGACATTTTTATTAGATCCTTTTTAATATCAGCATCAAAACAGTTTGAATTATTGAATTTTAAATAATCTTTAGAAAATAGAATTCTTTGTAAGTATTCATTTTCCAAGGAACATCGACATTTTGTTTTATTTAGGTTGACTTGACTAAAAATTCATTCCACATTTGCGGAAGAATTTGGAAAGACAATAATTTGTTGTACAAACTTTGACAGCACTGGAAATGCAACAGTAGAATCCCCACGTTTTTAATCTGTAATTTTTTGCCAAGAAGTGTGAAAATTTATTTTACTTCCTTCAAAAAATTCTTTAAATTTTTACAAATTTTAACTCTCTGAGTTCAGAGTCTAATATTTGTTTTTCTTTTTCAGAAATAAAGCTGGGGAATTATTTTAGAATTTCCATAAAAGAATTATTGTCTTTGTTCATAATTGTGCTAGGGCTTATCATATTTAAAGATTTATAAGATTTTTGTCCAAACTCAAAACGTTTTAATATGTGATTTGCAAGTTCTATATAAGCCTTTTCATTTGGCTGTAAAAGTTGTGTATCTCACTTTGAAATATTCTGTTAATATTATTAACAATTTCAAGAATATATTTTAAAAATGATAAATATATTTGATTTGATTCGCTTAAATTTTTTATATTTTTACTTCAAAAGTTTTTTACAATGTATGTATCAAACCCAATAGAGCACATTTTTGGGATATTGGTGGAGGGTATTCAAAAATTCGGCACAGCCGAATTTAAGCTTTTTTTTACTTGTTTTCTTTAGAATAAACGCTAACACTCTTTTTAATGCAACAAGTATTCCAGTGTTGCCCAAAATTGTAAATTATACTAAAACAAACAAAGTTACCGTGATATAAGTATTTATCAAAAATTCGGCATTTTTGGAGTAAAAATCGGCAAATCGGCACTTTGACAACTTTGAGGCAAAAAATGGGCAAAAATGCCGATAAATCGGCAAATATGGCAGGCCTGTTCATACTATGTTAATTACTATGTTGCTTTGGAAAAGGGATAGATAAGAGATGAAAGGTGGTGAAAATTGAAGGGTTTTAAATATCGCAATACTGAAATTGGGATATGATAATTCTTAGAACAGTTGTTGCCCGACATCTGAGGAAGAGTTTTCGAAATTGATGAAGGCTTTTAGTTCCAAGCACTGTTGCGTTATTTTAGTTCGGTGCACAGAAAAAAGTATCACAAAATTTCAAGTAATTAAAAATATTTTTTAAAATTCAATTTCTTACAATATTTTCTTTGAATTGTTTGAAAATTGTTAGTTTTCCTATAAAAATTCAGTGAAAATGAAAATTGAAGGCACAAAAAAATATAAAAAAGTTTTTGTATTTATAAATTTCATTGTTGGTGTTTTTTTAAAATCATATTTTTTTTTGTATTAAATTTTTACAATTTTTGTGAGTTACAGTCCAACGTGCTAACCATTACACCACAACGCCACATTACAACACCACGCTTATAGTTTTGATCCGGAACTACATTCTATTTACTAGAAAAAATTACAATCTCTATATATAAAGGAATAACGTTACTGATTGACTGACTCACTCACTCGTTCAACATCGCCCAGCCCAAACAGCCAGAGGTAGGAGGCTGAAATTTGGTATGTAGATAGACATCCGTTAAGGCGCGGTATTTGGAAACTCCTCCGGGGAGGGGAAAAACTCCCCTTTCACGGCCTGCTCAAACCCCTTTAGCTAAAAACCGTGGTAAAATGGGGTCTTAAAGGTTGAAAAATCTCCCTCTTATAGTAAGTTAAAATTCGCTATGCAGGCTCTTCCCCCAGTGTAGATAACAGATAAGACGTGACTGATAAGCTGCATTTTAGAATTTTAGCCAGGGGCGTGCTAAAAATGCAGTATACAAGTATGAAATGTCTCCCCTTTAACAGCTTGCCAAACCGCTGGACCAAGAAAGTTGAAATTTGGTATTCTGGCTCCTTTTCCAGTGTAGAGAACAGCTAAAATGCAATTTTGGAAAATCCAACGAGGAGAGCAAAAAATGAGATAAATGTCCACCTTGACGACTTGCCAAAACCGCTAGAGCTGGGAAGTTAAAATTTGGTACATAGATTCCCACTTTAGCTTGGACATCCATCCAAGTTAGATTTTTGGAAATTCCTACTGGGAGGTACAATAAGGGGAAAAGTCTTCCCCGAACGGCCTGCTCAAACCGCTGAAACTTGAATTTTAAAATTTGGTATGCAGCTTCTTTCTTCAGTGTAGATAACAGATAAGACGTTTTGAAAAATCTTACGCGGAGGGGCAAAAAAGCAAAAATTCTCCCCCTTGACGGCCCACAGTGGTCAATTTCGCGAGATAGCGGTCAAAACTCTATAACTTTTGACCGGATTGGTATTTTTATTACGCAATTTGTTTTGTTCAATAGGAGGGATTTTAAGCTGCAATTTGCGTGTTCAAACGTAAAAATCGACTGATAGGAACGTAAGTAATGTGGAGTTAAAAATGAATTTTAATTTTTTGTTGAGTTTCCATGTAAAAGTTGAATATTTTGACATTTTAAATAGGTATTTTTTTTATAATTTCTTATTTTCTTCAATCGTATTTTACAACCAATACTTTTTTATTATTCCTAAACTTAATTTTGGTCAGAAAATGACAACATTTGGCCCCTGACATTTATTTAGTCTCAATATTCACAGGGGCCAAAGGTTGGTTTTTTTGAAGCTAATTCTTGTGAGGATTAAACTGAAAAATAACACTGAAATTCCCAACAATATCAATACCATTTGGATATATTATATACAGAACACAACATCGATAAAATTGTAAGTAAACTTTTACTATTGATATATTTTATTTAAATGTATTAATAAAAATTTATACTAAAATTAGAAACAAATTATAATCTTTAAACTAGTATTAATTAAACAATATTAGTAAAAATTTCTTCCAAATAGCTTTGATTTTCATTTTGCAGTAGTTGTTTAGCTTCTTCATCTAACTCTAACGAGGTTGATTTCCATTTCTGTCGAATACTGGACATATATGGGTCTGATGTGCACAACAAAATATTAATAAGATCTTCATTAGTACAATATCTGGAAATTTTTCTTGTATTGTGCTCGCGAAAGAATCTGTAGTCTTTGTTCCTTTTTTCTTGCGCTTCTTCTGAGAGATCTCCAATTGGAAGCTTATTGTGCTGAATTATTAGTTCCCCATGGAACAAAATTTTGTGAACTGTGGTTGGCATATGTCTCCAAGAATATTTTTGGTTATAAAGGGGTCCTGTCTCATTAGCATACTGACCAAATTTTTTTGCATCTATCTTTTTGCTACATGCTATAACTTCTAATATGATTTGGAATCGTCGTATTAAATCATAATCTACTCCAGTTATAGAAGCTGCATTTTCTGGATCGGAAAAAAATCTCCTTGCTGTGTTTCCATCATTAGAATTTCCTTCTCCTTGCTTTGGCTGGTCAATTATAAGGCCTATCTCACGGTATTTTTCTTGAATATCTTTTTTTTTTTTGCTTTCTTTTTTCCGAATTTTCTTTGTTGTTTCTCACTGTTTCGCCTAACGGGCCAAATTCCAAATCGTATCCCAATTTAAGAATATGCTACATAAAACGAATTCTAGCATGAAGAGGTGACATTCCAAATTCATATGCTTCATTAAAACTAACGTCTTGTGTTGGTGGTTGGCTCAATTGACTTGATGTTTTTTGGCATATGGTGCAGCTTGACGAAGACTTTGTTTCGGTTAAAGCTTGTGCAACTTTTCCATCGATCATTGTAAGTGACATTTTAAAGTTAACTTCGATGCATTAGTCATTAAATTCAAATATCACTGGTTGAAGTTCTTTAATTTCATCTATTATTTTGCCAACTTCTTCAGTTATGACATCTTTAGTTTCTTTTTTGTAAGCAAACTTTATTGGTCTACAAAATTTTGTTGACGAGGGAATTTCATTTTTCGACACATCTATCTCTGACGGCTCTGAACCAATATAAGTATTTGTTAAACGTAATGGAACGAAAGAAATCATGAATAATGGCCAGAGGACCCATCACATCCCCATTTAGAAATTAAAGTCATGCTGCAATTTTTAAACTTCTTTAAATAGTCAGCATCAAATGTTTTTAATAATCGTTCTGCAGTGTGTTCAAGAAGATCCTGCAATTTTATTTCTGCTGAACTTGAAGTTACACTAATTGCAGTTGGTGAAGGTAAGCAATCTTTTTTGGCAGAAACTATATCTCGATATGATGGAAAAATTCAACAATTTTTTTCATTGGTTCGCTTCCGCAATTCTGTATATTGGTTTTTAGTCATTTTCAAATCCAAAAATAGTGCAAATGCTTCTTCTGGAGTAAATTTATTTTCTTCAGTTGGTGTCGGCATACTTTCTAAAATCCTTTTTGTGCATCTGGGGCTTGCTTCCACTATTTTTTCAATGATAGCAATTTTACTCTTTTTAGTTTTCGATGGTTGAATTTGGTGCAGAAATGAATCCTTTATGATGCTACAAGAAACTTCTTCATTGATATGTTTAAGCTTGCGTCTTCGTGATCTTTCACTACAATTATCAATTGGCTTTGCTGGTCGACCACCTTTTCCAGTTTCCGTGGTAGTTACTGATGGCTTTTTAAAAATAAGTTTATTTCTTAGCCATTCTTGGTTGCGTGAGTAAAACCATTTCTTGTTTCTGGAACATTGATTGTACTGTTTTCTTAAAGTATTTAAAAAGTTTTTTATTTTTAAGTTATGAATTTTAATTTCTTGTTTGTCGCATATTTTGAAGAATGGATTATTCATTATATGTAAAATAATGTCGTTTTCATCTTTCCTTTCAAAATATATATCAGATAGAACACTATAACTGAATTTAGCCATTGTTTAAACAATAATGAAGAAAAAAAAAATGAATGCATGGATTAATATACTATTGCTCGAAGTTTCAACATGATCTTTTTTACCTCTTTGAAACATAATATAACAGGTACTTGGTTTTACCAGTTATTTACATTGGTTTTAAATTTATTTACAATTTTCAGGTATTTAAGTTGTGTAATATTAGATGGCAATAAAATCTTTTTTACCTTTTCCAAATGAATTGCTAGATACCACATAATTTGAGAGTTAACATGTACTGGTAATAATATAACAGGTACTTGGTTTTACCAGTTATTTACATTGGTTTTAAATTTATTTGCAATTTTCATGTATTTAAGTTATGTAATATTAGATGGCAATAAAATCATTTTTTACCTTTTCCAAATAAATTGCCAGATACCACATAATTTGAGAGTTCTATTGTCATTTTTGTCAAAATTTTGATAATTTTGGGTCAATAAGAACTCTTCTACAAAATTTCATCAAAATATATGCATAATAGCCACTTTCACATACAAACAACTTCTCAAAAAATATGACGTGCATTTGTACCGAATATCTTACCTTGGGTCAGAAAAATTTCTGTAGCTCAAAAAGTGCAGTCCCGATGCATGGACATGTATATATAGGAATGTAGGGGAGAGTTAGGACTACAAAATAGGAATTGTGCTCTATGAAGTAGGAAATTTCCGAGAAATTTTACCTTTTAAAAAAAATATTTAAATTGTTGTTAAAACAGTAGAGCTTCAATTTTTTTTACCAGTAATAGGAAATAAGTTAAGTTACAACACAAAATTTATTTCGTCCAAAAATCTTGAAAAACAAAAAAGTTATGATTATTTAAACTTTAAAAATAAACTAAAAATATCATAAATTTACTATATTCTGAAAAAGCCCATTTTGAACCACCCTGTTCTCAGTGAAATAGTTGAAATAGAGTTCTAATTTTTTGGCTCCCGAGGTTTACTACTGTCTACTTTCATATGAGTCTAATAACTTTAAAATCGGAGAACAAAAACGAAAAGGAGTTTTGGCCGCTATCTCAAAATATTGACCACAGTGCGGCCTGCCAAAACCGCTGGAGCTGGGAAGTTAAAATTTGGTACATATATTCCTCCTCCAATGTAAATGTGCAAATTTTGCAAAAGTGCAAATTTGAAAATGTGCAAATTTACAAGTGCAAATTTTCAAAAGTGCAAATGTGCAAAAGTGTAAATTTTCAAATGTAAAAAGTGAAAATTTTGATGGCTTGATCGATTGCTGGATTATTATTAAGTTTTCAAATGTAATAATGTGCAAAAGTGCAAATATGCAAAAGTGAAAATTTTGATGGCTTGATCGATTGCTCGATCGATGTATTTGATGGTAATGTGAATGTGCAAATATGCAAATGTGTAAATATGCACATGTGCTACTGTTCAAATGGGTAAATGTTCCAATTGGCAAGTGTGCAAATGTGTAAATGTAAAAATGTGTAAATATTTATTTCTTTCATTCAACATCGCCCAGCCCAAGCCGTAGGAGGTAGGACGCTGAAATTAGGTATGTACGTTTCCCCTAGGGCGTAGACTTTCGCTAATACGAGGTTCTTGGAAATTCCTTCGGGGAAGAGCAAATCAGGAAACACCCTTTTACGGCCTGCCCAAACTCCTATATCTAGAAACCTGAAATTTAAAATATGCTTTTCTTGGAAAATTTGCTAACTCATCGATGAAGTCCCCCCCATAACAGCCTGCACAAACCGTTGGACCTAGGAAGTTAAAATTTAGTTTGTAGGCTCCGTATCCAGTGTAGATAACAGTGTAGACGTAAAGCGAAAAATTCTTACCATTTCCAAAACCGCTGGTGCTGGGAAGTTGGAATTTGGAGCAAAGGTTCCTCCTCCGGTGTAGACATTCACCTAGGTCAGATTTTTGGAAATGTGTACGGGGAGGTGCAAAAAGATGAACGCTCTCTTATTTAACGGGTTGCAACCACCGATTTAGCCAGAAAGTTGAAATTGAAATATGTGTTAACTAGAGCATGTGCTTACTCATTTATCAGCTACATTTAAGGACTCCGGGTAATTATCTGGGAACTCCATATACTCCCGAGCGTTAGCCCGGGCAACCATTTTCTGCGGGCTTTGCCCGCTATGGTGTATATGGGGAAATATTTGCAAGGTAAAATTGGGTAGGGGACAGAGATGGAATGGATACGAGTAAAATTTAAACACTAGACAAGGGATACAAAATGGAATGAAACAGTGTACGAGTGGAATTAAACACTTGACAAGGGGATTCAAATGGAATGAAATGAGGATCGAGTGAAATCGAAACACTTGATAGGGAAAAAATAAAATGAAATGGCGAACGAGTGTAATTGAAACATTAGGCGAGGAGAAATAAATGGAATGGGAACGAGTGGAAATGAATCAGTAGACAAGGAGAACGAAATGGGATGGAAAGAGGAACAAGTGATATTAAAACAGTTAACACTGGGCACGTCCCCCTTGAATGACCTATAAAAAAGAAATTCAAATCTTTAAATTTAAACATCTACTTCAAAAGATGAAACAATTTTATTTGAATAGTAAAACTTTAGAACAAGGGTGTCCAAGGCCTATACTCTTTATGCTCATTTGTTTTTGTAAATGCTCTTAGCTATAGGCTGTGTGTTTTAATACACATAGAGCACTCAGCAATAGCAATAAGAAATACACAAACAACATTGCCTTATTAGTTTTTTTTTGTCGTTCTTCACTGTATACACGCAAGTGCAAAGCAACAACACTTTCGTATGCTTTGCTGGTAAACATTGACGACAGCGATCATCAATGTAGATTTTGTTTTTGTTTAACGTCCCAACATACCAAATGACTTACAAACACAAGCCTTAAGCTTGAAAAAGACTTGAGAATATATTGAAAAAGGCTATCGTAACAATTGTAGAAAAATCAAAACGGAACCCTCGTGAAAATATTATGTGTGTATGATTACTATAAGCTCATTCTTGCTATTGTAGAATAAGCTTACAAAAATAATATATTATTATTAGTTGAAAAAGAGAAATCATAATTATTTTCTTTAATTTCATTTATTTTTTATTTTAATTTTAAAAATTAATAATAATTCATTTAAAATATAAAAAATAATAATTCATTTTAAATATAAATAATGATAATTAATTTAAACCATAAATAAAAACAAGGAAGATACCCTTCACCATGGTTGGGAAAATAGTGAAGTTTATATATGGACATATATGGAATGGACATATTTATATACGGACATCTTTAAGTGGAAATTCACCTTTTAGTTTAGTGATAAAACTTGGACTCTGAAAGATTTATGGTTCCCGAAAATAGGTATTTAATAAAATGTATGTTTTGGTCACAACTACTTTCAGCAAATATGTTCTACTAAAGATTTTCGATCTTTGGATATATAAGACGTATCCATAGTCATATTACAGCATTAAAATTTTAGTTTTTATAAAAATGTTGATGTTTTTAGCCCATTTATGGAGTATTTAATAACGGTCTTACCGTTCTTAAGATATATATTAATCTATTTTGTGCCACGCCCAATTCAAGGATCGCACCCACATTTGTTCAGATGTTGTGTATTGAAAACCAAGATGCTTGCACCTTATTTGGAAACTTTTCCTCTTTCCGTTCTCCAATTATACAAAAAAGCTGACCGACATCGTTAAGCCAACTGTGCTGGACGCATTTGTTTTGTTAAAAAAAAATAAAAAAAATAACAAAAAGTGTTAAGAAAATAAAAAAAAAGTGTTAAAAAAATATAAAAATAAAAAAAGTTGAATAGACGGGGCTCGATCGCGCGACTAAAAGAAGAAAAGTATTTGTGACAAAGCGCTTAGACCACTGAGCCATTGAAGGACATAAGCAAACTTCGTAATAGAAGTAAATAAAGAGTTTTCGCTTAAAACAGATTTGATTGGGTTTTATTTAAATGACAAACCTTTGTATGGATTTGTTGTTTGTGGGTAAAAGGTGAGGAGGTGAAAGACAAAAAGTTCAACAAATAAAATAAAAACAACAACAATCACGACATAATGCCATTCAGTGTTGTCATATTTTTTTTTTCAAAAATCTTTTTAGTTCTAAAAAAAGCTTTTTTCGAACAAAAAAATATTTTTTTACAAATCGCTAAAAGAAATCACTAGAACTGCATGTGTTTTATTTCTACAAATACGTTTGATTTAGCTGCCAAATTTGCATTTGGGATTTTATTTCGCTTTTTTTATTAAAAAATATTTTTTATTTCTTTAGCTTAATTTTAAGGAAAATAGTTTATAAAGCTATGACCTAAAATAGTTGCTTTCAAAGGGGAATTATGTATAAAATTTTCTTAATATATGAGAAATAAAATGGTTTAAAAATCTTTTTATAAATTCTTTTAAATCGGAGCAAAAAATAGAAATAAAAACGTTTGTATTTTGTTTGTATCAGTAGGTTTTTATAAAAAGTTTGATGTTTTTAGCCTATTTATGGATTATTTAATTATTAATATAACATATTATTTAAATTAATTATTTAATGTTAAAAAAAAACAAAAAAAAAAGTCTTAAGAAAATAAAAAAAAAATTTACAAAAAAAAAGCTGAATTGTGTCTTGAGTAGGATTCGAACTCGCGTTCTTAGAGAAAAAAAGTATTTGTGACATAGCGTTTAGACAACTCAGCTATGAAGACCATATGGAATCTTCGTTTATAGAGTTAAATGAACAGTTTTCGTTCAATAGGGATTTGTTTGGTTTTTATTTAAATGACAAATCTTTGTATGTGTTTGTTGTTTGTGTATAAAAGGTGAAGAGGTGAAAGAAAAGAAGTTCAGCAAATCGTTAAAAGAAATCACTAGAACTGCATGTGGTTTATTTCTAAAAAAAAGTTTGATTTAGCTGGCAAACTTGCATTTGGGATTTTATTTCGCTTTTTTATTACAAAATATTTTTAATTTATTTAGCTTAATTTTAAAAATTTGAAGGAAAATAGTTTATAATTTTTTTTTTATAAATTATTATAAGTTATGACCTAAAATAGTTGCACTCAAAGGGAAATTATGTATAAAATTTTCTTAATATATGAGAAATAAAATGGTTTAAAAATCTGTTTATAAATTCTTTTAAATCGGAGCAAAAATAGAAATAAAACCGTTTGTATTTTCTTTGTATCAGAGGGTTTTTATACAAATTGTGATGATTTTAGCCTATTTATGGATTATTTAATTATTAATATAAAATTTTATTTAAATTAATTATTTAATGTTAAAAAAAAAACAAAAAATAAAGAAAGTCTTAAGAAAATAAAAAAAAAATGTACATAAAAAAAGTTGAATTGTGTCTTGGTAGGATTCGAACTCGCGTTCTTAGAGAAAACAATTTTTGTGACATAGCGTTTAAACAACTCAGCTGTGAAGGCTATATAGAATCATCGTTTTTAGAAATAAATGAACAGTTTTCGTTCAATAGGGATTTGTTTGGTTTTTATTTAAATGAAAAATCTTTGTATGTGTTTGTTGTTTGTGTATAAAAGGTGAAGAGGTGAAAGAAAAGAATTTCAACAAATCGTTAAAAGAAATCACTATAACTGCATGTGTTTTTTTTCTACAAAAACGTTTGATTAAGCTGGCAAATTTGCATTTGGGATTTTATTTCACTTTGTTATTAAAAATATTTTTTATTTCTTTAGCTTAATTTTACAAATTTGAAGGAAAATATTTTATAATTTTTCTTTTATAAATTATTATAAGTTATGGCCTAAAATAGTTGCACTCAAAGGGAAATTATGTATAAAATTTTCTTAATATATGAGAAATAAAATGGTTTAAAAATCTTTTTATAAATTCTTTTAAATCGGAGTAAAAATATAAATAAAACCGTTTGTATTTTGTTTGTATCAGAGGGTTTTTATAAAAATTTTGATGTTTTTAGCCTATTTATGGATTATTTAATTATTAATATAAAATCTTATTTAAATTAATTATTAAATGTTAAAGAAAAACAAAAATAAAAAGTCTTAAGAAAATAATAAAAAAATCTAAAAAAAGGTGAATTGACCGGGATTCGAACCCGGTCAGACAACTGAGCTATTGAAGCTCACACAAAATTATCGTCAATAGAGGTACATATATAAAAGTCTTCGTTCATTAGAGATTTGTTTAGTTTTTATTTAAATGACAAATCTTTGCATGTGTGTTGTTTGTGTATAAAAGGTGGAGATGAAAGAAAAGAATTTTAACACATGGATGTGTTTGTTAAGCGTAAAATTCTACATACATACATATTAAACAAAGGGATTTTACGGAAACAATTAGAGGTAGTTCTGTTTTTTTGCTAATATCTCAGCCATTTATTAACCGATCTGTCTGATTTTTAATAGCAAACAGAAATGGATCACATGTAACAGAAATAAAAAACAATCAAGTCCTCATCATGTCTGGGTTCTTCGGAAAACCCATTTCAACACACAGACGGACATCGTTAAATCAACTTTGCTCTTCATAAGGACCCAGAATATATATACTTTATAGGGTCTAAGATCAATATTGTAGAAATTACAAAAGGAACGACAAACTTATATATACCCTTCCACCTGTGGTGAAGGGTATACTAATTAAATTTAATATGCAATTGCACGTTCACTATATAAAATTTACAACTAAATGTACACGCAAAACAAGTTTGACAAATTTAAAGAAAAAGTAATGGCACAACAGCATTATAAGCGTAGAACAAAGACGACAAGACTAGAGTGTATTGAAAAATATTTCTTTTTCAATCGTCATATTGCGTTGTTCAATATGTGTGTTAGAGTATTCAAAAAACCGGCCTTTTGGAAAATCCGGTTTCGGGTTTGGCAGAAAAAACCGGTCAACCGGTTTTTTAATTTAAATAAAAAGCTTATATAATTTGTTAATTGTTTTAACTACAAACAAAAAAAAGAAATTTAATATATAAAGTAATAAAAATAAAAAATGCATTCTTTGAAAAAAATATTTTATAATATTTTTTTATTGTATTTCATTTTAACATTTTATTTATTGGTTTTAACATTTTTTAATATAATATCTTAAAAACTAAAATTATAAAACTATATGCATGTCAAAGGAATAGAGGTCATAAAGTTTGTAAATTGGTAAAATTAGGTACGTTAGTAATTTTAACGTTTAAAACGTTTTTCATTAAATAATTTTTTTTAATATTACATTTTAAATATGTAAAAAGAAAATCTATTTTTCACTTCTAAAATAATATTTTAGAAACAATTTTTAATTTAAATGTTTCGTTTTAAGACGATTTTTTTTGCTTGCTTTTGATAAAGCTAGAAGTGGAAAATACTCTTTCACTAATAGTAGATGTTGGACAAATAGTCAACAGACAAATAGTCAGTTCTTTTGTCGCATTTATTAAGATATATGAATTATTTTGTACAGTCTTTTTTTAGGATTTTGAATACTGCTTATTGTGTTATTTAGATCAGAAATTAAACTATTTGAATTTGATTTATCCAAAGTTAGGTCTTCATCGCAATCTATCAGACTTACATCTAAATTTTCATAACCAAAAAACGATTTTAAAAGTGTTTGGAAAAAAAAGAGACCAAGTAACCCAGTTTGTGATGTAATTAAAAAAACCGGTCAACCGAACAGAAAAGACCGGTTTTCGGTTTTCTTCGAATTTACAAAATATTCGAAACCGATCGGTTTCTAAAAAAAAAGAAACCGGTTGACCGGTTTCGGTTTTTGAATACTCTAATGTGTACGTTGTTTATACGTATACTTTAGAAAAAGTTATGTATAATAATATTCTTTCAAGCATTGTTAAATACTGCTTGTGAATTCACTATTTATATAAGCTTATTCTCAAGTTGTATTGCAGTTTGATTGCTATATGGTATATTGGGGTAAGATATGAAATATTTTTTTTTATTTTTCCTTTGTATGTATTGGTTTTTACAATAAAAAATATTGAATAAAAATTAGTTATTCTTTAAATGTATTGGTGTTTACTCTTCCATAAGGAACTTTTGGGGACGCCTGCTTTAGAAAATAGAATAATATTTTCTTCTCAACATATTTCGATATTAAAAACTACCGATAACGAAGTAACGGGCTTTTAAGCTAGTAAAGTATATTAAATTATTTTGATGGAGAACTTTAAGTACTAATAACTAAAAATTTTATATAACGATACAAATTTTTAACATTTACATATTAAAGAAAATTTTAAAATCAACACAGTAACAAATGTAATTATAAAAATTTAAGACTTAAGCGATGAAAAATTTAAGAACAAAAATATTGAAAAAGCATAAAGAATATTAATTATGAACATTATAAACGACATCATAAACAAAACAGTCAACAGAAAACAACATAAAATAGTAAAATTGTCAAAGTGCCGATTTGCTGATTTTTGCTCCAAAAGTGACGATTTTTTGATAAATACTTAAAACACGGTAACACTGGAATACTTTTTATATTAAAAAGAGATTACAGTCAGCGCTTATTCTAAAGAGAACAAGTAAAAAAGGCTTAAATTCGGCTGTGCCGAATCTTTGAATACCCTCCATCAATATCCCAAAAATTGTGCTCTAATGGGTTTGATACACATAATATAAAAAACTTTCGAAGGAAAATTATAAATAGTTTAAACGAATCAAATCAAATATACGTATTTATCTATATTAAAATATATTCTTGAAATTGTTAATAATATTAACAGAATATTTCAAAGTGAGTCAACAGAAATACACAACCTGTACAGCCAACTGGAAAGGCTTTTAAGAACTGTTATAAGTAATTTTATAAAAAACGATTTGAAATTTGAATAAGGTATATTTGGGATTAATGGATAAAGAGTTAATATCAGAATCAAAGCTTAACAAGAGCGAAATTAACAAAATTGTAAATAATTGTATTAATTTGTATATAGAACTTGCAAATCAAATATTGAAACGTTCTGATTTTGGACAAAAATCTTTAAATATAATAAACCCTAACAAAGTTATGAACAAAGACAATAATTCTTTTATGGAAATTCTAAAAGAATTCCCCAGCTTTATTTCTGAAAAAGAAAAACAAATTTTAGACTCTGAACTCAGAGAGTTAAAATTTGTAAAATTTAGAGAATTTTTTGAAGGAAGTGAAATAAATTTACACACTTTTTGGCAAAAAATTTCAGATTAAAAACGTGGGGATTCTACTGTTGCAGTGCTGTCAAAGTTTGTACAATAAATTATGGTCTTTCCACATTCTTCCGCAAATGTGGAAAGAATTTTTAGTCAAATGAACCTAAATAAAACAAAATTTCAATATTCCCTGGAAAATGAATCTTTACAAGGAATTCTATTTTCTAAAAATTATTTAAAATTTTATAATTCAAACTGTTTTGATACTGATATTAAAAAGGATTAAATAAAAATATCAAACTCAAATATGTATCTAAAAAATATATGTTCATACAAAAAAGTTACTAAAAACTTTTTTGAATTTTTAAAACAATTTATCCTAAAGTACAAAGTATATGTAAATATATATTGTTACAAGAAATTTCTATCACTAGAAATTTCTTTACACAAATTTTGACAGCTGGAAGATTCTAGTGTCGTAATAAACTGGAAATACCTGATTACTCATATAAATACTCGTACTCAGTGACGCAGTAGTTCAGTTTATAAGTAAAACGCAAAGTGTGAAGAACTAAAGTGTGGCTAACGTTTAGTCTATCTGCATCGTGTAAATAAAGTGTGCTATTTAAGTGTTTTTTTCTGTAATTTTTTAGTGACTGTTATAAATAAATAGAGCTATAAATAATTTCAAACAGTGTTTATTATTTGCAATATAGAAAGAACTCGATTTATTTAAAAGGTAAATGGAAATGAAACTGCTAGAAACTTCTAGGGCAGACAACGATAAACTGCTAACTAAGATGAAAACAGAGCTGCTGGAAACATCGAGAGCAGACAACGAGAAATTATTAGCTAAGGTGGAAGAAAAGCTTCAGGAAACTTCTAAAGCTACTAATGAAAAAATTTCTGTAGTTGAAAAACGAGTTTCCGACTTAGAGAATGACGTCGAGAAAAAACTGCAAGATCTGGAAAGTAAAATAAATAATTCTCAATGTCAAGAGGGCCCGGTACGAATTATTTCGGAAACTTCTGGCAGAGCAAAGGCCCCCACTTTTGACGGCAGCGTACGATTTAATGTTTTCAAGTTCCAGTTCGAGACCGTTGCCGCCAGAAATATGTGGAACATCGAAGAAAAAGCTATAGAGTTGATTCTGGCCTTAAAAGGAAATGCTGCAGAAATTCTAGAAAGTGTGCCACTCACCTGCAGAAATAATTATGACGACATAATGGTGGCACTGCAGCGAAAGTATGGTGGCGAACACAAAAAGGAAATTTACCGAATGGAACTTAGAGGTAGACTTCAGAAAGCAAATGAGTCGTTGCAAGATTTTGCAACAGAAATTGAACGGTTGGTGCAGCTGACTTATCCAGGTGAGAATCATCCATTCGTAGATCAGTTTAAAATTGAAGCATTTCTGAATGGAATTCGGGATTCTGATGTGAGACATGCGGTGTGTGCAACACAGAAATCGACTTTTGCTGAAACTGTCTCATTCGCGCTGGCCCAAGAGACTGCGAAGGTGATTTCCAAGCCACAAACATTTAAGGTGCGTAACCTCGAAGTGACTGCTGAAAAAGAGCAAGATATAAGCACAAAGCTAACAGAAGGATTCAGAGAAGTGCTCACGGAGTTAAAAGATGCATTTAAGCAGGCATTAGGGGAGAAGCAAGTCAAGGCCAAGGATAAATGCTACAACTGCGGTAGAGTGGGACATTTCCAGCGAAATTGCAAAGCACCAAGGAAGAGCCTCCGGGCCGATCAGCAATCAACTAAAGAGTCACCGTTAAACTAAAAAGAGCTAGCACTACGGGGCATGAGCTAGCTCCCACAAACGATGGCCCCACAATCTCCATATCAGTAATACAGCAGGAGAAAAGCAATCTTACTGCTTATGGGTACATCAACGGTCGAAAGCACATTTTTACGATAGACACAGGAGCATCACAGTCAATCATCAGGCCCCATTTAGTGAAAAAGGCAGTTGAACCACTATACGGAGTAAGTCTGCGCACAGCTACTGGGGAGCCTGCCTATGTCTATGGTAAAATAAATGTAACACTAACGATTGCCAACATAAGCGTCAATCACGTATTTATTGTTGCCGATATTGTGGACGAAGTAATAATTGGTGCAGATTTCATGATTGGGCACGGCATTAATCTGCATATGGGGCAAAAAGTTATGATTTGGCGCAATGTTGAAATACCTCTTGATGTTGGATATGAGCAAGCGGATCAGGTAAGAAAGCTAGTTACCATCAGCCACCAAAAACTACCAGCACGGCTTGAAACTTTAGTATGGGTGCGTATGGAGGGAGATTGTGAGGACAGCAGCTTGTGGGTGGTAGAACCATCAGAAATAAAAAGTGACCTTATAACAGCGAAAGCCCTCGTAAAAACCAGCAAAGACAAAAGAGTTCCTGTAAGAATACTGAACCTATCAAATTCTGAAAAAGTTGTCCGAGCGAACTCTGAAATAGCCAAATATACTGCGCCAGAAGCAATAATCTGTTGCGAAAAGAACTTGGAACCTTCCAGTGCGTCCGTTGAAGACCGAGAGATGCTTGCAGAATATGTGGAAAAATGGGTGAAAGAACTGGCGCCGCCTGATAGAAATAAAGCCAAACAGCTAATCAGAAAATACAGCTCTGTCTTCGCCATGAAAACCCAAAGTCAAGGAAGAACGGCGATTGTGAAACACCGAATCAATACTGGTGAAGCGAGGCCAATAAAGCAGGCGCCCAGAAGTATTCCTCTAGCAAAACGAAATGAAGTAAAGGAGTTAGTCAACGAAATGGAGCGTAGTGGAGTAATCGAACCATCTTCTAGCCCATGGAGCTCGCCTATAGTTTTAGTTAAGAAAAAAGATGGCAGCACCCGATTCTGTGTTGATTACAGAAAACTAAACGACATCACGAAGAAGGACAGCTATCCACTACCGAGAATTGACGACACTCTAGACACGCTAGCAGGAACCAAATGGTTCTCCACATTGGACTTGCAAAGTGGTTATTGGCAAGTAGAAATTTGTGACCAAGACAAGGAGAAAACTGCCTTTAGCACAGGTGACGGATTATGGCAGTTTAATGTGATGCCCTTTGGACTCTGCAATGCTCCAGCAACATTCGAGCGGTTAATGGAAAATGTGCTGAAAGGACTCCACTGGAAAACTTGCCTAGTGTACCTTGATGACATAATTGTCATGGGAAAAACTTTCGATGAACACCTCAAGAACTTAGCAGAAGTCTTAAGGCGAATATCTGCGGCTGGACTCAAGCTTAGCGCAAAGAAATGTACACTGTTTCAGAGGGAAGTCAAGTATTTAGGGCACCGCCTAACTGCAGAGGGAACATCAACCGATGAAGATAAGATTCGGGCTGTAAAAGATTGGCCTCGCCCGAAAAATCTGCACGAGCTGCGCAGCTTTCTAGGTCTATGCACATACTACCGACGATTTGTACCAAATTTTGCTAGTGTGGCTGCGAGTCTACATGAGCTGACTAAGAAGGCGCGACCATTTCATTGGGGTGAAGCCCAAGAACAAGCATTCCTAAGGCTCAAGGAGTTATTATGCACGGCACCGCTTCTTGGATATCCTGTGGCCGGGGAAAAATTTGTGCTGGATAGCGATGCGGAATAGGAGGTGTGCTTTCGCAGGTGATAAATGGCACCGAAAAAGTCATAGGCTATTACAGTCGAGTGCTTTCGAAACCCGAAAGGAACTACTGTGTTACACGGCGGGAACTCTTGGCGGCGGTAGAATGTGTAAAGCACTACCACAAGTATCTGTACGGTCAGCAATTTCAACTAAGAACCGACCATTCTGCACTAAGGTGGCTGCTGCAATTTAAACAACCGGAAGGGCAGCTAGCTCGTTGGATTGAACGACTTCAAAGCTATGATTTCAACATCGAGCACAGGAAAGGCATAAAACATTGCAATGCGGACGCCCTTTCAAGACGCCCCTGTAATTTAGAGTGCAAACATTGTTCGAGGGCTGAAGGAAAAGAGTGCATCGTTGATATAAGACTAACGCATATTGAGTCAAGTGAATCCTGGTCAGCGGCGCAACAAAATGACCCCATACTGTCAAAAATTATGTCAGCCAAAGCAGAGGACAGAAGGCCTACCCGTGAACAAATATCAGCTGAAAGTCCGCTAATGAAGGCGTATTGGGCCCAGTGGAACAGTCTACGGGTAATTAATCACTGCTTATACCGTATATGGGAAAGTGCGGACGGCAAAACTGAGACAAAGCTAATTGTGGTGCCGTCAAGCAAAATAGACGAAGTGTTAAAAGAGTTCCATGACGGTCCCAGTGGTGGTCATCTCGGTGTCACTAAAACCCTAGAGAAGTTAAAACAACGATTCTACTGGGTCGGCTGCCAGCAAGCTGTAAGCGACTGGATAGCAAATTGCGCGCAATGCATCGCAGCTAAAGGAGCAGTAAGGAGAAGTCGTGGGCAACTTCAACAATACAACTCGGGTGCCCCATTTGAGCGGATAGCAATGGATGTAACAGGCCCTTTCCCTGTCAGTGATTCCGGAAAACGTTACGTTCTTGTGGTGATCGACTATTTCAGTAAATGGCCTGAGGTATACGCTATACCGAACCAGGAAGCCAGAACGGTAATAAGCGCATTTGTGAACAACTGGGTGTGCCGCTACGGTGTTCCATTAGAATTACACTCTGACCAGGGAAAGAATTTTGAATCTGCTATCTTCAAGGAAATGTGTGAGTTGTATGGAATAAGAAAGACAAGAACCACCCCGCTGCATCCACAATCTGATGGTATGGTCGAAAGATTCAATCGCACTTTAGAGGAATACTTAAGAAAAGTGGTCAGTACTCATCAGAAGGACTGGGACGAACACATCCCCAAATTTTTGCTGGCATATAGATCGGCTGTTCACGATTCCACCTCCCGGACACCTGCAAAAATTATTTTCGGGACGGAACTCAAATTGCCTGGCGATTTGGAATTTGGTGTTAAGCCCGCCGCTATGGATAAAGACAACGACAACGCTTCCCGGGAACAAGAAGACCTTAACGAGCTTCATGAGTTTGTGCGCAATCGAATTAAAATAGTCAGCGATAAGATGAAGGCGAGGTACGATCGAGCAGCAAATTCTGAAGGATTTAATGAGGGCGAGTTGGTTCTGCTGTTTAACCCGCAACGAAAGAAAGGATTATCTCCCAAACTACAAACGCATTGGGACGGACCCTATAGAGTTATTAAAAGATTGAATGATGTGGTATACAGAATACAGAAAGATCAGAGCCCAAGATCCAAAATGAAGGTTGTTCATCTAGAACGACTAGCCAACTATGGAAAAGGAATATCTATGTCTGTTCGGGACGAACAGCCTTAAGTGGGCGGCAGTGTTACAAGAAATTTCTATCACTAGAAATTTCTTTACACAAATTTTGACAGCTGGAAGATTCTAGTGTCGTAATAAACTGGAAATAACTAGAATACCTGATTACTCATATAAATACTCGTACTCAGTGACGCAGTAGTTCAGTTTATAAGTAAAACGCAAAGTGTGAAGAACTAAAGTGTGGCTAACGTTTAGTCTATCTGCATCGTGTAAATAAAGTGTGCTATTTAAGTGTTTTTTTCTGTAATTTTTTAGTGACTGTTATAAATAAATAGAGCTATAAATAATTTCAAACAGTGTTTATTATTTGCAATATAGAAAGAACTCGATTTATTTAAAAGGTAAATAAATCAACGATTTTATAAAGGGTAAAATCGTAACAATATATTAGAGTGACTCGAACTGTATAGAGGGGAAAAAAGTAAAAAAAGTGCCCCCCTGAAAATTTGTTTGTTTGTTTTAAGATGATTCCCAATTTTTTTTGGGTCTAGCGGCGGTCGTTCATGAGCACCACCTTTTTTAATTTTCTAATTTTTTCCACTAAAACATATAAGTTATGCACATCACATGAATACGCGTCCAACGGTGTATATGACATGACCAAACATGCACTATGCACATGTGATATTATCCAATAAACCGATTTTGATTATCGTTATAGCCAATACATTTTATTACTTTTCTTGATAAAAATAACAAAATTTAACAGCAAAAACAATAAATGGTACGAAAATGTAAAAAAAAATTAATAAAAGAAATTGCAGAAAATCTTTTCGCTACCCCATTTTGGTGTAAAGCTTGCACGATTCAATCTTACTCGCAATTTTACCAGGACGATTTTTTTCGATGATGGATAAACTTGATTGACTAACTACTTTTACAAACCTTTCTGTATTTTGTGAATGACATCGAAATTCCAAAATAAATTGGTTAAGAGAAGGTATAAACTATTCCTAAAATTTCTAAAATATTACCCGGTATTTGAAGAATTTTATCAGAATCCTTTAGTTCCATCAAGTACTGATGGGAATAGAACTGGATGCAAGGTGGTTCCGTTATTCGTTCAACTTTTTTTCCAATTAATCATAGTTTTTAAAGAATCGCAATTCATATTAATTAACGGTACATCGAATTGTCGAATTTTCCTGTCTTCATTACCAAACTACAACTTTAAAATTTTATTTAAGTTATTAATGAATTTTCAAATAATAACAACTTTAATATTTAATTTAAATTTCAAAGTATCATGAAAAATGTGTTAAATTGGAAAAAACAAAAATTTAGAAACCCATATTGCCCATGTTTAAAACTATAAGGAATATCGAAAAATATGGATTATATAACCTCTTTTAAGCCAAATAGTGATTAAAATATTTTGAAGTGAAGATATTGAACTCAATATATTTTTATATAAAAACACTAAAAAATACATATTTTTCTAAATATCATGTGTGCATAGTGCATGCTCGGTCATGTCATATACATATGGACGCGTCTTCAAAAAACCTTTCATAACTTATATGTTTTAGTGGGAAAAGGTAGAAAAATCGGCCAAAAACTAAAAAATACCTTTTTAAAATAACGGTGGTGCTCATGAACAACCGCCGATAGACCCAAAAAATTTTGATAATCATCTTAAAACAAACCAAGGCACATTTTCAGGGGGGGCACTTTTTTACAATAAGGTTGTAAAACGTTTTTTTTTAATGATTTTTATATTATTTTATGTTTTAGTTAATGTTGAATTATTCTGTTTTGCTTTTTTTTGTTAATAAAAATATTTTTTTTTGTGTTTAAAATGAGTTTTTTGTATTTAAAATGGGTTTTTTATTTGCCGATTTTTGTAAATTGAAGTGCCGATTATGCCGATTTTTTTAAAAAATATGCCGATTTTTTACCGAAATCATCTGGCACCCCTGCACGTAGAAGATATAAACAAACGCAAAGGATCGACAGCATTATCCCAACACGCAATAAAGACGGGACCAATGTTGCCACGGACAACAATTTTTTGTTACCAAAATTATAAAAAAATGTTAACAAATGAAAAAAAAGATAAACAAAATTTAAAGTTTTATGATTTTATTTAAATATATTAAACTATTATTTTTATAAATTTGTACAGGAAATATTATTTTATAGCAAAAATTTATGAAAAATTAAATTACATGCTTTCATTCTCGTGTTCAAATGATAAATCTTCGGATTCACTATTTGCATTGACTGCAGCAGTCTTTATCAAAAAAAAAAAAAACCAAAACAACCCAACAAAAAAAAAAGTTCCACTTACGTACCGTTTTTAGTACGTTATAAAGTGAATCTAATTTCGGTTACGTACAGTTTTCTTGATCCGTATACGTAGCAGAAAACGGATGTTTAGGAACATCGAAACTTATTCGAATTTGTTAAAAGTCCGTCAAATACGGAAGGTTTACGTGCCTTTGTGTGGTGTAAAAACTCGGAGTTGTGTCCGTTAAAAGCCAGTCATTGAAGGACCATATCCGGTCAGTATCCGTACCGTTTTTTCAAATTTAAAACGGTCTTGAGTTCTTGGTCCCAACTTTGTCCTATTTTTTTAAATTAATTTTGAATATTACATATTATTATTTTTTTAGATTTATTACTACAAAAAAAAAATTAACAACACAAAGAAAACATTCAAAGAGAGCAATTACCATACATTAATTAATTTTGGACTTTTTATAAAGTTTAATACCTGATAGAAATAATATAGTTTATGTGCAGCTCATAATATTTACAATGTAAAAAGTATTTTTCGATTAGCCAGTAAAAGTACTTCAAGTCACTAGTTGTGGACCTTAGTTTACATTCATGTAATTTCAAATTTGACAGATATATATTCTATCCTATTTGGCTGAATATTTATATTTTTATAAAAACAATGAACAACACCGTTCGTTACGGAATCAAGACTGATGAAAAACGGTGAAGTCCGTTTTAACGGCACGGAAACGCTTACAGCAAAGCTTTAACGGATACGTGGTTTATAGACGAAAACGTGTCGCACAGTCAGGATTCGTGATTCCTTATGTGTTGGAGAGTCCATAAAAATGTTTCTTTGGAAGTTTAAAAATATAATATGAATTCACATACATTTAAACATGTAAAACACAAATACTTATCCATTATGCATTTATTTTATGTTTTTGTTTTTTCATCATCAACACTTAAGTTTACTTAGCAATTGTTCAATTCAACATTATTGTTCTCATCGATAGAATGCCACCAATTAAAACGGTCATGAATATTTTAGTAATCTAGAGCTGATTAACATATTTTGTGCAACGAACTACATACTTTTATAATAAAATTAACAGCGTTTTCAAATCGGCGTAATAAAAACGCGTATATAAAAATATTTACTGTTAATTAAAATTTAGAGACACAGAAAAAAAACCAATTTATATATATGATTGCCAAATATGTTACCAAAATGAAAAAAAAGTTCACATCTCCACATTGGAAAAAAATAACCAATTTCGGTAAAAAATAACCAAAAACGGCAACACTGGACGAGACGTACAGTAAACTTTGAAGCAGTCAGAATATTAGACAAAGAGAAAATATAAAACAAGCAAATTTATACGGATACATGTAAATATACAATGTAAATATAAAGAAAATCGTAAGTTAAACTGTGATGCTAGTGTATAAGTACTCACACCCATACCTAAATAAGAGCGGAAGGCAGAACGTTTTATTATGCTTAGCTTTACGCTGAAATGCCATACCACGTCAAAACGATAAAAACTGGGTTATCAAAAAATAAATATAACAACCCTAATTATTTTGACAATAACAATATTGGTGTTTGTGTTTTGTGATTGGTAAATTAAAATTGATAAAAAAAAAGATAGATATACTATACACAATATATAATTTAAAAGATTTACTTACCTCTTTTTTCTAATAAAAAATATATTTTTACTTGCTTGTTTATATCTTCTTCTTTATACCCTCCACCATATATGGTGAGGGTATATATCAGTTTGTCATTCCGTTTGTAATATGTCGAAATATAGGTTTAAGACCCCATAAAGTATATATATTCGTGATTCTTATGCAATTTTAAGTCGATTTAGCGATGTCCGTCAGTCTGTCTGTTGAAATCACGATCACGACGCGAAGACGCAAGCGGGGGTGCCTATTTTTACCCAGATTATTGAACATCCTCCCGAGCTGTTTGGTATTTAAAATGAGCAAAATCGGTCAAGCGATTCAAAAGTTATGAGTGAAAATGTGAAGGTACCTCTAAATTTTCCATACAAATTTGTACAATTTTTCTGTATCTATTTTTTTTTTTTTCTGTTAAGTAAGTAAAAATGTTATTAAAGTCTTCTTATTGTTCGATTACATTTATTGTCTTACATACTATGATAACTAAGTTAACGTAAAAATGAACAATGTTAAAGTCGCTAACAGAGCAGACCTCTGTAAATAACATTGCTAAAACTAAATAACAAAAGTTAGTAACATAATATGAAAACGATCAAAATTGGCAAATTTTTGGACGACCCCTCTCCGATTTTAAAATAAATAGTCTCAATCGATTGCCCAGCAAAAAATAATGTACCTACATATTTTTTTTTTTATAGTGACTGGTTTAATAGTGGTGTACACCACTGTCATGTGACAAAATTGAAGAATTCTTCATAAGGGACCTCATTGAAAGTTGTTTTAAAAAAAAACTACTAAAGCGATCGCAACGAGTGATAGCTCGTTGGAAAGGTATTGAATCAGGCTTTAATTGAAAAATAAAATTTTCCTAATTTTTCTCAGAAAATTACCTTTTTGCCATGAAAATTAAATTTTCCAATTTTCCACAGAAGCTCCTAAATTTTCCGGCTAATTTTATTTTTTTTGGATTCCTCATAATTTTTGCTTTAAGAATCAGCAATAAAAAAATGGGCCCTGACTCCTTGTTTGGACAGGAGAAGAGCATTTAAGAGACCACCTTGTTCTCATTGTTTTTATATTTTTTATAATTGAATTATTTTTAATTATTTAACATTATTTTATTTTATTATTAAAAATACATTTTAAAAATTATTTTACAGTTAAAAATACATTTATGAAGAAAAAATCTTTCTTATTTTGCTGCTTATACTTAATTACAATATTTATTAAAAATTTCAATTGTCTTGGCATCATTATAAAAAGTAACTTTAAATTTAGCACGTCGGCAGACGAAGAGTACCGCTTTACATTAATTGACATATCAGAAATATTTGGTATGAAGCAATGAAACTTTTGCGTTACAGTTATAGTTTTGACATTATTATATCTGTTTTGAAGTCGTTGCTCCATGGCATCTTGTTCTTTTTGAGGCATAAAACTGTGTTAATGGCAATTTCCTTGCTTTGAATCCTTTGCAAACTTGCCTTAGTCGCCATGCGTTTTAGGGTTCCCCCTAACGCATCGCATGGGCCCTTACCGTGGGACGTCGCAAAAAAGTGTCACTCGACCTTGCAGTTTTGTTCTTCTTAAATTATGCAAAGATTGTAAAAATTTTTTTTATTCTTGTACTGAGAAGCCGCGCCGTCTGAGAAAAACGTTACTTTGTCGATTGCATCGAATTTTGATCTTAAGAATTCAAACAGTTTCATTTGAAATAAATAAACGGACACATAATTATGAGCTAAACTCTCCGCGACAACAACAAGGCTTACGGTCTGTAGTTCGTTATCTTCGTTTTTGAAATAAATGCAAAAAGGATGCACCGTGCACTGGTCGTTTGCCCAGTGATAAGCCTGAATTTCATCCTGAACGAGAAAAGTGTAATTCTCGGCAAAGTCGCTTATCACAATGAATTCATTTTGGGCTAATTTCTCCTTACTTTCCTTTAGAAATTTCGATTGCATTTCGGATATGAAATGGTGCGCCTTCAGTTCATTTAACTTGAATCCGAATTCCTCGATGAATTTCGGAATCTGCTTTACCACGGTCTCAAGGGAACATCTGCCGCTGCTAATTATCCACTGTTTGAAATGCACCTTCTGAATTAACAGCTGTTCAAACTTTTCCGCCAAATATTGCTCTAGCTCGTCAATCTTCGGACAATTGTCGCATTTGGACAGATGACAATTTACCGTGGGGTATGCGCACAACGACTTCGACAGGAGGTCCCTATATGTTTCAATTTCACCGTGAAATACTTTCAATTTCTTGCATGGAAAGAACATTAATTTGATGTTTTGATGAAACATGCAAACGCAGACTGAATGCGTTCCGTGCCTGTCTAATGCCAGCACGCATTCTTTTGGTTCTTAATTTTTAATAAATATTGTAATTAAGTATAAGCAGCAAAATAAGAAAGATTTTTTCTTCATAAATGTATTTTTAACTGTAAAATAATTTTTAAAATGTATTTTTAATAATAAAATAAAATAATGTTAAATAATTAAAAATAATTCAATTATAAAAAATATAAAAACAATGAGAACAAGGTGGTCTCTGAAATGCTCTTCTCCTGTCCAAACAAGGAGTCGGGGCCCATTTTTTTATTGCTGATTCTTAAAGCAAAAATTATGAGGAATCCAAAAAAAATAAAATTAGCCGGAAAATTTAGGAGCTTCTGTGGAAAATCGGAAAATTTAATTTTCATGGGAAAATTTAATTTTCATGGGAAAAAAGGTAAATTTCTGAGAAAAATTAGGAAAATTTTATTTTTCAATTAAAGCCTGATTCAATACCTTTCCAACGAGCTATCATGACAGTGGTGTACAACACCACTAAACCAGTCACTATAAAAAAAAATATGTAGGTACATTATTTTTTGCTGGGCAATCGATTGAGACTATTTATTTTAAAATCGGAGATGGGTTGTCCAAAAGGTGATCGCTTTCATACGGAATTGCTCCATACGTATATCATCTTCATCCCCTTTGGTGGAGGGTTTCAAAGATTCGGCACAGCCGAATTTAGCCCTTTTTTACTTGTTTTTGTTTGTTTACGTTTGTTCTCTTTTACAGCTAACTTTACTATTTTACGCCTTGTCAAAATCGGATTTTCCAATTGCAAAGCGTTGCCGTCGCGTTGCCGCCGCGTTTTTTCGGTATGCTACATACATACAAATTGAATGGGCATTAGAATTTTTGACAGCTAAAAACGCTTTCCGCTTTTATTTAGGTGTGGGTGTTATTGTTAACGAATTATTTGGTTTTTTCTTATCAGAAATTAATAAAATTGACACTCCCGAGATAACGAAACGTTAAGGGAAACGATGTAATAAACTTGAAACTTTATTTTTACTAACATCTTACAATGCATGACCAAAACTAGCCCGTTAAAAAAAATCTAAAACGAAAATTTCTAAAACTAGAAAAAAGTAGCCAAATTAGAAAAAATGACAGCATTAAAAAAATCAATAAACTTTAAATTTGTAAAATTTAAAAAAAGGAATATTTAAGAAACGGCCAATAATTTTAGTCGGCTAAACTAAAAGACTTATTAGACATTTTTCACCTGGTTTTTTTATTTTTTTCTAATTAAAGAGATTTTTCAGTTGCTTTAGATTTTGCAGATTGTTTTAAATTTTGGCGATTTTTTGTAGTGTTAACGACTTTTTTTGGTTTTAGTTATAAATATCAACTGTGGCAATTTTTTTATTTATTTATTGTTTTCTCTTTTTATACCCTTCACCACAGGTGAAAGGGTATATATAAGTTTGTCATTCCGTTTGTAATTTCTACAATATTGATCTTAGACCATATAAAGTATATATATTCTGGGTCCTTATGAAGAGCGAAGTTGATTTAACGATGTCCGTCTGTCCGTCTGTGTGTTGAAATGGGTTTTCCGAAGAACCCAGATATGATGAGGACTTGATTGTTTTTTATTTCTGTTACATGTGATCCATTTCTGTTTGCTATTAAAAATCAGACAGATCGGTTAATAAATGGCTGAGATATTAGCAAAAAACCAGGACTACCTCTAATTTTTCCAGTAGAATTTTGAGCATAACAACACATCCATGTGTTAAAATTCTTTTCTTTCATCTCTACTTTTTATACACAAACAACACACATACAAAGATTTGTCATTTAAATAAAAACTAAACACATCCCTAATGAACGAAGACTTTTATATATGTACCTCTATTGACGATGATTTTGTGTGAGCTTCAATAGCTCAGTTGTCTAGACGCTATGTCACAAATACTTTTTTTCTCTAAGCCCGCGGGGTTCGAGGTTCGAATCTCGGTCAGGTCAATTCACTTTTTTTTGTACTTTATTTTATTATTTTCTTAAGACTTTTTTTTTTGCTTATTTTTGGTTTTTTTTAACATTTAATAATTAATTTATATAAAATTTTATATTAATAATTAAAATTCTTTTCTTTCATCTCCACCTTTTATACACAAACAACACACATACAAAGATTTGTCATTTAAATAAAAACTACACAAATCCCTAATGAACGAAGACTTTTATATATGTACCTCTATTGACGATGATTTTGTGTGAGCTTGAATAGCTCAGTTGTCTAGACGCTATGTCACAAATACTTTTTTTCTCTAAGCCCGCGGGGTTCGAGGTTCGAATCTCGGTCAGGTCAATTCACTTTTTTTTGTACATTTTTTTTTATTATTTTCTTAAGACTTTTTATTTTGCTTATTTTTGTTTTTTTTTTATATAATTTTATATAATTAATTTATATAAAATTTTATATTAATAATTAAAATTCGTTTCTTTCATCTCCATCTTTTATACACAAACAACACACATATAAAGATTTGTCATTTAAATAAAAACTAAACAAATCTCTAATGAACGAAGACTTTTATATATGTACCTCTATTGACGATGATTTTGTGTGAGCTTTAATAGCTCAGTTGTCTAGACGCTATGTCACAAATACTTTTTTTCTCTAAGGCCGCGGGTTCGAATCTCGGTCAGGTCAATTCACTTTTTTTTGTACATTTTTTTTTTATAATTTTCTTAAGACTTTTTTTTTGCTTATTTTTGGTTTTTTTTATAACATTTAATAATTAATTTATATAAAATTTTATATTAATAATTAAATAATCCATAAATAGGCTAAAAACATCAACATTTTTATAAAAACCCTCTGATACAAACAAAATACAAACGTTTTTATACCTTTCACCACAGGTGGAAGGGTCGCGGGTTCGAATCCCGGTCAATTCACTTTTTTTTTGTACATTTTTTTTATTTTCTTAAGATTTTTTTTTTTTTTTTTGTTTATTTTTTGTTTTTTTTTTACATTTAATAATTAATTTAAATAAAATTTTATATTAATAATTAAATAATCCATAAATAGGATAAAAACAACAAAATTTTTATAAAAACCCTCTGATGCAAACAAAATACAAACGGTTTTATTTCTATTTTTTGCTCCGATTTAAAAGATTTTATAAAAAGATTTTTAAACCATTTTATTTCTCACATATTAAGAAAATTTTATACATAATTTACCTTTGAGTGCAACTATTTTAGGTCATAACTTATAATAATTTATAAAAAAAAATTATAAACTATTTTCCTTTAAATTTTTAAAATTAAGCTAAAGAAATTACAAATATTTCTAATAAAAAAGCGAAATAAAATCCCAAATGCAAATTTACCAGCTAAATCAAACTATTTTGTAGAAATAAAACACATGCAGTTGTAGTGATTTCTTTTAACGATTTGTTGAAATTCTTTTCTTTCACCTCTTCACCTTTTATACACAAACAACAAACACTATTCTAGAGCTGTATTATGACCTATGGATACGTCTTATATAGCAAAAGATCGAAAATCTTTAGTATAACATATTTGCTGAAAAACTCGGAAATATCAGTTCAGATACAAAAAAGTTATGCCCAAAACATAAATTTTTTTAAAATACCTATTTTCTGGAACCATAAATCTTCCCGAGTCCAAGTTTTATCTCCAAACTAAATGGTTAATTTCCTCTTAAAGGCGTCCGTATATAAATCTGTCCATTTCATATATGTCTATATATAAACTTCAGTTTTTTCCCAACCATGGTGAAGGGTATATAAGATTCGGCATAGCCGAATTTAGCCGCTCTTACTTGTTTATTTTGACATTTTTATTTTTGGCGATTTTTATCTTTTAAAATTACTTTTTTTAATTGGTGTTTTTTTTAATTTTGAGTTACTTTCTTAGGGTTGTCCATAATGCACGAAGTTAATTGTAAGTCACCCTTAACGTCAAGCTTTTTGCCCAACTTAATTCAACATATCCTTGTTTCAGTGTTTGACAAGTTTAACTATAGAGAAGTACACAATTTAACAGTGCGTAAAGGTTGTTGAAGCCTTTTACGAAAATGGATCAGCATAATCGCCCAAATGTCTCCACAATCGGAAGACTTGTGCGCAAATTTCAGCAAACCGGGTCTGTAGGAAATGTGAAAACACTCAGTTCGTTCTGCGGAAAACAATGCTGTTGTTTGCGATAGTGTGGCAGAAGAGGCATCAACCACGACTCCTAGTCGTGCCCAACAATCGAGAGATTATAACGGACCTCTTGTGGCCAGAAATTGAGGATATGGACCTGGACGATATGTGGTTTCAACAAGATGGTGCCAAATGCCTCACAGCCACTGAAACAATGGCTCTTTTGAGCGAGAAAGAGCGGACAAATATAGGAGTTATCGCAGCTTACTGAAATTTCGTACGCGATTTTATTTTGAGTTAATTAGAAGATAAACGAAATATCATGATGTTAAAAAATCTAATAGCATCTTTAAATTTAGTCAGCACATAACGAAAAGTGATAATTGTTATTGAAACAAAGTTATTAACGTGCCTGCTAATTTTCTTTTCAATCGGAGCAAGGACTCGCTTACCTGTCATATATACTTTTTTAAAAAAAAGCTATAAAAAGTTTAAAAGTTGACCAATTGCATTCAAACTTATCAAATTAATTTAAATAAATATAACAAACATTTATACTAAAATTCGTTGAATTCAGTTTTGTAACTAAAAAGTGATTAGTATATCCGTTTTTATTACAAACAATACCCCCCAAAATATTGTAATATTATTAAATAGCGTTACCCCTAAAATACTGTTACTTTGCAGTCATTGAAAATTATTAACGTTACCGAAATACCGAACCAGGATTATTTCGATTATCACTCATGTTAGAAATCAGAGACTATTTTTTTTTGAAACTCTATTAAAAAGAACTATGTCGTTCGCATACCTAACTTAATAAATTTTAATAACGGTAAATAAAATGTTATTATAATAAAACAAAACAAGTACTGTTAGGGATGGAACTTTTTAAATAATAATCAAATTTAACCAAATTTAAAATCGATGGTACTTTTAATAAAATAATAATAAATATATTGAGCTTCATTTAGATTGAAAAGTTTTATATTTTTTAGTCTATATCCCCATTTTTATAATTTTTTTACTCTTTCTATTTATTTTAATATTTCTGTGTCTATTATATGACTTTTAATTATTAATTATTTTTAACATTTTTCAAAAGAAAGTATTGAAAAAAGTAGTAATGTTTTAAATTCAACAACCCCGGTATCTTTATTTGTTTTTGTTATTAATACTGGTAACACTATCAAATTATATCCATCAATTAGTCTGTTACTGGTATATAAAATCAGTATTATTAAAAGTTATTTTAAATACTGCTGTGTTGTTGCTCAAACTTTACATTTATAAGAAATAATAAGTTGTTTGTTTAATTTTTTTTTAAATATTATATAAATTGTTTTCTAATTGTTGAATTAATTTTTATACTGTTGTGTAAATTTTTTTTGTGTTTATTTGCACGTCAAAATTATTTTGTTTCCAACATTAAAATTCAAAGCCAGAAACAAAATTTGTTGAAGGTTTTTATTAAAAATTATATTTTAAGTTTGATAAAAATAAACTATAGAATTAAAAAACCAAACATGGAATACTTTTCAGAAAAATTTGGTCCCTATTCGGCATTCGGTATGTCTTGGCTATTTACCGAATATTCCTACTATTTATCCAAATACCGAATATTAAGACTATTACGCCGATTTATTCGTTTTATAAAATTGTGCTAAAATCAATGATTTTTATTTAAAAGAATTCGAAACAAGTCAAAAATTAAAAAAAAAAATTATAAATTTATTTAAGTTTATTATTGACTATAAAAAAGGGTTCTCTATTAGCGAACATTAAGTTTTATAGTCGAAAAACATTTATTTGTTGCATAAGTGTAATCTTTTTATTAAAAAAGTTATGAATATGGAATTTTTATTCAGAATTCGGTTCTTTTTTTATTTGGCCGAATATTTGGCCGAATACTCTATTCGTGACTATTCGTCATAATTAAAACCGATTTCTTGTTAACAAGTTTTCCTTTAAATTCCATGTATTTAGCGCCCTCTAAAGGTGCAAAAAGAGTCAAATATATTTTTTTTCACACAACGCTTTATAATCTTTCTAGAAATATGTTTTTTTATAAATATATTATAGGGGAAATTTATGTTATTTTACATCATTTTAATTTTTAACACTGCAAAATTGATCAAATTTATGAAAAATTCATAAAAATATACATTTTTAAAAACATGATTTTTTTAATTTGTGGCACAATATTGGTTATATTCTTCTTATTGACTTTGAGATAATAGTATAAACTTTGAAAAACGTCAAAAAATACCCTATTTTTGTTTTTTTTTTTACTCCATCAAAGTTTTGTAAATTTTGGGTTTTCAATAAAACAAAATGTAAATATTACAGCCACAAAAAAATATTAAAAAGATTTATATTAAAATTTACAATAAAATTTATATTTTTAGTTTATTACAAATATACTAGATCAATTAAAAAAACTTTAAGCCATTTTTTGAAAAACTTCATTTTTAATTTTTTTTTTTGTGATACACCTTAAACTTTTTTAGTGTTTAACTATTTTTGCGCCCTCTCGTGGCTCCATCAAAAATAATCGTATTAAAGATTTATAAACGTGGTCGTCGTGTGTACGATGTGGACCCTATGTCTTCATCAAAAATTCCTAAAACTGGGTCCAGAAGAAATTTTTGGACGCCATTACAATGATGAAGAAGGATGTGTGACTAAAATAGACAATGATAAAAATTTAAAAAGCCAAATTCATAAAATTTCCCCAATAAAAGTGTTGTCACAAAACATTGATGAAATACTCAAGCTGTTTGATAAAAGAGGTGTTACACATTATTTTATTAAAAAGATGTAGATAGGTTTGAAAATAACTCCTGAAACATATAATTTAATAACAATAATTCTCCGTGAAAATAATTGTCAATTTTTTACGCATGATAACAAAAACCATAAACCCTTTAAAGTCGTTCTTCGTGGACTAGATGGCAAAACCGACGTTCAAGTTAAAAATCAACTCAATTCTCTCGGCTTCAAATGCACTGAGGTTAAAGTCATTAAAAATCATTTGGAAATTATTTTGATACGTTGTATATTGTTTACTTCGAAAACAGCTCTGTAAAATTTCAAGATCTCCGAAAAAATGTTCGTGCACTATTTCGTACTATAATCACATGGGATTATCAACGTAAATTGAAGAATAAACCTCTTCAATGTAGAAAATGTCAAATGTTTGGTCATAGAGAAAGGTGATGCAATCTCAAACCAAGGTGTGCAAACTGTGAAGAAAAACACAAAACAGCAGATTGTAGGAATGAAGACAAAGTTAAATGTGATAATTGCGGTAATGGCCACAAATCAACTGATATTACATGCCCTAATTGTTTGGCATATATGGAAATGAGAGATAGACTCTCAAACCGATCACGTCTTTCTCAGAGGCAAACTATTAATAAAATAAATAACAACGTAGACAACTTTCCAATACTACATTATAATAATGCATCTCATTCCCAGAAGCAAACAAATGTCAATAATATCTTTTCATCTGTGAATAATACTCAATTGCCTCATGCTACTGTGGAGACTTTTCTTAATTTAAACAAATCTAGTGCCAATATTAAAATCAACAACAATTCTACCGTTAACAACTCTAATGAAGATCTCTTCTCTGAGCAAGAACTTGTAAATCTCACATTGGAATTAATATCTAAACTCAGCAATTGTAAAAGTAAACAAGATCAATTCAGTGTACTAACCCAATTAACATTTAAGTTTCTATATAACAATGTGTAAATATGGCTGTTGATAATTTAAAAATAGTATTCTGGAACTCACGAAGTATCCGAAACAAAATATATGAATTTAACAATGTTTAACTAGAAATGATATTGATATATGTCTTTTGTCTGAGACTTGGCTCAGCGAAGCAAACATCTATATCATCCTCAATATATATGTATACGTCGAGATCGAGTAGGGCAAAGGGGGGTGGTGTTGCCATATTTATTAAAAATTCAATTAGTTTTACAACTATTCCTAGTATTGAAATCAAATTTATACAAAATTTGAGCTTGAGATATACAGTGTATATTTTTCTGGTGAAGCAAGTGATAGTCAACTTCGGGAAAAATTCAAAATTGATCTAAGAAAAACGTTTAAATGGATTGTAAATTTCTGATATGCGGATACCTAAACTCTAGACATAGAAGTAGGAATTGTTTACGTGCTAATCAATGGGGAAGTATTTTGCATGACTTAACTTCATACTTCCCAGTAACTATTTCATTTCCTAATACACATTCCTTAAGCCTCCAGATTCAACCCATCAATTTTAGATTTAATTTTTTCAAATATTCCTCGATTTATATCAAACCCAAAGACTTTAAATGATCTTAGTTCAGATCTTCTTCCTATCTATTTCAATCTTTCCTGCTCTATGCCCCTGATGGAGAATTAACATTACAATTTTAATCGCGCAAATTGGCATAAATATAAAAGAGTCTTGAGAACCTCTATACGTAGCGATACCCTAAGCGATATAAACGTAGCAATTCACGGGACATCGATGATAATGTAAGACATTTCACTGGTTATCTGATGGATGCTGTTAGGCAACCGGTTCCCAAATGTCCACCAAAAAACAATTATTTCAAATTACCGAATTATACTTTGCGTTTAATAAAGATTAGAAATCAGTATCGTAGAGAGTGGACAAGATATAGGCAATTGGCGGATTATGAGGTAATGAACAGGTATACAGTTCTAATTCGTAGCGAAATATATTTATATCATAACAGGATATTGAATGATAAGTTGATACAATAGATAAAGGATCCAAACCTTTTTGGAGTACAACTAAAATTTAAAAAAAGAGACTGTCCAATGTCACTCGCTCTCAATGGGTGACCAAATACTAATTTCTGAAGAGGATAAGATTAATGCTTTCGCACATACCTTTGGTTTCAATCATGAAGTATCTGAAAACTTCGGTTATGAGGACCACTCAAGGCATGTAAGCCAAGTGGTTGATTATTTTGACTCTTTAAACATAACCACTCCAACTTCTGAGATGATTTCAGTCAAGGCTAGTGGCCTAGACGAAATTAATAACCAAATGTTAAAAAAGCTTCCTCATATTGCAATACGATACTTGACTGAAATTTACAACTCATGTCTTAAACTACAGTATTTTCCAAACACTTGGAAAGCCGCAAAAGTTGTTCCAATATCCAAACCTGGCAAACCTGTCAACAAACCTGAAAATTATAGGCCAATCAGTCTTCTGAGCAGTTTGGGAAAAATATTATAAAAAATTATAAATGTAAAACTTCTTTGTTTTCTTAATAATAATCATGTATTACCTAACGATCAATTCGTATTCATGAGATCGCATTATACTATACATCAAGTTAAAAGGATCTGAAATGACGTTAAACATGGTCTCAGAACAGGAAATCCCACTGCCTTAGTTTTACTTGATGTTGAAAAGGCATTTGACTCTGTATGGCACTATGGCTTAATTTATAAGCTGATTCAGTTTAACCTGCCACTGTTTCTCATACGACTGATTCGAAATTTTTTAAAAGATCGATATTTTTGTATAAATGTGTAACACGTTTTCCGACCTTAACGCAATTCCTGCTGGTGTTACTCAGGGATCTGTTTTAGGTCCACTTCTATATAATATATACTGTTCTGATATGCCCACACTTAGTCCATGCAAATACGCTGCTTATGCAGATGACATTGATCTGTATTTCAGTCTGAATATACTGACTGAACTTCAACGCTCACTGGACAAGTTAGAGGAGTACTACTTTAAGTGGAAAATTAAAATCAATTTAGGTAAAACACAGGCTATCTTTTTCAGCAGGAAAAGAAAGTTTTGTTTTTTTTTTCTAATGATAATCTAATACTCTTGGTCAATAGTATTAGTTGGTCGGATAATGTGAAATATCTAGGCATCAGTCTAGATAAAAAGTTAATTTTTAATTCTCATATCTCATATATTATAGAAAAAATTGATAAATATAAAAAAATATTATACCCTTTAATAAATAAGTATTCCCTTCTTAACAATTATAACAAAATGCTCATAGTCAAAGTTATATTTCAGGCGATCATCCTATATGGTTGTCCAGTATGGGGGAATTGCTCGAAAACTCATATTAAGCGATTACAAATCGCGCAAAATAAGATCTTAAAAATGGCTTTAAAATTGCCTTGGCATTTTTCAAAGTCTAGGTTACATGATATTAGTAATAAAAAAACTGTCACTCAAGGCATCGTAAAAGCCACTACCCGCTTCAGAACAAACTGTAGTTTTTCTGATAACCCACTCATTTTGAACTTGTAGCTTATTTCCTAAATGTTTATATGTTTTTATGCATTTATTTATCCTAAATTGTTCGATTAAAAATATATTAATAATTAAAATATGTGTATGCATATATTATATAAATACACTTAAAGAAGTTTGTAAGTTAAAATAACTGAAAATATCATTTAAAAGAAATGATATTTCATTTAAAAACCGGTCTACTTAATTTTCATTTAAATTAAATGCCATTTGTTATTTATTTTTAAATGTTGTTTTAACAACTGACACATCCGTAAGAAACAAATGATATAATCAGTTAAAATAAATGTCAAAATTTTACCTACCAATCCTTAAAAAATAAATGTTTTGTTCATTTATTTGAAATTATTTCCGTTTTTGTATTTTTTGTATTTTATTTTTTTTTAATATACTCTTACAATACAAAATGTATGTATGCATATTTTTGTGTATGTATGTGTGTTTATGAATTTCTTGTAATTTGTATTGAAAAATTTTGTATATATACAACCAATTTAAATAAAAAAACAAATCGAAATTTTTTGAATATTTTTTTTTTGAAACAGACAGCAAACAAAATTTAAATTTGTAATAACTGTTACGGACACAAATAAACCACATGTTTCCGTTTTGTGGGTAAATTTTTATTAAATTTCAAACAAATGAAAAAAATAAATGAAACTGAAAAAAAATGGTAAATGATAGTAAATTATTTCGAATAAATGTATAAACAAGTTAATATAGATATTTCTTTGAAAAATAAATGAATGTTCCTTTATTTTTAAATGTAACGGAAAACTTTTTTATTAAACTACAAACAGTTAACTACATAATATTCTGAGTGTATATATATTTCTGTCATATTGAATGTTTTTGTTAATAGTTTTCCTTCAAAAAAAATGTATTTGATATCAACATAAATTTCATCTCTTATAAGTTTATATACATACAAATACTTTAGATATAAGGCTAAGCCAAATCTGTGCAATATATGTTAATTTGTAAGTGTATATTTTAATTTTTTTAAATAAAGAAATTAATTAATTAAAGATTTATACTGTACAGTGTATTATTAGTCGATTACAAATATATTAAGACAAAATAAAAACCACACTTTAAATTAATTTTTTAAAAAATTAATTTTTTATTTTTTTGTGAAACAACTTAAAGCAATATTTTGTTATATCATTGATATTTCCAGTCAACTTTACGAATAAAATTCGTTAAGAAATTGCGTACAGTAGAAGCAACCATTTATTTAGTGAATATACTAGAAAATTAGTACAATCTATCAAATTTATTAAAAAATTGTCGATATTCGAAAGTGGTAACTACAAATACGGTTATCCTGATCAAATATATCATTAAATTAGGGTTTCAGTTGAACACACCGAATTGTATTGATTATAGAAGCCACTTACAATTGGTATTTGCTATATTTATTTTCCTAAAAATATGTTTAAATTCAAAACTAGTCATTAAAATTAACCAGTGTTTATTAGCCAGTGGGTAGAGAGCTATCCTAGTACTCATAATTTCCGAGTTCAAATCCCGGCAAAGGCAAACATTTAAAAAAATATTTTTTTAAATTAAAATAAAATAAAGACTCTGTTAGTTTTCTTCGATCTTCTTGATTTGTATATTAGTCTAAATTGAGCTTAAGATCTTTTTTTATTTATTAAAATTAATAATAATTATTTATTTATCCCGATATTTCGTCACCACATTGGGTGAATACCTTATCGAAAATTTGTTTGTATAATTAATAAATAAAAATTTTAAATTGAAAACTTATATATAACATTTTTTTAAAAAAGGCGGGAAACCAAAAATTGTTTTTTGTCAATATTAAAAAATAAAAATATCACAGAAAACAAAAATAACAATATTTGAAAAATTAAAACATTACATGAACAAAACTAATTCTTTTAGTTTTCTTCGATCTTCTTGATTTGTGTGATATTTCTTATCGAGCCAAAGGTCTTTTATTTATAAAAAAATTATTTTAAATATTTATTTATCCCAATATTTCGTCACCACATCGGGTGACTTCATCAGGGGAAATTGTTTTTTTATAATTAATAAATGAAAATTATAAATTAAAAACTTATATATAACAATTTTTTTTTTAAATAAGGCGGTAAATCAAAAATTATTTTTTGTCAATATTAAAAAATAAATATATCACAGAAAACAAAAATAACAATATTTGAAAAATTAAAATATTACATGAACAAAAATATTTTATATATACATGTTATTTAACATAATAATATGTATCCTAGCTTTTATTAACTAAATGTCTGTAATTTTGGGCAATATTTGCTATGTCTGTTTTATAATTAATTCGTTGTGTAGATGGTACTTTCATAATTTGTAACATTTTTAACATATATATGCGTCTGTAATTATTTTCTGTATTTAAAATTGACGTCCTATTAAAATCAGGATAATGATTAAAATTCGTGCAATGTAATGATAATGCTGTTTGTAATGTAGATGTAGTGTTCCTGTATTTTTGATCAGATTTATGTCCTGCAATTCTTGTTTTTAATTTATTCTTTGTTGTACCTACATATACCTTACTACAATTCTCATTATCATTTCCACTACAAGGTATTTTATAAACTAAATTGGACATTTCAGATTTATCTATTATGTGAAACTATATTTCTTATTATGATAAATTTTTGATTTTTCTAATCTTTCAGATATAAGAGGAACATAAGTTAGAGATTTACTAAATTATTCTGTTTCTTACATTGTCTTATCAATCCACAGATTAATGGAATTGGGTAATTATTATTTAACAAAATATTTTTAATCTTTTCTATATTAATTTTATGATATTCCGTATCGCTAATCTTTAATATCCTTTAAATTAAATTCTTAGCTGTATTAAGTATGATTCTTTTTGGGTGTTTAGAAATATAGTTAATAACTCTCCCAGTAGCTGTTGGTTTCTGATACCAATCTATTAATTAACTCTCACCCTCTCTTATTACACTATGGAACATTTTTGGGATTATTGTCTGGGGGGTGAGAAATTCCAAGTCAGGGTGATGGTAATAGGTCAGTATAGTAAAACCCTCAAAGGGATTGGGGTTCGTATGTGTCAGTTTTTTTTATGACCTTTTAAATTTTTTCCTTATCTTGATGTTTTTTCGCTTAGTTGTAACATTTTGGCAAAAACGTAGTTTAACATAACTCGAGATTTTGCTAAAACAAACTCAAAAAAATTTAGAATTACAATTTCTTTAATCCGTTCATATAACGTTTTTCTTTATAATCAACAGTTTTGCCGGTAAAAATAAATTTGTGGAGAAAAAAAAATATTTTTTTGCCCAAAAATTAAAATTTTTTTTTTTTAAATTCATAAAAAATCCAAAACGGAAAAAAGGATCAAGTGTTATTAATTTCATGTAAAGTCACATAACCTATACACAAAATGCGACACAGATCATAGAAATCGATTAACGCGTTCTGCTTTTATTTACAATTAAGTGAAGGTATCCCATTTTGACAAGAATATTGATATTTGTTTTTATTCAAAAAAGTGTCATTTATCGCCTTTTTTATAAATTTTCGCCAATAACTCCAGACTTCTGGCCATAAACTACTAAAAAAATTAAGTAAACATTTTTATAATTTTTTATTTTTAATTTATTTATTTATTTTAATAAATATTGCCTATATTCTGCATCTCCTGAAAATTCTTTATCATCAAGATCATCCTTGTCTTGCCACACAAGCTTACTCCACCAGCAAATTTCTGCAATTATTGCACTCGGCGACTTTTTGCCTCTATATCTGTAAGTTTTTGTTTTATTAAAATGAGTTTGAAAAAATAAAAAATCAGTATTACCTCATTTCAAATGGCATAGCAACTTGATGATAGCGTTCACCTTGTTCATCAGATTCGGTAGCCAATTGTTTGCTGAAGTAGTCCAGATGATGATGTAAATAATGGATTTTCAAGGACATGTGGACACCAATTTCCGAGAATGCTCTTAACATCCTTGCGACAGAAACATCGTAGTTGTTAGAACGATGCTTTCCCAACAAGCCTTCTATTACTTCTTTGATTGCCTGCCATGCATTCAATTCAGCGTCAATCAAAATATTGTTGAATGCGTCACTTTTAATCAGCTTTCGTATATCTGGACCATTTACTACGCCTGATTGGAAAAAATTAATTTGTTAAGATGGAAAATCATGGGAAATGAATGTGATATTATAACTTACCTTCTTTAATTTTACTTTCGCTGAGTCTCGGGTAAATTAGTTTCAAACACAAGAAAACTTCATCTCTTTTGGCGACAGTTTTGATAAAATTCTTAACAATTCCAAGTTTAATATGCAGTGGAGGCAGCAATATCTTCTCCTTCGGCACTAGAGGCTCACGAAAATCGTGTGTCCCAATCGCACAAAAAGCACATATATTTTATATAGCCCCTTTGAAGACCGCAAAGCATTGCTACAACTTTTAAATCGCAGCATATGCGCCACATATGTTTGGCGTAGTTAACCATTTTTAAAATATTTTCCAGTGCATCATATGTTTCTTTCGTTTCTGTACTATAGGCGATTGGAACTGAAGGTTTTGTATTGGTCTTATGCAGTAAAACCACCTTCAAGCTTAGTTTTGAACTGTCAATAAATAATCTCCAGTCATCTGCTTCATATTTTATTTCCATTACGTCCATCAATTTTCCTACATCCGGGCAATATGCAGAAGTTTTTTCATCATTCACAAGGAATAAACTTTGGAGTGTTGCCTGACGACTTCGATAAGCTGTGACTTTCACACCGGGTGCCAACAAATTGTTTGATTTCAAAATGGAAGCCAGCTCTTCCGATTTATGCTGTGTTAATTCCAACTTGGCAACAATTGAATCAAGCTTATTTTGATTTATTAAAATTGGCTCATTGGATACTGATGGCTCATATGGGGGATCATCACGTGCATGATATGTCGGAGCAGTCGTAGAAGAGAAAATATCTGGGCTAGAAGCTTTTGGCACAGGAATGTGGTCCGAATGAGGCAATGGTGTTGCGGCACTTGAAACACCAACGTAATTATACGATTTTCTTATCCTTTTTGCGGCTCCTTTATTCGCACATGCATAGCAATTCAATGGATTGTGACCTTCGCCAGGATTAGTCCAAGTCATTGGGATACCGAATGGCATACTTTCACGTCTTCTATTTTTCCAATCTATTAGACGGTTGTAGCAGCTTTTACACACTATATTTGGTACCCAATTTTCGTTCACTATAACATTTTGGTTGAAGTACATCTCGTATGTTTGAACAAAATCAGTACTGAAATTTCCCCTTTTTTTATGTGTTGAGACATATTGACCACAGCAGTAGCAAAAGCTATTTATATCTGGCTTGCACAGTTCCATATTCTGTTCAGTTTTGTTCACTTTTAAAAAACTGGAGAAAAATCACTTTACTGTTCGCGTTCGTCGGCACTTGTTGAATGACAAAAATCACAGAATAAGTGTTAGAAAGAGAAGAAGTATAATGACAATGCATGTTTTATGTGAACATTACAGAACCAGTGTTGCCACATCAATATTTCTCTTTTAGTACAGTAGAAAAATATGAGAGAGTTCGGCTTGTGAGTGTCAATGTTTTCTCCAAATAATGTTGTGCATATCTGGAGCAAATTTTTAAAATTCATACATTTACCTAATTGTGAATAAATGAGAAACGCGTGCATCGATTTTCATGATCTATGCCTTTTTTTGCTCATGAGTTATGTGACTTTACGCGAAAGTAATTAGTTTTGGCACTTTTTTCCATTTTGGATTTTTTATGAATTTAAAAAAAAAAAATATTTAAATTTTTAGGCAAAAAATACTTTTTTCCCTTCATACATTCAGTTTTAACTTCGAAAGTGTTGCACATATAGGAAAACGGTATAGAAACAGATTAGAGAAATTGTAATTCTTAATTTTTCTAAATTTGTTTCATCAAAATCGGACAAGTGGTTCTCGAGTTATGTTAAACTACGTTTTTGCCAAAATGTTACAACTAAGCGAAAAACATCAAGATAAGGAAAAAATTTAAAAGGTCATAAAAAAAACTGACACATACGAACGCCAAACCATTTGAGGGTTTTACTATACTGACCTAGTACCATCACCCTGACTTGGAATTTCTCACCCCCCAGATTGGCTGTTGTACTGTGTTATTAATGTCTCTAAATAAGTAATTTTAGAATTACATTTTTTCTCAATTGTAAATTTTATATTGTCATGAATTGAATTACAAGTTGATAAAATATCATTAATTGAATCATTCGAAATAATGCAAACTAAATCATCAACATATTTTGTGATGATTTTTGGTTTTTCAATACAAGAATCTAATAATTTTTCCATTACAATATCAGCTATAATTGGTGAAGCTGGAGATCCCATTGGAAGTCCTTGTTGTTGTAAATATATTTTATTATCATATTTAAAATATCTGTTGTCTATTATACAAAATTTTAGAATACGTATAAAAAGGTTCCTTTCAATTCCTGTATAATCTTTTATAATACCCCACTTTTCTTCGATAATATCTAAAGCTATATCACTTGGTATACTCGGAAATAAAGATACAACATCAAGTGAAATTAACTTTTCATCATTTTTTATCTTTAAATTTTGTATCTTTTCTCTAAAATGTAAAGAATCTTTTAGATTATATTTAGTTTTCAGTTATCTTTTTAAGAATGTTTGTAATATATTTACAAAGTTCATATGATGGGGAATTAATAAATGAACTTATTGGTCTTAAAGGAAAATGTTCCTTATGGATTTTAGGTAACCCATATAATCTAGGTGCAACAGATATATTTTTTTTAAGTTTGTTCTTTTCCAAAGATGTTATAATCTTCAATTTGAAAAGATCTTCAACTAAATTATTTTTTATAATTTGTTTGTTGGATCCCTATTTGATAATTTGTATGTGGTAATATCATCCACAATATTATTCATTCTTAAAATATAATCACACTTATTCATTGCCACAGTGGTATTTCCCTTATCTGCATTTAAAATAAGTAGATCCTTATTATTTTTTAAGAATTTTCTAGTCCTATTTACCTTATCTAACAAAAATTTATCCCTATTTGTTAAACTTTCTCTATTTAAATGGCTACCTAAAATATTCGTAAATCTATTTCTTGTTCCTCTGTTCATGTTAAAGTTTTTATAAAGTCCTCACCATCTGCTATCATTTTCAAAACCGGAAAATTCTCTCTTTTGACTGGGAGAACCCATTCTACCTCAGTGGTAATGTGAATGTGGGAACCCATTCTACCTCAGTGGGAATGTGAAAGTTCGATTTATTCACAAACCATTTTTTATTATACTTAATATCTAATTCTTTCTGTTGTAAATTGATAAGACAATTAAATTTATTCTTATGTATGCCTTTTACCTGTAAACTCAAGTTTAATGCTAATCTATCCTGGTGTTGAATAAATGTTTTGAATGTGTCCTGAGTTAAATTATCACTTAAATAAGTTCTGATTCTTTCCAATTCCTTTAAAACTTGTTTTAAATATTCATGTTTCGTTTTTATCGCCAAACTTAGAGTCTTATTCTGCACAGATTCAATGAATTTTGTAATGGATTGATGAATTTTGTGGTCTCCGTTTATCTCCAAAAGATTAAAAATATTTTTAGTTGAATTCCTAATAAATTTTGGAACTATACCTGATTTACGGCAACGGATTAAAAACGTTTAAGTTGCCTTTAATTTCACTATTTTGCCCCTCATAATTTTGTACCTATTGATGTCCTTTCTTATTCCTGGGTTTGTTTTATATTGGAAATAATTCATTTTCGGTTATTCTGATGTGCTCTCAGATTCTTGATAATTCTTTTAGTTTTCTTCTCTTCGATCTTCTTGATTTGTGTAATATTTCTCATCGAGCCAAAGATCTTTTATTTATAAAAAATTAATTATAAATATTTATTTATCCCAATATTTCGTCACCACATTGGGTGACTTCTTCAGGGGAAATTGTTTTTTTTTTTTATAATTAATAAATAAAAATTATAAATTGAAAGCTTATATATAACAATTTTTTTAAAAAAGGCGGTAAATGAAAAATTAAATCGTAATTAAATTATTTTGGTTTTTATATTGTCTTATCAATCTACAGATTATTTGAATTGGGTAATTATTATATAACAAAATATTTTTAATCTTTTCTATATTAATTTTATGAAATTCTGTATCGCTTATTTTTAATATCATTTCAATTAAATTCTAAGCTTTATTAAGTATGATTCTTTTGGGGTGTTTAGAATAATAGTTAAAATCTCTTCCAGAAGCTGAGGTTTCTGATACCAATCTATTTATAAATTTTTACCTCTTCTTATTATCAATTTATTTAAATAAGGAATTTTAGAATTACATTCATTCTCAAATGTAAATTTTATATTGTCATGAAATGAACTAAAAGTTGATAAAATAGCATTAATAGAATGACCCAAAATAATGCAGAATAAATCATCAACATATTTTGTGATGAGTTATGGTTTCACATTCAATTTTTCTATACAAGAATCTAATAATTTCAATATCAGCTATAATTGGAGAAGCTGGAGATCCAATTGAAAGTCCTTTTTGTTGTAAATTTATTTTATTATCATCCCAGCAAAACTTTCGTAATGGGTGCGATATTCTCATGCGTTACCTTATAATGATAGCTCGTTACCTTTTTCATTATTTGCAAGCATAAAGTAATAAGTTACTCATTATTGATTACGTAATATATGATTTATAAATGTAAAGTAATAATTCAAATATTTTTGAAAATCTATTTTTAGATACATTACTTTGTGTTTTTTTTTTTTTGTAAGCAAAAGGGTAATGTCTGTTTGTCTTGATAACACTAGCGAAAAAACGAAGCGCAACAATTCGTTTAAAGCAATCAAATACTTTATGCGTCGATAGCTCAGTGGGTAGAGTTCTTGGCTGGCAACCAGAGTTCCCTGGTTCGATTCCCATATTGGCCACATTATTTTTAGTTACAAATATTTTAAATAAAATATTTGTAATAATTTTTTTAATAAAAATTCCTCTTTTTTAAAATCTATTTTTAGACACATTACTTTTTTCATTCTCATAACCATATAAGTAACCCCTTACATTATCACCTTTAAAGTAATGGGTTTATACATTACTTTGAGGCTCATCGCCTGTAAAATTCATCAATGAAGTAAGGTGTAAAGTAATCCATCGGCCCCTATGGCTATACATTACTTTACCCATTATTTGGTAATGTGTGGTTTTGCTGGGATATTTAAAATGTATGTTGTTCATTATGCAAAATTTAAGAATACTTATAAAAAGGTTCTTTTCAATTCCTGTATAATCCTTTATAATATCCCACTTTTCTTCAATAATAAATATTTATAATTAATATATATAAATATTTTCAAAATGTTGGTAATTTCCGCGTTATTTTCCATTTTGAAACTTATTAATTTTGCATTTTTTAATATAATATTAAAAAACCACCTATGGTATTATGAATATAAAAGACAAAAATCTTTTTACTAAAATAAAATTCATAGAATATGAGAGAATTTTCAGAGTAAAAATTTCGAAATAATTTTAGGAGTTTTTGAATTATAAAACTTTATACACACAATGTAGTCTGTTGCTTAAATTAACTGAAAATGTAATTTAGAATAAATTAAAAGTCACTTAAAAACGGGTCTACTAACTTTTCATTTAAATCAAAAGCACTTTTCATTGATTTTTAATTAACTACAATAAAAAAGTTAGTAGAAAAATTATTCCATATGTTTGAACAAATTTTTAGTAAAAAAATATTATTTAGTAAAATTTTTTGCTATTGCATTTGAAAAGCGACAAAATACTAAAGCTATGGAATAACCCATATTTCTTTGGACAGGAGCTAAATCGTAAATTATAACGGAATACTATTGCATAATTTTTTTTTTTTTTTTTTTAAAAAAACTATAGTAATAGAGTTTTTGATCCAAAAACAGCAGAATTCCGTGTTTGGAGGCCAATGAATTGAAGTGTGGAAACAAAATTAGTGTACAGTAGCCAGCTGTGGATGCAAAATGGAACTCCGCGCGATAGCTGATTTATAGGTACGGCTATAGTTATGATACGCAGTGTAGTTAAATTTGCCGAAATAACAGCAAAATTTTCAGTAATTGGATGTAATGGAATCCATTTCTGTTGAGTCTAAAAACTAAATAATTTTTAATTTATTTTAACTGATAACAAACGAACGGCAAATCCGTAAACCCAGTCCCAGTTAGTACCCACAGAGAAGAATTTTGTCATTTTCCAAATGAAATTCGGTTTATAAGATGGAAATAGATTAATTCAACTAAATAATGGTGTCCACAATAAAATTCGGTTAACAGAACGGAATTTTGGTAGGAACACCCAAAATTCAGCAATCACATTTGAATATGGTTGTGCTTACCAAAATTATTGGTTCTCTCGCAACCAAAATACAGTACTTAATCCGGTAGCCGTTTTATTTTACTGTGTGTAGAAAATTACACCCAATTTCCTGGAATTGATTGTATTACACCAGTAATGCAAACAATTATTATGACTCAAAATATTACTCATCCAAAGAAATTGTTAAATATTATTAATAATTAATTCAACTGAATTTAATACAAACAAAATGTATACATAAATTTACTATATTCTCTTGTTCCTAAATATAATCGTTCCAATGTTTTTATGAGGTGATAAGATAATAAGTAAAGTAAAAATGATATTACTAATATTAAGAAAAATAAACCTGACCGAAAATGATTAAAACCCAAATGAATCAGTATTCTACATAGACACATATTGGTTAACGTAGTGATTTACTGGCATGTGTAGAAAGATAACAACAGGTGAATTGAACTGATTAGATAAAATATCTAAGTGCTGTGAGTATTTAATTTAGAATACAAAAATTTTGTCATGAAAATACATAGCTTTTATTAAAGTGTATGTGAATTTCTGTTATTTCCTTTCTTTTATGTTTTGTTACATTCTAAATGATTTAGGTCAAAACATTTATGTTAACAAATATTGTGAAACACTTTCAAAGCAAATCGTTGCAAAGGTTTTAATAAATATGAGACTTTCAAATTTTTTAGTACCCAGCTAAAATCACAGCACAATGGTTTTTTAGACGGAAATTTATTTTATGTATAAATAAAAGATGGCACTCAACATTATAAATTTATGTATTTATTAACCTTTTGTTATATACGTTACCTTATTATATTAATAAAATTTTAGAAAATTGTTTCCCTGCTTGAGGTTTTTGTTCCAAAGTGGCCGATAAAAAACTATTTTTATTAATAAAACACTACTTGCCATCACGCTTTGCTATACCGAAAATTTGGTTATAGCCCAAATTAGCATACATATACATATATATTGCAAATGTACGAACAAATGTATATGAATGCATGTATAGAGTACAAAAAAGTTTGAATTCCCAAGCTCCAGAACCCTACAAATATCCCATATAAGAAAATGAGAAAAATTGAATACAATTATTAGGTGTACATTACGAATATGAAATCCAAATTAATTCGCGAAATTCGAAAATTTAATACAAAAAAAATTTTTATATATTGTTACCTCATTGCAAAATTCTGTTTTGCATAAAGATATGTCCACGGAATCTAAAAAAAATCAAATTTTTAGTTCAGTTGGAAGGCTAACTGTTTCATTCAAACATTAAAAAAGCCCTTGGTAAGTATATTGTAAAAGTATAACAAGTTGGATTTTCGAAGAAATAGTTCTGAGACAAAAATCAATTTATTTTTTAAATTTTTAAAATCTGCGAACAATTAAAACACTACAAATTTGTTTTAATTTAAAATTTTTTCATATATATAAGGCGTTATCCAGTTGAATTTTTATTTACATCTTTTTAGAAAATTTTGATATTTTGACTAAAATATGTATTTTTTTATATATAATTTAAAAAAAAAAATCCAGAATTATTTAAAAGTTACTTATTTTTTAAAATTGTACTTTAATATTATTTTTATGCACATTAATTAACCCTTAAATGCATGAGGTCAGCCGCCAGTGTGGGAACAAAACTACCGGTATCATCTGCCATGATGCCAACACCATGAAATTTTCTAAAAAGATGTAAATAAAAATTCAACTGGATAACGCCTTATATATATGAAAAAATTTTAAATTAAAACAAAATTTGTAGTGTTTTAATTGTTCGCAGATTTTAAAAATTTAAAAAATAAATTGATTTTTGTCTCAGAACTATTTCTTCGAAAATCCAACTTGTTATACTTTTACAATATACTTACCAAGGGCTTTTTTAATGTTTGAATGAAACAGTTAGCCTTCCAACTGAACTAAAAATTTGATTTTTTTTAGATTCCGTGGACATATCTTTATGCAAAACAGAATTTTGCAATGAGGTAACAATATATAGAAAATTTTTTTGTATTAAATTTTCGAATTTCGCGAATTAATTTGGATTTCATATTCGTAATGTACACCTAATAATTGTATTCAATTTTTCTCATTTTCTTATATGGGATATTTGTAGGGTTCTGGAGCTTGGGAATTCAAACTTTTTTGTACTCTATACATGCATTCATATACATTTGTTCGTACATTTGCAATATATATGTATATGTATGCTAATTTGGGGCTATAACCAAATTTTCGGTATAGCAAAGCGTGATGGCAAGTAGTGTTTTATTAATAAAAATAGTTTTTATCGGCCACTTTGGAACAAAAACCTCAAGCAGGGAAACAATTTTCTAAAATTTTATTAATATAATAAGGTAACGTATATAACAAAAGGTTAATAAATACATAAATTTATAATGTTGAGTGCCATCTTTTATTTATACATAAAATAAATTTCCGTCTAAAAAACCATTGTGCTGTGATTTTAGCTGGGTACTAAAAAATTTGAAAGTCTCATATTTATTAAAACCTTTGCAACGATTTGCTTTGAAAGTGTTTCACAATATTTGTTAACATAAATGTTTTGACCTAAATCATTTAGAATGTAACAAAACATAAAAGAAAGAAAATAACAGAAATTCACATACACTTTAATAAAAGCTATGTATTTTCATGACAAAATTTTTGTATTCTAAATTAAATACTCACAGCACTTAGATATTTTATCTAATCAGTTCAATTCACCTGTTGTTATCTTTCTACACATGCCAGTAAATCACTACGTTAACCAATATGTGTCTATGTAGAATACTGATTCATTTGGGTTTTAATCATTTTCGGTCAGGTTTATTTTTCTTAATATTAGTAATATCATTTTTACTTTACTTATTATCTTATCACCTCATAAAAACATTGGAACGATTATATTTAGGAACAAGAGAATATAGTAATTTTATGTATACATTTTGTTTGTATTAAATTCAGTTGAATTAATTATTAATAATATTTAACAATTTCTTTGGATGAGTAATATTTTGAGTCATAATAATTGTTTGCATTACTGGTGTAATACAATCAATTCCAGGAAATTGGGTGTAATTTTCTACACACAGTAAAATAAAACGGCTACCGGATTAAGTACTGTATTTTGGTTGCGAGAACCAATAATTTTGGTAAGCACAACCATATTCAAATGTGATTGCTGAATTTTGGGTGTTCCTACCAAAATTCCGTTCTGTTAACCGAATTTTATTGTGGACACCATTATTTAGTTGAATTAATCTATTTCCATCTTATAAACCGAATTTCATTTGGAAAATGACAAAATTCTTCTCTGTGGGTACTAACTGGGACTGGGCTTACGGATTTGCCGTTCGTTTGTTATCAGTTAAAATAAATTAAAAATTATTTAGTTTTTAGACTCAACAGAAATGGATTCCATTACATCCAATTACTGAAAATTTTGCTGTTATTTCGGCAAATTTAACTACACTGCGTATCATAACTATAGCCGTACCTATAAATCAGCTATCGCGCGGAGTTCCATTTTGCATCCACAGCTGGCTACTGTACACTAATTTTGTTTCCACACTTCAATTCATTGGCCTCCAAACACGGAATTCTGCTGTTTTTGGATCAAAAACTCTATTACTATAGTTTTTTGAAAAAAAAAAAAAAATTATGCAATAGTATTCCGTTATAATTTACGATTTAGCTCCTGTCCAAAAGAAATATGGGTTATTCCATAGCTTTAGTATTTTGTCGCTTTTCAAATGCAATAGCAAAAAATTTTACTAAATAATATTTTTTTACTAAAAATTTGTTCAAACATATGGAATAATTTTTCTACTAACTTTTTTATTGTAGTTAATTAAAAATCAATGAAAAGTGCTTTTGATTTAAATGAAAAGTTAGTAGACCCGTTTTTAAGTGACTTTTAATTTATTCTAAATTACATTTTCAGTTAATTTAAGCAACAGACTACATTGTGTGTATGAAGTTTTATAATTCAAAAACTCCTAAAATTATTTCGAAATTTTTATTCTGAAAATTCTCTCATATTCTATGAATTTTATTTTAGTAAAAAGATTTTTGTCTTTTATATTCATAATACCATAGGTGGTTTTTTAATATTATATTAAAAAATGCAAAATTAATAAGTTTCAAAATGGAAAATAACGCGGAAATTACCAACATTTTGAAAAATATTTATATATATTAATTATAAATATTTATTATTGAAGAAAAGTGGGATATTATAAAGGATTATACAGGAATTGAAAAGAACCTTTTTATAAGTATTCTTAAATTTTGCATAATGAACAACATACATTTTAAATATCCCAGCAAAACCACACATTACCAAATAATGGGTAAAGTAATGTATAGCCATAGGGGCCGATAGATTACTTTACACCTTACTTCATTGATGAATTTTACAGGCGATGAGCCTCAAAGTAATGTATAAACCCATTACTTTGAAGGTGATAATGTAAGGGGTTACTTATATGGTTATGAGAATGAAAAAAGTAATGTGTCTAAAAATAGATTTTTAAAAAAGAGGAATTTTTATTAAAAAAATTATTACAAATATTTTATTTAAAATATTTGTAACTAAAAATAATGTGGCCAATATGGGAATCGAACCAGGGAACTCTGGTTGCCAGCCAAGAACTCTACCCACTGAGCTATCGACGCATAAAGTATTTGATTGCTTTAAACGAATTGTTGCGCTTCGTTTTTTCGCTAGTGTTATCAAGACAAACAGACATTACCCTTTTGCTTACAAAAAAAAAAACACAAAGTAATGTATCTAAAAATAGATTTTCAAAAATATTTGAATTATTACTTTACATTTATAAATCATATATTACGTAATCAATAATGAGTAACTTATTACTTTATGCTTGCAAATAATGAAAAAGGTAACGAGCTATCATTATAAGGTAACGCATGAGAATATCGCACCCATTACGAAAGTTTTGCTGGGATGATAATAAAATAAATTTACAACAAAAAGGACTTTCAATTGGATCTCCAGCTTCTCCAATTATAGCTGATATTGAAATTATTAGATTCTTGTATAGAAAAATTGAATGTGAAACCATAACTCATCACAAAATATGTTGATGATTTATTCTGCATTATTTTGGGTCATTCTATTAATGCTATTTTATCAACTTTTAGTTCATTTCATGACAATATAAAATTTACATTTGAGAATGAATGTAATTCTAAAATTCCTTATTTAAATAAATTGATAATAAGAAGAGGTAAAAATTTATAAATAGATTGGTATCAGAAACCTCAGCTTCTGGAAGAGATTTTAACTATTATTCTAAACACCCCAAAAGAATCATACTTAATAAAGCTTAGAATTTAATTGAAATGATATTAAAAATAAGCGATACAGAATTTCATAAAATGAATATAGAAAAGATTAAAAATATTTTGTTATATAATAATTACCCAATTCAAATAATCTGTAGATTGATAAGACAATATAAAAACCAAAATAATTTAATTACGATTTAATTTTTCATTTACCGCCTTTTTTAAAAAAATTGTTATATATAAGCTTTCAATTTATAATTTTTATTTATTAATTATAAAAAAAAAACAATTTCCCCTGAAGAAGTCACCCAATGTGGTGACGAAATATTGGGATAAATAAATATTTATAATTAATTTTTTATAAATAAAAGATCTTTGGCTCGATGAGAAATATTACACAAATCAAGAAGATCGAAGAGAAGAAAACTAAAAGAATTATCAAGAATCTGAGAGCACATCAGAATAACCGAAAATGAATTATTTCCAATATAAAACAAACCCAGGAATAAGAAAGGACATCAATAGGTACAAAATTATGAGGGGCAAAATAGTGAAATTAAAGGCAACTTAAACGTTTTTAATCCGTTGCCGTAAATCAGGTATAGTTCCAAAATTTATTAGGAATTCAACTAAAAATATTTTTAATCTTTTGGAGATAAACGGAGACCACAAAATTCATCAATCCATTACAAAATTCATTGAATCTGTGCAGAATAAGACTCTAAGTTTGGCGATAAAAACGAAACATGAATATTTAAAACAAGTTTTAAAGGAATTGGAAAGAATCAGAACTTATTTAAGTGATAATTTAACTCAGGACACATTCAAAACATTTATTCAACACCAGGATAGATTAGCATTAAGTAAGTATATTGTAAAAGTATAACAAGTTGGATTTTCGAAGAAATAGTTCTGAGACAAAAATCAATTTATTTTTTAAATTTTTAAAATCTGCGAACAATTAAAACACTACAAATTTGTTTTAATTTAAAATTTTTTCATATATATAAGGCGTTATCCAGTTGAATTTTTATTTACATCTTTTTAGAAAATTTTGATATTTTGACTAAAATATGTATTTTTTTATATATAATTTAAAAAAAAAAATCCAGAATTATTTTAAAGTTACTTATTTTTTAAAATTGTACTTTAATATTATTTTTATGCACATTAATTAACCCTTAAATGCATGAGGTCAGCCGCCAGTGTGGGAACAAAACTACCGGTATCATCTGCCATGAAAATTTCATGGTGTTGGCATCATGGCAGCATGGCTAAAAAAATTGGCATTTTGTACATCCTGTATTTAATACCGTCTTTGGTATCATAGTTGTTTAGACTATCGGATCAAAAAAGGTATGTACCATATATCGTACGGTATGTATTTAAGGGTTATGGAAATACCAATAATTGGATAATAGTATTCTTTTGGTTCCTATTCCCTCTTTTTGATTCCCAATGCCATATTTTTTGGTATAATAATGGATTATAGGTTATTCCAAATAAAATAAAATTCTTACAAATGAATGTTAATGGTTTTGATCGAAAACTTTGATGTGCTTTTAGTCCACTCATTTGCGATTTCGGAGTAAATGATAAAGAATATGGGTCAAACTAGAATCTAAAGCATATCAAAAAATTGTATTGATTTTCTTGATTTCTTTCTCTCATTGAGTGGCGACCAAAACTGTTTTGTACTTTTCTCAGCAGTTAGGCTCAATTGAAAACTTTCAACGCATTTACCTCGAAATCAATTTTTTTGAGTTTTGCCAGTCTTTTCACAAATGAGCGATATGTCGATTTTTAGTCGGGTACTTATAGTATTCACGGTTTGTAACTCTACGTTAACTAATTTTAAACTAAAAATTTTATACTTTTAAATTATTTTGTCAAGTCTAAAATTAGATACAATTTTCAAAATAATGGTTATAATATCTACGATTTAAATCCCGGAGGAATATCTCTTAATTTTAAAAAAAGAATTGACAAAATTCTCAAAGCATGGTTGGAAAAAAATTAAATTTTACTTACCCCAATTATAATTTGAATTATCATTATAAACATCAAAACCCAACTCACCCAAATACCCATAATCCATAATTAATGCTTCAGAACGTTGTTGTAGAGAAACATTATTGCTGCCAGGGACTAAACTGTTGGTTAACTTTACTTCAGTGGGTTTGGGCTTATGTTTTGGCTCTTCTTTAATAACTTCAAACGTTTCAACAGCCTCATTTTTGGTCAATTCTGTATCATTTTCTGTAGAGGTATTTTCATTTGCCCTAACGTAGGGAAAAAAAACACATGCCAATAAACTGGCTAAAAATAATCTTAAACGCATAGTTTTTACTTTGATATATTAATTATTTCGTTTTTCTGTTTTTAAACAATTCGTTGTATTCGATATTTTTTCGTTTTCTTCTTAATTTTTTAAAGCTGTAATTAACTTTTTCACAAAGACAATAAAAAATAAGTAATTTTAACATAAAAGTTAATTTATATTATGACATCCCCAATTTTTTAATATTTTTTTCTTTGTAAAACTGTATTTTTTGTTCTCAATAATTGTTGGTTTATTATCAGCTTGTTTACTAATATATTTTTCTTATCAGCCAATTAGTGCATTTGGCTGTTGATACACTAGTTTACAAAATAGTGCGACGAGCTGAATTCAAAAATCCTTATCACTTTTTTATTATTTTTTATTTTTGAGTTTTTCATGGGAGCCATACAAAATATCGACGATATTTCGGCCCAAGAGCAACGAATTTGTTCACATATAGTATCGGTATAAAACAATTAAATTTGGAACCAAGGTACATATTAATATAATACGTGACTTAATTCCAAGGTTATTTCTAATGATGTATGAACAAGACGTTGTTTCCCAGCAAAATGTTCATTACTAAATAAAAGGTTATACAATAAGTATTATTGGTTGCAAAAGTATTATTGCTTTACCGTGTAGTACTCGGAATAATGTAAATTTTGTGGAAAAATCACTATTAGTTTTCTGAAAAACTATAGTCTGACATGTTTTCTAAATTGTGCGAATTACCTCAAAAATTTTAGTTTTCACAAATTTAGATTTAACTTTTAATATATTTATTTTTGCCTATTATATTAAGTTTTATTAAATTGTATCAAATTATAAAGCATAACTTGATTAAATTAGATCCACATATTTTAAATCAAATTGTATCAGATGAGATCTCACGAGTTCCCATGAGATCAGGTTATGTACTCCACATTTCGGATCAAATAATGTATGAAATATGACTTTCGGAACTTTATTTTATTGGGTTCATATTTAATTATTTTTATATTAATTATATTTGTTAACAAATTGGTTGTTCTTATGCCGAGATATATGTAGTCGATATAGTAAAACTGCCTCCGACCAAAAAAAAAACAAATTAATTCTATTTTCGTGGTGAACAGTCTTGAATACACTGAAAAGCATATTTGCATTCAGTCAGCAAAATGAATGTAAACTAGTGTTATTTGTTAACCAATTTTTTACGCTTTCGTAGCACAGTTGTGATAAGTTATGACTGTCACAAGTTTCTTTTTAAGACTAAAACAACAATTGTCAAAAAAAAAACAAATTTTATTTGCCAGTATTGTGATGTTTTCAACAATATTTATGTATGTAACATATATTTAATTTTTTAAAACTTTGCAACAAAAAATTATTTTTTGTAAAAATTAGCTCGTTTACCGTTATTTGGGAAATACGTACACAGCTCCACTGTTAAAGTCAGACTAAATTTGAGGCATTTTGGTACCCTGCTAAGTGGCTTTAATTTAACTTATTATTTCGAAAAGTTTTCCATATCTAATCTTAAAATTTTCACCTTCACACTTTCAATGCTTAATACATACATCGTAAGGTGTCCCTAAATATTAAAATTTTTTAAAACACCAACAAATTTTTAAAATCGAATTGTCTGAGTGTAAAAAATAATAATTTTCAATGAAAACCAAACAGCAGCAATCCAGAAACTTTTTGAACGATTTAAAAAATTTATTATTATAGTGATCAGCATAACAAGGTGGTACAGCAACAACAGTTATTAAAAATTTTATCAAATTTTAAAAAACTGGCATTTGTTAATCAAATCCAAAAATTTAATAAATAAATTTTAAATAGTAAAAAATTATATTTTCATGTCCATAAAATTGAATTAGATCTTTCAACCTACGTATACATGTATTTCGAGCTCACAAAATATCTCATCAGAACGCGAAGTTTTAGAAAAAATAAAGCCTCTAGGTAGAGCTTTATCAAAAAACGTATTAAAATATTTATTTTTCTCCTTAGCAATGAAACTAGGTATATTCCTAACAAGCCCTATGACGTTACTTATGTTATAAAATAATAATATAATATTACTTCAAATTCGATAACTGTAGTTAAAATTCTATAAAAAAAGTATAAAAACTAAAAAATAAAATGGAATTTTGTTTCTAATTTGATTTACGAGTATCAACAAATTTTGATGACGTAGGAACTTCAGTAGAATTAAGTTGTTTAGTCAAAAAAATTAACGAATTCGCTTATTTGAATTCTTAATTGCACAAACACAGAAAAATCTTAAACCCTAAAGCTTGAACCAGATAGTAAAGGTGTCAGGGAACAGTGGCAGTTATATTAAACTTTGTGAATTTCGGAAAAACTATTCATACCATATTTTTAAGAATTTGTTATTACATTTTTTTGAAGGCAGCTCTTGTTTATTTATTCATTTTTATTTTTCTGGACAGTGTCATATAAAGAAAATAAAAACCAATTTTATCGGTAAAACACTATCTACACTGCATTTTTAAGTATTTTCTTCCACTGAACACGTCTGACATTTTCTTTTTAAAGAGGCGTCAGATTCCTCTCAAAAAACCCAAGATTACAAGGCAGTATTCTTTAAAAAAATCTGAGGATTATTTGAATTGTCCTAAACAGACACTTCAGAAACCAATGTAATAGCTTTAACTTGATATTTCAGCAAAAAGCTGAAAACTTGCATTAAACGATTAATTGATTAATCGATTAATGATTAATTTTTCTGATTCATCGACCCGAATAACCGATTAATCAATTTTCTTCATTTTTCGAATAATGACCTAACGGATTAACCGGCAGGGTCGAATAACTGGAAACACTAGTGCGTAAGCATTGTAACTCGACCATCCGTAATTTAAACACACATTTAAACATTGTAAAGCTTTTTTAATTTTTTTTTTGTTTTTGCTTCTGGTTTACACGAAATCTCTTCCGGTTTTAGTTTGACTTATTGATATGGTTTTTATTTTTTTTCTTCTTAAATATATCATTACCTAAATACTTTATACTCGTATGTATTCAAATATCTTGAATATCTTGTTAAAGCTAATTATTTAAACTCATGTAATGATCAGGGCAGCGGATTTCATGCATGTTTCTAGTAATTAGCGAAAATACAACTTTGACCAACTATTTTTCCGAATTAAAGACTTTGGAACAAAGTGGCATTGATCTGTTGTTGCATATATTGTTGTAAATGAATATTTTCCCTTATTTGGCTTTTAACAACATATTTTTGTATTTTATTGATTTTTAATGCATTAATTGTGTAAAACACGTATTATTATTTATTTATGGTTCTTGTTATTTTGTCTTTTTATAATATTTTATTATTGACCTTTTATATTAACTTGCCTTATTTTATCTTATGTTTGTTGGTCATTTTGTCATTAATTTAATTATTTCATTTCAATCTTTAACTCTTTCCGGGGTACTATAAGATATCAGTAAAAATAAAGAAAATTTTTATTTGCCTTTACTTATTATTGAGTAGAGTATTCAAAAACCGGTCTTAATGAAAAACCGGTTTCGGTTTTCTTCAAAAAATCGAATTTTAAAAAAACCGGTTTCGGTTTTTGCAGAAAAAACCGGTCAACCGGTTTTTTCGGTTTTTTTTTTAATTTAAATAAAAAGCTTATATAATTTTTTAATTGTTTTAATTACAAACAAAAAAAAAAAGAAATTTAATATATAAAGTAATAAAAATAAAAAAATACATTTTTTGAAAAAAATATTTTATAATATTTTTTTATTGTATTTCATTTTAACATTTAATTTATTGGTTTTAATATTTTTTAATGTAATATCTTAAAAATTAATATTATAAAACTATATGCATATCAAATGAATAGAGGTCATAAAGTTTGTAAATTGGTAAAATTAGGTACGTTAGTAATTTGAAAGTTTAAAACGTTTTTCATTAAATAATTTTTTTTAATATTACATTTTAAATATGTAAAATGAAAATATATTTTTCACTTCTAAAATAATATTTTAGAAATAATATTCAATTACAATTTTAAGACGATTTTTTTGTTTGCTTTTGATAAAGCTAGAAGTGGAAAATACTCTTTCACTAATAGAAGATGTTGGACAAATAGTCAAAAGACAATTATATAAACTTTCCAACTTTTCAGTTCTTTTGTCGCATTTATCAAGACATATGAAATTATCATATAATGATGAATTATTTTGTACAGTCTCTTTTTTAGGGTTTTGAATACTGTTTATTGTGTTATTTAGATCAGAAATTAAACTATTTGAATTTGAAATATCCAAAGTTAGGTCTTCATCGCAATCTATCAGACTTTCATCTAAATCTTCATAACCTAAAAACGATTTTAAAAGTGTTTGGAAAAAATAAAAGAGACCAAGTGAATAAAAGAGACCAGGTGATGTAATTAAAAAAACCGGTCAACCGAACAAAAAAGACCGGTTTTCGATTTTCTTCGAATTTACAAAATATTCGAAACCGATCGGTTTTTAAAAAAAACGAAACCGGTTGACCGGTTTTCGGTTTCGGTTTTTGAATACTCTATTATTGAGATTTATTGAAAAATATGTATTAAAAAATTTTTTATTCTTGTAGGATTCTAAGCAAGGCCATAGTATTAATTAATGATTTATTTGTGAAAATCACTAAAGCATGATTTTATTTTGCTTGGACAAAGGGGCATATTACAAGTCGAGGTCGATTATTGTAGTAGGTCCCTGTTTCGACTCAGAAAATAATGTTATCTGACCTATAGAATTTTGCTTACTTTTGGCACTTCTCTGAAGTTCATCTTTGTACTTAAATAAATCCCATATATATATATATATTTCTTTTTCGCACTTGAAATATTTTTTTTTATAAAATATAATCTTTAAATTATATGTTAAAACGGTATTTGTACCAACCAATGCGCACAGAATTTATAAACAATATTTAGAATAGTGTTATGTTTTTTATACCACCGGACCGAAAAGAGTTAAATAATTTTTCAATTGTTTCCTTCATAATTATTTTTTATGAATTGCATTATTTCAATTAACAAGTTTGATCATTAACAATTTAAAGAATACTACTAAAAATGCAGCCATGTTTGTAAAATGTATTGTTCTTAATATTGTTTTAAAAGGAGAAAAGAGATTAAAGTAATTTCATTTTTGCCATTGCATAGGCTTTATGTTTTGTAACCATAGCTTAAAGATTCATTCGATGTTCAACTGTTAAGGAATAAAGCAAAAATATACAGTTATGAAGAGTATAGTTCCCTCCCACGAATTTTTTAGTATCTTATTCGAACACGCACATAGTTTGGCGGCAACAAAGGTGAGTTTTGGTCGGCAACTTTTAGTAGTATTTAGCGGTCCTGCCATATAAACAATTTTAACTGTTTTTTTTTGCCGTTTATCATAAAAAAATGTTTTTTTTTTTTATTTTCATATATAATATTGGTTAAATATACTATTTTTTTTTACTAAATATGGACATATTTAACTTAAGTAAAAAATACAACCAAACTTTGCAATTGCTAAAAAATAGTTACAAATTCAAACGTATCATTTTGACATGAAAAGTTTTACAGCGGTATTCATAACTAGTAAGAGCGGCTAAATTCGGCTATGCCGAATCTTATATACCTTTCACCACGGCTGGAAAAAAACTGAAGTTTATATATGGATATATATGGAATGGACATATTTATATACAGACGCCTTTAAGAGGAAATTAAACATTTAGTTTGGTGATAAAACTTGGTTCCAGAAAATAGGTATTTAAAAAAAATTATGTTTTGGGCATAACTTTTTTGTATCTGAACCGATATTTCCGAGTTTTTTTAGCAAATATGTTATACTAAAGATTTTCGATCTTTTGCTATATAAAACGTATCCATAGGTCATATTACAGCTCTAAAATAGTGTTTGTTGTTTGTGTATAAAAGGTGAAGAGGTGAAAGAAAAGAATTTCAACAAATCGTTAAAAGAAATCACTAGAACTGCATGTGTTTTATTTCTACAAAAACGTTTGATTTAGCTGGCAAATTTGTATTTGGGATTTTATTACGCTTTTTGATTACAAAATATTTTTAATTTCTTTAGCTTAATTTTAAAAATTTGAAGGAAAATAGTTTATAAATTTTTTTTATAAACTATTATAAGTTATGACCTAAAATAGTTGCACTCAAAGAGAAATTATGTATACAATTTTCTTAATATATGAGAAATAAAATGGTTTAAAAATCTGTTTATAAATTCTTTTAAATCGGAGCAAAAAATAGAAATAAAACCGTTTGTATTTTGTTTGTATCAGAGGTTTATTATAAAAATTTTGATGTTGCACTCAAAGGAAAATTATGTATAATATTTTCTTAATATATGAGAAATAAAATGGTTTAAAAATCTGTTTATAAATTCTTTTAAATCGGAGCAAAAAATAGAAATAAAACCGTTTGTATTTTGTTTGTATCAGAGGGTTTTTATAAAATTTGTTATGTTTTTAACCTATTTATGGATTATTTAATTATTAATTTAAAATTTTATTTAAATTAATTGTTTAATGTTAAAAAACAAAAAAAAAGTCTTAAGAAAATATAAAAAAGTTGTACAAAAAAAAGTTGAGTAGACGGGGAATCGAACCCGCGAACCCGCGCCTAAGAGAAAAAAAGCATTTGTGACATAGCGTTTAGACAACTGAGCTATTAAGGTCATGTGGAATCATCGTTAATAGAATTAAATAAACAGTTTTCGTTCAATAGGGATTTATTTGGTTTTTATTTAAATGACACATCTTTGTATTGGTTTGTTGTTTGTGTACAAATGGTGAAGGGGTGAAAGAAAAGAATTTCAACAAATGGATGTTTTGTTATGCGTAATATTCAACATGCATATAAAATAATAAAAAGGGATTTTACGGACAAAATTAGAGGTAGTCCTGGTTTTTTGCTAATATCTCAGCCATTTATCAACCGATCTGTCTGATTTGTAACAGCACACAGAAACGGATCACATGTAACAGAAATATATAACAATCAAGTCCTCATCATGTCTGGGGTCTTCGGAAAACCCATTTCAACACACAGACGGACATCGTTAAATCAACTTCGTTCTTCATTAGGACCCAGAATATATATACTTTATAGGGTCTAAGATCAATATTGTAGAAATTACAAACGGAATGACAAACTTATATATACCCTTCCACCTGTGGTGAAGGGTATAACAATTTTAAACAGTATTTTAAACCAATTTTAAGCAAAATTTGCTAAAATTGTATTCATAAACGAATTTAAGCTTAAAATACCTTTTTTAAACCTTGTGTAAATAAATGAATTTTAAAATTGGTTCGACCCTATTTTAAACCTATTTCAAGATGACATTTATGCTTTGTGTTTATTTTCATTTAAACATTTTTGCACAAAATTGTCATTTAATCAAATAAATTTATTTGTTTTTGTTTAATAAATAATGAACATTCTATATTTGATCAAAAGAATTAGTAAGAACCATTTTTATTTGAAAAATGTGATATTTTTAATTGTATTTTGTTCATAATAGAAAGTATGGCCAAAATTTAAAAAAATCGTCAGACGAAAATCTTCAAAAAGAGGATCGACCCGTTTTCAATTCGGATAAATAATTTAAGCAGAAATAATAATTTTTGATTTTATTTATTGAAAGTAAACTAGTGGTGTGTTGTTTAATCAAATCAAAGAAAATAAAACCGGTTATTTGAATACTTTTTTATCTACAATAAAATCATTATCTATGTAACACTTTTACTGGGCATTTTGTTTTGACTCTTTTTCTTTTTTTTAATTAATGAATAAATTAATAAATTTTTTATTTTCTAAAAACAATATTTTGCTGAAAAACGACAAAAAAATACAAAGAAACGAGTACCGTATGGTTTAGTAATCATTTGCATCATTACGATAAATGTGACAAATAAAAACTACAGTGTTGCCATCCTCAAGGTACGGCATTCTGATTCACGAAACAACGGTCCGTAAACGGTCCTTCAACGGACTCACTTCCGTTTTTTTACCACACATCGGTATGTAAACCTTCCGTCTTCGACGGACTTTCAACGAATTCTAATCAGGTCCAGAGTTCCTTAAAATCCATTTCCTGGTCCGTATACGAATCCAAAAATGGTACATAACCGGAGTTAGATTCCTTTTATGACGTACTGAAAACGGTACGTCAACGGAACTTTTTTTGTTGTGATTTTATTGAAAAAGACTTCAGTCAATACAAATAGTGAATTCGAAGATTTGTCTGCAAGTAGGTAATTTAATTTTGCATACATTTTTGCTTTAAAATAAAATTTCCAATACAAATTTAAATAATAAATATTTAAATATATTTAAATAAAAAATTTAATTTTGGTTATTTCTTTCTCATTTGTTAACTTTTTTTAAAAAAAATTTTGGTTGCAAAAAAAGTTTGTGGGTGGCATCACTGTCTGTAGTATATTGGATTTCTCGAAGATTAGTTCTGACACTCTATAGTAATTGGACTTGATTCTGATCTTGAACAGAAAATAACGGAGTGTGAAAATTTATAAAAAAAATATAAATATATTTATTGGAAAAAGTGAAGTAGACTATTGAAACTGCAAAAAGTTGTTATAAAAACTAGAAAATATAAATATAGTTATATTTATATGTACATGTATATATATATATGCAATATGACATATTTTCAAAATAAAATTTTATATTAAATAAATAATTTAAATTCAATTTCTTTTTATGAAAAAAATAATATAAATACAAAAACTCTACAAAAATCGATTCCATACATAATATAAAGTAAGCTAATCTTTAAATAAAACTTAAAAGTTCATATAACTCTTTTAGTAAAAAAAAATCATATCGATGGCTTAATATAGAAAAGGCGTATAGATTTTTCGACACTTAACAGGACAAGAAAAAACTAAATAAAATTAAAAAACTTATAAAACAAAAACCGTTTTAATGTAATTTTTATTCAAAACAAATTTATCATTTCTACTTGCAAAGTTTGTTGAGGCAGATGTGTTTAAGAGTGGTATACGAGAAAACTTTAAAAACACGACATTTGAAGTCAAATATTTGGATAGGCAACAATATATTATTTATAGAAATGTTAAGGAATTTTTTATTAGTTGCAAAACGTTAGTTTTTTTGGGATTTGTAACCGAGTTGGAGGGGGGGATATCCCCCCTGAATACGCGCCTGGTACCTGGACAACTTATTTTGTTCTTTAAATCCATCTATGTACATTCATATGTATCTTTTATTTTGTTAATTTTACATGAACTGTAATATGAATATGTTTTTTCGATTTGTATAACAGAACTTTTGTTATTTAGTTTTAGTAATGTCATTTACAGACTTCTGCTCTGTTAGCAACTTTAAAAGCCGAAAGCAAGCCTTATCAAACTTTTCAGTTTGTACTTTTTTACATATTCCATCTTACTTTAGCAATGTTGCTTTTTATGCATTAAATACATAGACGACAGCAGCTACACGACTACAGCCTGTCAAAAATAAAATACACACGTTTATATGAAAACATCGCAAAATGCTATAATTGCATTATAATGGTTTAGATTCATATTTTACAATTGTTTGGTAGTTTCATTAGTTTAAAGTTAGAAAAATTGTATTGTGATATTTTGGAAAAAAAATTTAATTGAAGCAAAGGTATCTAGATTAGTATTTGAAGTGATGGAACTGTTTCATTCCAAGGCGAAGGCAAAATAAAAATGTATTATGTAATGTTCATACATATATAAAATAGTGCCTTTAAGTTATTATACCCTTCACCATAGGTGGAAGGGTATATATAAGTTTGTCATTCCGTTTGTAATTTCTACAATATTGATCTTAGACCCTATAAAGTATATATATTCTGGGTCCTTATGAAGAGCGAAGTTGATTTAACGATGTCCGTCTGTCCGTCTGTCCGTCTGTGTGTTGAAATGGGTTTTCCGAAGAACCCAGACATGATGAGGACTTGATTCTTTTTTATTTCTGTTACATGTGATCCATTTTTGTTTGCTATTAAAAATCAGACAGATCGGTTAATAAATGGCTGAGATATTAGCAAAAAACCAGGACTACCTCTAATTTTTCCAGTAAAATCCCTTTGTTTAATATGTATGTAGAATTTTGAGCATAACAACACATCCATGTGTTAAAATTCTTTTCTTTCATCTCCACCTTTTATACACAAACAACACACATACAAAGATTTGTCATTTAAATAAAAACCAAACAAATCTCTAATTAACGAAGACTTTTATATATGTACCTCTATTGACGATGATTTTGTGTGAGCTTCAATAGCTCAGTTGTCTAGACGCTGCGTCACAAATACTTTTTTTTTTCTCTAAGGCCGCGGGGTTCGAGGTTCAAATCTCGGTCAGGTCAATTCACTTTTTTTTTTGTACATTTTTTTTTATTATTTTCTTAAGATTTTTTTTTTGCTTATTTTTGTTTTTTTTTAACATTTAATAATTAATTTATATAAAATTTTATATTAATAATTAAAATTCTTTTCTTTCATCTCCACCTTTTATACACAAACAACACACATATAAAGATTTGTCATTTAAATAAAAACTACACAAATCTCTAATGAACGAAGACTTTTATATATGTACCTCTATTGACGATGATTTTGTGTGAGCTTCAATAGCTCAGTTGTCTAGACGCTGTGTCACAAATACTTTTTTTTCTCTAAGGCCGCGGGGTTCGAGGTTCAAATCTCTGTCAGGTCAATTCACTTTTTTTTTGTACATTTTTTTTTTATTATTTTCTTAAGACTTTTTTTTTTTGCTTATTTTTGGTTTTTTTTAACATTTAATAATTAAATTATATAAAATTTTATATTAATAATTACATAATCCATAAATAGGCTAAAAATATCAACATTTTTATAAAAACCCTCTGATACAAACAAAATACAAACGTTTTTATACCTTTCACCACAGGTGGAAGGGTCGCGGGTTCGTTAAGATTTTTTTTTTTGTTTTTTTTTTACATTTAATAATTAATTTAAATAAAATTTTATATTAATAATTAAATAATCCATAAATAGGCTAAAAACATCAAAATTTGTATAAAAACCCTCTGATACAAACAAAATACAAACAGTTTTATTTCTATTTTTTGCTCCGATTTAAAAGAATTTATAAAAAGATTTCTAAACCATTTTATTTCTCACATATTAAGAAAATTTTATACATAATTTACCTTTGAGTGCAACTATTTTAGGTCATAACTTATAATAATTTATAAAAAAAATTATAAACTATTTTCCTTCAAATTTTTAAAATTAAGCTAAAGAAATTACAAATATTTCTAATAAAAAAGCGAAATAAAATCCCAAATGCAAATTTGACAGCTAAATCAAACTATTTTGTAGAAATAAAACACATGCAGTTCTAGTGATTTCTTTTAACGATTTGTTGAAATTCTTTTCTTTCACCTCTTCACCTTTTATACACAAACAACAAACACTATTCTAGAGCTGTATTATGACGTCTTATATAGCAAAAGATAGAAAATCTTTAGTATAACATATTTGCTGAAAAACTCGGAAATTCGGTTCAGATACAAAAAAGTTATTCCCAAAACATAAATTTTTTTAAAATACCTATTTTCTGGAACCATAAATCTTCCCGAGTCCAAGTTTTATCTCCAAACTAAATGGTTCATTTCCTCTTAAAGGCGTCCGTATATAAATCTGTCCATTTCATATATGTCCATATATAAACTTCAGTTTTTTCCCAACCATGGTGAAGGGTATATAAGATTCGGCATAGCCGAATTTAGCCGCTCTTACTTGTTTTTTTATTAGTATTATTATAGGACAATATTTATTTATTTATTTATTTATTTATTTATTTATTTATTTATTTATTTATTTATTTATTTATTTATTTATTTATTTATTTATTTATTTATTGTACATAATGTAATATATAGCCACATAGGCCAATAAATCATATTACAAAGCAAAATTCCTGAATAAAAAACTTAAATTTAAAAAGAAAAAATTAATGTATATATATATACACAATAAATTAAATATTAACTTTAATATCAGAATATATATATAATGTACTTGTTCAACTCGGTAAGACAGTTTGATGACAACCCTAAAATATCGGTGTACTGGCATATCTGTGGACTAATTTTTTCCCGCCAGATGGCTCTGGTGTCATCATTTATTTTCTTTTGGAGTTTATTCGTAAACTTAACGAAAAGGTTTTCATTTTGTTTTTCATTACTCTCGATATAATTTTCCTTAGAAAAAGAAGTGTTTGTTTTGCCCGCGTCAAGAAATCCCTAAATTTATTCAAAAAATTTGTTAAAAAGTTGAGAAAAAATAAAGGAAAGTATTTTATACTTTACTATAATAAAAATAAAATTTTATTTGGTATTTATTCTGTTGCGGATTTTCCTCTCTTTGGTTCCAGACTACCACCAGGCTTTTTGGTTGTTGTCGAAAAAATCAAATCGGATTTTTTTATTGGTCCTTCGAACCGGATTGGTATCTATCTGGAACTGTTTTGTTGCCGGAAAAATCCCGCAGTAAAGGTGAAGTACAAGTGATTTAATTGTTGAGAAATCCTCTTAAAAAGTTTCCACTAAAAATTTTTTATTTTTATTGTAAGGAAAATTGAGGTATAAATAGTGTTAATTTTATCTACTCCTTTGTATAAAAGAAAATACATATGCAGAGGACCTATTGATAAAATTAAAACTTTTTAGACAACGCTGTTTTCACATTGAAACATAAATATAATTTTATATAGTTTGAACTGGCAACTCTATTTATTTTATCAATTGTCATTACCATTATTCACCATATACATGATCAGCTGTTGCTACCACTCTACCACTAATATCATATACTGCCAATCTGGTTGTTTATGTTTTTTCTATTGTGTTGATTTTTTTTCTGTGCTTTTTTCTTTTTATTTTAACGAAATATTAAAATATAAAAAGTGATCTCAAAGAACAAGAAAATAAATTATTGAAAGTTTTTTTTTTTTTAATATACTAAACTAGAAAAAATTTTAGTGGTATTATACAAAGTGAAACACAAAAGAAATACATAAAAAATTAGTGTTTACATCCTTCCATCCTTTTGTTTCTTTCCATTTTAATTATTCATTAAAATTTATTAAAGATAATTTAAAGTTGTTTGGAATATTATTTAAAGTAAACAAATTAAATTGTGATAGAAAGTGAGTGGAGAGAAGAAATTGAAAAATATTTTTGCAAAATAAACAAATGAGTTTGTATGTATGTTGAGTACAGTGATCAAAGGAAAGTCTCGTACACTTTGAAGAAAATCTTGAAAATCTTAAAAAATTTTTAATTTTATTTTATTTTTTGGATTAGTAGGTGAAATTACGGTTCAATAAATAGATTGAAATTATTTTTAGGAAAAATTATTTTTTTTTTTAGATAAGATTTTTTTTCTCAGAATTTTAATTTTTTGCGATTTTATATTTGTTTCTAAACTTTTATTGGACATTTCATTGGTAATAGGCCTTTTCGACTATTGAATATTTTAACAAAATTTTTAGTGAAGTGAAAAATTTGTTTTTTTGTTAACTAGTGAAATTTTTTGAAGAACTTTTCTCAAATTTGTTGGAAACACATTTTGTTGATAACACAGTTGGAGTTATTAGTCCGTTTTTTTCTCAATTTCTGCTGAGAGTTAGTTGAGTTTACAAAGTTATTTTTTTTTTTTTTGAACAATTTGGTGTTCAATTTTTTGGTTTTTTGATTTTTATTTTGAATTCTATTTTTGGGAATTTTGGTTTTGATTGTAAACATGCCTAAATCAGCGAAATTAGTAAAATTTGAGAAGACTGCTAAAATGTTCCTTGATTTTGAGAAGCAATATAATCAAGAAGCTCCAGAAAGTCGTACATATTTTACGGTTGAGCTTCAGAAAGAGGAATTTAAATCCTTATGGGATAAGGTTAAGTCCTCTTACGAAGAATTTGCAACCAACAATATGGAAGATGATTTTGAAGGGGATTGCGAAAAGGCTGACCGGATTTTTAAGGACTGTAGGTCGGGTTATATTACGCTTGCGGCTCAGATGGGTGAATTATCTCAAACTTTTTTAAATAGTTCGGTTATGTCTTCAACTCAGCATGTCGCAGCAGGTTCTAATGCGGGTGAAGGTCGAAGTCAGACTCACCAGATGAAGCTACCACCATGTACTATGGAGGTTTTTGAGGGGGATTATCAATCCTGGCCCTCTTTTAGAGATATGTTCACGGCGGTGTATATCAAGAGTTCGAATTTGTCTGCTGTTGAACAACTTTTTTATTTGCGACAGTATACACGTGGTGAGGCACTGGATATTGTAAGGAAATCCCCTCTTACAAATCAAGGGTTTCAAGATGCCTGGAATAATTTGAGGGATAGATATGAAAATAAAAGAATTTTAGTGAATAGTCAACTAAAGGTTTTATTTCATTTAGTTTCAGTTAAATCTGAATCTGCAACAGAGATAAAGCGATTGCAGCGGGATATTAATAATTCAATATCGGCACTTAAGTTGCACGAAATTGATATCTCTAATTGGGACCCGATTTTCGTATATCTTTGTTCGACAAAACTGCCAGTCCTTACATTATCTCTCTGGGAACAGTCAGTAAAAAACAAGACTGAAATTCCTAGATGGGAAGATTTGGATGATTTTTTGACCTCTCGATTTCAATCTCTGGAAACCGTTTCGGATATTCGTAGTTCCGAACCATCAACTTGGACCGGGAAGTCTGATTTGGGAAATTTTTCAAACCCCGGCAACAAGCCTTTTTCAAGGAAAAAGGTTGGAACATATCAGGCAAAGGTTTCGAAAAAAGGTTGCGTGTTATGTTCTAAGGAGCATTACTTAAGGGTTTGTCCCAAATTTGTAAAAATGAATCCCACGGAAAGATATTTAGTGGTAAAAAATAATAATCTTTGCATTAATTGTTTGAATGATGGACATAGAGCGAGCAATTGTCAAGTTAAAATTTCGTGTTCTACTTGTAAACTCAAGCACAATTCCCTGTTGCATAGGGACGTAAGTAACTCGGCTTCAATTGATGTTGTGGTCGATGAACCATCAACGAGTCAGGCTATACATAATTGTTTTGCTGCGACTTCAAAGCAGATTCTTCTGGGTACGGCAGTCGTCAATATAGTTTCCCGAGGAGAAGTTTTTTCAGCCAGGGCTTTGATTGATTCAGGCTCCCAGGCCACATTTGTTTCAGAAAAATTGCAGCGGAGACTTAATTTGCCGATTAGGAGGATAAATGCTATGGTTTCCGGTCTGAATAATGCGCTTGCTGGTTCTGTCCAAAAGCAGTGTTCCTTTATTTTAGGTTCTCCGATTAATAGTCAGCTTAAATTTGAAGTGGAAAGTTTGGTTTTACCTCAGCTAACTGGAAAGTTGCCTGGCCATACTGTGGATGTCTCTCGTTTAAATTCCTTAATAGGCCTAGAACTGGCGGACCCCAATTTCGCGAAGAGTAGCCAGGTCGATCTTTTGATTGGGGGAGACATCTATTCGAGAATTATGCTTAATGGGGTTAAGAGAAATATTTTAGGAAACTTAATAGCCCAGGAGACAATTTTCGGCTGGATTTTGACTGGGCCTCTACCTGATATGGTTCAAAATGCCTTCACAACGTGTGTTTCGTTTTTTACCGAAGTGGGCTTGGACAGGCAATTGGAGAAATTTTGGGCTTTAGAAGAACCCCCGCAGGCTTCTAAATCATCGCCTGAGGATGATTATTGTGAAGAATTTTTCAAAAAGACCACTAGGCGGAATACTGAGGGTCGCTATGTAGTTTCACTCCCATTTAAGCCTCAATATTTGAATGACAGGGGCTTAGGGTTTTCCAGAGAAAAAGCTCAGCGGCAATTTTTGCGAAATGAGAGTTCTCTTCTCAGAAAACCGGATTTTAAGAAGGTGTATGATGGTGTTCTTTCTGAATACGAAGTTTTAGGCCACATGGTGAAGACTGAGTACGCTGAGTCAGACTTTTCGAGAACTTTTTATTTGCCTCACCATGCAGTTTTCAAACCAGAAAGGTCATCGACGAAAGTTAGGGTCGTCTTTAATGCTTCAAGCCGATCCTCATCGGGCTTGAGTTTGAATGATATTTTATATACAGGGCCGGTCTTACAAAATGATTTAACGTTGTTAATCATTAGGTGGCGGTTCTACCGGTATGTTTTCAATGGAGATATTGAGAAAATGTACAGACAGATTCTTCTTGACCCGAAAGACTCCCAATTTCAGCGCATTGTATTTCGCAATCACCCGAATGAGGATTTGAAAGATTTTGAGCTCAAAACGGTTACTTTTGGTGTTAACTGTGCTCCATTTTTAGCGATTAGGACTCTTCTTCAGTTAGCTGATGATATTGAAGGAAAATGGCCATTAGCGGCTAAGATTCTACGTCGCATGATGTATGTGGACGATGCTTTGGCCGGCACCCATGATGTTGCTTTGGCGATAAAAGCGCGAGATCAATTGATGGTAGCTTTGTCATCGGCTGGATTTTCGATGAGAAAATGGACCTCAAATGATGAGAGGATTCTCCAAGGGTTGCCAACTGACCATATTTTGAATGAGAATTTTTTGGAAATTGATGCTCAAAGCACCACGAAAACATTGGGTATTAGGTGGAATGCTAAATCAGATCAGTTTTATTTTACGACTTCTCATATTCCTATGAAAAACGAATTTACAAAGCGAGAGGTTTTGTCCATAATCGCTAGGCTATTCGATCCTGCAGGTTGGTTAGGACCTATAGTCATTATTGCAAAAATGTTGATGCAACAGATATGGAGTGAGAAAACTGGTTGGGACGATGTTTTGTCGGAGCGTAGTGGTCTCGAATGGAGACAATTTTTGTTGGACTATAGCTCCATTGATAAAATCAAGGTTCCTCGTTGGATTGGTTTCAAACCGTCAGCCAAATTGGAGGTTCATGGTTTTTCTGATGCCTCAGAGAAGGCTTATGGTGCGTGTGTTTATGTGCGCGTTCAGGATGAAGATGGCTTAGTTCAATCTCATTTATTAGTGGCAAAGTCTAGGGTCGCCCCTCTCAAAACTGTGTCATTACCACGGCTCGAACTTTGTGGGGCTTCTTTACTGGCTGATTTGATGCACACAGTCAGGAAAGATTTAAATTTCGATGAGACCCGAACTAAATTTTACACATGGACTGATTCTACAATCGTCCTAGCCTGGCTTCAGAAACCACCAAAGTCGTGGAAAACATTCGTTGCTAATCGGGTTTCGAAGATTTTGCGGAAAACCAGTCGGGAAGGTTGGAGGCACGTAGGTTCCACAGATAACCCAGCGGATTTAATAAGTCGAGGTGTTAGGCCTAAAGATTTGGTAGAGAATCGACTTTGGGAGCATGGTCCTTCGTGGCTCTGTTCGTCAACTGTTCGTTGGGATTCCTCCTCTCAAAAAGAATTTGGTACGAGTGAAGAAGCAAATGTCCATAAGGTTTTTTTTCTTACTTTAAATCTTACTGTGACTTGATAGAAAAATTTTCTTCATATTCGAGAGCCCTTCGAGTTATGGCTTTAGTTGTGAGGGGAATTCATGGAATTATTAGAAAAGTTTGTGGGTCCACGAATTATAAGGGACCCACATATTCGTCAGTGGACGTCACTGCTGCCGAATTAAACTCCGTGAAGCAGAAATTGATTATTGTAGCTCAGCAAAAATCGTTTCCATACGAGTACTACAAATTATCTAATAGGGAACCTATTTCTCAGGGGAATTTGTTGAACTTGAATCCATTTGTAGATGACGCGGGCGTAATGCGTATTGGCGGCCGGTTGGCAAATGCTCCAAATTTGACTTATAATGAGAAGTTTCCCATTGTATTACCCACCGATTCTCATTTTTCATTGCTTCTGGTCGATTTTATTCATAAGATTACGTTACACGGTGGAAATCAATTAATGTTACGAGTCCTAAGGACTGAATTTTATATACGCCATGCCAAGAATCTGATTAAGACTGTTATTGGCCGCTGTAAAATCTGTATTATTCAGAAAAAAGCGACCCAAAGCCAAATTATGGCGGCACTTCCTACTGCACGGACGGTAATTTCTCGTCCTTTTACTACCACAGGAGTAGATTTTGCAGGGCCCTTTGATATTCGTAATTATACTGGTAGAGCATGTTTGATAACGAAGGGATATGTGTGCGTGTTTGTGTGTTTCGCAACGAAAGCAATTCATTTAGAAGCCGTTAGTCATTTATCGACCCCAGCCTTTTTAGCTGCTTTTACAAGATTTATCTCACGTCGAGGTTACCCAAAGGATATGTATTCTGACAATGGTACGAATTTCGTGGGTGCATCGAAAGTTTTGAGGGCAGAATTTCGTGAGTTTTTGCGTACTTCTGGGTCTGAAGTGAATGCAAATTATGGGCCTCAGGGACTTTCATGGCACTTTAACCCCGCTGGTGCACCTCATATGGGGGGTCTTTGGGAAGCGGGGGTGAAAAGTTTTAAACACCATTTTCGAAGAGTTTCTGGTGACTTAAAATACACGTTTGAGGAATTCTCTACATTACTAGCGCGCATTGAGTCGTGTTTAAATTCGAGTCCTTTGTGCCCCTTGACTGAAAATGCAGAGTGTTTGGACATTCTGACTCCAGGTCATTTTTTAATAGGCGGCCCTCTTTTAGCTCCACCTGAGGTGAAGATTTCTGAAGCTCCGATATCTATAATTAATCGGTGGGAGAGGGTAAAGGCTCTAAATCAACGTTTATGTAACAGGTGGAAGGACGAATATCTTAAAGATATGCAGAAGCGTTACAAATGGAAATTTATACAAAAAGACTTAGAGGAAAATGATATGGTAGTTATTCGTGAGGATAATGTTCCCACAAATGAGTGGCGAATGGGTAGAGTGGTAAAGCTTTATAGAGGTAAAGATGGTCACGTTAGAGTTGTCGATGTGAAAACAGCACGTGGCGTAGTTAATAGACCAGTTGTGAAGCTTGTAGTTCTTCCAACTCATTAGTGTCTTTTCTTACTACAAAAGATCATTTAGAATATCATGGTTTCTCCCAAAAAATACGCCGAAGGTCGTCGCACCACACCAAAAATGGTTTGCCGTGTCTGCTTAAAAGACCATCCTATTCGATTTTGTAAGAGGTTTCTTCGTGCAGATTATGAAGAGAGGATGAAACTCGTTTCATTATATAAATATTGTGCGGGGTGTTTGAGCCACGATCATACCTGGCGTACATGTGAGAGCACGGGCAAGTGTAAGAAGTGCGGTGATATGCATCACACTCTTCTGCATAAACCGAAAAAAGGACCTAGTTCGTCCGACCATCCGAAAAAAGGACCCAGTTCGTCCAAACGCACAAGAAAAGGACCTAGTTCGTCCAAACGCTCAAAAAAGGGACCTAGTTCGTCCAAAAAAATGGCCAGTGGACCTAGTTCGTCCAATGATCTGGTGCAAGAGAGACCTAGTACGTCTAATGCTCTAGTTCCTAGCACTTCTAGGAACTATCGAACTCCTGCACAAAGGAAACGTGACCAAAACCGAAATATCGATTCGTTGCCCACGTATCACATAAGTGAAACGATATTTTTGAAGCCAACGGCGGTGGTGAAAATCGTCTCTAGGGAGCGATACATTTTTGAAAGGTCAGTTATTGATCCAGGGTACGAATGCTCGGTGATGTCTGAGGAGGTGGTTCGTCGATTGGGAGCTAATACGGTTCGTGTGGGAAACAAAGAGATGTGTCTGTTGAAGCTGCGTGGTAATCACGGCGTAAGTGTGACAGTGGAAATTTACGCGGAAGTGCGGAGGAAGTTTCGGGTGATGACGCCTTTAAAATCCTTAGATGCCAAGATAATCGAAGAATTTCCTGGCATGCAATTGGCAGATCCGCAATTCCACTTAGCGGCACCCGCAAACCTAATTCTTGGGGGAGATGCTTATAGCCGCATAATTCGTAATGGTGTGTTTGGTGGCACGTTTGGTAAACCATTGGCGCAGTTCACCATTTTTGAATACATAATTTCTGGATCATGTTCTCCATAATTTTTTTTTTATCCTGTAGGGAGTATTCTTTGAAATTTTGGATCATGAAACAAAAACTTATTTATTTTCTATTTTGTAGTTTTTTTTTCTCTTCTTTCTTTTTATTAATTTTTTCCTCCTATTATTTACTTTGATCGACTGGTGGCTCCTGGATTTTTGCTGCTAGCGATTTTTAACTTTATGAATTTTATTGTACATGATGGAGTCGATGGAATAAAACTGAATCCCATGGATTATAAAAATTTTGTTTTTTTTTTACCTTCTTTTCTTCTTGCTTTTCTTAGGTGCGAGTTGGAGAGCGATCTTATTTTGCAGTACTGCAAGGCGGCCGGGATGTTCAACTCGGTAAGACAGTTTGATGACAACCCTAAAATATCGGTGTACTGGCATATCTGTGGACTAATTTTTTCCCGCCAGATGGCTCTGGTGTCATCATTTATTTTCTTTTGGAGTTTATTCGTAAACTTAACGAAAAGGTTTTCATTTTGTTTTTCATTACTCTCGATATAATTTTCCTTAGAAAAAGAAGTGTTTGTTTTGCCCGCGTCAAGAAATCCCTAAATTTATTCAAAAAATTTGTTAAAAAGTTGAGAAAAAATAAAGGAAAGTATTTTATACTTTACTATAATAAAAATAAAATTTTATTTGGTATTTATTCTGTTGCGGATTTTCCTCTCTTTGGTTCCAGACTACCACCAGGCTTTTTGGTTGTTGTCGAAAAAATCAAATCGGATTTTTTTAGTACTTATTGGCTCCCCAGCCGTAATGAATGTTAATTTTACGGTTTTAATAAAAGTAGATTTCTAGTCCCATTAACAACAGCTTATATTAAATGAAAAACAAAATATATAAATATGAAATAAAAAATTTCTCCAAGAATATTTCAAATGTTCAGAGAATAATCACACTATTTAAGGGTTTTTAACAATTTAGACTTAATTTCAAACCACATCACAAAAATGTTTTAAAAGTTTTAAACGAAAGACGTTATTAGAGTGAGAGAAAATACGTAAAAAATGTGGCAATCTATTCCAACAGCGAGCAACCCTGACGAAAAATGATCGTTCAAACAATGAGATTATAATTCTGGGAATTAATAATTGTGGATTCCTACTTGAGTGGGTAAAAGTAAACATGCGATATAAAGGGGCAGGAACACATGTCTTCATAACTTTATAAAACAAGAGAATATTGCGATACTGAACGAAATTCCTAAAGGAACATCCTAGAAAATTCTTAACATACTCAGATATATGCTCACGTCTCCGAATACTGTACACAAAACGTGCAATGGTAATAACAATTCTGTTTACTTTAGTAAGGTTCACGGAATTTGAACCAGAAAAAATTTCTAGGCCGTATAAAATTTGCGGCATCAAGAGAGCATGAGCCAATCTGCGTTTCACATTAAAAGGCAAAAATATGTTTGTTGAATAAAGTTTACGCAAGACAGCCGATACTTTACAACTCATGTGATTAATATGCCCCTCAAAGGTAAGTTTGTAATCAATAAAAACTCCCAAACATAGGTTGATTGACGAATTCAATCCGAGAACCACCAGCAAAAATATTACACTCAGGCAAAAAACGACATGAAGTACTAAACATTACAGCCTTAGATTTCGATGAATTAATAGCCAATGAATTCATTGAAGTCCAAAGCATAATGCGTTCAAGACAGAAATTAATTTTGCGCTCAAGCACGTCCGGAAAATCACAATTACTACTAAATAGTAAAAATACATCATCCGCAAACAAAAATGTGCTACATAAGCTATGATCAAGAAAATCAGGAAGATCATTTATATATAAAACAAATAAAAGGGGTCCCAAAACAGACCCTTGAGGAACACCAGACGAAAGAAACCGAATGCTTGAACGGTTTCCATTCATGTCTACAAATTGAGACCTACCATATAAATATGAAAAAATAAGCTTACAAGCTGAAACAGAAAAATCAAAAACATCCCTGAGCTTCTTAATCATAGTAATGTAGCAGATAGAATTAAATGCTTTAGAGAGATCCAAAGAAACCATGACACTTAATTTATTATTATTTAAGTCACGTCTTATTGTATCTGTCAAGTTAAAAAGCAAGGATGTAGTGTTGTGACGGTTACGAAATGCATATTGAGACTTAAAAATAGCTGAACGTGTAAAGCAAAGTACTTGATCTTTAAGAATGTGCTCTACTATTTTAGAAAGAACAGAAAGGATAGATATGGGCCTTAAGTCATCAGGACCATTAACAACCCTCGATTTGGGAATAGGCACAACTCGAGCCACCTTCCAGGCCTCTGGAAATGTGGAAGTCATCATAATTGTATTTACAAGATGCACAAAAATATTAGAGATGTAAGGATAAATAAGTTTCAAAAATTGAAAAGAAATTCCATCCACACCGACTGATCTAGATTTTATTCTATTTAGGGCATCCAAAACCTCATACTCAGTAACACAGCGAAAAGAAAATGAGTTTTCAACTTCAGCAAAATTACTAAAGTCAAAACCATCAACGTTACTAGAATTAACATTATCAACAAAAAATTCATTGATACTTTCCACATCACCACCCAACTCAATGTCACTATTTCCAAGACATCCCGCTCCCCGAAGAACCCTCCAAAGCCCTGATGGATCTAATCCCCTAAAAAATCCCGAAAAGAACCTTCTTCTCTCTTTTCGAATGACAGACTTAGCACGATTACGATATTTACAGAAAGTTTTCCATTTAACATCAGTTCTATCAGACTGCCAAGAGACAAAGGAAAGATCCCTCAACGACTTAGCCAAGACAATCTCTCTGGACGTCATCCAGGTATCATGACTCAAACTTATTTTCTTTCTGACTGCTGGAACATAATTAAAAAGGTCATTTATAAGACAAGTTATGATATTGCACAAAAAATCAGTATCAGCAGTACGAAAAACTGAGGAAAAATCAAACTCATTCAAAAAAGCAAAAACCCCATCCCAATTAATCATTTTTAAATCACGGTACTCAATAAACTTAGTAACAGAGGAAATATTTATTTTAAAAGATGCAAAAACTAAGGCATGGTGTGAAACAGACGGGCATTGGATCTGGCCGGAGAAAGAAACCATAGAAACATCACTTAACAACCAGTAATCAAGTAAGGAATTAGAATTATGTGCAACATCAAAATGAGTTGGTTTAGAGCCATGAAAAATATATAAATTTATCCGAAGAGTTAAAGATCGAAATGAATGGGATTTGGAAATATCAAACAAATTATTATTGAAGTCTCCAACAACAATAATATTAGAATATCTCTGAAATAAATCATAATGAGAAGCTTCAAATAGAAATAGTTTTATTAGAAATGTAAGGTTTAAGCCATGTTTCAGAAACAGCAATAATACTTAACAAGGAGCCGTTAAGAATGCACTTAAGTTCATCAAATTTAGAAGAATTAGTTGAAGCCCGAATACTTTGGCAGTTTATGTGCGCTACATTGAGATAATTAGTGAATGCCTGCAATGCAGACCTTAAATACAAGTTGTTGTTAATCACAGGACCAATATTATTGTCAAAAGACATCATAAAAGCTTACAAACATTACTGTGGGGAACCAAAAAGTTGACATATTTAAAGTAAAATACATTACAATAAAATTTATAACTAATCCAAAAACGAATTCATTTATATCAGCTAATCATTTTTAAAAAAGAGAAAAACATGAGATCAATAATTAATATTAATAAATAATAAAAATAATCATTTAATAGCAAGATGTAAAATGGAAAACTAAAGTAAAAAGTTACTACAATTGTTAGAAACAAAAAGGAAATATAATAATTTAGTAACCTGATAAAATTTTAGCAACAAATCAATAATATAACAAATAGTTACTGTTCATTAGCATCACATAGTGCAGCACAACCATTAGCATCATACACAGCCTCCTTACCATCATCAAAAGTAAGTTTTGCTTTAACTTTATCACTATTAATAATCTTGAACTTTTTAATTATTCGCCGTTTAAGTAGTTTTCTACACAGTGCATTAAGATTGCCAGCTGCCGGAGAGTAATGGTCATTTAGGTACACGCGACTATCTATATCACCCCCAATGACATTAAACAATTTTAGCGAACGGTCCTTAAAATATTGCTTCATAAGCTTATCACGAATAAGCACACTGTTGAACTTAGCCAAAACAAGCCTTCGGTTATTCATATAACAGACATGAAAAATATCATGGTCTGTTATATTAATTTTAAAGTGTAAACACAAAGATTTAACAATAGCATGTAAATCATCTAACCCAGAGGGCAATCCACCAATAATTATGTTAGCACGATTCATTCTCCTGTGCAGAACATTATTTTCAGTCTCCAAAGCAGACATTTTTAATGTTGTAGACGAATCAACATGATTTATTAATTTTCGGCATTCAACTATTTCAGAGCCCAGTTCGTTACGACAAGCTGCAACTTCAGACTTGAATTCAGCAATAGCACCTGCAATTGCCTCCTTAATGGAGTCACTATTCTCCCGACTCTTATCCAGGAAAGAATCAAATTTGGCGTTCATACTACGTACTTCATCACGTAACGAAGAAACATCACTTTGACTATTTTGGCATGATGGACAGGCAACAGACAACGATTTAACATCTTTAAGTACGGATAAAACTTCCTCCGGAATGTCGGTACATGAAAAATGTAACCACACTGCACATAATTTGCACTGAACACTTGCCTGGGTTTTGCCTATTGACTTAAGGCATATAACACACTTAAAAATAGCTGGAGCAGGCATTATAAGTACAGGAACAATTCGAAAATAAAAAATAAAAAAAAAAACCGCAATACAACGATTCGCCAGAAAAATAAATTGTAACAATACAACAACAGCAGCAACAACAGAAGATTATAGGTTCAAGCCGGAAATATATTTTAATTAGTGTAATATATGCATTAATTAGTTTAGAAAAACTTTGTATTATTTAGTGATTACAACAAGATGATTATTTATATTAGAAATGATTATTTTCACTAGTTAAAGAGTTTATTTTAGTAAATAAAATGACCAGCTGACGTTCACATACTTCTATTCAGGCATAGCGTTGCCAGATTTGTTTTTTTTTTTAGTTAGTTTTTTATACCCTCTGTCTTTTTTTATTAGTAAGCATTACTGTAGGACAATCTTTTATGTTTTTTCTTAGAAACATTTATTATTTCTTAAAAAATATTTTAAGTTATTTTTTGTTTGTTAATTAGTAAGTATTATTTTAATAAAAATAATAAAAAACAATTAAAAAAGGGCTAAATTCGGCTGTGCCGAATCTTTGAATACCCTCCACCAATATCCTAAAAAGATGTTCTCTTCTGTTTTTGATACAAATAATATAAAAAAAAACTTTTGAAGTAAAATTATGTAGGTGAAAAAATTTTTTGAGGTGAAAAACTTTTTTAGACGTGAAAAAAACTTTTTTGGTGGAAAAAAAATTTTTAAAGTGATAAAATTTTTTGTGGTGAAAACAAATTTTAGTGGTGAAAAAATGTTTGAGGTGAATACAAAATATTTACTGCTAAGCGACTGGTGAAAAAATATGAGAAAATATGTTATGTACCAGTCGCTACTATGAAATTGTACAAAATTTGTATGGGCAATTTAGAGGCACCTTTACATTTTCACTGGTTTTCTAACCATGGACTGCACAAAAAACACATTTTAAAGCATAGTTTTTTCAAATACTCAAATTTGTTCCGGGTAATGGAAACTAGCTCTGCAGCTGAATATGCCTAATGGTGAGAATGCACTTTCTGATGCGCCACGTATTAATAAATAGTTGCAACGAATGTTCTTTCTTTAAAAAATTGAAATATGTTTGTCTAATAGAGAGAATACAGCAAAGAAATTAATTTATTAAAGAAAGAACACGAGTTGTAACTATTTGCCAATAGATGGCCCATCAGAAGGTGCATTCTCCATTAGGCATATTTTGCTGCAGAGCTAGTCTCCATTAGCCATATTGTGCTACAATATGCAGTAGAGTATTATTGATTTTCTATTTTATTCTTAACATAAATGAATATTTGCTAAAAACTATAAAAAATATATGTTTTATTTGCATATTATACCTTAATTTTTTAAATCAATATTCATTTGGATTTTTAAGAGCACAATATTGCACTTTATTCATGTGTATTTTTTTTTTATAAAAGAAAAAATTAACATAAATATACATTTGCCAATCCCTGAATTCTCAATAGAAATGGAATAAAAAAAATACTATTTTCCTCTATGAAAATTTCTTTTTTGACATATAAATGTGAAACAAATGCTTTTATTACGTCAAACATTTGAAAAATTTACTTTAAAATTATGTAATCAGTCTACTGGCAACATCTGAATGCATTATAATTTAAAGTATGTAGTTAATTTTATATTTTTGGTAAATAAATTAATTGAAAGCTTAATCCAAGGCTATACCGTCATGGGGCAGGATATAGTTTTAATGTGATTCTGCGCCACCTATTCAAAAGTAGCGGCACTAAAGCAATTATGCATTTTGCTCTTTCTTTATATATAAATTTCTTTGGACCTAGGCATGGGGCAGGGTATTGTTTTAGTTAATTCAGCGCCACCTATTAAAAAGTAGCGGCACTAAAGCAATTATGTATTTTGCTCTTTCTTTAGATATAAATGTCTTTGGTTACAAAAACAAAAAATACATTTTATGGAATGAAACGAAAAACCAACAAAGCTTAACAGAAAAACCCAATCTGGCTTACTATATCTCCTATAGTAGCCAAAGAATTGGAGATATTTGAACGGAAAATCCTAAGAAAATTCATCGGAAAAAATTATGAAAATTCCATAAAACGATTTTCAAAAAGTTACGTCTATGAAAATGTCGATGTTCTACCCTTCTGTAGGTACTCCATGTCGTTGCAAGCCAGATTTGTTGAGAAACTTGCGCAACACGATAATATGCTTGTCAGCCAAATATACGAAAGCGAAAAAAACACCATCTGGCCTGGACCTACATATCTTTCTCCTGTCGGTATAATTAATGGACGTATTAACGACGATCCCGCTCCTCTGGACCCTACCTCATTCTATATGAGCCCAGCCTCCGGCAATCATATGGGCTGAAGATGATATACGTAAATACTAAATTTTGCATGAACTGTAATATGAATATGTTTTGTCAATTTATGTAACAGAACTTTTGTTATTAAATTTTAGTAATGTTATTTATTTAGTTTTAGTAATGTTATTTACAGACGTCTGCTCTGTTAGCGACTTTAACAATGTTGCTTTTTACGTTAACTTAGTTATTAGAGTAACACACATATAGCTCTAAGAATTTCATTATTCTCATAGTATGTAAGACAATAAATGTAATCGAACAAGAAGAAGACTTAATAACATTATTACTTTACAGAAAAAAATAGATACAGAAAAATTGTACAAATTTGTATGGAAAATTTAGAGGTACCTTCACATTTTCACTCATAACTTTTGAACCGATGGACCGATTTTGCTAATTTTCAATACCAAACTGCTCGGGAGGATGTTCAATAATAGGCACCGCCGCTTGCGTCTTCGCGTCGTGATCGCCATTTTAACAGACAGACAGACAGACGGACATCGCTAAATTGCATAAGGATCACGAATATATATACTTTATGGGGTCTTAAACCTATATTTCGAGATTTTACAAACGGAATGACAAACTGATATATACCCTCACCATATATGGTGGAGGGTATAAAAATAATATCGAAATATATACATATGTTCTTTGTTGTTTTTAATAAAAATACATTTATTTACACAACATTATTATGAATGAAATCTTTTAAAATATTTTGTATTTAAAATTGAAGTTGTGGATGAGCGGTTAGCAGATCTAGGTTGATATGATGGCAGAGGATGTATTTCTGCCCTCCACTGACCTTAAATGTCTCAATTGTCGAATGTATGGTCAACAAGATCATTGGTGAAATAGTTTCCGTCACTTTTGAGCATTAAAAAGTTATGAAGAACTACTGGGGCTAAAACAATTTAGTCTACATTTTTTGGGGAAATATAGATCGTTGTATGTAGTACTCTCCATCTGTTGGCCAAAATGCCAAAAGCATTTTCTATATGCACTCGAGCTGTTACAAAATGTTCCTCAGCCATATTTTAGAAACACAAACCAAAAGAGATTATATTTATTAGAATGTCAAATTTTTAGGATCACTTGCTTACTCTGTTGCTGCCGTTTTCAAAAAAATTAATTAGCTAACCACACGGCTACAATTGCAGCCAGCAGCATGTGTAGTCGTGTAGCTGCTGTCGTCTATGTGTTTAATGCGTTACGTTAACTTAGTTTAATGCATAAGGTAACTTAGAGCAGTGGTCGACAAAGAGTCGCCCATGGGCGACTCACTCATACTAACATACTAACACAGATAGCATAAAAATGAAAAAATAAATCAGTCTCAATCAAAAAGTATAAAATTTACTATAGAGTATTAGAAACACTCTACCAGAAATTCAACATGCTCCAGAGTTCAGCGGCAACATGTTTATATTAGTGGGCAACATTAAATTTGGTGTATGCAGTGCTGCCACATAACCAGTTTAATTGTTTATCCCAGTTTTTGGGATTCTTAACTGTTTACCAGTTTTTTCATGAAAATAACTTTTTTCAAATTCATGCATTTTTTATATTTTTTTTTAAATTATATGTTGCAATAATTAATAGCATATTTATTCTCTTTATTATATATTCTTACCATAGAAATGGGAAATAATGGATATGAACAGACATAGTAGGTCAATGTGTGTACACACTATGATACTTTTCATGTCACAATGTTATGTTTGAATTCGTAACTATTTATTTTATTTTAACACAATTGCAAATTTTTTTTTTACTTTATTAGACATGTCTAATTTTAGTAAAAATAAATAGTATAATGAACAAATATTATATTTTTATATGAAAAATCTGAAAAAATGCATGAATAAAATAAAAAAACATTTTTTTTATGAAATAATCTTAAAAATCTCTAGCATCCCAAAAAACGTCAAAAAAAATAGTTAAAATTGTTTATATTGCAGCACCGCTAAGCACTACTAAAAGTTGCCGACCAAAACTCACCTTTGTTGCCGCCAAACTATGTCAAAAGTATATAATTTTCTATAGAGTATTTTTCCCGCTTTACCAGAAATTCAACATGGTACAGAGTTCAGCGGCAACATTGTTAAATGAGAGGGCAACATTTTCAAAGTTGCTAAAGTGTTGAAAAACATTAAATTTGGTGTATGCAGTGCTGCCACATAAACAGTGTAATTTTTTATCCCTGTTTTTTGGATTCTTAACTGTTTACCAGTTTTTTCATGAAAACAATTTTTTTTCAAATAATTGAATTTTTCATAGGTTTTTAGTTATATGTTGCAACAATTAATAGCATATTTATTCTCTTTATTATATATTTTTACCATAGAAATGGGAAATAATGGATATGAATAGACATAGTTGGTCAATGTGTGTGTAAACACTTTAATACTTTTCATGTCACAATGTTATGGTTGAATTCGTAACTATTTTTTAATACAATTGCAAATTTTTGTTGTATTTTTTTACTTTATTAGACATGTCTAATTTTATTAAAAATAAATAGTTTATTATATACATTTTATATCATATTATATAATATTTTATATTATATTTTTATATGAAAGATCTGAAAAAATACATGAATAAGATAAAAAAACATATTTTTTATAAAATAATCTGAAAAATCTCTAGCATCCCAAAAAACGGCAAAAAAAATAGTTAAAATATGTTATATGGCAGCACCGCTAAACACTACTAAAAGTTGCCGACAAAAACTCACCTTTGTTGCCGCCAAACTATGTTCGTGTTCTAAGAGAGTACTAAAAAGTTCGTGAGAGAGAAACATACTCTTGAGATTATATACTTTTTGACTATGTTCGTGTTCTAAGAGAGTACTAAAAAATTCGTGAGAGCGAACTATAATCTTGAGAATTAAATACTTTTTGTCTCAATTGAGCTTTCGTACAGTGAGGTGGAGTCGACGCATATTGCAAGCATTACACCGAACTAAATGTTATGAATAATTGGAGTATGAATAATGGGAGTCGAACATTTTTTATTTCTTCATTTATATATTATTTACTTACTTAAAATTTATATTGCTTTTCCCAAGCTTTAACTTGGAAACTACTTGTATTTTTGAAGGCTTTAATAAGAACCCCTCCCCCCCTTTCATAGTAAATAAAAATTTAAATAAATGGACGAAACAAAGGAAACAATCAAATGCATGGGGAAAAATTGTAATTTTTTAAATAACTTAATAAAAACAATGGCGCATATTCGTTGTTAAAATAAAGTATACTTTAGGAGTTCTAAAGTTGACTTTTCTTAAAAGTATACTTTAGGCCTACTATAGGCAAGTGAAAGTATACTTAAATCGTTAAAGTCTGCTTTAAAATTAAAACTACCTGAAGTTGGTTTTATCCAATTTAAATTGCAAAATAATGAAAGGAAAATTATATCAATAAATAAGGGCTTTTGCATAATATTTATTAAGTAATAAATTTTTATTAATAAAAGTACACTTTTCTATCCTTCTTTTATAGTATTTCCTTTTCACATTTTGCAATTGCAATTTTTTTATTTACACACTTCCTTTTTTTCGGCTAATATAAAATCAGCTGATCAATGTTGCCACTTGCTTATTTTTTAGTACAAAATGTATGCGGGCATTTGGTACATTTGATGTGATACCCATTTAAAGCCGATTCAACTTAAAACTGGCTTTAATTCTGACTGTAATAGTAAAAAAGATAATACAAGGTTTTTATTTAAAGTCGTTTAAAAAAACCGACTTTAGAGCTTGCTTTCTTCTGCTTTGTTGTTTATTTTTATTTTTATTTGCTTTTGTTAATTTTTTGTTGTTTTTTTTTTAAATAAAACTTTAAGTAAAATTACAAACACATTTCTTTCACTGCATTAAGAGAGGGAGAGCGCAACTCACCCATACAATGGCAACAATATGGTTGTATTAGTGTGCCGACCACTGCTCTAAATCCATTTTTTTAACAAAAATTACACCCATACCTAAATAAAAGTAGAAGGCAGAACGTTTTATTCCGCTTATCTTTTACAATGAAATGCCATACCTAAATAAGAGCGACAACGCTACGTGAAAACGACAAAAACAGGGTTGTCAAAAAAATAAATATAACAACCTTGATTGTTTTTACAATAACAATATTGGTGTTTGTGTTTTGTAAATTAAAATTGATATACTATAATTAACACAGAACACAATATATAATTTAAAAGATTTACCTTCTCCATTTTTTAATAACAAATATATTTTTTACTTGCTTGCTTATCTCTTCTTTTTTATTTGCTTACTTTTGTTCTCCTTTGCAGCTAACTCCACTATTTAACGCCTTGTCAAAATCAGATTTTCCAATTGCAAAGCATTCGGTATGCTACATACAAACTGTATGGGCATGAAAATTTTTGACGGTTAAAAAACGCTTTCCGCTTTTATTTAGGTATGGGTGTTATGCGTAGTTTTCTTTTATTTTTTTGACAGCTTCACATTTTCAACATCTTCCATGCGTTTTACAAAGACGCTGTTCAGTGTAAAAAGACTATAACGATTCAATAATGTCAATTAATAAGTATTTCATGTACTGTAGCACTCATTTTGCACCTTTACAGCAGTGGTGGCTATCAACTATCAACTAATAATTGCAATGTGTATTAAAAACCACAATAAACAAAATAAATTTTGCAATCCTTTAAAATTTGTAAATAATTTCCGATTTTCGATAGTAAATCAGCTTTCTAAGGACTTAATATTGATCAGGTCTTTTTTTGTTTGGCTTACAATTGATAAACAATACCAACGAAGAAGTCTGGCACAAACAAAATTTTAAAATTCCATGCATATGAAAATCTGTTCCGATTTTCTATATCCCATACCTTTTCCACTACATACTTGGTACATTTATTTACATAAATATGATACAGAAATGTTTCCATCTATTAGATACAATGACCACTATTATATTTTCATTAAAAAAATATAAAATACTAATAATATTTCAAACCATTTTCTTACTGTCCCTATTTTTATTCACATTCGACTATAGGAAATTATAATAATTTTTAATGTTGTTTTTTTCAGTTGCAACAACAAAGTTTGAATTGTTGCTTAAAATGAAGAGTTGTTGTTGTACTATAGTCTAAAAATAATATTGTTAGTTTATTTCCAAAATGTATGTATGTTTTTTTACTTTAAATTTGTTGCATGCAAGTGTCCCTATTTTTTCGCACATAACTGTAGTTGGTCAATGTGTGTGTACACACTATGATACTTTTCATGTCACAATGTTATGTTTGAATTCCTAACTATTTTTTAACACAATTGCAAATTTTTGTTGTATTTTTTTACTTTATTAGACATGTCTAATTTTAGTAAAAATAAATAGTATATTGAACAAATATTATATTTTTATATGAAAAATCTGAAAAAATACATGAATAAAATAAAAAAACATATTTTTATGAAATAATCTGAAAAATCTCTAGCATCCCACAAAACGGCAAAAAAATAGTTAAAATTGGTTATATGGCAGCACCGCTAAACACTACTAAAAGTTGCCGACAAAAACTCACCTTTGTTGCCGCCAAACTATGTTCGTGTTCTAAGAGAGTACTAAAAAGTTCGTGAGAGAAAAACATACTCTTGAGAATTATATACTTTTTGATCAGTATCAATTGTGTTTTGTTTTTTATTTGCTTTTGTTAATTTTTTGTTATGCTTTTTTTTTGTTATACATAAACTTTAGGAAAATTACATACACATTTCTTTCAGTGCATTAAGAGAGGGAGAGCGCAACTCACCCATACAATGACAATAATTTGGTTGTATTAGTGTGTCGACCACTTACTTAGAGTACGACATATCCCGCTTGTCCGCGGATACATTCCTTAAGTCATTATACCATTATGCACAAAGCAATGACCTGTACTTGCTCGGCAATACCTACGCAGTGCGTTTGAGTGACGAATTTAACATGGGGATGACATTGGAAGTATACAATCGCCACCATCTCTCTTACGTTCCGTTGACGAAAACAGTGACGAATATTCATTATTGTTTTCATTGGGAAAAATACTATGATGAAAAGAACACTGAAGCCTGGTGAACTACCACGTTGCTGTTAAATAATGAACGGTTTCGTTAACGTTGGATAATGAACTACTTCGTAAATGCTCAGTAATGATATATTAAAAATTTCTAATGGTTTGTGGTTTAAATCTTATAAAACTAACATTAAAAATAGAACAAAAACTGTAATTCACATAAAAAAACAATATCATAAAGCTAAATATAAAAAACAAAAGAAAGCAAAAAAAAGTTAAATTTATATGAAAACAAAAAAAAATCACATTAATTCACATCAACAGTTAAACTTAATACAATTAACAAACAAAAAGCTAAAATTTATATGTCGTCATTCTTTCTCTCAGCTTTCCTCTCCAGCGACTTGTTTTTCAATATGCGCCTCTTCTGTATTTGAAGTCCTTTTCGGATGTGTTCGTCCGCTGGCTCAACACTGTTAATATTGGTCATTGAGACCGCTTCTGAAATGGTTAAACATTTATTGTCAACTTACATTCAGTCAAAACATTAAGTGTTTTTTACCTGAAAGTACTGAAAAAAATTTCTTGTGTTCTTTAAAGCTCTTCTTCCTTTGAACACCATCGACGTTGTAGGCCATAATGACATCGTCACCCTAAATACGCCTTTAACACCGATAGGTTCAAATACGCATCTCATTGCTTTAATCTAAAAAATATAATTCGAAACATTACTCATATTTACTTTAATAATGAAAGAACAAATAAATCTTACATATTGTTTCTTGTTGTCCGGATTGATCCGATTATCGAACTGAGCAAGATCTTCTTCACACCAAATTGTAAAAAATCTGCAAGTGAGTCGTCATCATTAGATTGCCGTAAACATTTGGTTGTTAAGACCTTGTTTTCTGCCAGGGCTTCAGCAACGAATTTCATTTGACCTAAAGAACACATATGCATATATTAATTGATTTGTATATTAAAGTGGTATAATGTTATGTAAATGTATACAGTAATTTATGTTAATGTATCTATAGATCATAAAAAAATTACCTTGCAAAACGTTTATTTGTAATTGAATGTTTTTTGTTGCTTCCATCACTTCATTTAGTTTTTGAAATAAGTCGTTGTTGGAAATTTGTTTTTTAGTTTGTCTGTCTAAAAACAAAATAATTATTTAAAATATATGTACAATAGTCTATACAAAACAAGTAAAAAAGGGCTAAATTCGGCTGTGCCGAATCTTTGAATACCCTCCACCAAAGGGAATGAAGATGATATACGTATATATTAAATTTTGCATGAACTGTAATATGAATATGTTTTGTCAATTTATGTAACGAACTTTTGTTATTTAATTTTAGCAATGTTATTTACAGAGGTCTGCTCTGTTAGCGACTTTTACATTGTTCATTTTTACGTTAACTTAGTTATCATAGTATGTAAGACAATAAATGTAATCGAACAATAAGAAGACTTATTAACATTTTCACTTTCTTAACAGAAAAAAAAATAGATACAGAAAAATTGTACAAATTTGTATGGAAAATTTAGAGGTACCTTCACATTTTCACTCATAACTTTTCAACCGCTTGACCGATTTTGCTCATTTTAAATACCAAACTGCTCGGGAGGATGTTCAATAATCTGTGTAAAAATAGGCACCCCCGCTTGCGTCTTCGCGTCGTGATCGTGATTTCAACAGACAGACAGACAGAAAGACGGACATCGCTAAATCGACTTAAAATTGCATAAGGATCACGAATATATATACTTTATGGGGTCTTAAACCTATATTTCGACATATTACAAACGGAATGACAAACTGATATATACCCTCACCATATATGGTGGAGGGTATAAAAATACTTACTTTCGGAGTTCTCAAAATTAACACGCTTTATTTTTCTTGGCGAAGAATTCATGTTGTAATTCATCTCAATGTTTTACAAAAAAAAAATAGCGGTTAAAAAAAGCGTTAAAGGCTGGCATGTAAAATTGGAATTAAAATCGACTGTTTCTTAAATGGAAACCTAACTGTTTTACATTCTATTTCACTTAATTGAAAGTAATCAATATCGTCCGAAATGTTAGAATCTACCAAAAAAAATTCCAAGAGTAATTGAGTCACTTGGCTCTTTAAAAAAACTTTGAATGTTTAAAAACTTTCGTCCAACTAAAGTTCGTCCATTTTCTTGTGAAAAACCCTGGACTTGAACAGGTATTCCAGGTTGAATGCAGCAGATGTTGTCAGGTGATTTGGTCGTTAAGTATGAATTGTTGAAGTAAAATTTGTTTTCAAGTAAGTTAAGGCTTTTGATTTTTGTTTTAATACAAAACTTTTCTTCAACAAATTTTCTAAAAACCTGTTCCAAAATTTTAGATGGTCTTATAACACATTTCTTTAAGCTCTGCAAATAATTCTCGAAGGAGTAGCACGAATTTTCGGTTGGATTGCCAATCAGTTCAACAGTTTCTTTTAAATGGGTGAGATTATGTACGTTGTATGACAAACTATTTATCCCGAAAATTATTGGAAAGTTTTCTACGAACAAGTTTAAAAGAATTTCGATTGTTTTCAAATTGTTACTGCATTGCTTTGGACAGCATATCATTCTGTAAGAACAATGCAACAACAAAAACTCGTAAAAAACATCTTCATGTACCTCGTCGTTGAGAGCGACGAGACCAGTGTACAGTAGAAATTGTCTGAACTCAGTGGCCTTTTAATATGATATTTCATCCAAAGATCAAGGCTTTCGTCCAAATTCGGATGAAATATGAACGCGCTGAGAAGTTAGTTTTCTTGAAATGTTTTGCATATTTTCAGATGATACTCGAAAACAATTTTTTTTATTAATTAAATGCATTAAAAACTTTCGCATTACACCTAAGTCTACCAAATGCATGCAATCTAGTGGTGTTTGCGTAAACCTGCCTAAATTGAGGTGTTCCAAGGGAGTTTTTTGTGATAAATATTTTGGCAAATAGTGTGCAGAATATTTCCGAGCACAAAAATCTTCATCTGAAATAAGTAATCCAGATGATGTGCTATATGTTAATGTCCCATCACATTTTGTTTGCTATTTGTGTGCACTTTGAGCATCCGTGCGGCGATGCATGAGATGGTGTGCCAGAAATAAATGCTCGTGCTGGAGCGTCACAGAGAACTGCTCTTATTTACATTCTGTAAATATTTCCCTCTAGTTGTAAGCCTGTTTTTAAATAACAAGAAATTTCATCAACAAATTTCAAAAGAAATTCTTCACATGTTGCTGGTTTACTTTTACCAACAAAAACTCCAACTGGGAATACTGGTCGATCTTCCACATTGGTAAGTCTTATTAAAATTGGCCAAAGTTGTACCTTTGAACTTTTAAAGAGGGGCAACTCGTCTACATTAACATCAATTATAATGTTATCAGGCAGCTTAATGACATCGGCTATCCTCTTTAAGTTTCTTGGCATACCAATGTGGATATATGATCCACCTGCAACGTTCTCTACTTTGTTGGAACAATAAAACTTGTAGAATGGAGTGACAACTATATTTTCTTCTCTTAGAATCTCTATTAAGTCCTTAACGCAATTTCGAGAAGGTCTATGTTTCGCATTGCACTTAATTAATTTTTGGCTAATACTTAAATTGCCACTCTCTTCTTTTTAATTTTTAAATTCAGAAACTGTTTCCACACTCAGAATATTATTTAACTGTTTGTTTTGTTAACTGTTTGTAGTTTAATAAAAAAGTTTTCCGTTCCATTTAAAAATAAAAGAACATACATTTATTTTTCAAAGAATTATCTATATTAACTTTTTTATACATTCGAAATAATTTACTATCATTTACCATTTTTTTCAGTTTCATTTATTTTTTTCATTTGTTTGAAATTTAATAAAAATTTACCCACAAAACGGAAACTTGTGGTTTATTTGTGTCCGTAACAGTTATTACAAATTTAAATTTTGTTTGTTGTCTGTTTCAAAAAAAATTTTAAATACAAATTACAAGAACTTCATAAACACACATACATTTACAAACACATTCATACAACAAGTGTTTATTAGCATACATACATTTTGAATTGTACGAGTATATAAAAAAAATACAAAAACGGAAATAATTTCAAATAAATGAAAAAAACATTAATTTTTGATGGATTGGTAGGTAAAATTTTTACATTTATTTTAACTGATTATATCATTTGTTTCTTACGGATGTGTCAGTTGATTAAGCAGCATTTAAAAATAAATAACAAATGGCATTTAATTTAAATGAAATTTAAGTAGACCGGTTTTTAAATGAAATATCATTTCTTTTAAATGATATTTTCAGTTATTTTAACTTACAAACTTTTTTAAGTGCACTTCTTCTGATTCATTTTGGACAGAATCATAACTTTCACAAATTTCAATATTGTCACTTTGAGTTGTGTTATTAAAATTTTCTATGCCCGCTTTCATCATTTTTTTACAAAATTTTCTTTTTCACTTTTTATTAGTCGTTTTAAGTGCTTTTTCCTTATCATTTTCGTTACCTTTATTTTATAAAACAAAAATACTACCGATATATTTAAAAATTCACTTTTCTCCAAGAAAAACTAAACAAACGCTATTTTTATTTAACAATTTTCGACTTTACACTTGTTGATCAAAACACAGAAAACCAATTTTTCAACCCCCGAATGACGCCGACGCTTCGTTATAAAATGAAGACTCACCGACCACATCACTGAGGTTAGCGTTTAGCGACAAGCACAAATAATTGGTAGTGTTTGACTTAGGAAATACATATGTTGCCAGCCAGACGCTCACGCTGACGCTTCGGTTGTGCTTAGGCTAAAAAACTATTGTACACATGTTTCTTTTCAACGTAAACAATAGAATATGCCAGAAAAAGAATTTTGCTCGCTTGCTTATATACGATCAACGAATTCATATAATATATTGGTACACCAAGTAGCTACTGGCAATTGTGAGTGACGAATTTATTTCAGAAAAAACGTCAATAGCAGTTTTGCCGAACAAGCGGGATATAGCTCTAAGAATATTGTTATTCTCATAGTATGTAAGACAATCAATGTAATCCAAAAAGAAGAACACTTAATAAAAATTTTACTTACTTATTTACTTTATAATATATGTTTCCATTGTGTTTTGAGTGTTCGAAATTTTACTTTTGTAGCCAATTTTTCGTTCGATTTATTAAATTTTCTTTTTATATATATTTAAACATTTTATATTTAGTACTACCACCTTGAATGACGTTTAAAAATTTTGTTAAGTCTTCTTCTTTTTCGATTACATTGATTGTCTTACATACTATGAGGATAATAACATTCTTAGACCTATATGTGTCTTACTCTAATAACTAAGTTAACGTAAAAAGCAACATTGCTAAAGTGAGATAGAATATGTAAAAAAATTACAAAATTAAAAGTTTGACAAGGCTTGCTTTCGGCCTTTAAAGTCGCTAACAGAGCAGACGTCTGTAAATATCACTACTACAGGTTGGTTGAAAAGTTCCTGCGCTCGAAATGAAAGAATACTGTTTTTGTTACGAAATATATTTTTTTATTCAATATAATCTCCTAGAAGCTCAATACACTTGTTCCAATGATCTTCCAATAATTTTATCCCATCCTTATAATGGTTTTCCGGAAGCTCTGCTATGGCCTCTTCATACGATGAAAAATGCTTTCCACGAAGGAATTGTTTGAGATTTCTGAAGAGATAGTAGTCACTGGGAGCCAAATCTGGTGAATACGGTGGATGTTCAAGCAATTCGTACTTTAATTCTTTGAATTTAGCCATCGTCAAAACACTTTTGTGAGCAGGTGCATTGTCTTGATGGAAAATGATTTTTTTCTTCTTTAAACCAGGTCTTTTCTCACGAATTTTTTCATCCAGCTGATCCAAAAGGCTGCAATAATATTCAGAGTTGATTGTTTTACCTTTCTGAAGATAATCAATCAACAAAATTCCTTTTGCATCCCAAAAAACTGATGCCATAACCTTCTTTGCTGATCGTTGTGACTTCACCTGCTTTGGAGCTGAACAACCAGCTTCAGTCCACTGTAAACGTTCTTGTTTCAATTTAGGATCATGGTGGTAGATCCAAGTCTCATCCATAGTTATAAAACGATGCAAGAAGTCGGTTTTATTCGGCTTAAAACGCTCCAAATTACGCTGAGAAATTTTTCGATCCAGTTTTGTTGAATTGTTAATGTGTGCGGCACTAACTTTCCAAACAGTTTTTTCATACGTAATTCTTCATGCAAAATATGGAGTACTCGTTCGTCTGAGATGCCTATGTCATTAGCAGTTTCACGCCTAGTCAAACTTGGATCTTCGCGTGGATCGTCTTCAAGGCTGGTACGACCACGTTTAAATTCACCAGCCCAAAATTCAACGGTGCGTTTTGAAGGTGAGGACTCCTTATACACTTCTAACAATTGTTCATAAATTTCCTTTGCTTTTAAACCCTTCAAAACAAAGAATCTAATGACTGCACGATATTCAATTTTTTCCATATTAAAAAAAATCAATGACACGTCAACTTCAAATGGCTTGTAAACAAAGAAAGAATTGACAGAATGACTTGCAACTTTGTATGTGTTCTCAGGACAGTTATACCAACTTGAGAAAAAAAGTTTGGAGCTAGCAGTGCCATCTCTTGGTGAGCGCAGGAACTTTTCAACCAACCTGTAAAACTAAATAAATAACATTACTAAACTAAATAACAAAAGTTCTGTTACATAAATTGACAAAACATATTCATATTTCAGTTCATGTAAAATTTAGTATATACGTATATCATTTTCAGCCCCTATGATTGCCAGAGGCTGGGCTCATGTAGAATGAGGGAAGGTCCAGAGGAGCTGGATCGTCGTCAATACGTCCATTGATTATACGGACAGGAGAAAGATATGTAGATCCAGCCCAGATAGTGATTTTCTCGCTTTCGTATATTTGGCTGTCAAGCATATTATCATGTAGCGCAAGTTTCTCAACAAATCTGGCTTTCAACCTACAGAAGGGTAGAACATCGGCATTTTCATAGACATAACTATTTGAAAATCGTTTTATGAAATTTTCATAATTTTTTCTTAGGATTTTCCGTTCAAATATCTCCAATTCTTTGGCTACTATAGGAGATATAGTAAACCAGATTGGGAATCCTTAAGACAGAACCGATCTTATGGCGACCTTGTAGAGTAAAAGCTTGCTGTTCTTAGGTAAGTATGTGTTGTGCATTAGCGATGCAAACATTCCAGAAATCTTTTTCGCCTTTCCCAAGAGACTTCTAGCGTGGGCGTTAAATTTCAATAATTTATCAAAATGTATTCCGAGATATTTTATTGAATTTTTAAATGGAATATTTTCGCCGTCTAGTATAAGTTGAAGGGATTTACTTTCCGGAACCACATATCTAGGACATTTACCCGAAGGGTTCCTAATACAGATAGCCTCAGACTTGGCGTTGATTTTAATGCCACAATTCTTGTAATAGGCGCTTATTTCTCCCAGATGAAATGCAGCAGAGTTCAGAGCTAGTATTGGTGATATATTCTGTGCATAAATAAGGCAATCATCAGCGTATGAAATAGCCTTTGAATTTCTAGATTGCTGAGGAAAATCATGCAGGAAAATGTTAAATAGCAAGGGAGCCAACACACTTCCCTGAGGTACCCCACTTTTCACATGTCCTAGTTCTGAGGTAATGTTGATTTCGACGCCAAACTTTCTATTAGTAAAGTAGCTGCAAAATATTTTTACCAGAAATGGGTCAACGCCAAGATTTATCAGTTTGTAGAGGACTCCATTATGATAAACCGAATCAAACGCCTTTTCTATATTCAATGATATTGCCACCGTGCATAGTTTATCCCTTAAGTTACAAGTTACATCATTGTAAAATTTCAACAATGCATGTTGTGTTGAGTGAGATCTTCTAAATCCAAATTTAAATTCTGATATTGGGTCCACAATGAACTCATTTTCTAGTTTTTCCTTAATTAGGTGTTCAAATAACACGGTGCTACACTGAAAAAGAACTTGCGAAATGACCTAGTGTAGGTTGCAGGTCTAGCTGAGTGTATTATATAACCGGTTTTATAAGTTGCAATATACCCTCAAAATTTCGAGATATGGGGAAAAGAGTATGTTTTTGGACTGCCGCACTTAAACTTTTCTAACTCAGTCATTTTTTAACCGATTTCGAAACGTTAAACGGCATTAATTAGAAATGAACGCTCTTTCGAAATATTTATACTTTCCGTATACTATTTATATAAATGTGTAGAGATTTTTTCAATAATATAAAAATTTTCCATTTTTTTTAAACTTTTTCATTTTCTACGAGGGTTTTATTTTAATCTTCTTTTGAAACAACAATTGTCTTAAATTCACTGTTCTTCTGAGAAAAACAAGCTTTTATTCGTGTAAATCGGCTAAAAATTTACAAAGTAGTGGTACTTTTTCTAATCAAGAGATATTAGAATTCCTTATTTTTGTTAACGAATCGCCATTAAAGCCCAATTAAAATTGGCAAGGCGAACACTTCCACCAAGAGCTATCAACAATGGAAAAGCGGTTCGAAGGAAAAAGTCAGATCAGAATGCTAGGGAATTCCTGCTGGTTGCCTTTCAAACGTAGTAGATTAAGTAAAGATTTTTAAAAAATAAACGTAATTAAAAAACAAGTAAGAGCGGCTAAATTCGGCTATGCTGAATCTTATATACCCTTCACCATGGTTGGGAAAAAACTGAAGTTTATATATGGACATATATGGAATGGACAGATTTATATACGGACGCCTTTAAGAGGAAATTAACCATTTAGTTTGGTGATAAAACTTGGACTCTGGAAGATTTATGGTTCCAGAAAATAGGTATTTAAAAAAAATTTATGTTTTGGGCAAAACTTTTTTGTATCTGAACCGATATTTCCGAGTTTTTCAGCAAATATGTTATACTAAAGATTTTCGATCTTTTGCTATATAAGACGTATCCATAGGTCATATTACAGCTCTAGAATAGTGTTTGTTGTTTGTGTATAAAAGGTGAAGAGGTGAAAGAAAAGAATTTCAACAAATCGTTAAAAGAAATCACTACAACTGCATGTGTTTTATTTCTACAAAAACGTTTGATTGAGCTGGCAAATTTGCATTTGGGATTTTATTTCGCTTTTTTATTAAAAATATTTGTAATTTCTTTAGCTTAATTTTAAAAATTTTAAGGAAAATAGTTTATAATTTTTTTTTTTTTATAAATTATTATAAGTTATGACCTAAAATAGTTGCACTCAAAGGGAAATTATGTATAAGATTTTCTTAATATATGAGAAATAAAATGGTTTAAAAATCTTTTTATAAATTCTTTTAAATCGGAGCAAAAAAAGCATTTGTGACAGCGTTTAGACAACTGAACTATTAAGGTCATGCGGAATCATCGTTAATATAATTAAATAAACAGTTTTCGTTTATTAGAGATTTGTTTGGTTTTTATTTAAATGACAAATCTTTGTATGTGTATAAAAGGTGGAGATGAAAGAAAAGAATTTCAACAAATGGATGTGTTTGTTATGCGTAAAATTCTACATACATATTAAACAAAGGGATTTTACGGAAAAAATTAGAGGTAGTCCTGGTTTTTTGCTAATATCTCAGCCATTTATTAACCGATCTGTCTGATTTTCAATACCAAACAGAAATGGATCACATGTAACAGAAATAAATAACAATCAAGTCCTCATCATGTCTGGGTTCTTCGGAAAACCCATTTCAACACACAGACGGACAGACGGACATCGTTAAATCAACTTCGCTCTTCATAAGGACCCAGAATATATATATTTTTTAGGGTCTAAGATCAATATTGTAAAAATTACAAACGGAATGACAAACTTATGTATACCCTCCCACCTGTGGTGAAGGGTATAAAAATAGTTCGTACTTTAAATTATTTCTTTTGTTGAATCATATAATCTAAATCGGAGTTTCGTTCTTTAGAAAAAGTACTATAACATTGTAATTTTTTAACGGATTTACACGAATAAAAGCTTGTTTTACTCAGAAGGACACTGACTTTAAGATTATTGTTGTTTTTAAAGAAGATTCGAAAAAAACCCTCGTAGAAAATGAAAAAGTTTAAAAAAAAATTAAAATTTTTTTTATTATTGAAAAAAATCTCTACACATTTTTATAAATAGTATACGGGAAGTATATATATTTCGAAAGAGCGCGTTCATTTCTAATTAATTCCGTTAACCGTTTCGAAATCGGTAAAAAAAATGGCTGAGTTGGAAAAGTTTAAGTGCGGCAGTCCAAAAAAATACTCTTTTCCCCATATCTCGAAATTTTGAGGGTATAATGCAACTTATAAAACCGGTTATATAATACACTGAGCTAGACCTACAACCTACACTAAGTCATTTCACAAGTTCTTGCAATTTTTTTTTTTTTTTGTAGCAGCGTGTAATTTACCAATTTTGGATAAAAGGGAAATTGGGCGAAAATCCTCAGGCTTTTTACTGTCCTGATTTTATTTAATTGGAAGTATTTTTGCGCTTTTCCAAGCCGATGGGAAATAGCCGTTATTAATGCAATTGTTAAAAATAGCAGCTAATAATTTTAGTGTTGTATCAGGAAATTTTGTAATTATTAAATTGGAAACGCTATCAAAGCCAAAAAGACTTTTTGCCATTTATGTTATTAATGTGCATTCTGATATTATTCACGTTTGTAAAATGGCAATTATCAAGATTCCTATCGGTCAGAAACGTGTCATCAAATGTATAGATATGTTGCATAAAGTATTATGCAATTTTAAGTCGATTTAGCGATGTCCGTCTGTCTGTCTGTCCGTCTGTCTGTTGAAATGGCTATCACGACGCGAAGACGCAAGCGAGGGTGCCTATTTTTACCCAGATTATTGAACATCCTCCCGAGCAGTTTGGTATTTAAAATGAGCAAAAGCGGTTCAGCGGTTCAAAAGTTATGAGTGAAAATGTGAAGGTACCTCTAAATTTTCCATACAAATTCGTACAATTTTTCTGTATCTATTTTTTTTTCTGTTAAGTAAGTAAAAATGTTATTAAGTCTTCTTCTTGTTCGATTACATTTATTGTCTTACATACTATGAGAATAATAACATTCTTAGAGCTATATGTGTGTTACTCTAATAACTAAGTTAACGTAAAAAGCAACATTCCCAGCAAAAAAAAAAAATGGTAGTAATTCTGTGACTTTAACTTTTTTCATTGCTTCCTAAACTTCTGTTGACATTATTTTATGATTTTTTGGTGTTATTCTAAGGCACTTCCAAAAGAATTCATGTGTTCATATTTCAAATGCAGTGATCTGGATATAAACCCAATGCATATCTTAAAAAATCACTCTTCATTACTTCTAAAGCATAAGTTATATTATATCGTATATTTTTGGAATCTAAAGAATTTATTCAAATTGAAAAAATAGTTCTGATGAATTTTTTTATTATTTTTTATATTTTAGTTTAAAATTTCATGGTGGTTAGAATTTATGCAGTTTTGCAATTTTTAAAAAAGTTTTGAAATATCAAAAAAAACATATTTTTTTTAACCTTTAATTGAAACTAGCTGGCCTATCATTTGCATTTTTCCAACCTTAAATATTTATGACGACGCAATCTGTGTATTTTTGCATTATGTTTATTATTTAACACTACACCATTTCCAGTTTTAATTTAGAATTTGTCAAAATAATTTTAAAATTGTGTAAAAATTATTTCAAATTGCCCAAAAATGTTTTAAAATTGTGAAAAAATTATTTAAAATTGTTCAAAAATATTTTAAAATTGTCTAAAAATTTTTCCAAATTGTACAACTAGTTTTTAAATTATCCAAAAAAAAATTTAAAAAGTGTCTAAAAATTCATCAAAATTTTTGAAAAATGTTTTAAAAATGCTTTTTCACTAATGCAGAATTATTTATTTATTCTTATAAAGATTATTTCTATATCAATGCAAAATTTCGCTTCTTCAAACTTATTTTTCTGCATTCTTATGAATTAAATTTTCATCAAAGCTTAAGTACAACAAAGTATACGAACATTTTCCACTCATGCACCAGAATACCTAAATCATTGTATTATCATTGCGTCCTTACAGTAAAGTATAAGTAATGCTAGTAGCTACATTTGAATACTTCCATCCTATTGCTTCTTTGGCAGCTTCATTTTTGATGGGTACGTATATCATCTTCAGCCCCTATGATTCCTCTGGGCTCATATAGAATGAGGTAAGGTCCAGAGGAGCTGGATCGTCGTTAATACGTCCAATAATTATACTGACAGGAGAAAGATATGTAGATCCAGCCCAGATGGTGTTTTTCTTGCTTTCTTATATTTGGCTGACAAGCATATCGTTACCTTAATTTAGAAAGGACGTAACTGACATCTGAAAAATTTTACAGGAGGAGGAAAAAACTGAATATATGTCAGAATTTCAGATATTTTAAAAAAGTTTTAATGCAGTTTGAATAAAAAAACAGAGACGAATATTGCGTGCAATTTTTTTTTGTATTTTTTCAACATTTAATAAAGTTGTGTTAGATAGGGCCTTTTGATTTTGAATTGTTTGAAAAAAATGTTAGTTAGGGCTTTTGTAAAACGTTTACATTTAGTCTAATTAATTTTAAAAATCATGTTTTAACAAAAATTAAGATTTATTTCAGTAAAATGAATAGATTTGAATAAAGAAAAATATAAAAGGTACTTTTATTAATTGTTATAAGGTAAATTTTCATAAAAAGCGTGACAGTTTGCAGGTAACATTTTTTTATGTCTTGTAAGCTATCCCACTTTTTATTGGATATTGGTATCTTGTTTTCATACAATCTGCCTGGAGCTGTGGGTACAAAGCGTGTGTTTACTCTTTGTGGCAAAAGCTCATATTCCTTACATATATCTGTCTTAAAATATATTACTTCAGAAGGGTCGTATGTTTACGGTAGGATCCCCTTGGCGTTTACCTGAAAAGTCAAAGTTTGATTTGTGTTTATATAAACATTTCCATCCCAAAAATTGTTCTCACCTGGCCGAATGGATGAGTATTTCTTAGCAATACTTTCAAAGTCTTGAAAATAAGTATAATCCAGTTGGATTGCCTGTAGCGGTGATGGATATTTTCTTGCCTCTCTGATGAGGTGCACAAATTGAGATGGAAGATTTAGCTGCTTTTTACCAACTATCCTTTCAATATGAGAGTGTGTAGCGTCACACTCCATCTGGGTACGTCCTCTAACTAAATACTTTTGCTCGATAGTAATGTTTGTTTCAACACAGAAAGCCAGCAAGCCATTTGATAAAATGGCATTTCTATTTTGATAGAAACACCCATCGGAATAGATGATTATGTTATGAATTTCTGGCGATGTAGCTATGAAACATTTCAAATGCTTTATAATGCATGTTGCGAACACTGATGCCACAAGCTGACCATCACTTTCATCCCATACGTAGTTGTGTGACTCATGTGTCACGACATTGTATATCGTTAAGTTATGGAACTGTAACTTCATTTTGAAATACGCTGCACTTGCATTTAACTCAGGCACTAATTTTACAGCTTGGGTATCCATACAAAACGTTGCACATAATCCATCCTCAGCGTTTATTTTATCATTACGTTTTTCTAGGCGCATCTGCTCTATTTCCCTTCTATGTTTTTCATATTCCTTATCCGGATAATTTTTCAATTTATGTTGCACACAGACATCTCATTCATCTTTCTTAGGTCTGAATATTGTTAGGTTTGATTCTTTTAAAATAGTTGAAAAGATGGGATATGACACTTTCATGTTTGAATGTTCGTTATTAGCTTCACATTGGTACACGTAAAGATTGTACAGTTCTTGATACGACGAAAAATTTCCTTCAAAGTAAAGTCTTTTAGTATTTTTCCTGCAATAATGGGACTCCATTTTAGGCAAATCATCCAGGAATTTCTTTAGATAGGCTCGTCGCTGTTCATTTTTTCCCAGTTGATGAGTTTTTTTAAATTATATACGCTCGTATGACGATTTTTCAGTAGATATCTGCGTGCCATGTTTTCCACAGGTACCGATCCAGTTTTGAACCATTTTTTCGTGTAATCCCAATGTCGAAAGAAACATTGTACGGCACACTTGTAATCGCTTTGATTCATATCTCAAATAATATTCAATTGAGTTGGATCGTCTGGAATTTTCGGAGAAAATTCTTTTTTTTTCTACGAATTTTGCAAGGTTAGTCACATACAATCGTTTCTGGTCCCAAGACATCTCCCAAAACGCACCAAAAATTTCTCGTCGCATGGAATCCTAAAATTTTAAACAGTTTCGTGTGACACTTTTTTCACAATATTTAGATGAACACGCTACGCCAAATTTTCTACAAGGTTTTTCGGAATTATTATTGTTCTCCATACCCATATATTGTACACCTTTCATTCGGTTATTTCTATTTGCTACACTCTTCCATTCAAGTTTGTTTGCAATTTTTTTTCTCTTGCGAGTAACATCATCTGGACTTTCATTATCACCACTTGAGTTTTCATTCACACAGTCCATTTTAGTTATAATTTTTATTTATTCGAACACTACAGTTTACTTCTGACCGCTCTGTACACAAATGAAACTTACACTGACTCATGCATTCCGGAATACAAATTAAACATTCAACTATTAAGAAATACAATGCCTACTAAGAGCACATTTACATTATGACTGAAAACACCAAAAAAATAAAGCAACATGGCGTTTGTCTACTCTGCCTCTCTCTCCCATAAGCCAGTACCGTTATGTTCGATACGCATGGCTTAATTTCGAAAAAAGTCATAATGTAAATGTGCTCTACATAAGTCAGTTACGCCCTTTTCTTTCATGATTTTTTTTGAAATCAGTTACGTCTTTTTGAAATTGCTTATAAAACCGTTAATTTTTTCCAAGGCACACTAATTTTTTCAGTAACGATGTATTTTATGTTTTTCTATACGAATATGGAAAAAACGCTATTTCAAAAAAGTTGTCAGTTACGTCCCTTCTAAAATAAGGTAACGATATTATCGTGTAGCGCAAGTTTCTCAACAAATCTGGCTTGCAACGACATGGAGTACCTACAGATGGGTAGAACATCGGCATTTTCATAGACGTAACTTTTTGAAAATCGTTTTATGGAATTTTCATCATTTTTTCCGATGAATTTTCTTAGGATTTTCCGTTCAAATATCTCCAATTCTTTGGCTACTATAGGAGATATAGTAAACCAGATTGGGTTTTTCTGTTAAGCTTTGTTGGTTTTTCGTTTCATTCCATAAAATGTATTTGTTAATTTTTTGAACCAAAGACATTTATATCTAAAGAAATAGCAAAATACATAACTAAAACAATACCCTGCCCCATGGCTAGGTCCAAAGAAATTTATATGTAAAGAAAGAGCAAAATGCATAATTTCTTTAGTGCCGCTACTTTTGAATAGGTGGCGCAGAATCACATTAAAACTATATCCTGCCCCATGGCGATATAGCCTTGGATTAGGCTTTTAATTAATTTTTTTACCAAAAATATTAAATTAACTACATACTTCAAATTATAATGCATTCAGGTTGCTAGTAGACTTATTACATAATTTTAAAGTAAATTTTTCAAATGTTTGACGTAATAAAAGCATTTGTTTCACATTTTTATTTCAAAAAAAATTTTTTTCATAAAGGAAAATAGTATTTTTGGCAAATGTATATTTATGTTAATTTTTTCTTTTATAAAAAAATACACATGAATAAAGTGCAATATTGTGCTCTTAAACATCTAATAAAAAATTGATTTTAAAAATTAAGGTATAATATGCACATAAAACATATATTTTTTATAGTTTTTGGCAAATAGTCATTATGTTATTCTAGCACAATATGGCTATTGGAGACTAGCTCTGCAGCAAAATATGCCTAATGGAGAATGCACCTTCTGATGGGCCATCTATTGACAAAGAGTTACAACTCATGTCCTTTCTTTAATAAATTAATTTCTTTGCTGTATTCTCTCTATTAGACAAACACACTTTAATTTTTTAAAGAAAGAACATTCGTTGCAACTATTTATCAATACGTGGCGCATCAGAAAGTGCATTCTCTCCATTAGGCATATTCAGCTGCAGAGCTAGTTCCCATTAGCCGGAACAAAATTGAGTATTTGACAAAAACTATGCTTAAAAATGTGTCTTTTGTGCAGTCCATGGTTAAAAAACCAGTGAAAATGTAAAGGTGCCTCTAAATTGCCCATATAAATTTAGTACAATTTCATAGTAGCGACTGGTACATAACATATTTTCTCATATTTTTTCACCAGTCGCTTAGCAGTAAATATTTTGTATTCACCTTAAAAATTTTTTCACCACTAAAATTCTTTTCCACCCAAAAAGTTCTTTTCACATCTAAAAAAAGTTTTTCACCTCAAAAAATTTTTCACCTACATAATTTTACTTCAAAAGTTTTTTTTATTTTATTTGTATCAAAAACAGAAGAGAACATCTTTTTAGGATATTGGTGGAGGGTATTCAAAGATTCGGCACAGCCGAATTTAGCCTTTTTTACTTGTTAATAGTTGTATCTGTTTAGTGAGAATTTTATACTCGCTGCTAATTCTATTTCCAGTTCTGTGATATATTTTCTTTTGGTTCTTCTGTCATGCATACTTAACTTTAAAAAATTTCTTGATGTTATCAGGATATTTACGTTTTTTGTCATTTATCTCCAGTTTGTTGGAGTGGCTTTCATGTTTTGAGGTAAGTGTATTATTAAATGTATTTATAAGCACATCTAATTCATCATTACTTAAATTGCAGTTGTTGGGAGGTAAAATGGCATCTAAGACTGCATCTAAATCTATACTAAATGCGTTCCAATTAGTGTTCTCGTATGAAGTTATTACCAGGGGACTTCTTAATGTTAAACAGGCTGCATCACTTTCCAGTTTTAGTACTAATGGGAAATGATCCGAGAAAGTTGATAAGCTTTCGATCGGATGATTAGGCGGACGTTAAATGTCATAAATTTAAAAGATCGATGGGCCATATTTGTTATTCGCACTCTTAAGAAGCCCCAGAAACTCTGCTTTAGCTTAATTTTTTGGCATGTTTTTAAAATCCTTAAGGAAGTTTGTAATTTGCTGTTCCAGCGACAATTCCTCAGGTAAAACAAACATATTCGCAAGTTTTCCTCAATTACGGATGGTTTATGTGTTTGAGCTTGGGTAGCATTTACATGAAAAAGACTGCCAAATGATCTGCCTGGTGAACGAATAGGTTGGTTAATCATATTGTTTGCTTTATCTTTGGCAACAAGCTTTTCCTCACTAGCCTTTTTTATGCGTTCCCTTCGTACGGCAAGGTATTTTCTATAGGCTGGGCAACCTCTCCAGTTTGCAGGATGACCACTTACTCCACTGTTCACGCAATGGGGTGCTGACGTCTCAGAATTTATGTGCTGCCATTCACCCGGCGGTGCTTTTTATCGCATTTCACACATTGGAATACAGATTTGCAATTTTTAGCAATGTGACCCCAACGTTTGCATCTGTGGCATTGGACCTCTTGTTCCTTCCTTTTAGGTTTCTCCCAAAGAATAGTTTGCCTTAAAAGATATTTAATGTGCGAAATATCTGATAGTAAATTCCCCGCGTTTAGCGTAACCAGAAACAGGCCTGTGTCGTATGAGTTCTTTACGGAATACGAAGTTGTAAAACGTGTAATTTTTGACACAACGTTTGGAACCGATTTGTCAAGGGCAGACTTAACTTCCTCAACACTAGTACCGTGATAAAGACCTGTTAATACAAAAGAAGTCTGTCTAAGCTCTTTAGGTGTGTATAAGTAAGAGTGAATATTCTTCTCCCTCAGGATGGCGATCATTTCAGAATGCACTGTAGCATCTGAAAGGTATAACTTACTTTTACGTTTATTAACATTTCTTATTTTAAACGTTATTTCGGGCGTTTTTGCCTCCAATTGATCAACCAATCGTTTAATGTTGACGTCAAATAAAAATATTGGAAGGCAAAAGGATTTTCCGGCATTTTCCTTTTTGGCTCTAGCAGATTTCTCTGCCTTTCTCTGTATTTTCAATCTCCAATCCATCAAGTAAAGCAAATCTATTTTCACCCAAATGAGTTACGTCAATGTCTGCAGGTGACAATAATACACCTGCTCTTCTTCGCTTTGAATGTTTGCTCTCTATAAATGAGTGCTGATCATCGTTGCTCAATTCCAAGCTTGCACCACGTTGCAACTAAATGCACACGTGGTAGCCAAATTCAGTATCTTTTCAGGTATATATATTTTTTTAAATATAGCAATATTTATATTTTCCAGTTTTTATAAAACTTTTTGCAGTTTCAATAGTCTACTTTACTTTCTCCGTTAAATATATTAATATTTTAATAAATTTTCACACTCCGTTATTTTCTGTGCGTCTGTATCGTTCAATTTATCATCTTCCATTAATGGATAACACAGTTAATAAAAACACAATTCAGTGTTGATCAGACTATTTTCGATATGTTTTGAAATTGAACACGTTGTTGAAGATGTTTGCACATGTTTTGCGTGTATAAAAATATATGGGAAATATGTACCAAAACACGTATTTTGAGCAAACCATGTAATTTCGCTCAAAACACGTATTGGAAATGCAGTATTATAGTAATTGTATACTTTTTGGTTTTAGCACAAGCAAATGGTTTTCATTTGCTTGTCCGAGAATAAAAACCATCAAGAGAGTTGTAGCCAGGGGTGCCAGATGATTTTGATAAAAAATCGGCATATTTTTACAAAAAATATCGGCATAATCGGCACTTCAATTTACAAAAATCGGCAAATAAAAACCCATTTTAAATATAAAAAATAACAAAACAGAACAATTCAGCATTAACTAAAACATAAAATAATGTAAAAATCAATAAAAAAAAAACGTTTTACCACTGGTAATTTTCAGTGAGTCGGTTGTATTTTATAAAAAGCTCCCCAAAGTATCTAAATAATTCGTGAAAACAATAAACATTAAGGGCCGTATGCAAAAAATAACATTAGTTAACAAACACATTAAGGCCAACAAACGTTTGTTAAAAAATCGTATGCAAAAACACCACTTTAACAAATACAAGTAAAATAATTTCACACTGTTTGACTGTGTTTTAAAAAAGCTGCACAATAATAAACAATTAAAAACTAAAAATAAAATGATGCTCAATATTTCTTATTATGTATGCAAATCTTATAATTTTTTTTATCTTATCATATTTATTGCCCTTCCTTTAAAATAAAATACAAGCAGTTTTTATTCTATTATGATAAGTAAAGAAAATAGCGGTAAATCAAGAAAAAATCTCCAAATGTTGTACTTTTGCACCCTTTAATTTTTCTCTGTGCATATTAAAGAAAACAAAACAGAGAATTGAGTTTTAAAAATTTACAGTTATTTTTGAATTATACTTTATTTTAAATAATTAATTTATTAAAAAATAATGAATCTGTAAGAAAAATAGCTGAAAAATTCAAAATAAAACATATGACCGTGCAAAGAATAAAGCAGAAGCATGGAATAAATAATGTAGCTTCCCGTCTTGGCCGTCCAAGAAACAAAGATGACAGTACTAGTAGGCATCTTGCAAAATTAGTCACAAGTGACAATTCTGTCACCCCAGCTGAAGCCCTTAAAACCTTAAAAATTAATGCCAGTCGGTGAACAGCTCGTCGAAGTTTGAAAAGATTGGGTCTCAAGGCTGCAGAAAAAAAGAAAAAAACATTTTTTTCATAGAAGAATATACAGCGGAGAAAGAAATTCGTTCAAACATATCAAAATTGGACAGACACTACGAGCCAGGTCAGTGCCAATATTGAATGAACTTTTTAAATTTTAAAGAAAATATGTTAATTTTTAAAGTTTTTGGTCGCTCATGGTTCTGAACTAAAGATCCCAATACCATTACCCCAAACCAGGTCACTCAAACAATGAAAAACGTATTTGTTTCAATAATGGTTTGAGGTTGTATTACCAAAAATGGGGTGGCCCCTTTGTTAAAATTGAAGGTATTATGAAAAAGGAACAGTACCTAGCAATTTTACAAAATAATTTACCTGCTATCATTGAAAAAACGGGTCTTTTTCCTGAAAACGTCGTGTTTCAGCAAGATAATGACCCGAAGCATACGGCTAAAATAGTAAAAATTGGTTAGAAAAATCAACAGTTTTCGATTTTAAAGTGGCCTCCACAGTCACCGTATATGAATCCAATAAAAAATGTTTGGAGTTATATAAAGGTAAAACTATCGAAGTACGTGGAACCTCTTAAAGCAGTAAACGAGCTACGTGCACGAGTTGAAGACATTTGGGAGTCTATTCCCAACGAACTGGTTGCAAATTTGTGTAACAGTATGCCAAACCGACTGCAAGAACTACAGAGAGCCAAAGGTTTGTGGACCAAATATTAAAAAAACGACAAAACGGATTAATCTAAAATAAAATATAGCTGGGTGCAAAATTGTAACATCTGAATACCTTCCTTTAAATTTAATTATCTTATAATATAATTAAGTACCCTTGTGTTATATTTTTAAGAAAGACAATAAATAAGTTTAAAAAAAATTATTTGCATACATAATAAGAAATATTAAGCATAAGTTCTTAATATTGTGTACCATGTTACACTTTTGCTCCTCACTGTACAAAAGACAATATAGAGTCATTCTATATAAAAACACCGAAAAAAATAAAAAATTGTTGCTGGACCATTTTGGATTTTGTTGAAATTTTGTGGAAATGTTGCTAAGGGTTCCCAGAACCAAAATCCATGAGGATTTAATTTTTGCACACGGCACTACCGGTTCACGCAAAATAAAAAAACTAAAGTCTTGTTTTTGTGCGTAGTGGTTTGAGCTGTTAAAATTTTTCTGCTAGAGATATCTACATGATCAAGACATCGTTTTGAATCTAAAGGATTATAGTTTCTATCAAAGTTATAAGATTTGACTTAATTCATACAACCGAAAAATAACGTGGTATTGAAAATAAGCATATTTCATTGGTTTTTTGTATGTTTTCAATGAACTTTATATTTTTGATAGAAACTATAATGCTTTAGATTTAAAACGATGTCTTGATCATATAGATATCCCCAGCAGAGAAATTTTAACAGCTCAAACCACTACGCACAAAAACAAGACTTTTTAGTTTTTTTATTTTGTGCGAACCGGTAGTGCGGTTTGCAAAAATTAAATCCTCTTGGATTTTGGGGTTTGAGACCCTAAATATCATTTCCAGTTAGTTTGAGTAAAATCTAAGATATGCCAGCTTTGTCGATTTGGTGATTTCATACAGAATAACTCTATAACAAACGTATACAAAACTTATCCAATAAAAACAACAACATGAACAGCACAGAAATAAATACAGTAACAACCAACTCACTAGAAAACAACAATAACAATAACAAACAAACAGTAATTAGTACTCCGTCTAAGAGATTGAGAGAATCATTACAAAACTCTTTTTTTTTTGGCAATGTTACAAAAATGCCAAGATTAACTTAAAGCTGGATTAGCCAGACGTAAACAAAAACGTATCTGTGTATATCAAATTCAATGAGTTAAATAAGAATAAAAGATGTTGTGTTGTATATATTTGTGTCATTCTTGTGCATTGAAGATATACAATACATACACAAAACGTAAATACACAACGAAAATCTGTTTTGATTAGAAAATTTGGTAAACATTTTTGGTCACATTTGCACTACAATTGGGATATCTTTACCGACAGTTAACCCTCCGACGGTTGAGTCATCCGTTGCCCTTATACGAAGTACAAGGTCCACAGGGACCTATTGACCTATATCTATTTGTATGGAATTTTATATGAAAACGCATTTTTTTACATATTTTTTGTTTTGATTTATTATTATTAACTAATTACACTATGGAACATTTTTGGCATTATTGTCTGGGGGGTGAGAAATTCCAAGTCAGGGTGATGGTACTAGGTCAGTATAGTAAAACCCTCAAAGGGTTTGGCGTTCGTATGTGTCAGTTTTTTTATGACCTTTTAAATTTTTTCCTTATCTTGATGTTTTTTCGCTTAGTTGTAACATTTTGGCAAAAACGTAGTTTAACATAACTCGAGAACCACTTGCCCGATTTTGATGAAACAATTTAGAAAAATTAAGAATTACAATTTCTCTAATCTGTTTCTATACCGTTTTCCTATATGTGCAACACTTTCGAAGTTAAGAATGAATGTATGAAGGGAAAAAAGTATTTTTTGCTAAAAATTTAAATATTTTTTTTTTTAAATTCATATAAAATCCAAAATGGAAAAAAGTGCAAAAACTAATCACTTTCGCGTAAAGTCACATAACTCATGAGCAAAAAAGGCATAGATCATGAAAATCGATGCACGCGTTTCTCATTTATTCACAATTAGGTAAATGTATGAATTTCAAAAATTTGCTCCAGATATGCACAACATTATTTGGAGAAAACATTGACACTTACAAGCCGAACTCTCTCATATTTTTCTACTGTACTAAAAGAGAAATATTGATGTGGCAACACTGGTTCTGTAATGTTCACATAAAACATGCATTGTCATTATACTTCTTCTCTTTCTCACACTTATTCTGTGATTTTTGTCACTCAACAAGTGCCGACGAACGCGAACAATAAAAGTGATTTTTCTCCAGTTTTTTAAAAGTGAACAAAACTGAACAGAATATGGAACTGTGCAAGCCAGATATAAATAGCTTTTGCTACTGCTGTGGTCAATATGTCTCGACACATAAAAAAAGGGGAAATTTCAGTACTGATTTTGTTTAAACATACGAGATGTACTTCAACCAAAATGTTATAGTGAACGAAAATTGGGTACCAAATATAGTGTGTAAAAGCTGCTACAACCGTCTAATGGATTGGAAAAATAGAAGACGTGAAAGTATGCCATTCGGTATCCCAATGACTTGGACTAATCCTGGCGAAGGTCACAATCCGTTGAATTGCTATGCATGTGCGAATAAAGGAGCCGCGAAAAGGATAAAAAAATCGTATAATTACGTTGGTGTTGCAAGTGCCGCAACACCATTGCCTCATTCGGACCACATTCCTGTGCCAAAAGCTTCTAGCTCAGATATTTTGTCTTCTACGACTTCTCCGACTTATCATGCACGTGATGATCCCTCATATGAGCCATCAGTATCCAATGAGCCAATTTTAATAAATCAAAATAAGCTTGATTCAATTGTTGCCAAGTTGGAGTTAACACAGCATAAATCGGTGTGAAAGTCACAGCTTATCGAAGTCGTCAGGCAACACTCCAAAGTTTATTCCATGTGAATGATGAAAAAACTTCTGCATATTGCCCGGATGTAGGAAAATTGATGGACGCAATGGAAATAAAATATGAAGCAGATGACTGGAGATTATTTATTGACAGTTCAAAACTCAGCTTGAAGGCGGTTTAACTGCATAAGACCAATAAAAAACCTTCAGTTCCAATCGCCTATAGTACAGAAACGAAAGAAACATATGATGCACTGGAAAATATTTTAAAAATGGTTAACTACGCCAAACATATGTGGCGCATATGCTGCGATTTAAAAGTTGTAGCAATGCTTTGCGGTCTTCAAAGGGGCTATATAAAATATATGTGCTTTTTGTGCGATTGGGACACACGATTTTCGTGAGCCTCTAGTGCCGAAGGAGAAGATATTGCTGCCTCCACTGCATATTAAACTTGGAATTGTTAAGAATTTTATCAAAAATGTCGCCAAAAGAGATGAAGTTTTCTTGTGTTTGAAACTAATTTACCCGAGACTCAGCGAAAGTAAAATTAAAGAAGGTAAGTTATAATATCACATTCATTTCCCATGATTTTCCATCTTAACAAATTAATTTTTTCCAATCAGGCGTAGTAAATGGTCCAGATATACGAAAGCTGATTAAAAGTGACGCATTCAACAATATTTTGATTGACGCTGAATTGAATGCATGGCAGGCAATCAAAGAAGTAATAGAAGGCTTGTTGGGAAAGCATCGTTCTAACAACTACGATGTTTCTGTCGCAAGGATGTTAAGAGCATTCTCGGAAATTGGTGTCCACATGTCCTTGAAAATCCATTATTTACATCATCATCTGGACTACTTCAGCAAACAATTGGCTACCGCATCTGATGAACAAGGTGAACGCTATCATCAAGTTGCTATGCCATTTGAAATGAGGTAATACTGATTTTTTATTTTTTCAAACTCATTTTAATAAAACAATAACTTACAGATATAGAGGCAAAAAGTCGCCGAGTGTAATAATTGCGGAAATTTGTTGGTGGAGGAAGCTTGCGTGGCAAGACAAGGATGATCTTGATGATAAAGAATTTTCAGGAGATGCAGAAGGGCAAACAGTGGAGTCACACATTGACATTATGTGTGGTTCAGAAACTGATGATAGCGATGAATGCGATGCCACTAGTCCCGAACAACCACCATCGAAAAAGTCTAGGCAATATTTATTAAAATAAATAAAAATAAAAAATTATAAAAATGTTTACTTAATTTTTTTAGTAGTTTATGGCCAGAAGTCTGGAGTTATTGGGGGAAATTTATAAAAAAGGCGATAAATGACACTTTTTTGAATAAAAACATATATCAATATTCTTGTCAAAATGGGATACCTATGATCTATGTCGCATTTTGTTTATAGGTTATGTGACTTTACATGAAATTAATAACACTTGATCCTTTTTTCCGTTTTGGATTTTTTTATGAATTTAAAAAAAAAATTTTAATTTTTAGGCAAAAAAATATTTTTTTTTCTCCACAAATTTATTTTTACCGGCAAAACTGTTGATTATAAAGAAAAACATTATATGAACGGATTAAAGAAATTGTAATTCTAAATTTTTTTGAGTTTGTTTTAGCAAAATCTCGAGTTATGTTAAACTACGTTTTTGCCAAAATGTTACAACTAAGCGAAAAAACATCAAGATAAGGAAAAAATTTAAAAGCTCATAAAAAAAACTGACACATACGAACGCCAAACCCTTTGAGGGTTTTACTATACTGACCTAGTACCATCACCCTGACTTGGAATTTCTCACCCCCAAGATTGGCTGTTGTACTGTGTTATACATGAATAATGAATGTTTGAATTTTTTTTTAATGGAATTTTATGAATTGTTGGTCTGTTATTTTGTAAGTGAATAGTATAGTAGGATTTAAGATCATATCATATTATTTTTATTAATAATTTTATTGTAAAGAAACATGAAAATTTTTATTAGTAAGTTATAGAGAATAAAAATTGAGAAATTCCACAGAGCCAGCAGGATAGAATACTTAGTATTTTCGGTTGGCGCTACCCAACCTTGTCAATATCCATGCTCTTCTTCTCCCTTTGCGGTCATTGCTTGTTGATGATTGTCTATTTTATATTGAGTGTAAGGAAACAAATTAACAAACTTGTAAACAACAACACAATTAGACTAACATCAACGAAATTTAACAATTTATATTTATCCTCTATATTTTACAGTTTTTTTGTTATGAACTTTAATTCTTAAAGTATCAAACAACACAGCTTATATGAAGCACTTAATATCAAATTTTTGTCCTAATCCATATTAAATCTACAACTTAATCTATGTTGATAGTTAATGAATTATTCCCTATAACTTACTAACAAAAATTTTCATGTTTCTTTACAATAAATTATTAATAAAAAAATATGACATGATCTTAAATCCTACTATACTATTCAATTATTTTTTTTTTATATATGTATATATAACAGCCTAAGCCTAAAACTATTGTTGTGTATGTAGATTGTCCTAACATATTTTCTGTGGAGGTGTAGCATCGATGCATAAGTGTTGAATGCTCTGCACAAACTGGATTGTTACAGGAATGGCAATAGGCCATTGTTTTCCACTGCCGTCCGTTCTCAGAACGGCATAGGCGACATGACGGTCTGTTCGCTCTAGACGCAAACGACGGTGCACCTCCTTCTGCCGGTCTTGATAATATCTAAAAAGAACAAAATTATGTAGTTATTCTGCTTTTGAACATTAGAATTGTTTTTTCTTACCTTTACATCAAATGCTTCCATTGCGTTCCGTATCTTTGGATATGCGGTTATGCGGTTGTTCAGCGCTCTTTCCTCTATGTTTGGTAGTGCTAATTGTTTTGTCAGCATCAGTAGGAATTACCGTCGTCTGTCGCTTCTTTTTATTGGCTTCATCTCGCTGTATGAAATAAATGCAGCTAATGCAGCAATGTCCACCATATTAAAAAACATGGCCAATGGCCAGCGGTTTGTTGAGCGCTTGCATGTATATGTGCCAAGCATCTGGTCCATTGTATCAACTCCCGATTCGTTGGCGTTGTAATCCAAAATAGCAAACAGCTTCTTCTTTTCAGTTTGCATGTTCCACACCGCAAGTATAATGTTGTGTCGACAGCAAAATTACCGCTTTGTTCTTCTTGTGCACATATGAACATAGTGCTATATCGCCTTCGTTGAAGCCGAACAATGTGACAGGACGCGTATGATTTTTTTTTGGAATTCCCGAGGCACACATGTCTTATTCGAACGCACTGTTCCAACATATGCGGTTTTTTTCCTGATCAAAGTACGCGCCAAATCCAAAGTTGTGAAAAAATTGTCGGCATAAATTGTGCGGCCTGTATTCAAATATCTCTCCGAAAGTTGAAGTACAACATTCTGCCCTTGATTCACCTCTCGTGCCTGGTCAGGCAATTTCCCAGAGTAAAACATTCCTTTGACAGGATAAAATGATTTTGAGTCGCACAACCACCATATCTTTATACCGTACTTGGCAGGCTTCGATGGAAAGTATTGTGTGAAGCGGGTGCGGCATATGTATGGGAATAACTGCTCATCAACGGTTACTGGATCATGCGGAGTGCCAAGTTAGAATGCAACACTTGCCAAATATCATCAATAGCCGCCGTTTTGCGCTGCTGTCGCGTATTTCCATTGTCGAATCTAAGGCATTGTTTTATGCACTTCATACGATCTAATGATAATGCAGCTTTATATATTGGAGAGCGCGTTGGGCCTCATAACTCTTCAAGAGGTTCACTATTCAATTTAGTGAGTCCACCATACAAAATAATATCCAAAAATGCATCGAACTCTTTCAAAGTGATTGGTTTCCATTCCTTTGTGTTAGTTGGATTTGCCAAATTCCATGCAGCGTTCACTTCCCTGTCTTTCCGATTTGATTCGCGTATTATGATGTACGCCATGTCTGCGGTGATGAGCGAGTGGAATATGGTAAAGGGATCATATGTGGTTCCTACTGGTCCCGGATTCCTCCTTGTGTAGTCGACCACGTTATGAGCACGAGTACGGGAAGTCGGTAGTGCATTTTTAGTCCATTTGATGCCATCTTTGGAAATGAAGTAATTGTCACTTGTTTGCTGAGCATCAGTTTCTTCCTCATCGTCGTCATCACTAATATCTTCATTGATGTCTATATGTGGTTCAGTTTCCGCATCCGAATCATCAACATGAAAATTTGCTTGATATGTGAAATTGCATCATCCGCACCTTCAAGACCAAATGCAGGAAAAGCACCTTCATCACTCATCTCCGCACTCATGAAGTCTGCGAATCTATCATCCACTGCACGTCTTTCATCCTCACTCATTTGCTGGTAGCGTGTACTACGACGTACCACAATTTCAGCAATGTCTAAATTTTCCTCTGCCATTGTATTGTGCTTTTATTTCTCTTTATAAAATTCAAAATAAAATTTCGCAATCGATGTTCACTGTTCACTGTCTCAACTCTCACTGATTTGGTTTAGGAAACTAGAGCCGCTTTTATACCCTTTTCTACGTCTACCTGGCTCTTAGCTTTGTACATCTGCGTCTAAGTGAGAGTAAGAGTAGGTAAGAGTATGCGTAAAAAGTAAGGGTAAATTCAAACAACTCAAAAGGGACGGTAATAAAAATTCAAAAAGGGACGGAAAGTTTATTATGTTCCAAGGAAAGGCACAATAAAATAATCCAAAAAGTAACTAAAATTCAAGTAACACGTTTGTGATGTGTTCAAACAATAAAACATATTTCAGTACAAGGTCCCAGAGGACCTTTTCCCACGTTCCCGTACTAAACACATTTAAATCTCAATAGAAACTAAACTATTGGTCGGATCGCTTTGAATTTTTTTAAACGATTCTAGATAAAATTTCCTTGGAATACATGTGGGGGTCGGGTATACATTCTATGGACCATCAAGGAGTAATTTCAGTTTGAAAATGAAAAAGGTCCCCAGGGACATTCTCACCCGCCGGAGGTTTAATCGTTCATCGTGCAATGCGCACACAGTTTGCCAAAATACTTAAATAAAAACTCGGTTATCACAATACCAATATTTTTTTTATTTTTAAATTTAGTGTGACACAATCAAAGAGTGCAGTGATAATATCAAAGTTATTATGGATAATCAAGAACCATCTAGATTGACTAACATGCCTCATCAAGATGTTGTTGTTTTTGGTTTATCAAGTAATTAAAATGATCTTAGTTTGCCTACTAAATGTGACATTTTAAAATATTATTTTTTTTTAAGTGATCGTGCTAAATTTGAAAACAAAATGTTCTCGTATAAAACTTGTACTCCTCACGATACAGATAAATTGATCCAAATTTGGTGTAAATTAAATATTGAAATCATTAATATAAAGAGTGTTTAAAAAAATTAACTGGTTTGCTTGATAAATAGCAGAAACATGTACAACATAGAAACAAAATAGATGAATTTAAAGCATTTGTTGATTCAATAAACGAATTATTTTATATTGGCAAATGTAATTGCAAATTAAAAACAACAGAATGCTCGTGTGGATTGATTCCAGAACATCGAAAAGAATTTATGATGGACCAGCATAATGATAGAAAATTCACAATACCTGAATATACGGAAGACGTTGAAGAAGTAGCTACAACAATACCAACACTTACAACTGGTACCGATGATCCAAGTTACGAACCACCTGAATTACACATTGATGAAGATGAAAATGAAGCAACAACAGAAGTTCCAGAAGCAACTGTTCAAATGAGATGAGCTCATTATACTCAAAGATACAATGCCTTAAATTTTGCTATGTGATAGATTCGGTGTTTCAGATAGAGTCGCTTCATGCTTAGCAGCAGCTTTATTCGAAGATATAAATTTTAGAGATGTTCATGGTAATCTTGTTCTTATGGATAAATCAAAAGTGACTAGAGAAAAAGTTAAATCTAGAGATGCAGTGCTTCGTACACGACATACAAATTCTTCCATAACTGCATTCTCTTTCGATGGTAAAAAAAGATGACTCATTAACTACAGAGAAAATTAATGACAAATTTCATACCACTATGGTAAAAGAACCGCATTTAGTTGTTCTGAAAGAGCACTATAATGAGTTACTTGGATATGTAAATTTGGGTAGTCAAGAAGATGCAAAAACCAAACACAGGAAACTGAATGAATTTTTCAACAATAAAACATTAACAGATGATCAATTAATTGGCATATGCAGTGATGGTGAGCCAGCAAATACTGGAACAAAAAATGGTGTTTTACGATTATTTGAAAAACAGTTAAATAGACCAATTCACTGGTTTATATGTCTGCTTCATTTCAATGAACTGCCATTTCGTCATTTATATGAAGCATTGGACAAAACAGTCACCAGTGGACCACGAGCAGCAAGTGGAAAGTTATTCAAAGATATTCAAGAATGTGAGAAATTGCAGGTATGTAACACTTTATTTTATTTAATATCATTTATTATCATTATTTATGGTAATTATTTCACTTTTTCGATTGGAATAAAGTTAAAATAAAATAATTGCATTTTAATTTCATTTTTCAAGTAGTAGCTGATGTTGATCCAATACCACTGGAGAATATGCCTGCAATTATGGATCATGAACATGAGCTTGAACTATCAAAAGATGTTAAATATTTATATCAAATAGCTAAAGTAATTTCGAATGGTATTGTTCCAGTTGATTTAGCTAACATTAAACCAGGACCAATTGCACATTCTCGTTGGATAACCAAAGCAAGTAGATTACTACGATTATATGTAACAACTAATACACCATTGACCAATTTAAAAACTTTGGCAGTTTAAATTATTACAGTTTATGTGCCAATGTACTTCAATATGAAGTTTTATAACTCTGTTGTGTACGGCAGTGCACTTTTATTAAAATTTTTACGTTGGACACGATACTTACAACCAAACTTTTGTAATATTGTAGATGGTGTAATTCAAAACAACTCATATTACGCACATCCAGAAAATATCTTATTAACAATGTTATTTGATGATCGAAAAGCAATACGGGATAGAGCTACCAAAAAGATTTTACATTATCGAGAAAAATTGTACTATCCAACTAAACTCAGAGTTTACAAAAAATATATCTTAAATTTCGATGCTACCGATTATGTCAATATGGTTGATATGAATAACGACGATATATTATTTGAACCAGCATTTACTCGACAGATTCCATATGATCACTTGGTAGAATACTTAGATTTCGTTGAACCACCACTGGTTGATCCACAAATTCCAATGCACATACAAGGAACAGAAAGACATGCACAATTATTAACGAGTGTTTTAAAACGAGATATAGAAAAGAATCGTGAAGGAGTTATGGCAGTGACATTAGAAAGTCGTAAGAAAACTCCTCGAATGGAAAGTAAAAAGGACCTTAAAAAATAGTATTACCACGTTAAAACATTAAATTGTAGGTCGAGAATAATATTTAAAAATAAATTGAATAAAAATGTAAAAACAGTGTTTTTTGTTGAAACCTTAAAAATGTTGATTTTTTCAGATCGATTTTCCAACAAAAAGGAGTTCGAAAACAAAAAAATTGATCGTAATAAAAGTTGTTGGAAATTATCTGCAAAAAAAAAATCGAATTAAATTCAGAATTTATTAGTTTAAAGTTCATTTTAAGCTATTTTTCGACAAAAAATTCCTAATAACTCTTGTTTACGCGTAAAGTGCTGAACACACCTATTGTTAGCATAACGAAACTTATTTTTTTTCATGCTCTTGGCATTTTACTTGTAGCCTTAGAGAATGGTTTCGTTAAGCTAACATGTCAATACTCTTGTATCCACCCGCAAATAAGGTACGTTGTTACTCATTTAAAACCCCGAATAAATTTATTTTTTATAAATAAATTCAAGTTATTTTTAAAGCAAGTGTATTAAAGCAAGTGTATAAAAAATCCGCTTAAATTTTGTTTATTTTGTTTGTGTGCTTTTTTACTTACAAAAAAAATATAAGAAAAAAGAAAAAACCCTTAAATAATTTCGGTTTTTTTGCCTTTAATATCCAAACCGTTTTTTGCGTTTGTTTAATTCTCTTTTTTTCTAATTGCAAATAGTGTTTACCTCCCCCCCCCCCCCCCCCCCGCATCACCATATATATTAAAAAAAATTAAAGAGAATATTGATTAACATTAACTCGTTGTTTTTCTAATAAGCAAACGGACGGACAAACTGAAATAAAGTTATAAATTTATTTTTATTTTACTCGCGAAAATAAATTTAATAAATCAAATAACTCGTGTTTTTTTATTTTTTTTTATTAATAAATAAAGAAGAAAACATTGTAAAAATATACTGTGAAAATAAACAAGTTGGTGTTCATATTGTTGTTGTTGGTAGTGTCTATTGTTTATATTGTTACACTCATTACATTAGTGGTGCAACATTTTGAATTGAACGAATAATCGAATAAAGCTTTTTTTTGTGAAAAGTGTTTAAAACTTGAATTTTTCCTGTGATTCGTAGTGAAATAAAAACACAATCGATTATTTTGAAAGATTATTCGATTATTTTTCGTAATTTTATAATTTTCCGATTTTTAAAGAAAATTAATTTACCCGTTACGAGTACTCGAAGTGATATATTGCAACACTTTTGTAAAATTAAGCTTTTTTAAACCTTTTTTGCAAACAAATAAATTTACACAGAGAAAAATAATTGTATCGAATAAATTTAAAGTAAAATTTACCCGAGTTTTTCGAATTTTTTAACGAATAATCGCTATCAAGTGTAAAATTATTTAAATATAATTGAATTATATGAAAATATTCAATTATATTTAAATAATTTTACTATACCTTTTTTTGATAATTTTTACCATTTTTATCAAATTGAATTAAAAGTTTTCCCGATATTTTGAAAAATTTGATTGAAATTTATATTTTTTTTTTGACGTTTACCCGTACGTAAAATAAATATATTTAATTTCTTTTTCTTACTTATTTTGAACATTTATACATAATTTTAACATCTCGTGTTGAATTTTTTAAATCTCGGTTTATAAAAATGTCTAATATTAACGAGTTAGTTAAAACTTCCGATCGCTTGAGTGAATTTGAATCATTTATAACCGCACTCCCTCCAGCTTATCATAAAATTGGTTCACTAAGCGCACATGAAAAAGAATTAAATCGTTTATGGGAATCAGTTCGGGCATCTTATGATTCATTACAACTTGATTCTGAACCGAATAAAAGGATGCTCAAGGAAATAAAACATAGGTATATGTCTTCATATACTACCTATACTCGCGGCGTTTCCTTTGTAACCGAAATTTTAGAGCATTTAAAAACAGAAAAGGCCAGAGAGTTTAACCCACTCCCCCCTTCTACCATTCGCCGTGTAAAATCGATTCCTTTGATGGCACTTATACGAGTTGGCCTACCTTTAGCGATTTATTCACGGCTATGTACATAAATACCCGAATAAGCCCAGTTGAAAAGTTACTTCATCTTCGAAGTCTAATAAAAGATGAGGCTTATAGTGTCATAAGCAAGTGCCCACTTACTAAACAGGGTTTCGATCTTGCTTGGAAGAATTTAATGGATAGATATAAAAACAAAAAGATTCTCATAAATGCTCAAATGGGAATTCTTTTTAGTATTCCTTCAATAGATCGTGAAACTGGCCCTAATATTAAAAAATTACAACGCACTATAAACGATATAATCTCAAATCTTTCTCTGTTAAAAGTTACCCCCGAAATGTTATTCAACGTTATTTTCGTGTATGTTTGTTTAATTAAATTGCCTGAACACACTTTAGGTCTTTGGGAGGAATCTGTGAAACGCAACCCCGATTTACCCGAATGGGATGAAATGGATAAATTTTTATTCTCATTTGGAATGCGATTTATCAATCTGGGCTTGTTTGAAAGGTATTTTTATCACCTTTCAGAATCTGTATTGATACCAATATTTTTTTTTATTTTTAGTAGAGATGTCTTGCTCAAATAATGTTCCCCAAAAATTTAGGAAAATAAAAAATGCGGGTTAGAATGTTTTCTAATAACGTTATAAAAATAACTTGAATTTATTTATAAAAAATAAATTTATTCGGGGTTTTAAATGAGTAACAACGTACCTTATTTGCGGGTGGATACAAGAGTATTGACATGTTAGCTTAACGAAACCATTCTCTAAGGCTACAAGTAAAATACCAAGAGCATGAAAAAAAATAAGTTTCGTTATGCTAACAATAGGTGTGTTCAGCACTTTACGCGTAAACATCCCGCCCCCTTGCACGGGTGCAACAAGAGGAGCCAAGGAGTAAGTTATTCAAACGAGCATTTAAAATACAATTCACAAAAAAACTTAGAACTAAATAACAATTCGTTTTTTTTAAATTCAATTATTTTTAAGAAAAAATTCAAGGAAAAATGAATTAAAACCATAAAAAAAGAAAATATAACAAAAAATTAATTTAAAATCTTTTTAAAAAAAATCTGATTCTATATAAAAAGTAATAAATTGAAAATTTTTTTTTAAACAGAAACTAAAAATTTTTTCCGGAGTGGACGTTTATGACTATGGTAGCCGGTTGGCTACCTTTCCCACCATAATTTATATTATTGCCCCTTCGGGTGCCACACTGACATTGGGGTGATTGATGCTGATGTTGATTTTAGGACGTTGATTTTGGTGACGTTTTCTTTTTTCATTCCCAGTGGCCTGTTTTCTTGGGGGTTGTCTGTGCAGAAGAGTATGGTGCTTTTCAAGGCACTCGGTGCACCGATCCCGACTTTCGCATTTCCGCAATAAATGAGATGTCGCCAGACATTTACCGCTGCAGACTCAGCGGTAGCATTTTCGGGATTTTGGCCATCCTCTGGTCAGTGGACTTCAGGGCGGCGACTGACTGACGACATTTCTAACCTATGGGAAGAAAAAAAAGAGAGGGAAATAGTTAATTTTGCCTGAGGCCGTTCTCACATCACAGACGCGTATTTTCTCATCGGGACCTTAAAAAACTTTATCTATACGTCCTAACCTCCACTCGTTAGGGGTAAATTATCCTGACGAATAACAACAATATCCCCTACCTGAAATTCTCTTTTAGGATATTTCTACTTCACACGTCTGTGGAGCTCCTTCAGATACTCTTCTTTCCATCGAAGAGCAAATCGATTGTGAAGAATTTTTAGCTTCCGCCACCTATTAGCGTGACTAAGTGACAGATCGCATAAATTGGGTTCAGGAGGAGATAATAACGGTGCACCAATTAGAAAATGGCCGGGTGTTAGAGAAACAATTTCGTGTGGATTTTCATTCATTGGAGATAAGGGCCGTGAATTTAGGCAAGCTTCTATCCTAGTAAGCATAGTGGAAAACTCTTTATACGTGAATTTTTGAGCGTTTGAGATCTTTTTTAAGAGGGTTTTATAACTTTTAACGCCAGCTTCCCAGAGTCCACCCATGTGAGGGGCGCCGGGGGGTATAAAGTTCCATTTGACAATTTGAAAATTATATATATATATATATATATATATATATTCATTTCGCATTCTTTGAAGACATCTGTATATACAGCCAAAAACGTCCCTATAATATGCTCTGTATCCAGTAAAATGTCTTCAGTTTATACAGTAGATAAATGAGAAGTTTGAGGACGGTCCTCAGAGTAACAAAATGTCTTCGTAGTAACTTGAGGAACGAAAAACCGTCCCCGCAACATGAGCTGTGCATATATATATATATATATATATATATATATATATATTCATTTTGCATACTTTGAAGACATCTGTATATACAGCCAAAAAAGTCCCTATAATATGCGCCGTATCCAGTAAAATGTCTTCAGTGTAACCAGTAGAATAATCAAAAGTTTGAGGACGGTCCCCAAAGTACCAAAATGTCTTCATAGTAACTTGTGGAACGAAAACCCGTCCCCGCAAAATGCTCTGTGCACATATATATATATATATATATGCACAGCGTATGTTGTGGGGACGGTTTTTCGTTTCACAGGTTACTATGAAGACATTTTGATTCTTTGGAGACTGACCTCAAACTTTACATTAATCTACTATATACACTGAAGACATTTTACTGGATACAGGGCATATTATAGGGACTTTTTTGGCTGTATATACAGATGTCTTCAAAGTATGCACAATGAATATATATATATATATATATATATATATATATATATATATATTCATTGCCCATACTTTGAAGACATCTGTATATACAGCCAAAAAAGTCCCTATAATATGCGCCGTATGCAGTAAAATGTCTTCAGTGTAAACAGTAGAATAATTATAAGTTTGAGGACGGTCTCCAAAGTACCAAAATGTCTTCATAGTAACTTGTGGAGCGAAAACAAGTTACTATAAAGACATTTTGTTACTTTGAGGACCGTTCTTAAACTTTTAATTAATCTACTGTATACACTAAAGTCAGTAAAGGGACTTTTTTGGCTGTATATACATATGTCTTCAAAGTATGTGCAATGCATATATATATATATATATATATATATATATATATATATATATATATATATATGTGCACAGCGCATGTTGCGGGGACGGTTTTTCGTTTCACAGTTTACTATAAAGACATTTTGATTCTTTGGAGACTGACCTCAAACTTTACATTAATCTACTATATACACTGAAGACATTTTACTGGATACAGCGCATATTATAGGGACATTTTTGGCTGTATATACAGATGTCTTCAAAGTATGCACAATGAATATATATATATATATATATATATATATATATATATATATATATATATATTCATTTCGCATACTTTGAAGACATCTGTATATACAGCCAAAAAAGTCCCTATAATATGCGCCGTATCCAGTAAAATGTCTTCAGTGTAAACAGTAGAATAATTAAAAGTTTGAGGACGGTCCCCAAAGTACCAAAATGTCTTCATAGTAACTTGTGGAACGAAAACCCGTCCCCGCAACATGCGCTGTGCACATATATATATATATATATATATATATATATGTGCACGGCGCATGTTGCGGGGACGGTTTTTCGTTCCACAAGTTACTATGAAGACATTTTGTTACTTTGAAGACTGTCCTTAAACTTTTCGTTATTCTACTGTTTACACTGAAGACATTTTACTGGATACAGCGCATATTATAGGGACTTTTTTGGCTGTATATACAGATGTCTTCAAAGTATGTGAAATGCATATATATATGTAACAAAATGTCTTCATAGTAGCTTGTGGAACGAAAAACCGTCCCCGCAACATGCGCTGTGCACATATATATATATATATATATATATATATATATATATATGTGCACGGCGCATGTTGCGGGGACGGTTTTTCGTTCCACAAGTTACTATGAAGACATTTTGTTACTTTGAAGACTGTCCTTAAGCTTTTCGTTATTCTACTGTTTACACTGAAGACATTTTACTGGATACAGTGCATATTATAGGGACTTTTTTGGCTGTATATACAGATGTCTTCAAAGTATGTGCAATGAATATATATATATATATATATATATATGCATTGCACATACTTTGAAGACATATGTATATACAGCCAAAAAAGTCCCTATAAAATGCGCTGTATCCAGTAAAATGTCTTCAGTGTAAACAGTGGAATAACTAAAAGTTTAAGGACAGTCCCCAAAGTAACAAAATGTCTTCATAGTAACTTGTGGAACGAAAAATCGTCCCCGTAGCATGTGTTGTGCATATATATATATATATATGCATTGCCCATACTTTGAAGACATCTGTATATACAGCCAAAAAAGTCCCTATAAAATGCGCTGTGTCCAGTAAAATGTCTTCAGTGTAAACAGTAGAATAACGAAAAGTTTAAGGACAGTCCCCAAAGTAACAAAATGTCTTCATAGTAACTTGTGGAACGAAAACCCGTCCCCGCAGCATGTGCTGTGCACACATATATATATATATATATATATATATATATATATATATATATATATATATATATATATATATATATATATATATATATATATATATATATATATAAATAAAACTATTTTATAAAAAAATTACGCATAATTGTAGATTAAATTGCCCAAAAATGACAATTAAAATTAAAAAAAAATCAAACAACACAATTTGAATTCAAAAAATTAAAAAATTCACAATTAATACTAAAAAGATCAGTTAAAATTAAAAAATACCAAACGCAATTAAAAAATTATTAAAATTCAACAAATATTTTTTTTATTTAATTTGGTGTTTTAAATTACATTTGGAGTCATTCCAGAAGTTTTTGAATACACTAATCGTTTTTGGATTTGAGTAAAAATTTGCACGTGGCTATTTCATGTTTGCATGATATATGTGCTGTTTTTTATTTTTAAAAATCCGATGTAGTTCACGGTGGCGTTGTGCAAAATGACCCCAGTCTTAAAATGTAATTAAGCCTCATTTTTTGGGGCAAAATTTCATAATGAAAATTAACACTAAAAATTTAATAAAAAATTAAAATTAGCGTCAAAATTAAGTTATATTCATAACGTAAAGTAATATTTTTAAGAATTAGATTCAAAATCAATATACATATATCAAATATTTTAGTGATGCGCAACCACTGCCTTTCAAAATAGTTCAAAAATTAAGTAAATTCCTGCTCTCCGTCCATTAGTAAATTGTTTCGTAATGTGTCTTCCTAGCCAGTTTTTATTAAAAATCCTTATAACCATAGAAGAGCCATTAATTTTCTATATGCAATTTTTGCAGTATCCGACGTTCTCATTAATTTTTAGAGCAAATGAGTTTCCATGACATTGCGTCTTAGAGCTTCGCAATTTTGAAACGTGTTAAGAATTATATTTGTTGTTAATATAAGAAAAACAAAATTTTCGTCTGCGGCGCCCACTTCTATAACTATTGATATACAAAAAACAAACATATTTTGCAAATCATTATAGCTTGATTTCTTTTTAAAAGTCAATTTGTGAGCCACTAAATATAATAATTCACAATTATATTTTTCACCAAAAACACTATATTTCTTCAGTCTGTAATAATCACTTTTTCACGAATATCGTCAACGAGTTCCATCAGCCTAATTCTTTTCTAATAAATAATGTTATAACTTTAACAAAATCAAAACAAACCACACTTAACAAATAATGTATAAAGTAATGTGTAGCCATAGGGGCTCATGGATTACTTTACAAATGTAGTGTGCATACTTACGGTACATAGTGTACAAAGGGAAAACAACGGTTTGTATTTCAATCTTAAGAGATTGAACCACAAAATCGTTTTGTTGTATTTTACTGGCGCAGTCGGTTCGAAAGAACCGGCATTTATCTTATACATAAGTCTAGATTAGAAAAAAAATTATAACTGGAAACTAAATTGATTAAAGCGTGATAAAAAAAAAAAACTGAAGATTTAACAAAAGACCAAAATATAAATTCATGTCAACGGAAATAGAACAATTAAACGAAAGGCTAAACCAAATTTCTATTTCTAATAATCAAATAAATATGCCTGACAATAAGGAAAACAGGGAGTTCGCCCCGCAGAATCTAGGATACATTGAGGCATTCAATGGCGATTTAACAACGCTCGCCTTATTTATAGGGCATATAGATACTATAGAGAGACAACTTTTTTTCAATGCCATTCAGAGAAAGCTATGTGGCCAGGCGGCAGATTTACTAGGACGGGAAAATGCCAGCGACTGGAGGTCATTGAGAACAATACTAATTGAAGAATTTGGTGAGAAAAAATCAATATCAACACTTATATTAGAATTAAATAACATTAGATTTATCAATAGTGTTAAGTTATTTTGCGGTAGTTTGAATTATGAAATCTGCAGAATTAGGGATTGCATAAAATTGAGCGAAGAAAGCGAAACCAGAAAGAGTATGTATAAAACGGAAGTTGATAGATTTAGCTTAGAAGTCTTAAGAAAAGGGTTAATATGATAATTACCGCTTTACTTAATTCAAACCCTGTAACAGATTTTAAAGCGGCCCTTAAAATATTGAGGGAAAGTGGTTTGTACTTATTTGAGTTTCGGGAAAAGAAAATCAAAAAAGGTGGAAACGTGTCGAATGTTAACTATCAACAGATGGCAAATGGCCAATACGCGCCTCATTTTCGGGCAGTGCCACATTATTCTTACGCACCCCAATTTCAAAATAGTGCTCCACAATATTTACATCAGAATCCTAATCAATCATTTAATAATCCTAATCAATTCGATTCTTATGGTTATGGCCAATTCAATCACAATAATATTTCACAACATTTGCATTCAAGTGGGAGTGCCTTGGCGACAGGGGTAACCAGGTCGAATAACTCCAAACAATCGAGAGTAAGACGTTACGGAGCTCATACTCCAATGGAACAAGATTCACCAAATTTTCATTTACAGGTCTCAAAAAATTGCCACCCGTAATACTTTACATAGATCATAAACCATATATTTTTCTAGTAGATTCTGGATCTTCCGTTGGCATTATAAGAACAGAGGTTTTACCGTCAGTTGTGGTGGGAACAACCCCACTTAACTTGGGAACAGCTACGTGCTCAATAATTTTGGATAGGGCTCAGCATATTGGTTTGGGTAGTAAATGGTTAAGACTTTATGTATATGATTTTTCCGAAAATTATGAGGGGTTGCTGGGTTATGACTCACTGATATGGTGAAAATACCAATGACTAATAACAATAATATTTTAAAGTCAATAATAACAATAATATTTTACAGTCAATGACTGACCTACTTTTGGTTCAATTACTTAATGCCAATGAACGATACATTTTAGGTGTCGGGTCACATTACATATTTTGCTGTCTGGTCATTATGTATTTTCGCTTACCCTCAAATTCTTTTAGTTTAAGCATTACCTTAAATATATTGATAAGTAGATATAACCAAATCATTAATAAAGGGTTTGTCAAGAACTAAACTAAAAACTAACGGTTTAATTATTTAAACGTTCGGCCGTGAACGCCGAACTTAACATAGCGACCGTGACAGTTATTTAAGTTATTTGTTTGAATAAAACATAACTTAAAACAATTCCAAACATTACCAAAATACAGTGAAAAGTGTAAAAAAAAAACAAAGAACGTTTTTGAAGTAAAATAAAAACGATTAAATTATATTAAAAATAAAAAGCAACAAATTTACAACAATCGATGCATATTTGCAAATGATTTTTGTGAACAAATTTTAAACAAGAGTACATATCTATGTACATAAAAGCACACAAACAACCAAATGACAAAGATATCGTTAAAAGAAGTTATAAATACAAATCGTAAAATATACAGTCATCATAAACAACATTAAAGTGTGTGATTTAAAATTAAAACATTTGGAAAAGTGAACATTTTTTTTTGAAACAAACAATTTTAATAAAAACAAACATTATTATGACGTGGTGGAAAAAAATACTACAGACAATCCCGTTACTTGTTGCAGGATATGAAGTGGGCAAATCCACTGAAGATAACAACAAAGAGGTAGTAGAAATGCTACGCGATAATTTGAAAATAAACAGTGAAGAATCTAAAACAACAACAAAAAACGAAAATAATTACATAGAAACATTGACAATAATAGCAGCGATCATCATAGCCGTTATATATGTACTGAAGTTGATCCTTAAAGCCATAAAAGGGAACAGAAACGCAGCCGCACCCCAACAACAGATATAAATTAAAGCCGTAAATAAGAAGACTAACACAGCCACACGACAACAGCAGGAGCAAATTAACAGATAAAAAAAAAAATGTAAGCTAAGAAATTAAAAATTATATTTTATATAAATATTTTGAATTTATTAGATTATCTAAATTTTGAAAAATTTTATATATATAATAATTTTTTTTAAAAATTGTGAATTAAATGTTTAAAGAGTTTAAATTAAATGTTCGGCCATGAACGCCGAACTTAACATAACCTACAATATATGAAGAACAATCACAATATATAATCATGATTACAAAGTTTTATTATAAATGATGCAATGGGAAAATATTTTGGAAAGCTTAGAGCCATTGAGAATTAAATTTAGACAATCTTATAAGTGCATAAATCAGAATAGATCGATAAAGCCGGAAACATTGAGTAAATATATTCAGATTTTAATAGAAACCTTTAATACTATTAGGGCAACATTACACAGACAATACGACAGGTACTCCACACCTCACAAGGAGGAGGCCAATGGGATTTTTCACGGATTTAGAGACCAATTGATAAAAGTTTTCCATAAACATAACGTTAACATAAAGGTCCCACTTACATTAAGCTGTGAGATAGATATTGAAGTCACAGAGACAGACGAAAGTGAGACGGAAGAAGGCGAGACTGACAAAATCACAAAGACAGCTGGAAATAGTAAGGAAACAAAAGGGGGAATAGAAAACATGCCACGAACGGAAGATGATGTCATGGATAAGGCCACAAAAATTGTGCCAGTTTTTGATGGTAGCGTGAGCGAACTACAAAGTTTCCTTGACGCATTGACATTGATGGATAGGATAAAGGAAACACATGAAATGGTGGCAATAGATGTAATAAAGACAAAATTGAAGGGACATGCAAGGAATATTATTACAAACGAAAACACCATTCAAGCAATTAAGGATAAACTACAGTCATCTGTTCAAGGGGAGTCGTCGGAATTACTATGTTCAAAACTAATGAACATAAAACAACAATCAAAATCGGCTACGACCTATGCAGAGGAGATCCAGGAAATCGCGAAAAAACTAGGTGGAGCCTATATAAGAGAAGGCTACCCACAGAACATTGTTGAAAAATTAATAAGGCAAAATGCAGCCAAAGCCATTTCCAGAAACGCTACAAGTGATGAGGTAAAACTCATCATTAAAACAGGGAATTTCAATACTCTTAATGAAGTCGTTTCTAAGTTCATAGAGGCTAGCACTGAAGCATCAGTTTCAAATTCTTCAGTATTTTATTTTAAGCGTCGTGGTTCTGGTAATCAGAACTACAGAAACAGTGGATTTAATAACCGTGGACGTGGACGAGAAGGGCGTCGAAACAATAATTCTAGAAATTATAATAACAACCGCTACAACGGGCAACGCCGAGGTCAACACGACAATAATGGAAATCAACCAAACCATCAACGAAACAGAGGACGGATAAGATTGGCACAGGAGGTCTCGGAAAACGAGACTTCCCCCCAAGACGCGGGGGGTTATACTCGAAATTAAGTGAACACAGGGCACATATTGGACCAGTGAGGAAAATATTTCACTTAAATCTCCATTTAAGTAGTTTTATTGAGATTCAAGTATCACCTCATAATGATTTAAATACGTTCCTTGTAGATACCGGAGCGGACATTTCTTTAATTAAAATCGGTGCCCTCAACTCATTAAAAATCAATACGAAAAACATCATACAAATTTCTGGAATCGGAGAGGGAAATATGGAATCCCTCGGAACAGTTGAAATTGATTTAAAGAGGAAAATTTTCCTCATCCCCCACAAATTTCATGTAGTTTCAGATGAGTTCCCAATACCATTTCAGGGTATATTGGGTCTGGATTTCTTGAAAACATATAATGCAACTATTCAATACGGACAAGAAGCAAACTCGAATTTACTCTCTTTGAGACCTTACAATTTAAATTATCCCATAAATATTCCAATACGTGAAAACATAGGCGATGGTACAATAACATTACCAGCTCGAGCTGAAGTTTTCAGGGCTATTGCAATCGAAAATGAGGTTTCTGATTTGGTCGTTCCAAGTCAAACAATAGAAGATGGAGTATTTGTAGCTGGATGCATAGTATCTAAGGATTTTCCATATGTAAGAGTTGTGAACACGAATTCTGAAAATAAGTTTTTGAATAAAATGCCATTAAAATATGAGAAACTGTCTGACTACGAGATTCTAAATACATCCGGTGTTGATAATGAGAGAAACCAAATAATTTTGAAAAAGTTGACAGGAAAATTCCCTGAAATTGTTAAGGATGAATTGATTCAATTATGTTCAAAATATATAGATATATTCGCTTTGGAAAGTGACAGGATAAGTACGAATAATTTTTATACACAAGATTTGAGAGTTTCAGATCACAATCCCGTATACATTAAAAACTATCGCACGCCACACTCGCAAAAGGATGAGATAACAAGGCAAGTAGACAAACTAAGGCAGGACGGAATAGTTGAACCATCAGCATCCAATTATAATAGTCCTATTATGCTAGTACCAAAGAAATCATTGCCAAATAACCCTGAAAGAAGATGGCGTCTAGTAGTTGATTACCGACAAATAAATAAAAAGTTGATAGCGGACAAATTTCCATTGCCCATAATTGAGGACATTTTAGACCAACTGGGAAGAGCTAAATTTTTCTGCTGCTTGGATTTGACCTCCGGATTTCATCAAATAGGATTGAATGAGAAATCAAGGGACATTACTTCCTTTTCAACGGAAAATGGTTCATATCGGTTCACACGTTTACCATATGGTTTGAAAGTAGCTCCGAATTCGTTTCAAAGAATGATGAACCTAGCTTTTTCAGGTTTAGCACCTTCCAAAGCTTTTATATATATGGATGATGTTATTGTCACAGGTTGTTCAGTAAAGCACATGCTTAAAAATTTGGAAAGTGTTTTCCAAAGATGCAGGGATTGTAATTTAAAATTACATCCAGAAAAATGTAGTTTTTTCAGACCCGAAGTTACATATTTGGGTCATAAATGTACTGATAAGGGTATTTTACCAGACAATAGTAAATACGAATCAATTAGAAACTACCCAAAACCTACAAATGGCGATGAAGTTCGTAGATTTGTAGCCTTCTGTAATTATTACAGACGCTTCATACCACATTTTGCATTCTATTCTGTCCATTTAACTAAACTAACCAGAAAGAAGGAACCTTTTGTATGGTCTGCTGACTGTGAACAAGCCTTTCAGCACCTCAGGACAGCACTATTGTCACCACAAATTCTTCAATACCCAGATTTTGACAGAACCTTTTGCATAACAACTGATGCAAGCAAAATCGCTTGTGGCGCAATATTATCTCAAGGGAAAGATGGTATGCAACTTCCAATAGCATATGCGTCACGTGCATTCACAAAAGGTGAATCGAACAAAGCACCAATAGAACAAGAATTAATAGCAATCCAATGGGCTGTTAATCATTTTAGACCCTATGTGTATGGAAAACAATTTTTAGTACGTAGCGATCACAAACCACTTACATATTTGTATTCTTTAAGAAACCCTTCCAGCAGATTAACGAGAATTCGTTTGGAACTAGAAGAGTATGATTTTGTTATAGAACACATTAGAGGAAAAAATAATTCAGGAGCGGACGCGCTGTCTCGAATTGCCTTTAATGATATTAGATCAATACCTTCTATCAATAATATTTTCAAGGTAACTACACGTGCACAATCAAGAGATAAGACAAATGATGAAATTAATAAGGATTATAATAGAGTAGTTACTGAAATGCCTAAAGTTTTCGAAACTATTGGCTTCGATTGCGTAAAAAAGTGGGTCAAACTTAAGGTGAATATTGACGGAAACACCCCCACAATTCATTTTAAACGAGGGAAAAAAGTGCTAGCACCAAGGATTAATATGAAAAACACTTTTGCTAATGGAAATATCGATTTAGATCAATTTTTTCCAATTCTTGAAAAAGAAGCAATAAGTAGAAATCTAGATAAAATACAAATTAATTTAAATGATGATATATTTAACCTCGTATCAATTGAAAAATTTAAACAAAAAGCTAATCAACATATAAGGAAATTACAAATAGCGCTCACACCCAAAATATGCATAATAACTAACAAGGATGAACAAAAATATTTATTACAAAAATTCCACGATAACCCTCTTTTTGGAGGACACCCTGGAACAACTAGGCTACTTAGGAAGCTTAGACAATTTTATTATTGGAAGAATATCACTAGGGATGTGAACCTATATGTAAAGAAATGTGTTCAGTGTCAAACCGTTAGGATCACAGAGCACATAAAAACAAATATGATTATCACGCCAACACCACAAAAACCCTTTCAAACTGTAATAATAGATACGGTAGGACCCCTTCCCATAACAGAGAAGGGAAATCAATACATTGTAACTATTATATGCGACCTTACAAAATATCTAGTGGCAATACCAATAATTGACAAGAGTGCCAGAACAATAGCTAGAGCACTAGTGGAACACTTCATATTAATTTATGGACCCATGAATAAAATACTCAGTGACATGGGTACTGAGTATAACAATCAAGTTCTTGTGGAACTTCTTACACTTTTAAAAATAGATAAAGCAACATCAGCACCTTACCACCATCAAACGGTAGGAACAGTTGAAAGATCACATCGCACATTTAACGAGTACATACGATCATACATCCAGAAACGATTGGGATGAATGGTTAAAATATTTTACGTATGCTTTTAACACAACACCCTCAACAGTGCATGGATACTGCCCATTTGAATTAATTTTTCCAAACGTACCAAATCATAGCCCACCAATACAAACTGATAAAATAGATCCATTATATAATTTCGAAGATTATACAAAGGAAGTAAAATTCCGTCTACAAATAGCATTAAATAGAGCACAACACTTGATTGACAAAACGAAAATATACCAGAAGGACATCTATGACAGGAATATTACCAACACAGACATTAAACCGGGTCAGGAAGTATTCATTAGGGATCACACGTCACACAAACTGGGGCCAGTTTACAGAGGACCATTTAAGGTGATTGACATCGATGATAGAAATAATGTTTTTGTAGAAATAAAAGGGAAAATTCAAAAGATTAATAAAGGGAATATTAAAATTTTTAACAAATAACTTTTATAATTTTATATGCATATATCCTACCGGATACATGGCAACTTAATGATAGTATTAATATTTCTAGATAGAATATTAATTTAAATTTTTTTTCTCAATTTCCAGATATATAGCATTTTAATGATAGCATTAGGATTTGTAGATAAAATATTAATTAAATTTTTTATAAAGCTTATTGTAATCATGATTAATCAACATATTTTTTTAATAGACATTACAATACAAATATATAAAACAGAAAAGATAATAAAAAAACACGAAAATATGTTATTACAAATAAAATTTATTGAGAAAAGAAAATATTTTTATTTTTTTTACAAAAATTTTAAATATTATACAAAAAATTTTAACAAAAACTAAAAAAAAAAAAAAAAAAAGTAGAAATAAACTACTAATATTAAATTAGTAAAGAAAGCTCTCATCGAAATCACTTGATCACTGATTTCTATAAGACCTTTCTCTTTAAAAGGGGAGGTATGGTGAAAATACCAATGACTAATAACAATAATATTTTAAAGTCAATAATAACAATAATATTTTACAGTCAATGACTGACCTACTTTTGGTTCAATTACTTAATGCCAATGAACGATACATTTTAGGTGTCGGGTCACATTACATATTTTGCTGTCTGGTCATTATGTATTTTCGCTTACCCTCAAATGCTTTTAGTTTAAGCATTACCTTAAATATATTGATAAGTAGATATAACCAAATCATTAATAAAGGGTTTGTCAAGAACTAAACTAAAAACTAACGGTTTAATTATTTAAACGTTCGGCCGTGAACGCCGAACTTAACACTGACAATATTAAATGCTCAGATTGATATTGCCAACAACCGTTTAATTTTAGATGGATTAGAGTATCGAATGGGGAATGATTACATTGCTGGAAGTGAAAGTGACGTCGTGAGGGATAAATTGAATGTTCATGAACTCGAAACGAACGAGGAAAAATCCAAATTTCGGATGGACCACCTCAATTGGGAGGAACGCAAATATTTGCATAAATTATTACGTAAATACAGTGGTATATTTTATAAGGAAGGTGAGAATTTGACCTTCACTCATGCAACAAAACATTGCATTAGGACCCAACACGGGGATCCAATTTATACGAAGTCCTATAGATACCCTGAGATCTACAGAGAGGAGGTTGACAGGCAGATCAGGGAGATGCTGGAACAAAATGTAATTTGTCACAGTACTTCCCCCTACTCCTCGCCAATATGGGTAGCACCAAAGAAACTTGATGCCTCCGGGAGGGAGAAATTTAGAATTGTTGTGGATTATCGGAAGCTTAACGAGATCACTGTAGCGGACAAGTACCCCATTCCAAATATGGATGACATTTTGGATAAATTGGGGATATACCTTTACTTCTCGACCATTGATCTGGCTAAGGGTTTCCACCAGATGGAAATGAATCCCTCCGATAGAAAGAAAACAGATTTTTCTACTAGAAACGGTCACTTCGAGTTTTTAAGGATGCCTTTTGGGTTGAAAAATGCCCCATCAACATTTCAAAGGTTGATGAATGAAATCTGGGCAACCTAGTGGGAAGGCATTGTCTGATATATTTAGACGATATCATTATATTTAGTGCATCCCTTCAGGAACATGTCGAATCGCTCGACAGGGTGTTTAAGAGATTATCGGAGGTGAATCTAAAAATTCAACTTGATAAATGTGAATTTTTGCGGAGAGGCCGAATTTTTGGCCCATATCGTAACACCCGAACCCAAAGAATGCGGACGCTATAATTATATATCCAGTTAATAAGACAGAAAGGGAGATAAAACAACTTTTAGGCCGGGCTGTTTTTTACAGGAAATTTATTAAAGACTTTGCTAACATAACAAAACCTTTGACCTTCTGTTTCATAAACGCTGTGGAGACAATAAAGATTCTAATCACTAGCGAGCCAATTCTTTCATATCCCGATTTTGGGAAGATTTTTACACTCACTACAGACGCTTCAAACGTAGCTCTAGGTGCGGTTCTAAGTCAGCAGGACAAACCAATCTGCTTCGCTAGCAGAACCCTAAATGAGCACGAGCTCAATTATTCAACCATTGAACGAGAACTTCTGGCTTTGGTATGAGCGACAAAGTACTTCCGCCCTTATCTCTTTGGTAGACGATTTATAGTGAATAGCGACCATAAGCCTCTTCAGTGGCTGCACAATTTAAAGGAACCAAACATTAAGCTACAAAGGTGGAAGATTAAGCTCAATGAATTTGATTTTGATATAAAACACATTCCTGGCAAGGAAAATCACGTTGCGGATGCGCTTTCCAGGATAAAGTTGGATGAATGCAATATGAATGAAGACGTCCGTTCGGATGTGGCCACAATCCACTCGGGGGAGGAGGATAACGCGAACTACATTCAGATATCGGAAAGAGAACTGAATACCTTCCGAAATCAGTTGAGACTTATAAAGGGTGATTCTAAGGGAATTTCTGAACGGAAGATATTTTCGAATACTATAGTCTATATAGAATTAAGTGATGATGGCATCAGAGATATTATTAAAAGGCATTTGGTTGGAAAGAACACTGCTATTTTTATGCCGGATAATGCTGATTTCGTTAGATTTCAGGACGTGTATAAGGATTTGATACAAGCTTAAAGTACTCGATTAGTAAAGGCAATGAAAGAATTGGAAAATATCACGGAATACTCCGCGTTTCAATCTATTATTGCCGGAATGCATTTGGAGGGCTTACACCAGGGAATAGAAAAGATTGTCAATAAATTTTCGAAAAAATATTATTATCCAAATTGTTTACCGCAGCTCCACCCCTGCACCAATAAATAACTTGTTATTTACTTATTGTTTTCTTCTTTTAATTTTTTGTGTTAGTTGCTCATTTGAACTCTAATAAAGAAGTCGACTTTATTACAACTATTTGTATTCATTTTCTTTTTGTTCATTTCTTTTTTCGCTCTTGCCTACAGAAAAGACTGCAGGCTCAAACATTGGTGACCCCGACGTGATTGTTTAAATAAAATCGTTTCGGTATATTATCAATTCGGATAATTAAACACCTTTTTTGCTAAATATTAAACTTTGAAGGGTGTACGTATTTGCTTGTCGGATCAAACTGCATACATACAGTATTTACCGGTTAACATAAAAAACAAAACAGAAAAAATATTTACTTGTTGTGACGTAGCCATTGTACAACGGGATCTATTTACATACGTTTATTTTATTTAAATTATTTGTACAATGGCAAACGAAGACGAAAATTTTGCTGCCAACGGTGACACAACAGAGGCTGTTAATTTGTCTCCTTATAAAAATAAGGTCGCTGCAATCGTAAAGCAGTTGGTACACCTTAACATGGCGCTAAATGTTGTGCAGTTGAAAGAGTATGATGATTCAAAGCTTTTGGTCCGTCTTGAATTCGCCGATAATCTTAACAAAAGCTTTGAGCATGCACAATTCTCTCTTGAAGTAGTTGATAGCGGCGAATTGGAAAGCAATACTCGTTATAATTTCGTGGCGATGTATTTGGAAGTTAAGGCTAAATTAACTCGTCAATTGAATTATAATAAAAAAACACAATTGAACCAACACTCATCGACTGTTCATCAATTGTCTTTGGATGAAACTTAACCATATTTGTCTATGTCACACCGTAAATCAAGATTGCCAGAACTTAAAATACCACAATTTTCTGGATCGTACATGGGTTGGCCAGATTACTTTGCTATGTTTAGCACCGTCATTCACAATGATAATGAATTAAGCAAAATAGAAAAATTTCAACATTTGCGTGCTAGTTTGAAAGATGCTGCTTTAAACACTATTTCATCATTGGAACCTACCGAAGCTAATTATGATAAGGCTATTGAATTATTAAAAAATCGTTTTGATAATAAATTGCTTAACTTTCAGACACACATTAAGGAGATTTTTGGGCTGAAAGGTGTTGAGAATGATTCTGCTGCAAATTTGCGTCAGCTTAGTGATAAGCTTAAGGCTCATATGCGTGCACTGCAAACTATAGGCACACAAGAACAAATCGCTGATGGTTTTTTGGTACATTTGGTTACCTCAAAGCTTGACGCAAAAACACAAATAAAATGGGAAGAGAATTTGCCTATACACAAACTGCCGACTTGGTCCTCTATGGAGACATTTTTAGAAAATAGGTGTCGCATATTAGAAAATTTAGAGAGTGCCATGCCAGCTAAAGTGCCAAGTCAGTTAGCTAACAGAAATCCCTCCTCAACTGGGCGTAGTGTTTTTGTGGCCTCTACAGTAGCATCGTTTTTGTGTACGTTTTGTGACTCAAAAGAGCACTACATTACTAATTGCTCTGGTTTTGGAAATCTTTCTCCCACTCTCCGGTTTAAAGAAGCTAAAAAATTGCAACTATGCTTAAATTGCTTAAAAAAGGGGCATATGTTAAAAAACTGTAAATCTGGCCACTGCCGTCATTGCCCATCGAAACATCATTCACTACTGCATATCGATAATGCCGTCGTCGAATCATCTACATCTCTACATTCGTTAACGCCAGCGCAGGTGCCAGCATCAGCGCAGTCCACACTTGTTTCATCTTTAATCTCCAGTCCTCCACCTGAAGCTCAAGAGTCTTCTCCTGCTTTTAATGTGTTGCTAGCCACAGCTATAATCTTGATCAAAAATCGTTCAGGTTCCTTCGTACCTTGTCGAGCTATTTTGGATTCAGCGTCGCAGCAAATCAACTTCAGCTGAAGACAACGAAAGCGTGCGTATCCATCTCAGGTATTGGTGATGGTACTTTTAAAGCAGATAAATCTGCCGATATATGCGTAAAATCTCAACATGGAGATTTTTCAACTTCATTCTCTGTTGTTGTGGTGCCAACTATAACAGACTACCAGCCTAGCGTTAGCATCAAAGTAAAAAGCTGGAATATCCCACAAAACGTAAGGTTGGCAGATCCCTTATTTTACCAACCGGGCCGTGTAGATGTATTGATTGGTGCCGGTCTATTTTTTGAGCTAATGTGCGTTGGGCAAGTGCGTTTGTCCAAAAATTTGCCCATTTTACAAAAAACTCTATTCGGTTGGGTAGTGTCTGGTGGTGGTTTTTGCGCAGCGAATTCCTGGTCGTTAGCAACAACATCAAAAAACGTTAAGCAGCAAGAGGAAGAGAACCTTTATTCTCTTATTAAAGGCTTTTGGGAAGTAGAAAACCATGTCGACAATCTTTGTAACTCTGCTAGTGAAGATGCTATTTGTGAGAACTTATTTAAACAAACAACTATTCGCCTAGATTCTGGTGCATATTCTGTGACCTTACCAAAATTAAAAGAGAGTGCGATGCTTGGTGAATCGTACGACGGAGCTTTGCAACGTTTCAAAGGCTTGGAGAAAAGGCTAAATAAAAATGCTGAACTCAAACAACAGTATTCAGCATTTATGAAAGAATACGCAGATTTAAATCATATGTCGTTAGTCTCTATACCCCCAAGTGTAAACACGTATTATCTGCCTCATCATTGTGTGTATAAAGAAGATAGTACAACAACAAAGCTGAGAGTTGTATTTGATGGTTCAGCAAAAACTTCATCTGGCCTTTCACTAAATGACATATTATATGCTGGTCCCACAATACAGCCAAAGCTTTTTAATACACTTTTGCGCTTTCGCGTTTTTAAAGTAGCTCTAAGTGGTGATATTTGCAAGATGTATAGATGCGTTAGAATTTCTCACCCAGATGATTTTCTACAATGTATTATATGGAGAGATAACTCGCACGAAGGTATTAAAATTTACAAATTAAACACAGTTACCTACGGTACAAAACCAGCAGCGTTTTTAGCAATTCGTGCTATGCATCAACTTTCGGTCGATGAAGAGAAACATTTTCCATTGGGTGCCAAAATTGTAAAGCGAGATTTTTACGTTGATGATTTAATCACTGGTGGTGATTCGGTTGATGATGTCGTAGAAATTCGCAGACAAGTAACAGAATTACTTCAAAAAGGGCACTTTATGATTCGAAAGTGGTGCTCAAACAACGCAGCAGCTTTAGAAGGTGATTGTGAGCAGTTTTTAAAATTTCATGATGGAACTGATATAACCAAAACTCTTGGTCTGATGTGGGACCCAAAAACTGATCATTTTATATTTTCGTTCTCGCCAACGACAAGCGACAACATAGCGACGAAGCGTACCGTTTTATCAGCAATCGCCCGGTTATATGATCCACTGGGTTTAATTGGACCTGTTATAACAAAGGCCAAGGTTTTTATGCAGATTTTGTGGAAACATAAATTACAGTGGGACGAAAGCTTACCGCAAGCACTTCATTCATCGTGGTTGGACTTCATTTCAAAGTTCTCTATCGTTCATAGTTTTTTATTTCCTCGTTTTGTTTCGATGTCAAAGGCAGCAGTACAAATCCATGCATTTTGTGATGTCGGCATATGGCGCATGTATATATGTGCGATCTGAGCTTGAAGATGTCGTAAAATCTATTTTATTATGTTCAAAGTCGAGAGTTTCACCACTAAAAACTCTCACAGTCCCTAAGCTTGAACTATCAGCAGCACTTCTACTAGCGGAGCTTTTGGATGGCGTATTAAATTCTTTTTCAACTACTTATGAAGTGCATTGCTGGTCTGACTCCATGGTGGTGTTATCATGGCTGCGTGAAGAGTCATCAAATTTCAATGTTTTTGTCTCTAACAGGGTTAGTCGTATACAGACGCTTACCAGTAACATGACATGGCATTATGTACCAACCGATTTAAATCCAGCTGATATTTTATCGAGAGGTGCAACACCTGAAGAGCTTTTGCGCTCGAAACTATAATGGTCCTGATTTTTTAAGCAGCCCTCCATCGAAATGGCCTAAAAATTTAAATTTTTTGGCCGACCTGCCTGATCGCAAACGAACTGTTTTAGCAACTATTTCTTTGAATGATTGGTTTTCCGGACTAAAAAATAGTAATTCGTTCGGAAAAATGCAGCGCATATTTGGATACGTTTATAAATATGTAATTTTGAAGTTTGCTTTGCACAAGGGAATTGAAATTGGGCCGCTTACTACATTTGATTTGAAAATGGGTACGCATGTTTTAATACGTAATATACAACAAATAAATTTCGCAGCAGAATATAAATCTTTAAAGGCAAACAAAAGTGTTCTACCGTCAAGTAAACTTTATTCACTAACACCATTTATTGACTCAACGAACTTAATACGAGTAGGTGGAAGACTTGAAAATTCAATTTTAGATTTTGATGGTAGACATCCTATTATATTGCCAAAACTTCATCCCTTTACTCGTGCTTTAGTTTTGCATTTTCATCAAAAACTTCTTCATGCTGGACCACAGAGCCTTCTTGCGTCAATTCGACAACAATACTGGCCTCTTGGTGGGCGTAAAGCTGTAAGTAAAATTATTTTAAAATGCATTCGATGTTTTCGATTAAAGCCAAAATACACAAATCATATAATGGGAAATTTGCCAAATGATCGTGTGCAACCAAATAGAGCATTTCATACCACCGGTGTTGATTTTTGCGGACCATTTTATTATAAATCTGAGGTGAGAAGTCGGCCACCAGTAAAATGCTATATCTGCATCTTCATCTGTTTTTCAACAAAGGCTAGTCATTTGGAAGTCGTGGCTGACTTGTCAACATCATCATTTTTGGCAGCTCTAAAACGATTTGTAAGCACAAGAGGTAAACCGAAAACAATTTGGTCAGACAACGCCACAAATTTTGTAGGCGCTAAGAATGAGTTAGCAGATTTAAAGCAGCTATTTTTGAGCCAATCTCATTTGTAAATAATTCACCAGCAATGCCTTCATGACGGAATTGATTGGAAATTTATTCCTCCAAGGTCTCCGCATTTTGGGGGCCTCTGGGAGGCTGCAGTTAAGGCTGCAAAATATCATTTTTATCGTGCTGTTGGCCTGTCAACTTTAACTTTTGATGAACTACGAACATTGGTGTGTCAAATATCGGCAATTTTAAATTCTCGGCCATTGTGCCCAATTTCGGAAAATCCAGATGACCTTGAGGTACTTACTCCAGCACACTTTTTGGTAGGTGCACCGCTGACATCCATAGTGGAACCTGAAATAACTGAAATCAACATTAGTCGTTTAAATAGATGGCAAAGGGTTTGCTATATGCAACAAATTTTTTGGAAAAATTGGAGTAGCTCGTATCTTTCGCTTTTGCAAGAACGTTCAAAGTGGCGTGCATCTACTACTAATATTAAAAATGGAGATATGGTTTTATTGAAAGAAGAAAATCTTCCGCCGCTCAAATGGCAAATGGGTCGTGTTGTTGGAACCATCTGCGGTACTGATGGAGTAGTCCGTGTTGCAGTTGTTCGCACAGCCACTGGAACTACGAAGCGTGTTGTTGCAAAGTTAGCTGTACTGCCTATAGATGATGATTCTGTTGAAAGCCAAGACCTTCCAACGGGGGGAGGATGTTTACCGCAGCTCCACCCCTGCACCAATAAATAACTTGTTATTTACTTATTGTTTTCTTCTTTTAATTTTTTGTGTTAGTTGCTCATTTGAACTCTAATAAATAAGTCGACTTTATTACAACTATTTGTATTCATTTTCTTTTTGTTCATTTCTTTTTTCGCTCTTGCCTACAGAAAAGACTGCAGGCTCAAACACAAATTATGTCAAGGAGATCTCAAAGATCATCAACGTCTGTGAATTATGTAATTTGTGCAAGTCAGATCATATAGCCCATAAGCTACCCTTTAAACTGACACCACCGGTATATGAAACTCGAGAAAAGTATGTCATTGATTTTTGGCAATGGGATAAGCAGAATTATTTAACCTGTATTGATTTCTATTCGAAGTTTGCGACGACTGAAAAAGTTTCGAATCTGACTTGGCTAGAAACAAAGCGAGCCTTGCTTAAAGTATTTAATACTATGGGACCTCCGAAAACTTTGAAGATTGATCAGGATCAAGGTATGAATAACGTAAACATTAGAACTTGGTGTGAACAGCTGAACATAGCCTTGGAAATTACTACCGGCAAAACCGGTATTGGCGATATAGAACGTTTGCATAAAACATTGAATGAGAAACTTAGAATTATTAATACGTCAGGGAATTAATTTACATGGGTGTGGAACAGGCACTCTTTGTGTACAATCACAATATAGACCACTCAACTACGAGTGAGAAACCTTACAATATATTCTACAATAAAGCAAACCCTTTAATTGACTCGCAGAATATTAAGCAATATAGAATTAATAATGCTAATAAAAAGAGAAGTGAAAATCCAATCAACACGAAATATGTTAATGCGGAAAACAGTAGAAAACGATTGAATAAAATAGATAACCCATTTAAGAATGCGGAAGTATTAGAACAAAAAGAAGATGGAGAACATTTTATTGTGAAATTTAAGAATAGAAATATAAGAAAATATAAGAATCAATTTAAGAGAAGTAAAATAACGCATATTAATGATTTCAGGAACGAAAGGGGAGCACCCCCATCGGAGGAGAGCCCAGGACCATCCAATATATATATATATTCATTGCCCATACTTTTAAGACAGCCAAAAAAGTCCCTTTAATATGCGCTGTATCCAGTAAAATGTCTTCAGTGTAAACAGTGGAATAACGAAAAGTTTAAGGACAGTCCCCAAAGTAACAAAATGTCTTCATAGTAACTTGTGGAACGAAAAACCGTCCCCGCAACATGAGGTGCACAGCTCATATATATATATATATATATATATATATATATATATATATATGCACAGCGCATGTTTCGGGGACGGTTTTTCGTTGCACAAGTTACTATGAAGACATTTTGTTACTTTGAAGACTGTCCTCAAACTTTTCTTTATTCTACTGTTTACACTGAAGACATTTTACTAAATACAGCGCATATTATAGGGACTTTTTGGGCTGTATATACAGATGTCTTCAGAGTATGGGCAATGAATATATATATATATATATATATATATATATATATATATATATATATATATATATATATATATATATATGTGCACATTGCGCGTTGGAAAGGTGAGCTCATTTGGATAAATTTACAAAAAAAAATCTCCAACATTGGTCCAACGGTTCAAAAGTTACGGGCATTTTTGTCCAAATTTTGGAGCCTTTTTCCATTTTTTTCATGATTTTGTCCAAGAATATTACTTTCATGGCCATTTTTTTGGCTCAATCCATTATTTAATTCAATTTACAATTCAAAACGAAGAGTTTAAGCCCAAATCTATCGAATTCGGTTGATTAATTCATGCAATACAAAATAACACATAAAACCAACTTTTTGATTTTTTTTCCCTTTTTATTTTTGCTCTCTTTTTTGGGTTTGCATACGATTTATAAAGAATAATTCTTCGCTGACGTCATTTTGACAACAACAAATACACAGCAATTCTAATTGGAGGAAACAATCAGCTGTAGTTGGCGGGGTGGGGATTCCAGTGTATGCTAGTTTTGTTTGAGCGTCATTTCAGTGAAGTGTTACTTGAAATAACTAACATAATAATCAAACTATTTTGAAATTTAGAAAAGATTTAAAGGTAAGTGTAAAAACATTGCTAACTATTATAGTTAATAGTTATATTATTATTCTATGAAAAACATATATAATTCGTTTAGTGACGGTTTAAAAAATGGATTTACTCCCCAAGTAGCAGACAGATTGTTAGAAATTTGGAATCAACTTAATATTGAACTTATACTCAAAGGTAGCATCATTAGAAAATTGAATAATTTGCTTGACGCATATAGTAATGCAGATAAACAACGAGTAAAACGCGCAACAGAATTCAAAAAATTCGTAGAATCAACAAACCAATTATTCAACATTGGAAAATGTAAATGCAACTTGAAAGAAAACGACTGCTCATGTGGATCTATCCCAGAAAACTTAAAAGATTTCATGCGCGATCAATATAATGACAGAATACAAACGATACCGGAACACGATAGTGTAAGTTAAGAGACGATACCAACGACTATACCAACAATCCCAGTGAGCAACGATCCTACATACGAACCACATTATGACGAAATGGAAGTTGATGTGAGAGAAGGTTCAGAATTAGTTCTACCACCACAAACATACACTCCCAGATATAATACTAAAAACTATGCAATGATGTGTGACAGATTTGGTGTGCATGATAGAATGGGATCAGCATTGGCAACAGCTCTGATGGAAGACCTGGGCGTAAAAGATGCTCATGGCAATCTTGTCATCATGGATAAAAGTAAACTTCGTAGAGAAAGAGAAAAATGGAGACAAGACGCACTTCGTAAGCGGTATGATGGCTCGAATTTGATATCATTTTCATTCGATGGCAGGAAAAATGATGCTCTAACTGTAGAAAAAATTGATGAGAAGTTGCATCCAAGGATGGTTAAAGAACCTCATCTAGTTGTTTTGAGGGAACCAAATTCTCAATTGATAGGCTACACAAAACTAGAAAGTGAAACTGCGGCAAGCAAAGTCAACAAATTGATCGAATTCTTCCAAGAAAAACAATTGTCTCTCGATTCATTAATTGCCATATGCGCTGATGGTGAACCAACAAATACTGGCGTACACGGTGGAATTTTGCGACTATTCGAAAAACAGTTAAAGAGACCACTGCACTGGTTTGTGTGTCTTCTGCACTTTAACGAGCTTCCGTTTAGACATTTGTTTGACACATTAGACAAATCAACCACCACTGGACCACGATCAACTACCGGAAAGTTGAGCTCAAAAATTGCTGATTGTGAAAATCTTCCGGTATGTAATTTTTATAGCTAATTCTTTACCATTTTTTATTCTATTTTTTAGCTTTTATGTTTTCTTTTCAGGTGGTAACCGATTTTGAGGAAATCGCTTTGGAAAATATACCTCCTGGTGATTTAAATCCAGAAGAATTATCTAATGATTCGAGGTACTTGATGTTAATGGCCAATGCAATTTCTAATGGTGTGGTTCCTGCGGATTTATCTCACATAAAACCAGGGCCAATTGCACATTCTCGTTGGCTGACCAAAGCCAATAGATTATTACGGTTGTATGTGACAACTAATAATCCAACTGAAAATTTAAAAATTCTGGCTAACTATATAATAAAAGTATACACGCCAATGTATTTTAATGTTAAGTATTATAGCTCTGCCGCATACGGTAGTACATTACTTTTTAAATTTATTACTTGGACACGATTTTTACCACGGAATTTACTTGGAGTTGTAAATACAGTAATTCAAGATAATCCATATTTTGCACACTCAGAAAATATCTTGCTATCTATGTTGTTTGATGATAGAATGGAAAAACGAAACATTGCTATAAAGAAGATTTTACATTACCGAAGAGATATTGTCGACCCAACGGAACTTAGAGTTTATAAAAAATCTCTTATAAACTTTAGTTGTACGGAATATACAAATATGATTGATTTAAATGACGATACCATTTTATTCGAACCACCGTTTACGCAAAGTTATTCGTATGAACATTTGGAGGGATATTTAAATTACGAAGTGCCACCGTTCGATGATCCACAAATTCCTTTACACATTCAAGGAACGGAAAGACATGTCCAATTGCTGGCTGCCACTGCCAAACGAGTTGCAGGAAAGAATGTAGAAGGCGCTATGGCGACGACATTAGAGAGCCGTACGAAAACACCCAGACTTGAAAGCAAACAAGACTTTCAGAAAAAATAATGTTTTTTTTTCACATTTTGTCTTTTACTACACTCAAATTGAATATTTTTTTTTGATAATAGGTTGATAGATACTTTATTATCTCTTAATTTGAATTTTTGTAGAAAAAAAAATAAAAAGGGAAAAAAAATCAAAAAGTTGGTTTTATGTGGTATTTTGTTTTAGCAATATCGCATGAATTAATCAACCGAATTCGATAAATTTGGGCTTAAACTCTTCGTTTTGAATTGTAAATTGAATTAAATAATGGATTGAGCCAAAAAAATTGCCATGAAAGTAATATTCTTGGACAAAATCATGAAAAAAATGGAAAAAGGCTCCAAAATTTGGACAAAAATGCCCGTAACTTTTGAACCGTTGGACCAATGTTCAATGTTTATCAAAATGAGCTCACCTTTCCAACGCCTACTGGCGATTAAACCCGATCGATAGTTTTTGAGTTATGGATGTTAACGTGTAGGTAATATTTCATACATACATACATATTTCATGGATACAGCGCATATTATTGGGACTTTTTTGGCTGCGCCGTGCACATATATATATATATATATATATATATATATATATATATATATATATATATGTGCACAGCACATGTTGCGGGGACAGGTTTTCGTTCCACAAGTTACTATGAAGACATTTTGTTACTTTGGGGACTGTCCTTAAACTTTTCGTTATTCTAGTGTTTACTCTGAAGACATTTTACTGGACACAGCGCATTTTATAGGGACTTTTTTGGCTGTATATACAGATGTCTTCAAAGTATGGGCAATGCATATATATATATATATATATATATATATATATATATATGTGCACAGCGCATGTTGCGGGGACGGGTTTTCGTTCCACAAGTTACTATGAAGACATTTTGGTACTTTGGGGACCGTCCTCAAACTTTTAATTATTCTACTGTTTACACTGAAGACATTTTACTGGATACAGCGCATATTATAGGGACTTTTTTGGCTTTATATACAGATGTCTTCAAAGTATGCGAAATAAATATATATATATATATATATATATATTCATTGTGCATACTTTGAAGACATCTGTATATACAGCCAAAAAAGTCCCTATAAAATGCGCTGTGTCCAGTAAAATGTCTTCAGAGTAAACACTAGAATAACGAAAAGTTTAAGGACAGTCCCCAAAGTAACAAAATGTCTTCATAGTAACTTGTGGAACGAAAACCCGTCCCCGCAATATGTGCTGTGCACATATATATATATATATATATATATATATATATATATATGTGCACAGCACATGTTGCGGGGACGGTTTTTCGTTCCACAGGTTACTATGAAGACATTTTGTTACTTTGGGGACTGTCCACAAACTTTTCATTATTCTACTGTTTACACTGAAGACATTTTACTGGATACAGCTCATATTACTGAATACAGCTCATATTACATCTGTATATACAGCCAAAAAAGTCCCTGTAATATGCGCTGTATCCAGTAAACTGTCTTCAGTGTAAACAGTAGAATAATGAAAAGTTTGTGGACAGTCCCCAAAGTAACAAAATGTCTTCATAGTTACTTGTGGAACGAAATCCCGTCCCCGCAACATGAACTATGCACATATATATATATATATATCCAGTAAAATGTCTTCAGAGTAAACACTAGAATAACGAAAAGTTTAAGGACAGTCCCCAAAGTAACAAAATGTCTTCATAGTAACTTGTGGAACGAAAACCCGTCCCCGCAATATGTGCTGTGCACATATATATATATATATATATATATATATATATATATATATATATATATATAAATATATTCATTTCGCATTCTTTGAAGACATCTGTATATACAGCCAAAAACGTCCCTATAATATGCTCTGTATCCAGTAAAATGTCTTCAGTTTATACAGTAGATAAATGAGAAGTTTGAGGACGGTCCTCAAAGTAACAAAATGTCTTCATAGTAACTTGTGGAACGAAAAACCGTCCCCGTAACATGCGCCGTGCACATATATATATATATATATATATATATATATATGCACAGCGCATGTTGCGGGGACGGTTTTTCGTTTCACAGGTTACTATGAAGACATTTTGATTCTTTGGAGACTGACCTCAAACTTTACAGCCAAAAAAGTCCCTATAAAATGCGCTGTGTCCAGTAAAATGTCTTCAGAGTAAACACTGGAATAATGAAAAGTTTAAGGACAGTCCCCAAAGTAACAAAATGTCTTCATAGTAACTTGTGGAACGAAAACCTGTCCCCGCAACATGTGCTGTGCACATATATATATATATATATATATATTTATAGTTGCTTTTTGTTTGCTTTGATATTTCATTACGAATCGACTTACACGAGAGCAACGCGTGCAAATTGTTGAAATTTTTAATCAAAATAATTGTTCTTTTCGTCAAACTCATAGTGTACGCTCTGAAGGACGATTATGTACGCCATAAAATGGAAGAAGTGCTTTGAAATTTCATCATGAATCGACTTACAGCAGAGCAACATTTTGGAGGGCTGTGGGAAGCAGCAGTTAAATCAGCGAAACATCTATTACTACGCAGTGTTGCCACAGAATCCTTAACACAAGTAGAGCTGGGAACAGTTATAACTGAAATCGAGGCAATACTCTTATAGATACACATCATTGAAAAATCAGCCCATTGCTACTAACCCCAGAACAATTACAGGATGAAATTAATCAGATTAAACTCCATGCACCAACTTCAGTGACTCTTCCTATAACTGGAAAAGATGAACTACTACAGCTATTCAAACTAATGCAGGTTCAAGGCAGACTTACGCGTCAGCATGCAGTCTTCAAAATTACTTTACCATTGGTCGAACTTGAACAGTTTAAGATGTATCAGCTTATTCCTGTACCCAATGTATTGAACAGCACCATGGTAGCTATAAAACCATGTACTGATTTCATGGGCACATTCTTCTTACAAGGTCAGACTTAAAAGCTTGTAATATAATAAAACAAGACATGTTTTTGTGTTCCGATGTTCACATTCGTTACAACTATGGTTTCGAGGTCTGTGCATGTGAAATTAACTTATTCAACAATGCAACGTCGCCGACTTGTATCCTTGAGAAAACTAATGTCAGATGGATACCACTCAACAAAAGAAATCAATGGATATATGCCACGTCATCATCCTCAAGGGCTACAGCTGTTTGCAACAGAGAAATCATTCCCATATCACTAAAGGGTTCCGGTTTGCTGACGCTTGATCCCGAATGCATGCTCAAACATGAGTTTGTCACTATGAATGGACGACAAGCAATATCAAGTACAGTAAGATCTTCATACACAAGTCTTGGCAAAATCTCAGACTTATTGTTACCGAAGAACACTACCGCCTCCATAGAAAATCACCAATCAAATTCAGCAAGTTTTGAGGAAGTTTATGCCAAAAGTTTAAAGGACCTCACAACGCTACAAAGGTCGCTGGAACAACATGACATCGGTGACTTACCCAACAAATTGAAGTCCCATCAGACGCACAGCTATACTGTTGGCTACCTGGCATTGTTGTTCAGTATTTTCGCACTAATCATACTACTGTCAAAATGCAAGTTCAAGACAAAACCTCCACAATCACATCCAACTACATCAACCGAACCCACTGAAGATGACATTGAACTTCAACCATACGTCAACAAACAAAAAATGACACCTTTACCAAAGCCACGCCACCAACCTAAATTCATCCTTGATGTTTAGACACTGAAGACAGTAAACTATTCGAGCTCACTGCATTCATCGTGTTATTATACTCTCAATATTCTATACAAATTTTCACTTAAACAAAAATATTCTCTCCCAAATTACATTTAAAATTTTCTATTGTAAAACTTTCATATTTAAAATAGAGAAAATTTTTTTTGTTTTGTCTTAGAAATGACATTGATGAAATTGTTCTTACATTAACTAATTGTTGAACAGTCGTTCAACGCGGGGGAGAATGTTTAAGCACATGTTAATAATAATGTTACGATTTTACCCTTTATAAAATCGTTGATTTATTTACCTTTTAAATAAATCGAGTTCTTTCTATATTGCAAATAATAAACACCGTTTGAAATTATTTATAGCTCTATTTATTTATAACCGTCACTAAAAATAACAGAAATACACTTTAATAGCAAACTTTATTTACACGATTTAGATAAACTAAACGTTGACCACACTTTAGTTCTTCACACTTTGCGTTTTACTTATAAAACTGAACTACTGCGTCACTGAGTACCAGTATTTATATAAGTAATCAGGTATTCTAGTTATTTCCAGTTTATTACGACACTAGAATCTTCCAGCTGTCAAAATTTGTGTAAAGAAATTTCTAGTGATAGAAATTTCTTGTAACACTGCCGCCCACTTAAGCCTGTTCGTCCCGAACAGACATAGATATTCCTTTTCCATAGTTGGCTAGTCGTTCTAGATGAACAACCTTCATTTTGGATCTTGGGCTCTGATCTTTCTGTATTCTGTATACCACATCATTCAATCTTTTAATAACTCTATAGGGTCCGTCCCAATGCGTTTGTAGTCTGGGAGATAATCTTTTCTTTCGTTGCGGGTTAAACAGCAGAACCAACTCGCCCTCATTAAATCCTATAGAATTTGCTGCTCGATCGTACCTCGCCTTCATCTTATCGCTGACTATTTTAATTCGATTGCGCACAAACTCATGAAGCTCGTTAAGGTCTTCTTGTTCCCGGGAAGCGTTGTCGTTGTCTTTATCCATAGCGGCGTACTTAACACCAAATTCCAAATCGCCAGGCAATTTGAGTTCCGTCCCGAAAATAATTTTTGCAGGTGTCCGGGAGGTGGAATCGTGAACAGCCGATCTATATGCCAGCAAACATTTGGGGATGTGTTCGTCCCAGTCCTTCTGATGAGTACTGACCACTTTTCTTAAGTATTCCTCTGAAGTGCGATTGAATCTTTTGACCATACCATCAGATTGTGGATGCAGCGGGGTGGTTCTTGTCTTTCTTATTCCATACAACTCACACATTTGCTTAAAGATAGCAGATTCAAAATTCCTTCCCTGGTCAGAGTGTAATTCTAATGGAACACCGTAGCGGCACACCCAGTTGTTCACAAATGCGCTTATTACCGTTCTGGCTTCCTGGTTCGGTATAGCGTATACCTCAGGCCATTTACTGAAATAGTCGATCACCACAAGAACGTAACGGTTTCCGGAATCACTGACAGGGAAAGGGCCTGCCACATCCATTGCTATCCTCTCAAATGGGGCACCCGAGTTGTATTGTTGAAGTTGCCCACGACTTCTTCTTACTGGTCCTTTAGCTGCGATGCATTGCGCGCAATTTGCTATCCAGTCGCTCACAGCTTGCTGGCAGCCGACCCAGTAGAATCGTTGTTTTTACTTCTCTAGGGTTTTCGTGACACCGAGATGTCCTCCACTGGGACCGTCATGGAACTCTTTTAACACTTCCCCTATTTTGCTTGACGGCACCACAATTAGCTTTGTCTCAGTTTTGCCGTCCGCACTTTCCCATATACGGTATAAGCAGTGATTAATTACCTGTAGACTGTTCCACTGGGCCCAATACGCCTTCATTAGCGGACTTTCAGCTGATATTTGTTCACGGGTAGGCCTTCTGTCCTCTGCTTTGGCTGACATAATTTTTGACAGTATGGGGTCATTTTGTTGCGCCGCTGACCAGGATTCACTTGACTCAATATGCGTTAGTATTATATCAACGATGCACTCTTTTTCCTTCAGCCCTCGAACAATGTTTGCATTCTAAATTACAGGGGCGTCTTGAAAGGGCGTCCGCATTGCAATGTTTTATGCCTTTCCTGTGCTCGATGCTGAAATCATAGCTTTGAAGTCGTTCAATCCAACGAGCTAGCTGCCCTTCTGGTTGTTTAAATTGCAGCAGCCACCTTAGTGCAGAATGGTCGGTTCTTAGTTGAAAGTGCTGACCGTACAGATACTTGTGGTGGTGCTTTACACATTCTACCGCCGCCAAGAGTTCCCGCCGTGTTACACAGTAGTTCCTTTCGGGTTTCGAAAGCACTCGACTGTAATAGCCTATGACTTTTTCGGTGCCATTTATCACCTGCGAAAGCACACCTCCTATTCCGTGTCCGCTTGCATCGCTATCCAGCACAAATTTTTCCCCGGCCACAGGATATCCAAGAAGCGGTGCCGTGCATAATAACTCCTTGAGTCTTAGGAATGCTTGTTCTTGGGCTTCACCCCAATGAAATGGTCGCGCCTTCTTAGTCAGCTCATGTAGACTCGCAGCCACACTGGCAAAATTTGGTACAAATCGTCGGTAGTATGTGCAGAGACCTAGAAAGCTGCGCAACTCGTGCAGATTTTTCGGGCGAGGCCAATCTTTTACAGCCCGAATCTTATCTTCATCGGTTGATATACCCTCTGCAGTTACGCGGTGCCCTAAATACTTGACTTCCCTCTGGAACAGTGTACATTTCTTTGCGCTAAGCTTGAGTCAAGCCGCAGATATTCGCCTTAAAACTTCTGCTAAGTTCTTCAGGTGTTCATCAAAAGTTTTTCCCATGACAATTATGTCATCAAGGTACACTAGGCAAGTTTTCCAGTGGAGTCCTTTCAGCACATTTTCCATTAACCGCTCGAATGTTGCTGGAGCATTGCAGAGTCCAAAGGGCATCACATTAAACTGCTAAACTGCTAAAGGCAGTTTTCTCCTTGTCTTGCTCACAAATTTCTACTTGCCAATAACCACTTTGCAAGTCCAATGTGGAGAACCATTTGGTTCCTGCTAGCGTGTCGTCAATTCTCGGTAGTGGATAGCTGTCCTTCTTCGTGATATCGTTTAGTTTTCTGTAATCAACACAGAATCGGGTGCTGCCATCTTTTTTCTTAACTAAAACTATAGGCGAGCTCCATGGGCTAGAAGATGGCTCGATTACTCCACTACGCTCCATTTCGTTGACTAACTCCTTTACTTCATTTCGTTTTGCTAGAGGAATACTTCTGGGCGCCTGCTTTATTGGCCTCGCTTCACCAGTATTTATTCGGTGTTTCACAATCGCCGTTCTTCCTTGACTTTGGGTTTTCATGGCGAAGACAGAGCTGTATTTCCTGATTAGCTGTTTGGCTTTATTTCTATCAGGCGGCGCCAGTTCTTTCACCCATTTTTCCACATATTCTGCAAGCATCTCTCGGTCTTCAACGGACGCACTGGAAGGTTCCAAGTTCTTTTCGCAACAGATTATTGCTTCTGGCGCAGTACATTTGGCTATTTCAGAGTTCGCTCGGACAACTTTTTCAGAATTTGATAGGTTCAGTATTCTTACAGGAACTCTTTTGTCTTTGCTGGTTTTTACGAGGGCTTTCGCTGTTATAAGGTCACTTTTTATTTCTGATGGTTCTACCACCCACAGGCTGCTGTCCTCACAATCTCCCTCCATACGCACCCATACTAAAGTTTCAGGCCGTGCTGGTAGTTTTTGGTGGCTGATGGTAACTAGCTTCCTTACCTGATCCGCTTGCTCATATTCAACATCAAGAGGTATTTCAACATTGCGCCAAATCATAACTTTTTGCCCCATATGCAGATTAATGCCGTGACGAATCATAAAATCTGCACCAATAATTACTTCGTCCACAATATCGGCAACAATAAATACGTGACTGACGCTTATGTTGGCAATTGTTAGTTTCACATTAACCTTACCATAGACAGAAGCCTGCTCTCCAGTAGCTGTTCGCAAACTTACCCCGTGCAATGGTTCAACTGGCTTTCTAATTATATCGGGCCTGATGATGGACTGTGATGCTCCTGTATCTATAGTTAAAATGTGCTTTTGTCCGTTGATGCACCCATAAGCTGTAAGATTGATTTTCCCCTGCTGTGCTATTGATATGGAGATTGTGGGGCCATCGGTTGTGGGAGCTAGCTCATGCCCCGTAGTGCTAGCTCTTTTTAGTTTAACGGTGACTCTTGAGGTGATTGCTGATCGGCTCTGAGGCTTTTTCCGGGTGCTTTGCAGTTTCGCTGAAAGTGTCCCACTTTACCGCAGTTGTAGCATTTATCCTTCGGCTTGCTTCGCTTTTCACCTAATGCCTTCATAACTGCATCTTTTAACTCTGTTAACTTTGTGCTTATATCCTTTTCAGCAGTTACTTCGAGGTTACGCACCTTGAATATTTGTGGCTTGGAAATCACCTTCGCAGTCTCTTGGGCCAGCGCGAATGAGACAGTTTCAGCGAAAGTCGATTTCTGCGTAGCACACACCGCATGTCTCACATCAGAATCCCGAATTCCATTCACAAATGCTTCAATTTTGAACTGATCAAGTCAACTGCACTAGCCGTTCAATTACTGTTGCAAAATCTTGCAACGACTCATTTGCTTTCTGCAGTCTACTTCTTAGTTCCATTCGATAAATTTCTTTTTTGTGTTCGCCACCATACTTTCGCTGCAGTGCCACCATTATGTCGTCATAATTATTTCTCCAGGTGATTGGCACACTTTCTAGAATTTCTGCAGCATTTCCTTTTAAGGCCAGAATCAACTCTATAGCTTTTTCTTCTATGTTCAACATATTTCTGGCGGCAACGGTCTCGAACTGGAACTTGAAAACATTAAATGGTACGCTGCCGTCAAAAGTGGGGGCCTTTGCTCTGCCAGAAGTTTCCGAAATAATTCGTACCAGGCCCTCTTGACATTGAGAATTATTTATTTTACTTTCCAGATCTTGCAGTTTTTTCTCGACGTCATTTTCTAAGTCGGAAACTCGTTTTTCAACTACAGAAATTTTTTCATTAGTAGCTTTAGAAGTTTCCTGAAGCTTTTCTTCCACCTTAGCTAATAATTTCTCGTTGTCTGCTCTCGATGTTTCCAGCAGCTCTGTTTTCATCTTAGTTAGCAGTTTCTCGTTGTCTGCTCTAGAAGCTTCTAACATTTTCATGTTGTCTGCTCTAGAAGTTTCTAGCAGTTTCATTTCCATTTTAGTAAACAGTTTCTCGTTGTCCGCTCTAAAAGCTTCTAACATTTTCATGTTGTCTGCTCTATAATTTTTTAGCAGTTTCTTGTTGTTTTCCATCATAGCCGCCAACATTGCACTTAACTCCATATTACCTTCTGTTTTACGGGTACTAACCTCCATTGCTTCTTTTTCATCAAATTCGTAAGTCGCAATGTCAATATTACGCCGCTCGAATTCCTCTATCAGCCGCTTTTATAATTCGACTTTATTTCCTGCTGTCGGTAGCTCCAATTTGCTCAATTCTTTCTTGAGCTGTTCCACCTTAAGCTCCTCCAATTTCATGACTGCTTATTATTTTGCAATCCCACTTCTGACACCAATTGTTACGATTTTACCCTTTATAAAATCGTTGATTTATTTACCTTTTAAATAAATCGAGTTCTTTCTATATTGCAAATAATAAACACCGTTTGAAATTATTTATAGCTCTATTTATTTATAACTGTCACTAAAAATAACAGAAATACACTTTAATAGCAAACTTTATTTACACGATTTAGATAAACTAAACGTTGGCCACACTTTAGTTCTTCACACTTTGCGTTTTACTTATAAAACTGAGTACCAGTATTTATATGAGTAATCAGGTATTCTAGTTATTTCCAGTTTATCACGACACTAGAATCTTCCAGCTATCAAAATTTGTGTAAAGAAATTTCTAGTGATAGAAATTTCTTGTAACAATAATTTTAGTACTTAGTGAATACCCTTAAGTTGCTTACTTTTTATTTTGTTTACATTTTTTATTTTGGCCAACAAACAGTCAATAAAGATCACATTACGAATTGCATTAATTGCAATGTGTTTATGCTACTGTGTTCGATTGGCCAGTTTCATGTGAATTTTAATTATTTCTTAATAAACCATAGGTCAGCACTTTTATATTTATTAATTTAGTATAACTTATAATATTTAGATCAGCACTTTTTAGTTATTAATTTAGTATAAATACCAGAATAAAACCTTTAATAATCGTCAGATAGTAAACATTTGTCTTATTATTCGGACCCACCGTTCAAGTTACAAGTGCTTGAAAGGTAAAAAACTAAAAAGATTAATACAGTCCAAATTCATGTGTTTGGATTGAATCATATTAATCGGATTCATAAACAGTTTGGTTGTGAATTTTTTGCAAATAGCAACTCCGCAAGCAAATCTAAACTTATCGTGGTGTATAATAGCATTGTTCGTTATGTTTTTGGATTAAGACGACGTGATGGAACTTCGGCTTTCTCAAATAAAATTTTTGGTGTTTCATTTATAAAATAAAAGATAAGAGTACTTATCTTTTTACATAAAATCATCTACACGCAAAAACCTTTATACCTCTAATATTGTTTTATTTTTTTATTATTTTTTTTTTATTATTATTATTTTTATTTTTTTTTTAATCTTGTGTAATTTCAATTTTAGCTTTAAAAATATTGTACCTTATTGCAACCCAAAGGGTGTTTAAATTTTAAGGGCCGATGTTGAATGTGAACCACACCTAAACGCAAGTTTTTTTCTGCATTTCATTTAACATTTCTTAATTTCATACCATATTATCATAATAAAAAGAAATGACAATAATTTCCTAAATAATTTGTGTTTTATTCAAAATCAATATCTGCCCTTAAAATTTAACCACCCTTTTTTTCTAAATATGTTTCAACAATTGTCATTTTTATTACTTTTGCTTGGTAATTCCTGTACTGTAATTATAAGATTAAATCCTGTTGTGCAAGATGTAACATTAAAAATAAATAAATAAATAAATTATATATATATATACTTACCAAAAAAAGTCTGTAATGGCAACTGAAAATTTTGCTGTTATTAGGGGAAATTCTGCTAATTTGAGACCAGCGGTATTTTTTGCTAATCTTAGCAACACATGTCTGCTGACTTGTAGTACAATGAATTTAGTAGAAAAATTAGTAGCCGCTACTAAGTTTTAGTATACTTTTTGTAAAGTGGAATTAAAATCTGTTTGCTAAAATCAGCAAAAAAATTTCTAAATATTATTAATATTAGTACAAAGTTTTAAATTTATTTTTTTTATCGGCCATCAAAAATTTTGACTATAGTTTCTTTAAAAATATTTTATACAAAATGAAAATAAATCAAAGGCTTAAAAATCTTGAAAATTGTTAAAACATAAACGAGTTTTTCATTTTGTTTTAATTTCGTAATTTCTGTTTTGAAAAATATTTCAGTCATTTGTGCCCCTCTCCCTCACTCACCAAAAAAAGTCTGTAATGGCAACTGAAAATTTTGCTGTTATTACGGGAAATTCTGCTAATTTAAGCCCAGCGGTATTTTTTGCTAATCTTAGCAACACGTCCGCTAACGTGTAGTACAATGAAATTAGTAGAAAAATTAGTAGCCGCTACTAAAATTTAGTAGACTTTTTGTAAAGTGGACTTTAAAATCTGTTTGCTAAAATCAGCAAAAAAAATTACTAAATATTATTAATATTAGTAAAAAGCTTTGAATTTATTTTTCCTATCGAGCATCAAAAATTTTGATTATATTTTTTAAAAAACGAATTAATCATTTTGTTTTAATTTGGTAATTTCTGTTTTGAAAAATATTTTGGTCAATTATTTTTTTTTACTTTTAAGGTTAATTTTTTTTTATGGCGGATTTTTAGAACTAAAAAACCTTTTTAGTGCTATTTTAAGTGGATGTCATCTTTTTAGACATGAGTCGGTATCTTCACTTTCGAAATAACATTTCCTTCAATATCCACTTTTTTAAAATTAGTAAAATTTTTTGCTAATTTTAGCAAATCGGTTTTCAAAAATTTGTAAAATGATTTCTGAAATTAGCAACAAAAATTTGTAAATATTCTGTAAAAATTCTGTAATTTGTAAAATGTAAATAGCAAAAAGATTTGCTAAATAATAATTTTTTACTAAAAATTAGTACAAAAATAGTAGAGTGGGATTGAAAACCGTTTAGAAATTATTCTAATAACTTTTTTTCTGAGTGTAGGCTTTCCAAAAATCCCGTCTTAGCTGATGTCTACACCGGAGGAATAACCTTAATAATATTTTAAAACTTCCTAGCTTCAGGGGGAAGTCTCCCCCTTAACACCCTGCTCCTGCACCTTGCTCCTCCCCATGGGAATTTTAGAAAGCCCCATATATAATGTCCATGCCCAAGGAGGAACCTTTATACCAAATTCGAACTTCCTATTTCCAGCGGTTACGATATAACTCACCCAAACTTAGTATTTTTCATTTAAAAATCACATAAAAATATTTTGTTTTTGTTGTAGTTTCATACGGAAAAAACAACAACATACCTACATACCAAACTAAATAACGGTAACATGTCGTGTTAAAATTTTGATCATCATCATTAAGGACCATTACAAATATTGGAACCAACATTTTTGAAATCAGATGAGAAGTTACGAAATGTACCTCCCGCAAACAAATGTACACATATTACCTCTTTATTATATTAGTATAGATTAGTTCATCTCACCATATGTACATATGTATTCTAGAAAAAAGAATTTAAGTTTTTGTTTGAATACAGAAATAACAAAACTTAAGCTTGTGTTTATATTTGATTTTATCTGTTTTATGTTCTTATTGTTGGAATTGGAAAGAGTACCCTATACATGGAGCGAACAATTATGAATAAAATAGTATGGCATTCTGAAATTGAAGCTGGTTGTGTAACTCAACAGAAAATGTTGTGTATTGGGTTTGACACTTCTCTCCTTTTTTTTACCGAGAATTGAGAGAAATATAAATTCTCTCTTAAATAATGAGCTCTCTGGCTACATCTACTACAACCAGGCCTGCCATATTTGCCGATTTTTTGTCTCAAAATTGTCAAAGTGCCGATTTGCCAATTTTTACTCCAAAAATGCCGATTTTTTGATAAATACTTAAAACAAGGTAACTTTGTTTGTTTTAGTATAATTTACAATTTTGGGCAACACTGGAATACTTGTTACATTAAAAAGCGATAACTATCAGCGCTTATTCTAAAGAAACCAAGTAAAAAAGGCTTAAATTTGGATATGCCGAATCTTTGAATACCCTCGACCAATATCCCAAAAATTGTGCTCTATTGGGTTTGATACATACATCGTTAAAAACTTTTGAAGTAAAATTATAAAAATTTTAAACGAATCAAATCAAATATATTTATCTTTTTTAAAATATATTCTTGAAATTGTTAATAATATTAAGAGAATATTTCTAAGTGAGTCAACAGAAATACACAACCTATACAGCCAAATGGAAAGGCTTTTAATTACTGTATCAAGTAATTTTATAAAAACCGATATTTTGAATGATGGAATTTATGAACACAAAGAACTATTTGAAATTTGATAAGGTAGGGTACGTTCGTAAATGCAGAAAATTTTCGCATCACTGCGGCAGTTATGCCAATTTATGTTGCTGATGCGTGATCATCTGTTGCAGATGCTTTGCTACTGCTCAACAACTGCACAGTTTGCTTTTTAGAACGTTTTGCAAAAGATAAAAATATGTTCACCACAATAAAATTAACAAATATTATTGAAAATCTTGATGGTAAAATGAAAACTTATTGTTAACTTATAATAAAAAAATAATTAATAGAAAGATGAATCGACTTTTGATTATTAAAAATCAATAAAAATGAAGACTGATTTCGCAATATTGCATCAGAAACTTTAAAGATGCCATAGTTGAAAAAATTTGCGGCAGCACTGTCAATTGTTTGTATAAAAAAACATTTGACGTAAATCAGTGATGTCAAGTGATGCTTTTTTGAACGTTTTACTTTTATTATGCTGCAATTATGCGCAACTACTGCATTACGAACGTACCCGTATATTTAGGATTAATGGCTAAAGAGTTAATATCAGAATAAAAGCTTAACAACAGCGACATTAACAAAACTGTAAATAATTGTATTAATTTTTATATAGAACTTGCAAATCAAATATTAAAACGTTTTGATTTTGGACAAAAATCTTATAAATCTTTAAATGTGATAAACCCTAGCACAATTATGAACAAAGACAATAATTCTTTTATGGAAATTTAAAAAGAATTCCCTAGCTTTATTTCTGAAAAAGAAAAACAAATATTAGATTCTGAACTCAGAGAGTTAAAATTTTTTAAATTTAAAGAATTTTTTGAAGGAAGTGAAATAAATTTACAAACTTTTTGCAAAAAATTTCAGATTTGAAACGTGGGAATTCTACTGTTGTATTTCCAGTGCTGTCAAAGTTTATACAATAAATTATGATCTTTCCACATTCTTCCGCAAATGTGGAAAGAATTTTTAATCTCGTCAACCTAAATAAAACAAAATTTCGATGTTCCCTGGAAAATTAATCTACAAATAATTCTATTTTCTAAAGACTATTTAAAATTTATTAATTCAAACTACTTTGATGCTGATATTAAAAAGGATTTAATAAAAATGTCAAACTCAAATATGTATCTATAAAATATACGAGGGCGGATCAATAAGTCCGTGACTTTTTGAATGAAACAGTTATTTTTTGCAAAAAAAAATATATATATTTTTCAACATAATCTCCTTTTAGCTTAATAAGTGTATTGCAAATTGTTGAAATTTTTAATCAAAATAATTGTTCTTTTCGTCAAACTCATAGTGTACGCTCTGAAGGACGATTATGTACGCCATAAAATGGAAAAAGTGCTTTGAAATTTCATCATGAATCGACTTACACTAGAGCAACAATTTGCACAATTGTTGAAATTTCTAATCAAAATAATTTTTCTATTCGTCAAACTCATCGTGCTGCTTTGAAGGACGATTATGTACGCCATAAAATGGAAGAAGTGCACGATGAGTTTCACGAAGATTATTTAAATAATTATTTTAGTTTTCTTTGATCTTCTCTATTCATGCAATAATAAAAAAATAAAATAATTATTAAGAATCTGAGAGCACATCAGAATAACCGGAAGTGAATTATTTCCAATATAAAACAAACCCATGAGTACGAAAGGACATTAATAGGTACAAAACTATGAGGGATAAGATAGTGAAATTAAAGGCAACTTTAACGTTTTTAGTCCGTTGCCGTAAATCAGGTATAGTTCCAAAATTTATTGGGAATTCAACTAAAAATATTTTTAATCTTTTCGAGGAAAACAGAGACCACAAGGATCTTTAGCTCGATAAGGAATATTGCACGAATAGTATTTTGATTAAAAATTTTAACAATTTGCAAGCGTTCCTCTGGTGTAAGTCGATTCATAATGATGGGTGCCGCGTTTGCTCTCAGATGACCATAATGCACGGGTGCACACTTGTGTAGCCTCAATGGCAAAATTTCATGAATTGGGATACGAATGAGTACCTCGCAGTGACTTTTTACAAACCTAAAGAAATGGCTCGGTGGAAAGAGATTTAGCTCCAACGATGAAATTATTGATAAAACAAATGCCTATTTATGGACCAGAAAAATCCTATTTTTTGGAAGGGATACAATAATTGGAGAAACGTTGGATTAAGTGTATTAAGCTAAAAGGAGATTATGTTGAAAAATATATATATATTTTTTTTTTGCAAAAAATAACTGTTTCATTCAAAAAGTCACGGACTTATTGATCCGCCCTCGTATATTTTATAGATACATATTTGAGTTTGACATTTTTATTAAATCCTTTTTAATATCAGCATCAAAGTAGTTTGAATTAATAAATTTTAAATAGTCTTTAGAAAATAGAATTATTTGTAGATTCATTTTCCAGGGAACATCGAAATTTTGTTTTATTTAGGTTGACGAGATTAAAATTTCTTTCCACATTTGCGGAAGAATGTGGAAAGATCATAATTTATTGTATAAACTTTGACAGCACTGGAAATACAACAGTAGAATTCCTACGTTTCAAATCTGAAATTTTTTGCAAAAAGTTTGTAAATTTATTTCACTTCCTTCAAAAAATTCTTTAAATTTAAAAAATTTTAACTCTCTGAGTTCAGAATCTAATATTTGTTTTTCTTTTTCAGAAATAAAGCTAGGGAATTCTTTTTAAATTTCCATAAAAGAATTATTGTCTTTTTTCATAATTGTGCTAGGGTTTATCACATTTAAAGATTTATAAGATTTTTGTCCAAAATCAAAACGTTTTAATATTTGATTTGCAAGTTCTATATAAAAATTAATACAATTATTTACAGTTTTGTTAATGTCGCTGTTGTTAAGCTTTTATTCTGATATTAACTCTTTAGCCATTAATCCTAAATATACGGGTACGTTCGTAATGCAGTAGTTGCGCATAATTGCAGCATAATAAAAGTAAAACGTTCAAAAAAGCATCACTTGACAGCACTGATTTACGTCAAATGTTTTTTTATACAAACAATTGACAGTGCTGCCGCAAATTTTTTCAACTATGGCATCATTAAAGTTTCTGATGCAATATTGCGAAATCAGTCTTCATTTTTATTTTAATTGATTTTTAATAATCAAAAGTCGATTCATCTTTCTATTAATTCTTTTTTTATTATAAGTTAACAATAAGTTTTCATTTTACCATCAAGATTTTCAATAATATTTGTTAATTTTATTGTGGTGAACATATTTTTATCTTTTGCAAAACGTTCTAAAAAGCAAACTGTGCAGTTGTTCAGCAGTAGCAAAGCATCTGCAACAGATGATCACGCATCAGCAACATAAATTGGCATAACTGCCGCAGTGATGCGAAAGTTTTCTGCATTTACGAACGTACCCTACCTTATCAAATTTCAAATAGTTCTTTGTGTTCATATATTCCGTTAAATAAATTTCATCATTCAAAATATCGGTTTTTATAAAATTACTTGATACAGTTCTTAAAAGCCTTTCCATTTGGCTGTATAGGTTGTGTATTTCTGTTGACTCACTTTGAAATATTCTCTTAATATTATTAACAATTTCAAGAATATATTTAAAAAAAGATAAATATATTTGATTTTATTCGTTTAAAATTTTTATAATTTTACTTCAAAAGTTTTTAACGTTGTATGTATCAAACCCAATAGAGCACAATTTTTGGGATATTGGTCGAGGGTATTCAAAGATTCGGCATAGCCAAATTTAAGCCTTTTTTACTTGGTTTCTTTAGAATAAGCGCGATAACTATGCTTTTTAATAAAACAAGTATTCCAGTGTTGCCCAAAATTGTAAATTATACTAAAACAAACAAAGTTACCTTGTTTTAAGTATTTATCAAAAAATCGGCATTTTTGGAGTAAAAATTGGCAAATCGGCACTTTGACAATTTTGAGACAAAAAATCGGCAAATATGGCAGGCCTGGTTGTAGAAGATGTAGCCAGAGAGCTCATTATGTAAGAGAGAATTTATATTTCTCTCAATTCTCGGTAAAAAAAAAGGCGAGAAGTGTCAAACCCAATACACAACATTTTCTGTTGAGTTACACAACCAGCTTCAATTGCAGAATGCCATACTATTTTATTCATAATTGTTCGCTCCATGTATAAGGTACTCTTTCCAATTCCAACAATAAGAACATAAAACAGATAAAATCAAATATAAACACAAGCTTAAGTTTTGTTATTTCTGTATTCAAACAAAAACTTAAATTCTTTTTTCTAGAATACATACATATGGTGAGATGAACTAATCTATACTAATATAATAAAGAGGTAATATGTGTACATTTGTTTGCGGGAGGTACATTTCGTAACTTCTCATCTGATTTCAAAAATGTTGGTTCCAATATTTGTAATGGTCCTTAATGATGTACATAGGCGGTATGATCAAAATTTTAACACGACATGTTACCGTTATTTAGTTTGGTATGTAGGTATGTTGTTGTTTTTTCCGTATGAAACTAAAACAAAAACAAAATATTTTTATGTGATTTTTAAATGAAAAATACTTAGTTTGGGTGAGTTATATCGTAACTGCTGGAAATAGGAAGTTGGAATTTGTTATAAAGGTTCCTCCTTGGGCATGGACATTATATATATGGGGCTTTCTAAAATTCCCATGGGGTGGAGCAAGGTGCAGGAGCAGGGTGTTAAGGGGAAGACTTCCCCCTGAAGCTAGGAAGTTTTAAAATATTATTAAGGTTATTCCTCCGGTGTAGACATCAGCTAAGACGGGATTTTTGGAAAGCCAAGGGGGAGGGGCACAAAAGAGAAAATACTCGCCCTTAAAGGCCTGCCGAAAATACTGGAGCTAGGAAGGTGAAGTATAGTATGAAGGTTAAGACTGGATTTTAGAAAATTCTTCGGGGAGGGGCGAAAAGATTTTTCCTTGAAGGACTGCCAAAACCGCTGAACCTAAGAAGTTAAAAATTTGGTATATAGGTTTACCTCTGGCGTAGATATTCACTCAGACGGGATTTTTAAACTACCTACCGGGAGGGGCATAAAGGTGAATAGTCTCCCACTGAGGGCCTCCCTAAACTTTTCAGTATAAAGGTTCATCCTCCGGCGTATACAATGGGAAGGCGCAAAAAGAAGAAAAGGCTCCCCGTTGATGGCCTGCCGATTCAGCTAGAAACCTGAAATTTGAAATATGTGTATGGGCTAAGTCATTGATAAGGTACGTTTTAGAATTTTGGGTAGGGACATTGTAAATGTACGTTGTCTATAATTTTTTTTATTGGGCAGCTTTCATTTTTGGCAATTTTCCAGGGTTGGCAGGCAATACCGCTAAAATACCGGTATTGATTCAATACGCTTTCAACTATTACCCCTATAATATTGTTACGGAAATAACTGAAAAGGTCGTTATCCTTAAAATACCGTTACCAAAATAATAGAAAACATCGTTATCGCTAAAATACTGATACCGGATCAATCGAAATAATATAAAATACCCTTAAAATACCCATACGTTTTTTTAGTTCTTTAAGGCCGAGTTATTAGGATATAGATAATCTTTAAACTCAGTTTATGTCTGTTTGTAACTGGAAAACTGCTTCGAAATTTGGTTTGTGATGTTTAATTTCAATAAAGACCAAACTTCTATGAAAGAAAAAGTTGTTCCGACAAATTTAGGTTAATTCACTTGGAAATACATCTCAAAAACTCGCCCTAAGTCGTATTGTTAAATTTGCTAACGCTTTTTGTATTGTTAACACTATGGCAGCACTTTTTAAGTAACGATCTTGTTTACCAAGTGTCTTCAAATGCAATAAAATTTGCCATGATATTTGAAAATTACACAAAAAACAACAATAAAATTCTTTTCGTTGTTCTTTTGTGTGTAATTTTCAAATTTCATGGCATATTATATTGAATGTGATGACACGAGGTTTGTGAAACTAAAGAAAAAACATATAAGCATATACTTGAATCTAATTTAACACTCTAGTGCATATGACCGTCTACAGACGGGCATAGTTTAAAAGTCCATAACATTCAAATGAAAATACTGGTGGTTTGATTTTAAAAAAATATGATCTAGTTACCTAATTTATTACATTTTTGTCTATACATCAACTCAGCATCTTGTTGCGTTTGCAAAATTTAAAGTAAAAAAAAATATTTTTTTGCAGAAGGTGATTTTTGTGTAATTATTTAAACAGTGAATAATTAAAATATTCGATTGGGAATTTTTTTGTAAGTAGTTTGAAGCGAGTTTTGAAGTGAAATAAATTGTTAGACAATGCATTTTTATGTTTACAACGCCTACCACAAATCACAAACCGTCTGTAGGCGGGCGTATGCAGTATGTTAATAAAAATATCAGTTATTTTAAATTGAATTATTGAACAGATGTGAACGTTATATAATTTTTTCAATAGAATAATACATATATCTTTGGGAGCGTAAACGCAAGTATGACTTATCAAAGATGTCAGACGACGAGTTTCTTGAGTTTATGGACTTCTGTGAAGTTAGCGACGAAGAAGTGGCAGGCGATGTATTTGATGAACGTCAATGATCCTGATTATGTGCTTCCAAATGAAAGTGACTTATTTCCTCAAGAAGTATCGTGTAGCATAAATGTGTCAGACCTTGACCTTTCTTTAGCTACATCTGCTCCTCCTCCTCCTCCTTCAGAAACTGGCTGCTTTTAAAGCTTCTGCAAATAAGCAGAAAAATGCTGCAGAAGAAGTTAGTGTTCCATTTGCCAGTCGTTCGCAGAAAATAGCACGAATGGCTTCAGTTTCCAGGGAGATTTAGAACAGTCCTCATTATGTCACTTTCAAGGTAATATTGCACAGCTTCGTAATAATATGGCAGAACTTCACAAATTGATCTGGCAAAAAAATGACCTTCAAATTCATGTCGGAGAGTTAATGGTAAATGCTTACGTATTATACCACCGCATAAATGGCGAAAAACATCAGCGAAACGAACTTCCAAAGTTCCGTGAAAAAGTAGCAGAAAGTTTTTTGCTGATGTCAGAAAAAAAAGGTTGGCCGACCATCTAATGATATCGTACACTTAGCAGAAACACCACAGAAATCTAAGATGTTATTAGATATAGTGCTCTCCCCCACTGACCATCTTTTCAGGACAAAAGTAAGAAACGGCAATGTCGCAACAAGCCTTATAAATCTGACGCTCAAGTATATTGTGAAAAATGCCGTATTCGGTTGTGTATGTCCATCAAAAAATCTTGCTTCAAGGAATTCCATACTTTATAAAAAAGCTGTTCTTCATCATATTTCTGTTTAAATATAATTACATGTTTGAATTCTCTGGTAAAATCGTTTGATTTTCTTTTAATTTTTCTAAATAAATAAAATAGCACAAAACTTTTGTCATTGTCATAGATTGATGGCATTTTTTTAAAGCTTTCTGCATGAGACCGCCCACAGACTGGGTAACAATTTTTGGTGCTGCAAGGCCACGTCCACTCTTGAAAACAAACATATAAGTGGAATCATTTTGTGACCCAAATTAAGTTTCAAAAGTAGTTTTAAGTCAACAAATCGTTTCTATGCATTAGAGGGTTAAATAATTTATTTTAATCATTTAAAAATAAGAAAAGTTTTTTGAAAATGTTTTATTAAGAAATTCCAAAATTTTCTCGCAAAATTATATGTTATATAAAATCTCACCGATCATTTCTAAAACATACAGAAATGTGGATATTTTTTGTTCTTAGTAAACATTTTAGTATGTTTTCTATAAAATAATACTGCTGAAAAAATTACCTAACCAGGCTTGAGAATACGCCTTTTTTAAAAATTTTCCCAGAAATGTCTAAATAAACTTCCTAAATCCCTATTACAAAGGATATCCCTATTGGGATACTTATAAAAATATAAAAAAAAATTATTATTTCCAATGGAAAAAGATCCAAAATTTTTTTTTTAATTTGTGCGATAAATAAAAAAATTATAATCGTATGTAGAGTTTTGAAAAATAAAATCAAGAATTGACAAGAAAATACTGCACAAAATTGGTCTATAGTTGTAAATTGTATACTCTATACTTGTAAACCTCTACCTTATTCCCACGTTTAAATAAAACTATTTAAAAAAATTGTAGGATTAATTTAAGTGTTCCCCTAAGTTTTAACCTTTCAATCCCCACATTTCGTAACTATTTAAAAAAATCTTTGTAGAATCTTAAAGATTACAGTTTAAAGTTACGCGCTTTTAAAAATATAAATTCTTTGTCTTTCCCAAGAAACAATTTTACGGACTCTCCGACACGTACGAATTCATGAATCCGGCTTCTACTGTACGTTTACGGTCCGAAAATTCGTATCCGCCAAACTTGTACGTAAACGGAACATTAACGGACCGTATAATTGAATTTTTGAAAACAATACGTTTTGACTCCGTTTTGGTGTATCCGATTCTTTTACCATCAAATACTTACCAACGTTTTTCATCAGTTTTTCTTCCGTTGCTTTTTGATTTGTTCAGTTATCAAAAACAAATAATTAAATATGCATTGTGTGCTACACCATATCGTAAAAACCACCATTTAAGCCTAAATTAAATTTTTGTTTTATTTTTTATGATTTTTATTGGGTCACAACCGCAGTCATTGACGGATGCTTATTGTGCTGGAGATAAATACGGTATTTGTTTGTAATTTTGTTTGATAATTGTTATATTTAGTTTGTAAAAGTTATGTAACTTTATTTTAGATAAAATTGTAAATAAATTTAAAGAAGAAAAAATACAATTTGCTTTTAAAAATTAAAATAAAAGGCATTTACACGAATACGGATCCGTAAAGGTCCGTCATTGACGGACTTTCAACGGACAACTTTGTTTTTCATCCGATATATCGGTCTGTAAACGGTCCGTCATTGACGGTATTTCAATGTATTCAAATCAGTTTCGACGTTCTTTAAAATTCGTTTTCTGGTGCTTTAAAATCCTATACATACTTTTTGCCAATTAATTTCAAACCATGTGTGGTTCATTATGTAAAAATGTCATATAGTATGCTGCAAAACTATAAACAATGAGTAGTTTTTAAAAAAAATCGTTCGCTACAAAAAAACAGTGCACTACTTTAAAATTTTAAATTAGGCAAAAACATTGTTAAAGTGTCCACTTGAGAGAGGCTAGACAGTATTGTTGTTATTGTGCGAGCGCCTATTTTGCTCCATGTAAAATAACGGTGCATAACTATAAACAATAAGCAAAATAGACGATGTAATTGACAATTAATTAGTGCAATGTTCTTTGAAAGTGATAGCTTTTGTTATTCTCATTATTCTCTGACGAAATGCCGCGTGGTACGTATCTAACTCAAACCGAACAAGGTAAAATTCTTGCATTTAGAGATCAAGGGCTGACAACGCAAGGCGTTGCAAAAAAAAATTAACAGAAGTTGATATGGTGTGCATAATTTTCTTCTGGATCCACCAAATTATGGAAAAAACAAACGAGGAGGTCGAAAAAAGAAGCTTTCGGAGCGTGAGGAGCGCGAAATATTAAGAAAAGCGGCCAATTCTTCTATAAGCACGGAGCCCCAGTGTTTCTCAAAAAGGAATTTTGGGGGTGGATCAGTAATGGTTGGGGCGCATTTCAAAATGAAAAGCACCGACTACATAAATGTGCTACAGTGTAGTCTTATCCCATTTTTGAATGAAAATCGGGGTAAAAATTGGAAATTTCAACAAGACAATGCATCCATACATGTCAGCAAGCAAACTCTGACTTGGCTACGTGCCCAAAATATATAAAAGCTCGACTGGCCAGCGTGCTCTCCGGATTTAAGCCCCATCAAAAACCTTTGGGGAATTTTAAATAGGCGCGTTTATGCTGCTAATAAGCAATATGAAAGTGTAAGTGAGCTTAAAGCTGTCATTTCTCGAGAATGGGACAATTTAAACGGGCAATTGCTGAAAGACCTGGTTGATTCAATGCCCAATCGAATATTTCATTGCACTAGTGTTAAGGGAGCTTTTACAAAATAAAAAAAAAATAAAATTGATCAATGTTTTCTCTTTACTGATTGTACTTTTGACTCTTTTTGCTTATTGTTTATACTTATGCACCGTTATTTTACATGGAGCAAAATATGCGCTCGCACAATAACAATAATTTTACAAAAACAAAAGTGCAAACAAAAAATACTGTCTAGCCTCTCTCAAGTGGATAGATATTTCTGCCGCAGTGAATTGACAAAATTCAAAAATATATTCGCTGTATATACATACATCGATCTTCCAAAACTCTGATCATGATGGGAATAAATATATCGGTGTGAATTGAAACTACCGTTATCATTAAAATACCGATACCGCAATAACTAAAATAACGTTACCCTTAAAATATCGTTACCGAAATAACCAAAATACCGTTACAGAATCAACCTAACGTTACCGAAATAATAGAAAACAGCTTTACCCTTATCGATAATCGAATTCGTTTCAGTTACCATCCATGACATTTTCACATCAACAGATGGGCCAAATTTAAACGGCATCACAAATTTTCAACGTCAAACCGAATTTCTCTGTTTTTGTATATTGATTTGTGCAAAGACAAAAAAGGAGGACGGGTTAAGTAGGAAAGGGTAGTATAGATGGAGTCTGTGGACAATTTAGCGCTGTCGACAATTTTGTATTAACTCCAAAATTTACCTTCTTTATTTTATGCCGTATCTCTATCGGCGACACCTTGATATTATAAAGTGCCAAAGTTAAACTTTTAACGTTGTCTTGCAAAGCTAATGTTTACTTAGATTTACCTAAAGTAATTAATTTCTTCGAATTTCAGTTTCTGAACATTTTACAGCCTGACAAACACATGATTAAAATTGTGCGTTTTAATAAAAAAAAAATCATTCGATTATGACAGATGTAGAAAATATTCATATAGTTCAGAGTTTTTTTAAATACGGAATTATATTAATTATTCTGGCGTTGCTGTTATCCTAGACAATTAGGAGCTAAATAGTTTTATGACTTAGTTTTATAAACAATTTTTCATTTGACTAAAACCGTTGAAATTGCTGTGAAATATTCCATGTTTTTCCTTATAAACGACTCATTTTAATTTGTCTTACATTTTGAAAAGTGTTTTCCAAGATCCATTACTCAGAGTTCCCATTAGCAATGAGTTTCTATTAAGATATCTGTTAAGAAATATTATTTTTGTACCGGATATTGTTTAGATTGTTATAGGGAAGGTAAAATTATCGAACCCATAAGTTATTTATTCCAAAATCTGTTAAAGCTTTTTTTTAACTTTTCAAATAATTTTCATACAAAATTAGAATAGCTTTTTTTTAAATCCGTTTTATTTAATACACAACAAAAACTATATAAAGGTACACCCAGAAAACAGTATCGGTTGTGGCCACCGAATTTGTTACCAATCGAATTCTGGCGGTTACGGCATATTAAATTATACTTTTCTTCATATTAAATTATACTTTTAGTTGTGAAAGCCAATATTCAGTTGTCTAATTTAAGATTTATATTCCACAAAATTTTATTTTAACCGTAGAACACATAACCAAAAACAAACGCATAACCAGGGTACCCGTGCACTCCATTATAATTTTGAATCATTTTCAGCTTCACAGAAAAAATTATTTGATTTAAAACCCGTTAAATAAAAATATGAACAAATTTATTAAATAACTTATTATATTTAAAAAAAAATTTAAATTATGTATTAATTATTACAACAAAAAATTATGCCAATAACTATAAATGAAATTTCTTATTTGTGATACATATAATATGACGATTTATTTTTAAACACGCTTGTTTCTGGTTTTTCATTGAGCACAAACACTTGGGCTACCCGAATGCAAACACATAAAGCTGCACCGACAAGAGGTACATATATGGAGTATGATGAACAACAATCTAGCTGCGTAATACAAGCCTAGTGAAAATTTTACCATCGATGAACAGCTTTTTCCTTATCATGGTGGCCCGCGTTTCACGCAGTATATCCCGTCGGAACCTACAAAATACGGGATAAAGGTTTAGTGGATTTGTGACTTATTTGTGAATTATTTTCCACTGCATGTGCAGATATAAACCGGCCAAGCCGCATCTGGAAAATAAACAAAACAAGGCGACCGAGTGGTGAAGGATCTAGCTTACAAATTGAGAGAAACCGGTAGAAACATAACAATGGAAAATTTTTTCAAAACGTTGGAGCTTGCAGAGCATTTTCTATCTTCGAATTTAACGCTAGTTGGAACGCGCAGGAAAAATAAAACATATATTCATGCAGAAATCTATTAGTTCAACGACGTTTGGTGTGCGAAGAAATGTGGCAATATGTTCTTATATTCCTCGTTAAAAGAAATATTTGTTTCTGCTTTCTTCGATACACTATGATGGCGAGATAGCAGAGAGTGGAAAACCTGAAATTCTAGAGATCTACAATAAGACAAAAGGTGGCGTTGACATCATGGATCCGTTATTCTCAAAGTATACTACAAAGCGAGCTACAAAACGTCGGTCACTATCATTATTTTTCAACTTTTGCACATAACGGCCTTGGCTTCTTATAAATTGTACTACGTGAACAACCACATGAACCAAATTCTGCAGACAAAAGCTTTTTCTTCGGAAAGTGGCTGAAGAAATTTGCATGCCCATCACTGAGTAACATGCACTCAACCACCAAATAACTAAGCACTTTTATACGAAATATTCATTTGTGAAACGAAACACGAATATAACGTTAAAAACACGAAAGTCAATAAAATTTTAAAAATAAAATATAATTTGGTTGTAAAAATAGACAGGACTATTAAAAAACCACAAATAAAATATTTTGTCATTTGTGCAAATAGAAATATAAAACCGAAAACATATATTCAAGTAAAAAATAGAATTTTAAATTTGCAGCGATGGCTGACTGCCACCAATGTAAAACTGCAATACGTGGAGAGTCGGGAATTATGTGTGAAGGAATATGCAAAAAGGTTTACCATAATGCAAAAAAATGTTCAGGAATAGATCAATACTCGCGGGGAGTACTTGAATCTAGTAACTATATCCGTTTTATATGTGATGATTGTCTTCAATATATCCATAATGTGGACTTGGCACTTGTGGAGATTCAAGATGGTGTCACCAAAAATAAAGAAAATTTGGCTGAATACAAAGGCGAATTTAAAGCGGCACTAAAACAAAATGAAAACGAAATTAAACAACTTCTCCAAGCAATTGAGAAAAGATATGATGAGAGGCTTAAAAGGTTAGATGAGGCTCAAAAATCTTTTGATATGAACGTTAAAGAAATAAAAAAATTATACGAAATTATAAACCAACATGAAAATAAAAATAAAGAAATGTGTAACATAATTGAAGAAAAGAATGCTAAGATGTGCAATGAAATAAAGAAAGCAATAACAGAAGCAAATACCAAAACAAATAAGTTATCATTCGCAGATGCATTAAAAAACAAAACAGCGTTGCCAGATAAAAGTAAACAAAATCCCCTGGTTATAAAACCCAAGGAAAAACAGGATGTTAAAAAAACTAAAGAAGACCTTAATGCTAAAGTGAATCCATCTAATTTGAAAATTATTAATGTTGAACAGCGTAAAAATGGATCTGTTGTTATACAAAGTGAAAGCAACGAAGAAAGAAAAAAAATAAAAGAGGCAATTCAGAATAAAATGAGCGATGCATACGAAATCAAACTACCAAACCAAACAGAAATGAAAATAACAGTCACAGGTATGACGTTTAAACTAACAGAAAATGAAATAATTGAGAAATTAAAAAGGCAAAATGATGTATTAAAAGAAAGTGAGTTAGAAGTAATTAAAATATATGAATATAAAAGAAATTCTCGAACAATTTATAACGCAAAAATAAAAATTGATAATAACTCATACACAACGGTAATGGATGCACAAAAATTAAATATTGGGTGGGAGAAATGCAAAATTTTCGATGGCACAGATATAATACTTTGTTTCAAATGCTATGGCTACAATCACAAATCAACTCAGTGCAAAAACCAAGAAGTATGCTTTAAATGTCATGGAAATCACACATCAAAGGAATGTAACAATGAAATTATAAATAAATGTATTAATTGTGTAAGGATGAATAATAGGTTAAACCTAGGATTGGATGAAAATCACATTACAAATAATAAAGAATGTCCAGTTTATCTAAATAAGCTGAATGCAAAAAAGAGGAGAATAAGTTTAACAGCCTAACAACCATGGCAGATAAATGGCGTATATACAAATATACAAGGATTATTAAATAGTTTCAACCAATTGGAAATTATCTCAGATATAAAAAAACCTGATTTTATTATACTATCAGAAACCCATTTAACAGAAAATGTGGAAGATGAAGAAATACTTATAAAAGAATACAATCACTTTAAAACTTTATCGAACTCAACAAGAACAGGCGGGGTTATAGTATATTTTAGAAAGAAATGGAATGTGTGGCAAATTGCCGAAAAAACGGTTGATTATAAAATATGGATATCTGCATTTATAGCAAAATATGAAAAAATAGAATTAATTATTACTGCGGTATATAGATCTCCAAGTAGTACCGAAATGGAGTTTATTGATGCCTTTGAAGAAATATTAGAAGTGATAAATGATTATAATTGTGATATAGTAATAGCGGGAGATTTTAACATAGACTGGCATAGAGATGGATTTTATAAAAACAAAATAGAATGTATAATAAATGATAATGGCCTTATGCAAATAATGACAGAATTTACGCGAATAACATCAAACTCAAGAACTATCATAGATTATATAATAACAAATAATGAAAATATATCGGCGAAGATTAATGTAGAAAATAAAATAGCAGACCATGAAGCAATCGACATAATAATTAACAGTTACAAAAATCCTAAGGAAAAGATAAACAAAGAAATAAAGACATTTAAATACAACAGACAACAATATAATAGTGAAATAAAGGACATTCAACAAATAAATAAAAATAATGATATGAACAACAATGTATATCTTTTCGATAAATGTTTGGAAAACGCAGTTAAAAAATTAACGCTTAAAAAAATAATAAGGAACGATAACAAAAGTAATTGGTTCAATAACGAAATAAGACAATTAAAAAGAGAAAAAACGGATAAATATCAAATAGCTATAATGGAAAATACTGACGAAGCATGGGCAGCCTATAAAACAATTAGAAATACATATAAAGTAAAAATTGAGATTGAAAAACATAAATATATAGATAATAAGATTAACGCTGCCAAAGATCAAAAAGAAATGTGGAAGGTGATAAAACAATTTATACTTAAAAAAAGTAAAAATGAAATTCAAACTGTGATATTTGACAATATAGAATGTAAGGATAATTTTGAAATAGCCAATAAATTTAACGATTATTTTGTAAATAGCATTAAGTCTATAAGGGATAATATAGACTATGTGCAGTATATAAATAAAATACCTGTGATAAACACCAAATTCAAATTTCGTGTAATAACCTTAAATGAATTAAGAATTATATGTAAAAATTTAAAAGACAAACATGACTACAATAAAATATCCAGTAAAATGATACTAAATGGTTGGAATATAATAGGAAGTACATTGTTGGACATAATAAATAAATCACTGATGACAGGGTTGTTTCCTGATAATTGGAAAGAGTCTATGGTAACGCCAATTGAAAAGATTGCCAAAACAAGAAAATGTGAGGAGTTTCGCCCTATAAATTCATTAAAGACGTGTGAAAAAATAATCGAAATAGTTGTAAAGGATCAATTGGAAAAATATATGGAAACTAACAAACTAATATCAAAATATCAATCAGGATTTAGGAAAAAATTTTCATGTGAAACATCAGTAAATTACCTAGTAAACAGGTGGAAAAAAATAGAAAAGGATAAGAAAATTGTGGCAATATTTCTAGATTTTAAACGAGCATTCGAAACGATAGACAGATCAAAACTACTGCAAAAGTTATATAAATATGGCATCCAGGATGTAGAGTTAGAATGGTTTAAATCATATTTAACGAACAGAAGGCAAACAACAAAAGTAAACAATGTAAGATCCAATATAATTAATAATGAATACGGAGTGCCACAAGGATCAATTTTAGGAGCTTTACTTTTTAGTATATACATTAATGATATGCCAAACATAGTGGATAATTGTGAAATAATACTATATGCAGATGATACATTGATTTTTACTGAGGGTGATTTTGAAGGTCAATGTTATGACAAATTAAATGAAGACATAAAAAATGTTAGTAAATGGTTAAAAATGAACAAACTTAAATTAAACGAAAATAAAACGAAAATAATGGAAATAAACGCGAATAGTAACACAATTTTTAAAATAAATGACGAAATAATTGAAAAAGTAGATAATATAAAATATTTGGGCTTTGTAATTGACAACAACTTAAACTTTAAAAACCACATTGAATATATTTGTAAAAAAATCGGCAAAAAAATTAGTTTCTTCAAAAGATTAAGAAAACAAATATCAACACTAACAGCAATTAATATATAAAACACCATGATTAAACCACACTTCGAGTTCGGATCAACAATAATTTTCTCATGCTGCACAGCAAACCAAATTGAAAGACTGCAAAAGTTACAAAATAAGGCAATGCGCGCCATACTGAAATTCAATCGATACACTCCAATAAATTTTATGTTGGAAACACTAAGATGGTTAAATATAAAGCAGAGGCTTCAGCTAAACACCATAAACTTTATACAAAAAATTAAAATTGGAATGGCACCAGAATATTTAACTGAACAAATATTATACGTAAGAGATGCTCAGCCCTATCATCTAAGGAACAATGGAAATTTTAGAATTCAAAAGGCATCAACAACTGCATCAAAGCGATCATTATTCTATAAAGGACTACAACTGTACAACACATTGCCAAACAATATAAAATCAGAAAGTAATATATATATATTTAGAAAACATATTGTACAATTTGTTAAGAATAATAATTATCAGTAGTCACGGAAATCTATGTAAAATGAATGTTATTAAGAGTATTATGAATACTAATAAATATATTTAAAAAAAAAAAAAAAAAATAGCTTTTAAAAGTTACCTGAATCGATCACCATAAATTATTCGAGAAAGTGGTACATCAACTGTCGCAGGATCAAGAAATCCAGTAACTAGATCTTGCTTTTTATGTAACCTTCAGACAGCAAAACGGAGAAGAAAAACGCGGAAAGCATTCAGCATTTGCAAGAAGCTAATGTGCCTGGAACACTCGGTAACAAATTGTATCTGCATCCCTTGTGACCGGAATAATTCATAAATTTTTATATAATATTGTAAATTTTTTTTGTATTCATATTTCTTAATGTATATTAATAAATTCTTAATAAAAATTTCATTATAAAGTCTGAACAGCGTCGTATTAGCTAATTTTTTCATATAAAAACTATTGAGTACACGGGTACCCCGGTTATGCGTTTGCGTAGGTGTAATCTTAAGAAGCTTATAGCTATAGAACCACTGAACCGAATTTCATAAATGGTCAATAAAACGACACAAAAAGACATTAATTTCCTAGATCCGAAGTTTCAATACTCCATTAGTATTGGCTTTGCAGCTACAAATGTTTAAAGCCGCTAGTGGACACACGGGTACCCGGTTATGCATTCTGGGGCTAAGAAAAATTTTATTTTTCGATTTTATCGGTATCGAACCTAGGCATCCAGATTTATAATTTACACTCTAACTCTAACACAATTTATTTTAATTTTTTTTGGCATATTTGTTATCTGAACATTAGAATATTATATTCTAATATCAGTTTAAATTGAGCTTAAGATATCTTTTATTTATAAAAATTAATTATAAATATTTTTTAATTATAAATATTTACTTTTCACGTCAAAATGTTATGTTTGAATTCGTACCTATGTTTTAACACAATAGAAGTTTTGTTGTATTTTTTACTTAAATGGAAGTAATTCTTAAGGAATGGTTTTTTCATTGATTCCAAAGTATCATTTGGTTTTGATTTTCCTCTTCTAAAGGAGTTCTTTTTCACAACTTCCAAAAATGTAATTTTGAATGAAATTTAGCTGTTTTCCAAGCTATAACGGCTAATTTATTTTAAAAAATAATCAAAGTTAAACGTTAACTAGAGATATTTTCATATAAATTTGATATGCATAACTATGGTTAAGTACAAAACTTTGGTTTTTTTTATCAGGTTTAAGTGATTTGTATCAATTTTTAACTTCTCATTTCAGATAATATAATTTAATAAATAAGGCTCTGAATATCCCGTTATAATTTAACCAGCAGCCAAACTTAAACTTTATATGGAAAACAACAACAAATTTGTTAGTCAAATTTATGGAATAGTTAACGGAGCATTGGGAAAATAATTACTAATGTCCCGCTAAATTTAAAAATTTGTTTGGGAAGAACATAATATCTCATTTTTCACTAATCCATAATCCAATGAAAATGAATCATAAGAGAAGACTTCCACCCTATGACACCCCTATGTAAAAATCATTAGTTCCGATCCAAATTTTCACAACAGCGAAATCAAAATCACTGCTTCTTATTCTCTTCTTTTGCCACTTTGTTTTTGCCTTATTTATTAAATTACAAAATTGGAAGTTGTGAAAAAGAACTGCCTTAGAAGAGGAAGATCAGAACTAAATGATACTTTGGAATCAATGAAAAATTAATTCCTTAAGAATCACTTTCATTTATTTTTGCTGGGATAGTACTAAAAGTGAGAGGGAACTACACTCTCGAGAATTATATACTTTTTGTACACAATAATGTGCCTACAGTTGCTTTGGAACAAGTACGAAAAGAAAAAAAAAATCGAATAATCCGCCGAATGAGGTTACACAAAAAGTATACAAAAGATAGAAAGAAGTTCACTCTCACAAATTATTTAGTACCCCCTTGGAACACGAACATAGTTTGGCGGCAACAAAGATGAGTTTTGGTCGTCAACTTTTAGTACTGTTTAGCGGTGCTGCCATATAACCAATTTTAAATATATTTTTGCCGTTTATGGAGATGCTTGAGGTTTTTAAGATTTTTTCATAAAAAAAATGTTTTTTTATTTTATTCATGTATTTTTTCAGATTTTTCATATAAAAATATAATATTTGTTCAATATACTATTTATTTTTACTAAAATTAGACATGTATAATATAAGTGAAAAATACAACCAAACTGTGCAATTGTGTTAAAAAATAGTTACAAATTCAAACATAACATTGTGTACTAATGGGAAATGATCCGAGAAAGTTGATAATCTTTCGATCTGATAATTAGGTTGGATACTGTTGATTATGCTGGGACTTAATAGAAAGTGGTCTAGAAAAGAAGATCTGTTAGGAAACGATGGAGATATATCGCAAACGCGTGTTACATCTAAACAGTTGTCTTGTAGCCAGCTATCTAGGACTTTTCCATTAGCGTTATCTGCAGTGTCGCCCCAATTTAAACTTTTCGCATTTAGGTCACCACCGTATATAAACCCATCATAATTGTTGCTCAGTTGGAGAATCTGGTTTAAGCTGTTGTTTAACTCATGTGAGTCATATACACAAGGAATATACAAAGACCCTAATAAATATTTTTTACTGATGCTGTTTGAAACCATTTATATTTCAATAAATACGTTATTAAATTGTGATTTATTGCAAATAATTCTATTATAATCTACAGTGTTTTTAATAGCAATTGTTACTCCTAAAGCTGAATTGTCGTAAACGAAATTATATCCATTAAGATTTACTTTTCTATTTCCATCAATTTGGTTATGATGAATGATATTTGACAGTTCAATTACAGAGATCTATGGGCCATATTTGTTATTCACACTCGTAAGAAGCAGCAGGAACTCTGCTTTAGCTTCATTTTTTGGCATGTTTTTAAAATCCTTAAGAAAGTTTGTAATTTGCTGTTCCAGCGACAATTCCTCAGGTAAAAGGAACATATTGGCAAGTTTCAAGAATTCCTCAATTACTGATGGTTTATGTGTTTGAGCCTGGGTAGCATTTACCTTAAAAAGACTGGCAAATGATCTGCCTGGTGAACGAATAGATTGGTTTACTATATTGTTTACCTTATCTTTGGCAACAAGCTTTTCTTCGCTAGCCTTTTTTATGCGTTCCTTTCGTACGGCAAGGTATTTTCTATAGGCTGGGCAACCTCTCCAGTTTGCAGGATGACCACTTACTCCACAGTTCACACAATGGGGTGTTGACGTCTCAGAATTAATGCACTGGCATTCACCCGGGGGTGCTTTTTATCGCATTTCACACATTGGAAATCAGAATTGCAATTTTTAGCAATGTGACCCCAACGTTGGCATCTGTGGCATTGTACCTCTTGTTCCTTCCTTTTAAGTTTCTACCATAGAATAGTTCGCCTCAAAAGATATTTAATGTGCGAAATATCTTATAGTGAATTTCCTGCGTTCAGCGTAACCAGAAACAGGCCTGTGTCGTATGAGTTCTTTACGAAATACGGAGTTGTAAAACGTGTAATTTTGGACACAACGTTTGGAACCGATTTGTCAAGGGCAGACTTAACTTCCTCAACACTAGTACCGTAATAAAGACCTCTTAATACAAAAGAAGTCTGTCTAAGCTCCTTAGATTTCAGAATGCACTGTAGCATCTGAAAGGTATAACTTACTTTTACGTTTATTAACGTTTCTTATTTTAATCGTTATTTTGGGAGTTTTTGCCTCCAATTGATCAACTAAACGTTTAATGTTTACGTCAAATAAAAATATTGGAGGGCAAAAGGATTTTCCGGCATTTTCCATTTTGGCTCTAGCAGTTTTCTCTGTATGGTGGTGTCCTCTGTATTTTTAATCTCTAATCCATCAAGTAAAGCAAATCTATTTTCACCCAAATGAGTTACGTCAACCTTTGCAGGTGACAATAATACATCTGCTCTTCTTCGCTTTGAATGTTTGCTGTCCATAAACGAGTGCTGATCACAGTTTTTATAAAAACTTTTTGCAGTTTCAATAGTCTACTTCACTTTCTCCGTTAAATATATTTATATTTTAATAAATTTTCACACTCCGTTATTTTCTGTGCGTCTGTATCGTTCAAGATCAGAATCAAGACTCCTTTCAAATAAAGGGCTAACTATATTATACTTTTGCTAACTTAAGCTACTGTCAAAAATCAACGAAAAGTCTGTCAAATGCTTAATCAACTTATTGAAGACTTTTTGGTGGCTACAATGTACTTTTTGAACTTAAATACTTACTACACTTAGTTGCAAATATTTGTACTTTTGCAAAAACTGTTTTCTTCTTATATTTCCAAAATATATGTGTCTTTTCGAAAAATATTATTTAATGTGTTCAATTTATTAATATTTTACAATTAACGAGTAAATCTATATTAATTTTAAATAATTTAAAGAAACAAATGAAAACATAAATCAAAAAGTACTTAAAAATGCAACAGTGCTTGCATCTTAATCGAAAAACAAATACAAAACCCACCCCTTTTGTTATACATGCACGTTTGTTTTTTAACATTTTCAAATAAATTGTCTATAAAAATATTTTCCGCGTACATTGCCGTTTGTTTTTTTTTTTCATAAACAGTTTTTTTAAAAACACATGATTCCTTAAGTAAAGTGCGGTCCGTTTCGCTGTTTGCTTAAGCAAATGACACTTGACGAAACTTAACGAAAAGTTTGTTAAGTACAATATAGTCATACACACTTGATTACATGTATTCGCACATTTGCTTAAGCTAGCAAAAGTATAAGCTCTTAAGACTCGCGTTTTAACGATGGCATAAAGTGTTGCCACGAGCTGCAATATTGCATTTATTGATTCAGTTCGTTTTGGTGACCGATTTTTCTAGTTCAATTTCTTGTAAAGACCTAGTTCGTTCTTCTAGTTCAATCGGTTTTTGAAAATTACGTTCATCAAAATGCTTTATAAAAAAATATTTTTTAAGGATTTTATTTACTTTGCGTAACTTTAAATTTTAACATTATTTCAAATTTGTTAAAAAGAAAAACAAGTAAGAGCGCTAAATTCGGATATGCCAAAACTTATATACCCTTCACCATGGTTGGCAAAAAACTGAAGTTTATATATGGAATGGACAGATTTATACACGGACGTCTTTAAGAGAAAATTAACCATTTAGTGTAGCATGTAACGATTGATTTTGGGAAAGATATGGTTGATGTAAGTTTGGGCAACGTTTAGAGAAGGTACACGCTTTTTCACCGGCCTTATTGCTCGTCGAATGGGGGGATTCAAATCTTCTCTATACCCTGTACCACTAAGCTACTGTATAAATATTTTATTATTTTGCGTGTGAAAAAAGACAGAAATTGAAAGAAAAACTATAACGGAAGTAAAAAGAAAGATTGAAGAAAGAAGTAGAGAGTGTCAATATTAAACTGAAAGAAATGAAAATTAAATTGTCGATACTAGGTGACATTGTATCTGACAAAATCAGCCCACCCTACCGTGATCATAAAAAGACAAAATCCAAAGAAAGTGTATCATGTATGATCCCAACGTTTTAATACTACAACAGCTAACTACCGCCGATCAGAAATCAAAGAGAAGGATTTAAAATTTAGCACAAATTCATAATGATTTTATTTATAAACAGAAGCTTCATTTGATTATATATTTAAAGTTAAAGATTGTACAAAAATTAATTATAGAGATATATTCACTTGAACATTGAATTCTTTTCATTCTGATTAATTAAAAGTATAAAAAAAAATAATTAATTAACCGACGAAATGAAAAAAAATAAAGTTTTAAAATTAATACGAATTTAAATATTAATTAAAGTTAAGGGGGTGAAACATTTAGTATTAAAAAAAAAATAAGTATATAAATTTTGTTTTAAATTTTCTTAAATAAAGATTAAAAGGAAATTTGATACAATCTTAACTTCGGTACTTTTGCGGCAAAATTTGTTCCAAAGCGGGAATAGTTTTAATTGAAAATATATTGTTTATATTGTTTTTTAAATTTAAACATTCCTACTAGTTAGAATAAAAAAAAATAGTTGGTCACGTTAGACATGAAATATTTAAAGTTCAATGAACTTCAGATATTTTATTAAATTTTACCGAAATTAAAAATGTAAACAAACCATAAAATAAATATAAAGTAAAAAAAAATGGGAGAGAAAAAAAAACTTACATTATCAACGATGCTCACTCCTTGGAAAGTACTTCCTAAGTTGATGTTGCTCAATCGTTAAAGCTGGAAACAAAAGCTTTCTCTATATGTAAAAGAAATGTAAATAAATGTTAGAAAACATCTGTTGCAAAATATGTAAAATATTTCATTTAACATTAACTTAAACTTCTAAAATAATTGTTTTAAAACAGATTGAAATCTTGTGAGAGCAAATTATGTTAAGTTTGATTTTATATTTAATTTAAAACTCGAGCAATTTAACAGAAGCAAAATTCATGAAACTCTTAAGCTTTTATTTAACATTAAAAATTGTAGGTGGATAACACTGTAAGTTAACATAATGGTCGCTAGTTAGCAATCATATGTATTCGAATTTTACTTCGGTTAAACCGTACTCAGAAAATCAAGAAATTATATAAACAAAACGAGAATGATTTAAAGAAAACTAAATTATTTTTTTTGCAGTTTAAATGAGGAAATGTTTGTACACTGTGCAACAGATTTTCATTTTTAAGATATGTAAAAAAAATTAAAACATTTAAATATACTCTAACACTATAATGCGATTTAGAATAAATTTTAAATAATTTTTTTTAACTATTTTAATGCCACTTTCAAACGATTTTAATTGTGTCTCGGTGTTCGTGCATGATTTTTTTATTAGTTTTAAGCAGAATTAGATTTTTTTTATAGCAAAATTGAATTGAGCATAATTTTTATACTAAGATTTCAGATTAATTTTTTTTTTTTTTAAATTTCTGGAAAATTTTTTTTTTTTAGACCATTCACGAGAATAGATTTTTTAAAAGTTTTTTAACGCATTTTGGGCACTTAATAATTTTGAGAAAATTTTAATTTTGGAAAATATCTTCCATTTTCTATTTGCATTATTTTTCTTTGCGCTTTTTTAATATAGTTTTTTGGCAATAAATACGCCAATTTACCACTTATTACGATGATGATGTTTTTCCTTTCCTTTTTTTAACAATTCAAAGCACTTTTAAAACACTGAAGAAAATTTAAAAAAAAGTCATTTAATTAAAATTTAAATTTTTAATTACACCGAATGCATTCGCACTCGGATTCTTTAGAACGACGACGACAGCAAAGCACGTAAACCAAACTAACCAAACGCTTTCTGGACGTTGATCTCCTAGGCACAGAGAGTGCAAGAACTAAAAGCTTTTGTCTGTTTATGGCCAAGCCAAGATTCCTTCTCAGTTTAAATATTTTAAATTATACACAAGGTGCCAAATCTATTAAAAAGAGATTTTATAGAAAACTCATAATATACAAAATTTGTTAGTTATTTATTTTTTTTACCGTTGGAGATGGCACCAAGGGGAAAAATGTAGAGAAAATGTATAGCCGATCGTAAAAGTCCCACAAAATAAATAAACTGAAATGGAGTGCATACAATTTGCTGAAAAATAATGTGTTTAGTTGCCGTATAGATGAGAATTTAATTTTAAAACCTTAATAACTTACAATATTTTTTCAAAATAAACGCATGCAATGAAAATTTTAATTACCAAATTATAACTTAGCAAAAGGGTACTTTCCCTTCAATATTAAAGGGTTTCTTTCTTTAGTGGCCAGCGGTGAACACTATAGAAAAATAAAAAAAAGGAGAACCAAATTTTTTCATGTAATAGGAAAAAAAATTAAAACAACCCAATTACTCACATAATTTTCTGCAATTTTCCAAAAAAAAATCTTAAACAGTTCATGCAGAAATGTTTAAAAAAAAATAGTTTTAACTGAACTTTAAAACAATTTTATCAATTTAAAAAAACTTTATCACTTTCATACAAAAAAACAGGTTAGACCGAGAACTATCCTCTATGACGGTTTGATTATAAAATGGCTGAGAAATATCACTTTAGGTCAAACGAAAGCTCGGTTTCGCCAAATATGACTACCAATATGGTTGACTAACGTCTTAATTCCAACTATCGGTAAAATAGCAAAGAAAAAGATATAAAATAAACGTAAGAAAGTGAAAAGTGGCAAGTGTTGGTAAAGCAGCTTTACACGTATAGGTGGCGTTGCACAAAAAACGTTAAAAAAAACTATAGCAAATTGCCTGAATTTGAATATAAAAAAATAAAAAAAACAAATCATATCTATTGCAAAAAAAAAACTAAGCATAGCAAGCGCCATTACAAATTCCCCCCGCTAAAATCAGACTTTGGGGGTGAAATACCAACCACAAAGCTGATATCGCTTGCAGAGAAGAATCTGAAATCAAATCTATTGGCGTATGTCTTTAGCATGGTAGGTTCCTAACAACGTACCTTTCAAATCTTCAAGCTCATAATAACAACTACCCAATTTTCGACGTATGCGCGCTTTGACAAAAGTAGGGGCTAACTTGGCATTATAACCTTGTTCAAAATTACTCTGCTTAAAATTCCTACGAAAAACCTCTTGGCCTACATCATAGGACACCTCTCTAGATCGAAGATTATAGGTACGCTCATTCCTTTCAAACTGTTTTTGAACAAGCTCCGTTGCCCTTTTTCCCATGATCTGTATGGAGTCATTACGGTCAAACCGTACCGAACGATCGTCCAACATCTCGAGTTGACGCAAAAGAGCATAAGTAGAACCATTGGTTATCATATGCTGACCAAACGCAAGGTAATATGGCGATGTGCCAATTGCCGAATGTACTGACGACCTAAGGGCACAACAAATGCTGCTTAAAAGCGTGTCCCAATTCTTCTGATCAGGCTTTATATACGACTTTATCGCAGACAAAACCGATCTATTTACCCTCTCAGACGCATTCGCTTGAGGGGCGTGAACAGCCGTATAAACATGTTTTACACCGTAACGCGAGAGGAATTGATTAAACTGGTTCGAACGAAATTGTGAGCCGTTGTCAGAAACCACAATCTCAGGAATCCCAAATGTATGGAACAACTCCTCTTCCATATACTTTACAACCGGATCCGCAGTTAACTTTTTAACGGGTTTTAAAAACGGGAATTTAGAAAATTGATCAAGGACTATAAATATACCGATGTGACCCTAGCGCGACCGCGGATACGGACCAAGAAAATCAACGTATAATTTCTGGAAAAATCTTCGAGTTTCCGACGTTTTACCCATAGGAGGTCTGAGAACTTGGTTTGGATGTTTAGTCATTTTACAGATATCGCAATTGTTTATATAATTTTTCACATCAACTACCAGATTCGGCCAAAAATAATACCGGCGTATCTTCTCAATAGTTCTATTTATCCCACTGTGAGATGAGAGAGGGTTATCGTGAGCACGTTTTAATATATCGGGAACCATACCTCTCGGAATCCACAATTTCCAAGCCAAATCATCGTGTAATTTCTCTCCTGTAGCATGTTCCATTCTACGATATAGGTACCCATCGACCAATTTCAAGTCTGGCATTTTGTCAATGGTTCTCTCAACCTTGTTCAGCAGTTCCCGGTGTTCGTGAGATTGAAAATGGGTAGAATTGAGATCAACAAAAATTCGAGAGTCACAGTCCAAATCAGACAAAATCTCTCCATCCCTAATGCGGACAAGTCTTCAGTGTTGGCCCTAGACAAAGTATCCGAGACTACGTTTAAGCTACCACGTCTGTGCTGTATGTTAAATTTGTATCCTTGCAATTTCAAGGCCCACCGAGCCAGCCTAGAACTCAAATCCGACTGAGACATGAGCCACTTCAAAGACGCATGGTCAGTGATGACCGTGAACTCATGTCCCTCGACATAAGCCCTGAACTTTTTAATGCTTAACAAAGCTGCTAAGCATTCCTGTTCGGTCACTGAATAGTTACGTTGGGCTAGGTTGAGTTTCTTGGACATAAATGCCACAGGAATCTCTTTACCCTCCGCATTCTTCTGGACCAGCACGCTTCCTATACCTGTTTGACTAGCATCGCAGTGTATGAAAAACGGCTGCGAGAAATCGGGGCTGTGTAAAACAGGAGCTGAGCTCAAATGGGTCTTCAGAACTTCAAAAGCTTTTTGGGCTTCCTCCGTCCATACAAATTTCCTCTTTCCCTTTAACAAGTCAGTCAAAGGCGTAGTAACAGAAGCGTAGTCTCTGATAAATTTCCGGTACCAACCTGTCATACCTAAAAATCTACGGATCTGCTTTACGGATCTCGGAACTGGAAAGTCAGTAATGGCGGACACTTTCTCCGGATCCGTCTGAATAACCCCATTACCAACTAAATGACCTAAATATTTTACTTCTGGGACACAAAAGTTACTCTTTCCTACGTTTATTGTCAGTCCAGATTCACAAGGTGCCTTTCGAAAGTATCTGATATAATAAGAAGATCATCAAGATAAACAAAAACCTCCGTCCTAAGAGCCGGTGGTATTACCCTGTCCATTAAGCGAGACATGGTTTGCGGGGCATTACAAAGCCCGAAGGGCATTACCCTGTAATGGTACAATGGCCTCCCAGGAACGGTGAATGCTGTTTTATCTCGCGATCCCATTTCTAAAGGAATCTGCCAAAAGGCATCCTTGAGGTCTAAGGATGTTATAAATTCAGCTTTGGGAAGCCTGCTCAAAATTCCATCAATCTGAGGTAATGGATAGGCGTCACCAATAGTCACCGAATTTAATTTTCTACTGTCTACGCACTATTGGATTCCTCTATAACCCCGAGAGCTAACATTCGATCCAGCTCCTCATATATTAATTTTTCGACTGCGGGTGAAACCGGAAAATGCCGTTGTTTAATGGGTTTCGCGTCCCCGGTGTCAATAACGTGGCATAATACATTTGTTTTGCCTAGACCCTCTTTTGAAAATGAAGGAAATAAATTTATGACTTGTCTTAAGCGTTGTTTTTGAATAGGTGATAACAGTATTTGATTAGTTAACTCACAAATTTCAGAGGAACTATTGGGCGAAATAATTCGATTGATTCCCTGTGGGAGTAAATTGAATAATTCCCAAAAATCAACACCTAAATACAAATCTCGGTCTAAACTTGGTATTATAAAAATTGTAATGGGTTTTTCCTCATTCTTAAACGAAATCACAGTTTCAACGACACCGATAATCTTTTGCCTATTTCCATCTGCCAACCTGACTAATTTTCCTATAAATCGAGCCCGAATTCAAATAATTTTCCGCTGCCTTGGCACCTATACAACTGATGGACGCACCAGTGTTCATTAGACCTAGCATCTTTTCACCAAAGAGGTTTACCTCAGCATACGGCCGTACATCACATGGTTTATTTAATATAGAGCAGATTATTCGCTGTTTAAAATTCCTAACCTTTTGCCAAAATGAACGCATACGCCGAGCTGAGCGTGTAGGTTTATTACTATTGCCGAAAATTCGATTACGAGCCTCCTCATATTCCTTCAAACGCACGTGAAAAGGTTTAAAATATTTTAAATTGGCATTAGAAGATTTCTTGTCATCAGTATCTTCTGCTAAAACGTTATTTCCTGTAGTAATATTTTCACATCCGGTGGTATTGACATTGCTGGTGGTATTGTTGTTACATTCTGCTGATCGATTCAAAATTTCTATACGTCTTTCGGATCCACCTGGTTCGGTGGCCGATGCACACTCCGTTGTGCAGTCGCTTTCCCGTTTTTTGGATTGCACTTTTTGCAATTGGGCTTGTAGGTATCTGGAGTACCACATCCGTAGCAGAAAACAGTACGATCCGACAAACAATCTTGATATCTATGTCCGGACTTTCTACAATTCCAACAAGTAAAATTAATGGCTGAAATTTTTTTCTCCTCTACATCTGGTAAATACACTACATCCTCATCAAAACCTGGACTTATTTCGGCAACCCGCCTCTGAACTGGGGAAGGTCTGGATAGTTGTGAACCATGTTTTCGGCGGATATCTTGCATAAAGAATTCACGACGCCTACACAAATCACGCAAATCCTCCACAGAGTTCACCTTAATGTTAAGGATATCGTGCTGAATTTCAGGAAGAAGGCTTCGACGCAATATTTCAACTAACGTCCTCTCACCGAGTGGTTCCACTAGACGATCAGTCAATGCCACAATAGCCTCGTAAAAATTATCAAAAGTTTCATTCGCCTTCTGTTTTCTATCCCTGATTAGTTCTTGCAGGTCAACATCAGTCCTCGAGTCCTTATATTGTTTTCTTAAAGCAACGCATAATTCACGCCACGTGATTACTCCAACAGACTGATGATACCGCCAGAACCAATTATTTGCTTTACCATCAAAGAGTAGCGCTGCGTGGTTACACAGCAACCTAAAATCTGACTGTAATGTTTGAGCGGTTAGAGCCTCTACTCGATAAATGAAATTTTCAACGGACAGACCACTTGGACCCCCATTAAACTTTATTCTCCAATTTGAGATGATCTGCAAAACTTTGTCTGGGCGGAAAATACTAGAGGTTGTCGCAGCCTGTGAAGCTGAGGTGTTCAGTACATGATTAGTATGGGTACCTGAATTTGCATTAGACCCGCCAGGTTCAAGTCCTAAAAATTCCCTAAACGTGCGCTGCTCGACGACAGGAAGGGTTTGCATAAGTTGAGGTGGAGTACGTTGAAGTGGTGGTTGTAGTTGTGATTGTCGAAGTGATGGAGCACTCGACAAAGGCAACTGAGCTACAGAAGGGTTTAAAATTGGAAGTCTAGCCTGAATATTCGTTTCCACAATTGTTGCAATCTGACTACTCAAAGTTGAAAGCAACTCGGCTTGTTGAGCGTAAAACAATGACGCTACTATCTCCTTGAGAGTTTCAGTCTCAGTTGCAGTCGACACCAATGGCTATGCAATTGATGACACTACATTAGGATCCTCCAAAGGAGTTTCAGCTGGAACGTTTCCTATAGAAACATTCGAGGGAGGGTTGTTTTGTTCAGATCCTACAACAGCCTGAGCCCTAGTACTTTTCTGAACACCCTCATTAACAATTCGAACATTGCAGACTGGACAAAACGGACGTAATTTTAAAACTTTTGCTAAACACTCCTTGTGAAAAGTATGCCCACACAAAGGAGTAACAAGTAAAGTTTTCGAAGATATTGTAGATTTGCGTGCATCACAAGTCGGATGTTTACCTCCCACAGGAGTAACTGGGGGATTATCACCCAAACCCATTTAAAACAAGAAAAATGAATTAAATGCGTTGGAAAATCCCAAAAATAAAATATATGGTAAAATCAATGAGGTTGTAAAAACGCCTAAAATGATCAAATCTTTCTTTCTCTTTATAATTATAAAACTAAAAAAGTCTAAAAGAATTTTGAAATGGCCAAGTGAGAAAAAAAATTACTGATTAGCAGAACAAATAAAAATTAAAAGTTTAAAAGTTGTCGAGAAAAAAAAGCTTTTCACATTGAGTTTCAATAGAAAACAAATGAAACTAATTTTGAAAAAGAAAACTAGAAAATAATTAAAGGAAGCCAAAAAAAAAGTTTGTTATTTATCCAAGGTTAATGGAAATTTCTGGCGAGAAGTATACACTTGCTTCAAAATTAATAACAAATATTTAAAATGTATCAAACACAAAACCAATTAATTTATATGAAGATGTTAATTGGATAATGTATACACGAAAAGAAAATTGCTGAAAAAAAATTAAAATATATATCATGCAAAAAAAAAAATAAAAATAACAAGTTTTTTAGAAAGAAAGTAAATAGAATTAACTCGGAAGAAGAAAAAATTGTGGGTTTCAATTAAATTGATGCAAAATCAATAAAGCAGTAATTTCCCGCAAAAACAAAATATATTCTTGATTCTCTCTTTGATTTCTTCTTCAGACGGCAAAAGCTAGTTGTAGTAAACAAAACAAACAAATCAATCTGAATAATATTGACGGAAATAATAGAATAAGACAGCAAAAAAAATAATAGATAGCAAAAGTTTTTTTTTATATTACGACATTGGATAAAACTGCGTTTAGGTTTTATAATTCCTATCGTAATGTAGGGTAAACTTATCAAATAATCTTAAACTGTGGTCAGATTTAGCTTCATAATCCAAATACTGCATTCCTGCCAGTTAAAAGAAAATTTTGCATAAGTTCGCTAGGAGTTTTGGAATGAATACCATTTTAATTGAGGTAGTAGATGAATAGCCTATAAAAATAATGGATCATAAACTAAGTTCCATTCAATTATACTGGTATTCATTGGAAAAATTAGAGATAGTAAAAAAAATAAATTAGATGATCAAAAACTAAAAAAAATAAAAGGAGCCGAACAAATTCGAAACATTTAAATAAAACGAATCGAGGTGGAAATTTAACAACTTATTTGACTGTTCGGGCCCCACGTTGGGTGCCAAAAATTTTATATTGTAGCATGTAACGATTGATTTTGGGAAAGATATGGTTGATGTAAGTTTGGGCAACGTTTTGAGAAGGTACACGCTTGTTCACCGGCCTTATTGCTCGTCGAATGGGGGGGTTCAAATCTTCTCTATACCCTGTACCACTAAGCTACTGTATAAATATTTTATTATTTGGCGTGTACAAAAAGACAGAAATTGAAAGAAAAACTATAACGGAAGTAAAAAGAAAGATTGAAGAAAGAAGTAGTGTCAATATTAAACTGAAAGAAATGAAAATTAAATTGTCGATACTAGGTGACATTGTATCTGACAAAATCAGCCCACCCTACCGTGATCATAAAACGACAAAATCCAAAGAAAGTGTATCATGTATGATCCCAACGTTTTAATACTACAACAGCTAACTACCGCCGATCAGAAATCAAAGAGAAGGATTTAAAATTTAGCACAAATTCATAATGATTTTATTTATAAACAGAAGCTTCATTTGATTATATATTTAAAGTTAAAGATTGTATAAAAATTAATTATAGAGATATATTCACTTGAACATTGAATTCTTTTCATTCAGATTAATTAAAAGTATAAAAAAAAATAATTAATTAACCGACGAAATGAAAAAAAAAAATAAAGTTTTAAAATTAATACGAATTTAAATATTAATTAAAGTTAAGGGGGCGAAACATTTAGTATTTAAAAAAAAAAGTATATAAATTTTGTTTTAAATTTTCTTAAATAAAGATTAAAAGGAAATTTGATACAATCTTAACTTCGGTACTTTTGCGGCAAAATTTGTTCCAAAGCGGGAATAGTTTTAATTGAAAATATATTGTTTATATTGTTTTTTAAATTTAAACATTCCTACTAGTTAGAATAAAAAAAAAATAGTTGGTCACGTTAGACATGAAATATTTAAAGTTCAATGAACTTCAGATATTTTATTAAATTTTACCGAAATTAAAAATGTAAACAAACCATAAAAGAAACTGGCTGCTTTTAAAGCTTCTGCAAATAAGCAGAAAAATGCTGCAGAAGAAGTTAGTGTTCCATTTGCCAGTCGTTCGCAGAAAATAGCACGAATGGCTTCAGTTTCCAGGGAGATTTAGAACAGTCCTCATTATGTCACTTTCAAGGTAATATTGCACAGCTTCGTAATAATATGGCAGAACTTCACAAATTGATCTGGCAAAAAAATGACCTTCAAATTCATGTCGGAGAGTCAATGGTAAATGCTTACGTATTATACCACCGCATAAATGGCGAAAAACATCAGCGAAACGAACTTCCAAAGTTCCGTGAAAAAGTAGCAGAAAGTTTTTTGCTGATGTCAGAAAAAAAAGGTTGGCCGACCATCTAATGATGTCGTACACTTAGCAGAAACACCACAGAAATCTAAGATGTTATTAGATATAGTGCTCTCCCCCACTGACCATCTTTTCAGGACAAAAGTAAGAAACGGCAATGTCGCAACAAGCCTTATAAATCTGACGCTCAAGTATATTGTGAAAAATGCCGTATTCGGTTGTGTATGTCCATCAAAAAATCTTGCTTCAAGGAATTCCATACTTTATAAAAAAGCTGTTCTTCATCATATTTCTGTTTAAATATAATTACATGTTTGAATTCTCTGGTAAAATCGTTTGATTTTCTTTTAATTTTTCTAAATAAATAAAATAGCACAAAACTTTTGTCATTGTCATAGATTGATGGCATTTTTTTAAAGCTTTCTGCATGAGACCGCCCACAGACTGGGTAACAATTTTTGGTGCTGCAAGGCCACGTCCACTCTTGAAAACAAACATATAAGTGGAATCATTTTGTGACCCAAATTAAGTTTCAAAAGTAGTTTTAAGTCACAAATCGTTTCTATGCATTAGAGGGTTAAATAATTTATTTTAATCATTTAAAAATAAGAAAAGTTTTTTGAAAATGTTTTATTAAGAAATTCCAAAATTTTCTCGCAAAATTATATGTTATATAAAATCTCACCGATCATTTCTAAAACATACAGAAATGTGGATATTTTTTGTTCTTAGTAAACATTTTAGTATGTTTTCTATAAAATAATACTGCTGAAAAAATTACCTAACCAGGCTTGAGAATACGCCTTTTTTAAAAATTTTCCCAGAAATGTCTAAATAAACTTCCTAAATCCCTATTACAAAGGATATCCCTATTGGGATACTTATAAAAATATAAAAAAAAATTATTATTTCCAATGGAAAAAGATCCAAAATTTTTTTTTTAATTTGTGCGATAAATAAAAAAATTATAATCGTATGTAGAGTTTTGAAAAATAAAATCAAGAATTGACAAGAAAATACTGCACAAAATTGGTCTATAGTTGTAAATTGTATACTCTATACTTGTAAACCTCTACCTTATTCCCACGTTTAAATAAAACTATTTAAAAAAATTGTAGGATTAATTTAAGTGTTCCCCTAAGTCTTAACCTTTCAATCCCCACATTTCGTAACTATTTAAAAAAATCTTTGTAGAATCTTAAAGATTACAGTTTAAAGTTACGCGCTTTTAAAAATATAAATTCTTTGTCTTTCCCAAGAAACAATTTTACGGACTCTCCGACACGTACGAATTCATGAATCCGGCTTCTACTGTACGTTTACGGTCCGAAAATTCGTATCCGCCAAACTTGTACGTAAACGGAACATTAACGGACCGTATAATTGAATTTTTGAAAACAATACGTTTTGACTCCGTTTTGGTGTATCCGTTTTTTTTACCATCAAATACTTACCAACGTTTTTCATCAGTTTTTCTTCCGTTGCTTTTTGATTTGTTCAGTTATCAAAAACAAATAATTAAATATGCATTGTGTGCTACATCATATCGTAAAAACCACCATTTAAGCCTAAATTAAATTTTTGTTTTATTTTTTATGATTTTTATTGGGTCACAACCGCAGTCATTGACGGATGCTTATTGTGCTGGAGATAAATACGGTATTTGTTTGTAATTTTGTTTGATAATTGTTGTATTTAGTTTGTTAAAGTTATGTAACTTTATTTTAGATAAAATTGTAAATAAATTTAAAGAAGAAAAAATACAATTTGCTTTTAAAAATTAAAATAAAAGGCATTTACACGAATACGGATCCGTAAAGGTCCGTCATTGACGGACTTTCAACGGACAACTTTGTTTTTCATCCGATATATCGGTCTGTAAACGGTCCGTCATTGACGGTATTTCAATGTATTCAAATCAGTTTCGACGTTCTTTAAAATTCGTTTTCTGGTGCTTTAAAATCCTATACATACTTTTTGCCAATTAATTTCAAACCATGTGTGGTTCATTATGTAAAAATGTCATATAGTATGCTGCAAAACTATAAACAATGAGTAGTTTTTAAATAAAATCGTTCGCTACAAAAAAACAGTGCACTACTTTAAAATTTTAAATTAGGCAAAAACATTGTTAAAGTGTCCACTTGAGAGAGGCTAGACAGTATTGTTGTTATTGTGCGAGCGCCTATTTTGCTCCATGTAAAATAACGGTGCATAACTATAAACAATAAGCAAAATAGACGATGTAATTGACAATTAATTAGTGCAATGTTCTTTGAAAGTGATAGCTTTTGTTATTCTCATTATTCTCTGACGAAATGCCGCGTGGTACGTATCTAACTCAAACCGAACAAGGTAAAATTCTTGCATTTAGAGATCAAGGGCTGACAACGCAAGGCGTTGCAAAAAAAAATTAACAGAAGTTGATATGGTGTGCATAATTTTCTACTGGATCCACCAAATTATGGAAAAAACAAACGAGGAGGTCGAAAAAAGAAGCTTTCGGAGCGTGAGGAGCGCGAAATATTAAGAAAAGCGGCCAATTCTTCTATAAGCACGGAGCCCCAGTGTTTATCAAAAAGGAATTTTGGGGGTGGATCAGTAATGGTTGGGGCGCATTTCAAAATGAAAAGCACCGACTACATAAATGTGCTACAGTGTAGTCTTATCCCATTTTTGAATGAAAATCGGGGTAAAAATTGGAAATTTCAACAAGACAATGCATCCATACATGTCAGTAAGCAAACTCTGACTTGGCTACGTGCCCAAAATATACAAAAGCTCGACTGGCCAGCGTGCTCTCCGGATTTAAGCCCCATCAAAAACCTTTGGGGAATTTTAAATAGGCGCGTTTATGCTGCTAATAAGCAATATGAAAGTGTAAGTGAGCTTAAAGCTGTAATTTCTCGAGAATGGGACAATTTAAACGGGCAATTGCTGAAAGACCTGGTTGATTCAATGCCCAATCGAATATTTCATTGCACTAGTGTTAAGGGAGCTTTTACAAAATAAAAAAAAAAATAAAATTGATCAATGTTTTCTCTTTACTGATTGTACTTTTGACTCTTTTTGCTTATTGTTTATACTTATGCACCGTTATTTTACATGGAGCAAAATATGCGCTCGCACAATAACAATAATTTTACAAAAACAAAAGTGCAAACAAAAAATACTGTCTAGCCTCTCTCAAGTGGATAGATATTTCTGCCGCAGTGAATTGACAAAATTCAAAAATATATTCGCTGTATATACATACATCGATCTTCCAAAACTCTGATCATGATGGGAATAAATATATCGGTGTGAATTGAAACTACCGTTATCATTAAAATACCGATACCGCAATAACTAAAATAACGTTACCCTTAAAATATCGTTACCGAAAAAACCAAAATACCGTTACAGAATCAACCTAACGTTACCGAAATAATAGAAAACAGCTTTACCCTTATCGATAATCGAATTCGTTTCAGTTACCATCCATGACATTTTCACATCAACAGATGGGCCAAATTTAAACGGCATCACAAATTTTCAACGTCAAACCGAATTTCTCTGTTTTTGTATATTGATTTGTGCAAAGACAAAAAAGGAGGACGGGTTAAGTAGGAAAGGGTAGTATAGATGGAGTCTGTGGACAATTTAGCGCTGTCGACAATTTTGTATTAACTCCAAAATTTACCTTCTTTATTTTATGCCGTATCTCTATCGGCGACACCTTGATATTATAAAGTGCCAAAGTTAAACTTTTAACGTTGTCTTGCAAAGCTAATGTTTACTTAGATTTACCTAAAGTAATTAATTTCTTCGAATTTCAGTTTCTGAACATTTTACAGCCTGACAAACACATGATTAAAATTGTGCGTTTTAATAAAAAAAAAATCATTCGATTATGACAGATGTAGAAAATATTCATATAGTTCAGAGTTTTTTTAAATACGGAATTATATTAATTATTCTGGCGTTGCTGTTATCCTAGACAATTAGGAGCTAAATAGTTTTATGACTTAGTTTTATAAACAATTTTTCATTTGACTAAAACCGTTGAAATTGCTGTGAAATATTCCATGTTTTTCCTTATAAACGACTCATTTTAATTTGTCTTACATTTTGAAAAGTGTTTTCCAAGATCCATTACTCAGAGTTCCCATTAGCAATGAGTTTCTATTAAGATATCTGTTAAGAAATATTATTTTTGTACCGGATATTGTTTAGATTGTTATAGGGAAGGTAAAATTATCGAACCCATAAGTTATTTATTCCAAAATCTGTTAAAGCTTTTTTTTAACTTTTCAAATAATTTTCATACAAAATTAGAATAGCTTTTTTTTAAATCCGTTTTATTTAATACACAACAAAAACTATATAAAGGTACACCCAGAAAACAGTATCGGTTGTGGCCACCGAATTTGTTACCAATCGAATTCTGGCGGTTACGGCATATTAAATTATACTTTTCTTCATATTAAATTATACTTTTAGTTGTGAAAGCCAATATTCAGTTGTCTAATTTAAGATTTATATTCCACAAAATTTTATTTTAACCGTAGAACACATAACCAAAAACAAACGCATAACCAGGGTACCCGTGCACTCCATTATAATTTTGAATCATTTTCAGCTTCACAGAAAAAAATATTTGATTTAAAACCCGTTAAATAAAAATATGAACAAATTTATTAAATAACTTATTATATTTAAAAAAAAAATTAAATTATGTATTAATTATTACAACAAAAAATTATGCCAATAACTATAAATGAAATTTCTTATTTGTGATACATATAATATGACGATTTATTTTTAAACACGCTTGTTTCTGGTTTTTCATTGAGCACAAACACTTGGGCTACCCGAATGCAAACACATAAAGCTGCACCGACAAGAGGTACATATATGGAGTATGATGAACAACAATCTAGCTGCGTAATACAAGCCTAGTGAAAATTTTACCATCGATGAACAGCTTTTTCCTTATCATGGTGGCCCGCGTTTCACGCAGTATATCCCGTCGGAACCTACAAAATACGGGATAAAGGTTTAGTGGATTTGTGACTTATTTGTGAATTATTTTCCACTGCATGTGCAGATATAAACCGGCCAAGCCGCATCTGGAAAATAAACAAAACAAGGCGACCGAGTGGTGAAGGATCTAGCTTACAAATTGAGAGAAACCGGTAGAAACATAACAATGGAAAATTTTTTCAAAACGTTGGAGCTTGCAGAGCATTTTCTATCTTCGAATTTAACGCTAGTTGGAACGCGCAGGAAAAATAAAACATATATTCATGCAGAAATCTATTAGTTCAACGACGTTTGGTGTGCGAAGAAATGTGGCAATATGTTCTTATATTCCTCGTTAAAAGAAATATTTGTTTCTGCTTTCTTCGATACACTATGATGGCGAGATAGCAGAGAGTGGAAAACCTGAAATTCTAGAGATCTACAATAAGACAAAAGGTGGCGTTGACATCATGGATCCGTTATTCTCAAAGTATACTACAAAGCGAGCTACAAAACGTCGGTCACTATCATTATTTTTCAACTTTTGCACATAACGGCCTTGGCTTCTTATAAATTGTACTACGTGAACAACCACATGAACCAAATTCTGCAGACAAAAGCTTTTTCTTCGGAAAGTGGCTGAAGAAATTTGCATGCCCATCACTGAGTAACGTGCACTCAACCACCAAATAACTAAGCACTTTTATACGAAATATTCATTTGTGAAACGAAACACGAATATAACGTTAAAAACACGAAAGTCAATAAAATTTTAAAAATAAAATATAATTTGGTTGTAAAAATAGACAGGACTATTAAAAAACCACAAATAAAATATTTTGTCATTTGTGCAAATAGAAATATAAAACCGAAAACATATATTCAAGTAAAAAATAGAATTTTAAATTTGCAGCGATGGCTGACTGCTACCAATGTAAAACTGCAATACGTGGAGAGTCGGGAATTATGTGTGAAGGAATATGCAAAAAGGTTTACCATAATGCAAAAAAATGTTCAGGAATAGATCAATACTCGCGGGGAGTACTTGAATCTAGTAACTATATCCGTTTTATATGTGATGATTGTCTTCAATATATCCATAATGTGGACTTGGCACTTGTGGAGATTCAAGATGGTGTCACCAAAAATAAAGAAAATTTGGCTGAATACAAAGGCGAATTTAAAGCGGCACTAAAACAAAATGAAAACGAAATTAAACAACTTCTCCAAGCAATTGAGAAAAGATATGATGAGAGGCTTAAAGGTTAGATGAGGCTCAAAAATCTTTTGATATGAACGTTAAAGAAATAAAAAAATTATACGAAATTATAAACCAACATGAAAATAAAAATAAAGAAATGTGTAACATAATTGAAGAAAAGAATGCTAAGATGTGCAATGAAATAAAGAAAGCAATAACAGAAGCAAATACCAAAACAAATAAGTTATCATTCGCAGATGCATTAAAAAACAAAACAGCGTTGCCAGATAAAAGTAAACAAAATCCCCTGGTTATAAAACCCAAGGAAAAACAGGATGTTAAAAAAACTAAAGAAGACCTTAATGCTAAAGTGAATCCATCTAATTTGAAAATTATTAATGTTGAACAGCGTAAAAATGGATCTGTTGTTATACAAAGTGAAAGCAACGAAGAAAGAAAAAAAATAAAAGAGGCAATTCAAAATAAAATGAGCGATGCATACGAAATCAAAGTCCCAAACCAAACAGAAATGAAAATAACAGTCACAGGTATGACGTTTAAACTAACAGAAAATGAAATAATTGAGAAATTAAAAAGGCAAAATGATGTATTAAAAGAAAGTGAGTTAGAAGTAATTAAAATATATGAATATAAAAGAAATTCTCGAACAATTTATAACGCAAAAATAAAAATTGATAATAACTCATACACAACGGTAATGGATGCACAAAAATTAAATATTGGGTGGGAGAAATGCAAAATTTTCGATGGCACAGATATAATACTTTGTTTCAAATGCTATGGCTACAATCACAAATCAACTCAGTGCAAAAACCAAGAAGTATGCTTTAAATGTCATGGAAATCACACATCAAAGGAATGTAACAATGAAATTATAAATAAATGTATTAATTGTGTAAGGATGAATAATAGGTTAAACCTAGGATTGGATGAAAATCACATTACAAATAATAAAGAATGTCCAGTTTATCTAAATAAGCTGAATGCAAAAAAGAGGAGAATAAGTTTAACAGCCTAACAACCATGGCAGATAAATGGCGTATATACAAATATACAAGGATTATTAAATAATTTCAACCAATTGGAAATTATCTCAGATATAAAAAAACCTGATTTTATTATACTATCAGAAACCCATTTAACAGAAAATGTGGAAGATGAAGAAATACTTATAAAAGAATACAATCACTTTAAAACTTTATCGAACTCAACAAGAACAGGCGGGGTTATAGTATATTTTAGAAAGAAATGGAATGTGTGGCAAATTGCCGAAAAAACGGTTGATTATAAAATATGGATATCTGCATTTATAGCAAAATATGAAAAAATAGAATTAATTATTACTGCGGTATATAGATCTCCAAGTAGTACCGAAATGGAGTTTATTGATGCCTTTGAAGAAATATTAGAAGTGATAAATGATTATAATTGTGATATAGTAATAGCGGGAGATTTTAACATAGACTGGCATAGAGATGGATTTTATAAAAACAAAATAGAATGTATAATAAATGATAATGGCCTTATGCAAATAATGACAGAATTTACGCGAATAACATCAAACTCAAGAACTATCATAGATTATATAATAACAAATAATGAAAATATATCGGCGAAGATTAATGTAGAAAATAAAATAGCAGACCATGAAGCAATCGACATAATAATTAACAGTTACAAAAATCCTAAGGAAAAGATAAACAAAGAAATAAAGACATTTAAATACAACAGACAACAATATAATAGTGAAATAAAGGACATTCAACAAATAAATAAAAATAATGATATGAACAACAATGTATATCTTTTCGATAAATGTTTGGAAAACGCAGTTAAAAAATTAACGCTTAAAAAAATAATAAGGAACGATAACAAAAGTAATTGGTTCAATAACGAAATAAGACAATTAAAAAGAGAAAAAACGGATAAATATCAAATAGCTATAATGGAAAATACTGACGAAGCATGGGCAGCCTATAAAACAATTAGAAATACATATAAAGTAAAAATTGAGATTGAAAAACATAAATATATAGATAATAAGATTAACGCTGCCAAAGATCAAAAAGAAATGTGGAAGGTGATAAAACAATTTATACTTAAAAAAAGTAAAAATGAAATTCAAACTGTGATATTTGACAATATAGAATGTAAGGATAATTTTGAAATAGCCAATAAATTTAACGATTATTTTGTAAATAGCATTAAGTCTATAAGGGATAATATAGACTATGTGCAGTATATAAATAAAATACCTGTGATAAACACCAAATTCAAATTTCGTGTAATAACCTTAAATGAATTAAGAATTATATGTAAAAATTTAAAAGACAAACATGACTACAATAAAATATCCAGTAAAATGATACTAAATGGTTGGAATATAATAGGAAGTACATTGTTGGACATAATAAATAAATCACTGATGACAGGGTTGTTTCCTGATAATTGGAAAGAGTCTATGGTAACGCCAATTGAAAAGATTGCCAAAACAAGAAAATGTGAGGAGTTTCGCCCTATAAATTCATTAAAGACGTGTGAAAAAATAATCGAAAAAGTTGTAAAGGATCAATTGGAAAAATATATTGAAACTAACAAACTAATATCAAAATATCAATCAGGATTTAGGAAAAAATTTTCATGTGAAACATCAGTAAATTACCTAGTAAACAGGTGGAAAAAAATAGAAAAGGATAAGAAAATTGTGGCAATATTTCTAGATTTTAAACGAGCATTCGAAACGATAGACAGATCAAAACTACTGCAAAAGTTATATAAATATGGCATCCAGGATGTAGAGTTAGAATGGTTTAAATCATATTTAACGAACAGAAGGCAAACAACAAAAGTAAACAATGTAAGATCCAATATAATTAATAATGAATACGGAGTGCCACAAGGATCAATTTTAGGAGCTTTACTTTTTAGTATATACATTAATGATATGCCAAACATAGTGGATAATTGTGAAATAATACTATATGCAGATGATACATTGATTTTTACTGAGGGTGATTTTGAAGGTCAATGTTATGACAAATTAAATGAAGACATAAAAAATGTTAGTAAATGGTTAAAAATGAACAAACTTAAATTAAACGAAAATAAAACGAAAATAATGGAAATAAACGCGAATAGTAACACAATTTTTAAAATAAATGACGAAATAATTGAAAAAGTAGATAATATAAAATATTTGGGCTTTGTAATTGACAACAACTTAAACTTTAAAAACCACATTGAATATATTTGTAAAAAAATCGGCAAAAAAATTAGTTTCTTCAAAAGATTAAGAAAACAAATATCAACACTAACAGCAATTAATATATAAAACACCATGATTAAACCACACTTCGAGTTCGGATCAACAATAATTTTCTCATGCTGCACAGCAAACCAAATTGAAAGACTGCAAAAGTTACAAAATAAGGCAATGCGCGCCATACTGAAATTCAATCGATACACTCCAATAAATTTTATGTTGGAAACACTAAGATGGTTAAATATAAAGCAGAGGCTTCAGCTAAGCACCATAAACTTTATACAAAAAATTAAAATTGGAATGGCACCAGAATATTTAACTGAACAAATATTATACGTAAGAGATGCTCAGCCCTATCATCTAAGGAACAATGGAAATTTTAGAATTCAAAAGGCATCAACAACTGCATCAAAGCGATCATTATTCTATAAAGGACTACAACTGTACAACACATTGCCAAACAATATAAAATCAGAAAGTAATATATATATATTTAGAAAACATATTGTACAATTTGTTAAGAATAATAATTATCAGTAGTCACGGAAATCTATGTAAAATGAATGTTATTAAGAGTATTATGAATACTAATAAATATATTTAAAAAAAAAAAAAAAAATAGCTTTTAAAAGTTACCTGAATCGATCACCATAAATTATTCGAGAAAGTGGTACATCAACTGTCGCAGGATCAAGAAATCCAGTAACTAGATCTTGCTTTTTATGTAACCTTCAGACAGCAAAACGGAGAAGAAAAACGCGGAAAGCATTCAGCATTTGCAAGAAGCTAATGTGCCTGGAACACTCGGTAACAAATTGTATCTGCATCCCTTGTGACCGGAATAATTCATAAATTTTTATATAATATTGTAAATTTTTTTTGTATTCATATTTCTTAATGTATATTAATAAATTCTTAATAAAAATTTCATTATAAAGTCTGAACAGCGTCGTATTAGCTAATTTGTTCATATAAAAACTATTGAGTACACGGGTACCCCGGTTATGCGTTTGCGTAGGTGTAATCTTAAGAAGCTTATAGCTATAGAACCACTGAACCGAATTTCATAAATGGTCAATAAAACGACACAAAAAGACATTAATTTCCTAGATCCGAAGTTTCAATACTCCATTAGTATTGGCTTTGCAGCTACAAATGTTTAAAGCCGCTAGTGGACACACGGGTACCCGGTTATGCATTCTGGGGCTAAGAAAAATTTTATTTTTCGATTTTATCGGTATCGAACCTAGGCATCCAGATTTATAATTTACACTCTAACTCTAACACAATTTATTTTAATTTTTTTTGGCATATTTGTTATCTGAACATTAGAATATTATATTCTAATATCAGTTTAAATTGAGCTTAAGATATCTTTTATTTATAAAAATTAATTATAAATATTTATTAATTATAAATATTTACTTTTCACGTCAAAATGTTATGTTTGAATTCGTACCTATGTTTTAACACAATAGAAGTTTTGTTGTATTTTTTACTTAAATGGAAGTAATTCTTAAGGAATGGTTTTTCATTGATTCCAAAGTATCATTTGGTTTTGATTTTCCTCTTCTAAAGGAGTTCTTTTTCACAACTTCCAAAAATGTAATTTTGAATGAAATTTAGCTGTTTTCCAAGCTATAACGGCTAATTTATTTTAAAAAATAATCAAAGTTAAACGTTAACTAGAGATATTTTCATATAAATTTGATATGCATAACTATGGTTAAGTACAAAACTTTGGTTTTTTTTATCAGGTTTAAGTGATTTGTATCAATTTTTAACTTCTCATTTCAGATAATATAATTTAATAAATAAGGCTCTGAATATCCCGTTATAATTTAACCAGCAGCCAAACTTAAACTTTATATGGAAAACAACAACAAATTTGTTAGTCAAATTTATGGAATAGTTAACGGAGCATTGGGAAAATAATTACTAATGTCCCGCTAAATTTAAAAATTTGTTTGGGAAGAACATAATATCTCATTTTTCACTAATCCATAATCCAATGAAAATGAATCATAAGAGAAGACTTCCACCCTATGACACCCCTATGTAAAAATCATTAGTTCCGATCCAAATTTTCACAACAGCGAAATCAAAATCACTGCTTCTTATTCTCTTCTTTTGCCACTTTGTTTTTGCCTTATTTATTAAATTACAAAATTGGAAGTTGTGAAAAAGAACTGCCTTAGAAGAGGAAGATCAGAACTAAATGATACTTTGGAATCAATGAAAAATTAATTCCTTAAGAATCACTTTCATTTATTTTTGCTGGGATAGTACTAAAAGTGAGAGGGAACTACACTCTCGAGAATTATATACTTTTTGTACACAATAATGTGCCTACAGTTGCTTTGGAACAAGTACGAAAAGAAAAAAAAAGTATACAAAAGATAGAAAGAAGTTCACTCTCACAAATTATTTAGTACCCCCTTGGAACACGAACATAGTTTGGCGGCAACAAAGATGAGTTTTGGTCGTCAACTTTTAGTACTGTTTAGCGGTGCTGCCATATAACCAATTTTAAATATATTTTTGCCGTTTATGGAGATGCTTGAGGTTTTTAAGATTTTTTCATAAAAAAATGTTTTTTTATTTTATTCATGTATTTTTTCAGATTTTTCATATAAAAATATAATATTTGTTCAATATACTATTTATTTTTACTAAAATTAGACATGTATAATATAAGTGAAAAATACAACCAAACTGTGCAATTGTGTTAAAAAATAGTTACAAATTCAAACATAACATTGTGTACTAATGGGAAATGATCCGAGAAAGTTGATAATCTTTCGATCTGATAATTAGGTTGGATACTGTTGATTATGCTGGGACTTAATAGAAAGTGGTCTAGAAAAGAAGATCTGTTAGGAAACGATGGAGATATATCGCAAACGCGTGTTACATCTAAACAGTTGTCTTGTAGCCAGCTATCTAGGACTTTTCCATTAGCGTTATCTGCAGTGTCGCCCCAATTTAAACTTTTCGCATTTAGGTCACCACCGTATATAAACCCATCATAATTGTTGCTCAGTTGGAGAATCTGGTTTAAGCTGTTGTTTAACTCATGTGAGTCATATACACAAGGAATATACAAAGACCCTAATAAATATTTTTTACTGATGCTGTTTGAAACCATTTATATTTCAATAAATACGTTATTAAATTGTGATTTATTGCAAATAATTCTATTATAATCTACAGTGTTTTTAATAGCAATTGTTACTCCTAAAGCTGAATTGTCGTAAACGAAATTATATCCATTAAGATTTACTTTTCTATTTCCATCAATTTGGTTATGATGAATGATATTTGACAGTTCAATTACAGAGATCTATGGGCCATATTTGTTATTCACACTCGTAAGAAGCAGCAGGAACTCTGCTTTAGCTTCATTTTTTGGCATGTTTTTAAAATCCTTAAGAAAGTTTGTAATTTGCTGTTCCAGCGACAATTCCTCAGGTAAAAGGAACATATTGGCAAGTTTCAAGAATTCCTCAATTACTGATGGTTTATGTGTTTGAGCCTGGGTAGCATTTACCTTAAAAAGACTGGCAAATGATCTGCCTGGTGAACGAATAGATTGGTTTACTATATTGTTTACTTTATCTTTGGCAACAAGCTTTTCTTCGCTAGCCTTTTTTATGCGTTCCTTTCGTACGGCAAGGTATTTTCTATAGGCTGGGCAACCTCTCCAGTTTGCAGGATGACCACTTACTGCACAGTTCACACAATGGGGTGTTGACGTCTCAGAATTAATGCACTGGCATTCACCCGGGGGTGCTTTTTATCGCGTTTCACACATTGGAAATCAGAATTGCAATTTTTAGCAATGTGACCCCAACGTTGGCATCTGTGGCATCTGTGGCATTGTACCTCTTGTTCCTTCCTTTTAAGTTTCTCCCATAGAATAGTTCGCCTCAAAAGATATTTAATGTGCGAAATATCTGATAGTGAATTTCCTGCGTTCAGCGTAACCAGAAACAGGCCTGTGTCGTATGAGTTCTTTACGAAATACGGAGTTGTAAAACGTGTAATTTTGGACACAACGTTTGGAACCGATTTGTCAAGGGCAGACTTAACTTCCTCAACACTAGTACCGTAATAAAGACCTCTTAATACAAAAGAAGTCTGTCTAAGCTCCTTAGATTTCAGAATGCACTGTAGCATCTGAAAGGTATAACTTACTTTTACGTTTATTAACGTTTCTTATTTTAATCGTTATTTTGGGAGTTTTTGCCTCCAATTGATCAACTAAACGTTTAATGTTTACGTCAAATAAAAATATTGGAGGGCAAAAGGATTTGCCGGCATTTTCCATTTTGGCTCTAGCAGTTTTCTCTGTATGGTGGTGTCCTCTGTATTTTTAATCTCTAATCCATCAAGTAAAGCAAATCTATTTTCACCCAAATGAGTTACGTCAACCTTTGCAGGTGACAATAATACATCTGCTCTTCTTCGCTTTGAATGTTTGCTGTCCATAAACGAGTGCTGATCACAGTTTTTATAAAAACTTTTTGCAGTTTCAATAGTCTACTTCACTTTCTCCGTTAAATATATTTATATTTTAATAAATTTTCACACTCCGTTATTTTCTGTGCGTCTGTATCGTTCAAGATCAGAATCAAGACTCCTTTCAAATAAAGGGCTAACTATATTATACTTTTGCTAACTTAAGCTACTGTCAAAAATCAACGAAAAGTCTGTCAAATGCTTAATCAACTTATTGAAGACTTTTTGGTGGCTACAATGTACTTTTTGAACTTAAATACTTACTACACTTAGTTGCAAATATTTGTACTTTTGCAAAAACTGTTTTCTTCTTATATTTCCAAAATATATGTGTCTTTTCGAAAAATATTATTTAATGTGTTCAATTTATTAATATTTTACAATTAACGAGTAAATCTATATTAATTTTAAATAATTTAAAGAAACAAATGAAAACATAAATCAAAAAGTACTTAAAAATGCAACAGTGCTTGCATCTTAATCGAAAAACAAATACAAAACCCACCCCTTTTGTTATACATGCACGTTTGTTTTTTAACATTTTCAAATAAATTGTCTATAAAAATATTTTCCGCGTACATTGCCGTTTGTTTTTTTTTTTCATAAACAGTTTTTTTAAAAACACATGATTCCTTAAGTAAAGTGCGGTCCGTTTCGCTGTTTGCTTAAGCAAATGACACTTGACGAAACTTAACGAAAAGTTTGTTAAGTACAATATAGTCATACACACTTGATTACATGTATTCGCACATTTGCTTAAGCTAGCAAAAGTATAATATAGTTAGCTCTTAAGACTTTGTAGTTAAGCGACATGTTTTCGCGTTTTAACGATGGCATAAAGTGTTGCCACGAGCTGCAGTATTGCATTTATTGATTCAGTTCGTTTTGGTGACCGATTTTTCTAGTTCAATTTCTTGTAAAGACCTAGTTCGTTCTTCTAGTTCAATCGGTTTTTGAAAATTACGTTCATCAAAATGCTTTATAAAAAAATATTTTTTAAGGATTTTATTTACTTTGCGTAACTTTAAATTTTAACATTATTTCAAATTTGTTAAAAAGAAAAACAAGTAAGAGCGCTAAATTCGGATATGCCAAAACTTATATACCCTTCACCATGGTTGGCAAAAAACTGAAGTTTATATATGGAATGGACAGATTTATACACGGACGTCTTTAAGAGAAAATTAACCATTTAGTGTAGCATGTAACGATTGATTTTGGGAAAGATATGGTTGATGTAAGTTTGGGCAACGTTTAGAGAAGGTACACGCTTTTTCACCGGCCTTATTGCTCGTCGAATGGGGGGATTCAAATCTTCTCTATACCCTGTACCACTAAGCTACTGTATAAATATTTTATTATTTTGCGTGTGAAAAAAGACAGAAATTGAAAGAAAAACTATAACGGAAGTAAAAAGAAAGATTGAAGAAAGAAGTAGAGAGTGTCAATATTAAACTGAAAGAAATGAAAATTAAATTGTCGATACTAGGTGACATTGTATCTGACAAAATCAGCCCACCCTACCGTGATCATAAAAAGACAAAATCCAAAGAAAGTGTATCATGTATGATCCCAACGTTTTAATACTACAACAGCTAACTACCGCCGATCAGAAATCAAAGAGAAGGATTTAAAATTTAGCACAAATTCATAATGATTTTATTTATAAACAGAAGCTTCATTTGATTATATATTTAAAGTTAAAGATTGTACAAAAATTAATTATAGAGATATATTCACTTGAACATTGAATTCTTTTCATTCAGATTAATTAAAAGTATAAAAAAAAAATAATTAATTAACCGACGAAATGAAAAAAAATAAAGTTTTAAAATTAATACGAATTTAAATATTAATTAAAGTTAAGGGGGTGAAACATTTAGTATTAAAAAAAAAATAAGTATATAAATTTTGTTTTAAATTTTCTTAAATAAAGATTAAAAGGAAATTTGATACAATCTTAACTTCGGTACTTTTGCGGCAAAATTTGTTCCAAAGCGGGAATAGTTTTAATTGAAAATATATTGTTTATATTGTTTTTTAAATTTAAACATTCCTACTAGTTAGAATAAAAAAAAATAGTTGGTCACGTTAGACATGAAATATTTAAAGTTCAATGAACTTCAGATATTTTATTAAATTTTACCGAAATTAAAAATGTAAACAAACCATAAAATAAATATAAAGTAAAAAAAAATGGGAGAGAAAAAAAAACTTACATTATCAACGATGCTCACTCCTTGGAAAGTACTTCCTAAGTTGATGTTGCTCAATCGTTAAAGCTGGAAACAAAAGCTTTCTCTATATGTAAAAGAAATGTAAATAAATGTTAGAAAACATCTGTTGCAAAATATGTAAAATATTTCATTTAACATTAACTTAAACTTCTAAAATAATTGTTTTAAAACAGATTGAAATCTTGTGAGAGCAAATTATGTTAAGTTTGATTTTATATTTAATTTAAAACTCGAGCAATTTAACAGAAGCAAAAGTCATGAAACTCTTAAGCTTTTATTTAACATTAAAAATTGTAGTTGGATAACACTGTAAGTTAACATAATGGTCGCTAGTTAGCAATCATATGTATACGAATTTTACTTCGGTTAAACCGTACTCAGAAAATCAAGAAATTATATAAACAAAACGAGAATGATTTAAAGAAAACTAAATTATTTTTTTTGCAGTTTAAATGAGGAAATGTTTGTACACTGTGCAACAGATTTTCATTTTTAAGATATGTAAAAAAAATTAAAACATTTAAATATACTCTAACACTATAATGCGATTTAGAATAAATTTTAAATAATTTTTTTTAACTATTTTAATGCCACTTTCAAACGATTTTAATTGTGTCTCGGTGTTCGTGCATGATTTTTTTATTAGTTTTAAGCAGAATTAGATTTTTTTTTATAGCAAAATTGAATTGAGCATAATTTTTATACTAAGATTTCAGATTAATTTTTTTTTTTTTTTTTTTAAATTTCTGGAAAATTTTTTTTTTTTAGACCATTCACGAGAATAGATTTTTTAAAAGTTTTTTAACGCATTTTGGGCACTTAATAATTTTGAGAAAATTTTAATTTTGGAAAATATCTTCCATTTTCTATTTGCATTATTTTTCTTTGCGCTTTTTTAATATAGTTTTTTGGCAATAAATACGCCAATTTACCACTTATTACGATGATGATTTTTTTCCTTTCCTTTTTTTAACAATTCAAAGCACTTTTAAAACACTGAAGAAAATTTAAAAAAAAAGTCATTTAATTAAAATTTAAATTTTTAATTACACCGAATGCATTCGCACTCGGATTCTTTAGAACGACGACGACAGCAAAGCACGTAAACCAAACTAACCAAACGCTTTCTGGACGTTGATCTCCTAGGCACAGAGAGTGCAAGAACTAAAAGCTTTTGTCTGTTTATGGCCAAGCCAAGATTCCTTCTCAGTTTAAATATTTTAAATTATACACAAGGTGCCAAATCTATTAAAAAGAGATTTTATAGAAAACTCATAATATACAAAATTTGTTAGTTATTTATTTTTTTTACCGTTGGAGATGGCACCAAGGGGAAAAATGTAGAGAAAATGTATAGCCGATCGTAAAAGTCCCACAAAATAAATAAACTGAAATGGAGTGCATACAATTTGCTGAAAAATAATGTGTTTAGTTGCCGTATAGATGAGAATTTAATTTTAAAACCTTAATAACTTACAATATTTTTTCAAAATAAACGCATGCAATGAAAATTGGAATTACCAAATTATAACTTAGCAAAAGGGTACTTTCCCTTCAATATTAAAGGGTTTCTTTCTTTAGTGGCCAGCGGTGAACACTATAGAAAAATAAAAAAAGGAGAACCAAATGTTTTCATGTAATAGGAAAAAAAATTAAAACAACCCAATTACTCACATAATTTTCTGCAATTTTCCAAAAAAAAATCTTAAACAGTTCATGCAGAAATGTTTAAAAAAAAATAGTTTTAACTGAACTTTAAAACAATTTTATCAATTTAAAAAAACTTTATCACTTTCATACAAAAAAACAGGTTAGACCGAGAACTATCCTCTATGACGGTTTGATTATAAAATGGCTGAGAAATATCACTTTAGGTCAAACGAAAGCTCGGTTTCGCCAAATATGACTACCAATATGGTTGACTAACGTCTTAATTCCAACTATCGGTAAAATAGCAAAGAAAAAGATATAAAATAAACGTAAGAAAGTGAAAAGTGGCAAGTGTTGGTAAAGCAGCTTTACACGTATAGATGGCGTTGCACAAAAAACGTTAAAAAAAAACTATAGCAAATTGCCTGAATTTGAATATAAAAAAATAAAAAAAACAAATCATATCTATTGCAAAAAAAAACTAAGCATAGCAAGCGCCATTACAAATTCCCCCCGCTAAAATCAGACTTTGGGGGTGAAATACCAACCACAAAGCTGATAACGCTTGCAGAGAAGAATCTGAAATCAAATCTATTGGCGTATGTCTTTAGCATGGTAGGTTCCTAACAACGTACCTTTCAAATCTTCAAGCTCATAATAACAACTACCCAATTTTCGACGTATGCGCGCTTTGACAAAAGTAGGGGCTAACTTGGCATTATAACCTTGTTCAAAATTACTCTGCTTAAAATTCCTACGAAAAACCTCTTGGCCTACATCATAGGACACCTCTCTAGATCGAAGATTATAGGTACGCTCATTCCTTTCAAACTGTTTTTAAACAAGCTCCGTTGCCCTTTTTCCCATGATCTGTATGGAGTCATTACGGTCAAACCGTACCGAACGATCGTCCAACATCTCGAGTTGACGCAAAAGAGCATAAGTAGAACCATTGGTTATCATATGCTGACCAAACGCAAGGTAATATGGCGATGTGCCAATTGCCGAATGTACTGACGACCTAAGGGCACAACAAATGCTGCTTAAAAGCGTGTCCCAATTCTTCTGATCAGGCTTTATATACGACTTTATCGCAGACAAAACCGATCTATTTACCCTCTCAGACGCATTCGCTTGAGGGGCGTGAACAGCCGTATAAACATGTTTTACACCGTAACGCGAGAGGAATTGATTAAACTGGTTCGAACGAAATTGTGAGCCGTTGTCAGAAACCACAATCTCAGGAATCCCAAATGTATGGAACAACTCCTCTTCCATATACTTTACAACCGGATCCGCAGTTAACTTTTTAACGGGTTTTAAAAACGGGAATTTAGAAAATTGATCAAGGACTATAAATATACCGATGTGACCCGAGCGCGACCGCGGATACGGACCAAGAAAATCAACGTATAATTTCTGGAAAAATCTTCGAGTTTCCGACGTTTTACCCATAGGAGGTCTGAGAACTTGGTTTGGATGTTTAGTCATTTTACAGATATCGCAATTGTTTATATAATTTTTCACATCAACTACCAGATTCGGCCAAAAATAATACCGGCGTATCTTCTCAATAGTTCTATTTATCCCACTGTGAGATGAGAGAGGGTTATCGTGAGCACGTTTTAATATATCGGGAACCATACCTCTCGGAATCCACAATTTCCAAGCCAAATCATCGTGTAATTTCTCTCCTGTAGCATGTTCCATTCTACGATATAGGTACCCATCGACCAATTTCAAGTCTGGCATTTTGTCAATGGTTCTCTCAACCTTGTTCAGCAGTTCCCGGTGTTCGTGAGATTGAAAATGGGTAGAATTGAGATCAACAAAAATTCGAGAGTCACAGTCCAAATCAGACAAAATCTCTCCATCCCTAATGCGGACAAGTCTTCAGTGTTGGCCCTAGACAAATTATCCGGGACTACGTTTAAGCTACCACGTCTGTGCTGTATGTTAAATTTGTATCCTTGCAATTTCAAGGCCCACCGAGCCAGCCTAGAACTCAAATCCGACTGAGACATGAGCCACTTCAAAGACGCATGGTCAGTGATGACCGTGAACGCATGTCCCTCGACATAAGCCCTGAACTTTTTAATGCTTAACAAAGCTGCTAAGCATTCCTGTTCGGTCACTGAATAGTTACGTTGGGCTAGGTTGAGTTTCTTGGACATAAATGCCACAGGAATCTCTTTACCCTCCGCATTCTTCTGGACCAGCACGCTTCCTATACCTGTTTGGCTAGCATCGCAGTGTATGAAAAACGGCTGCGAGAAATCGGGGCTGTGTAAAACAGGAGCTGAGCTCAAATGGGTCTTCAGAACTTCAAAAGCTTTTTGGGCTTCCTCCGTCCATACAAATTTCCTCTTTCCCTTTAACAAGTCAGTCAAAGGCGTAGTAACAGAAGCGTAGTCTCTGATAAATTTCCGGTACCAACCTGTCATACCTAAAAATCTACGGATCTGCTTTACGGATCTCGGAACTGGAAAGTCAGTAATGGCGGACACTTTCTCCGGATCCGTCTGAATAACCCCATTACCAACTAAATGACCTAAATATTTTACTTCTGGGACACAAAAGTTACTCTTTCCTACGTTTATTGTCAGTCCAGATTCACAAGGTGCCTTTCGAAAGTATCTGATATAATAAGAAGATCATCAAGATAAACAAAAACCTCCGTCCTAAGAGCCGGTGGTATTACCCTGTCCATTAAGCGAGACATGGTTTGCGGGGCATTACAAAGCCCGAAGGGCATTACCCTGTAATGGTACAATGGCCTCCCAGGAACGGTGAATGCTGTTTTATCTCGCGATCCCATTTTTAAAGGAATCTGCCAAAAGGCATCCTTGAGGTCTAAGGATGTTATAAATTCAGCTTTGGGAAGCCTGCTCAAAATTCCATCAATCTGAGGTAATGGATAGGCGTCACCAATAGTCACCGAATTTAATTTTCTACTGTCTAAGCACAGTCTGTTTTTACCTGGTTTCCTATGCAGTACTACAGGAGAAGACCACGCACTATTGGATTCCTCTATAACCCCGAGAGCTAACATTCGATCCAGCTCCTCATATATTAATTTTTCGACTGCGGGTGAAACCGGAAAATGCCGTTGTTTAATGGGTTTCGCGTCCCCGGTGTCAATAACGTGGCATAATACATTTGTTTTGCCTAGACCCTCTTTTGAAAATGAAGGAAATAAATTTATGACTTGTCTTAAGCGTTGTTTTTGAATAGGTGATAACGGTATTTGATTAGTTAACTCACAAATTTCAGAGGAACTATTGGGCGAAATAATTCGATTGATTCCCTGTGGGAGTAAATTGAATAATTCCCAAAAATCAACACCTAAATACAAATCTCGGTCTAAACTTGGTATTATAAAAATTGTAATGGGTTTTTCCTCATTCTTAAACGAAATCACAGTTTCAACGACACCGATAATCTTTTGCCTATTTCCATCTGCCAACCTGACTAATTTTCCTATAAATCGAGCCCGAATTCAAATAATTTTCCGCTGCCTTGGCACCTATACAACTGATGGACGCACCAGTGTTCATTAGACCTAGCATCTTTTCACCAAAGAGGTTTACCTCAGCATACGGCCGTACATCACATGGTTTATTTAATATAGAGCAGATTATTCGCTGTTTAAAATTCCTAACCTTTTGCCAAAATGAACGCATACGCCGAGCTGAGCGTGTAGGTTTATTACTATTGCCGAAAATTCGATTACGAGCCTCCTCATATTCCTTCAAACGCACGTGAAAAGGTTTAAAATATTTTAAATTGGCATTAGAAGATTTCTTGTCATCAGTATCTTCTGCTAAAACGTTATTTCCTGTAGTAATATTTTCACATCCGGTGGTATTGACATTGCTGGTGGTATTGTTGTTACATTCTGCTGATCGATTCAAAATTTCTATACGTCTTTCGGATCCACCTGGTTCGGTGGCCGATGCACACTCCGTTGTGCAGTCGCTTTCCCGTTTTTTGGATTGCACTTTTTGCAATTGGGCTTGTAGGTATCTGGAGTACCACATCCGTAGCAGAAAACTGTACGATCCGACAAACAATCTTGATATCTATGTCCGGGCTTTCTACAATTCCAACAAGTAAAATTAATGGCTGAAATTTTTTTCTCCTCTACATCTGGTAAATACACTACATCCTCATCAAAACCTGGACTTATTTCGGCAACCCGCCTCTGAACTGGGGAAGGTCTGGATAGTTGTGAACCATGTTTTCGGCGGATATCTTGCATAAAGAATTCACGACGCCTACACAAATCACGCAAATCCTCCACAGAGTTCACCTTAATGTTAAGGATATCGTGCTGAATTTCAGGAAGAAGGCTTCGACGCAATATTTCAACTAACGTCCTCTCACCGAGTGGTTCCACTAGACGATCAGTCAATGCCACAATAGCCTCGTAAAAATTATCAAAAGTTTCATTCGCCTTCTGTTTTCTATCCCTGATTAGTTCTTGCAGGTCAACATCAGTCCTCGAGTCCTTATATTGTTTTCTTAAAGCAACGCATAATTCACGCCACGTGATTACTCCAACAGACTGATGATACCGCCAGAACCAATTATTTGCTTTACCATCAAAGAGTAGCGCTGCGTGGTTACACAGCAACCTAAAATCTGACTGTAATGTTTGAGCGGTTAGAGCCTCTACTCGATAAATGAAATTTTCAACGGACAGACCACTTGGACCCCCATTAAACTTTATTCTCCAATTTGAGATGATCTGCAAAACTTTGTCTGGGCGGAAAATACTAGAGGTTGTCGCAGCCTGTGAAGCTGAGGTGTTCAGTACATGATTAGTATGGGTACCTGAATTTGCATTAGACCCGCCAGGTTCAAGTCCTAAAAATTCCCTAAACGTGCGCTGCTCGACGACAGGAAGGGTTTGCATAAGTTGAGGTGGAGTACGTTGAAGTGGTGGTTGTAGTTGTGATTGTCGAAGTGATGGAGCACTCGACAAAGGCAACTGAGCTACAGAAGGGTTTAAAATTGGAAGTCTAGCCTGAATATTCGTTTCCACAATTGTTGCAATCTGACTACTCAAAGTTGAAAGCAACTCGGCTTGTTGAGCGTAAAACAATGACGCTACTATCTCCTTGAGAGTTTCAGTCTCAGTTGCAGTCGACACCAATGGCTATGCAATTGATGACACTACATTAGGATCCTCCAAAGGAGTTTCAGCTGGAACGTTTCCTATAGAAACATTCGAGGGAGGGTTGTTTTGTTCAGATCCTACAACAGCCTGAGCCCTAGTACTTTTCTGAACACCCTCATTAACAATTCGAACATTGCAGACTGGACAAAACGGACGTAATTTTAAAACTTTTGCTAAACACTCCTTGTGAAAAGTATGCCCACACAAAGGAGTAACAAGTAAAGTTTTCGAAGATATTGTAGATTTGCGTGCATCACAAGTCGGATGTTTACCTCCCACAGGAGTAACTGGGGGATTATCACCCAAACCCATTTAAAACAAGAAAAATGAATTAAATGCGTTGGAAAATCCCAAAAATAAAATATATGGTAAAATCAATGAGGTTGTAAAAACGCCTAAAATGATCAAATCTTTCTTTCTCTTTATAATTATAAAACTAAAAAAGTCTAAAAGAATTTTGAAATGGCCAAGTGAGAAAAAAAATTACTGATTAGCAGAACAAATAAAAATTAAAAGTTTAAAAGTTGTCGAGAAAAAAAAGCTTTTCACATTGAGTTTCAATAGAAAACAAATGAAACTAATTTTGAAAAAGAAAACTAGAAAATAATTAAAGGAAGCCAAAAAAAAAGTTTGTTATTTATCCAAGGTTAATGGAAATTTCTGGCGAGAAGTATACACTTGCTTCAAAATTAATAACAAATATTTAAAATGTATCAAACACAAAACCAATTAATTTATATGAAGATGTTAATTGGATAATGTATACACGAAAAGAAAATTGCTGAAAAAAAATTAAAATATATATCATGCAAAAAAAAAATAAAAATAACAAGTTTTTTAGAAAGAAAGTAAATAGAATTAACTCGGAAGAAGAAAAAATTGTGGGTTTCAATTAAATTGATGCAAAATCAATAAAGCAGTAATTTCCCGCAAAAACAAAATATATTCTTGATTCTCTCTTTGATTTCTTCTTCAGACGGCAAAAGCTAGTTGTAGTAAACAAAACAAACAAATCAATCTGAATAATATTGACGGAAATAATAGAATAAGACAGCAAAAAAAATAATAGATAGCAAAAGTTTTTTTTTATATTACGACATTGGATAAAACTGCGTTTAGGTTTTATAATTCCTATCGTAATGTAGGGTAAACTTATCAAATAATCTTAAACTGTGGTCAGATTTAGCTTCATAATCCAAATACTGCATTCCTGCCAGTTAAAAGAAAATTTTGCATAAGTTCGCTAGGAGTTTTGGAATGAATACCATTTTAATTGAGGTAGTAGATGAATAGCCTATAAAAATAATGGATCATAAACTAAGTTCCATTCAATTATACTGGTATTCATTGGAAAAATTAGAGATAGTAAAAAAAATAAATTAGATGATCAAAAACTAAAAAAAATAAAAGGAGCCGAACAAATTCGAAACATTTAAATAAAACGAATCGAGGTGGAAATTTAACAACTTATTTGACTGTTCGGGCCCCACGTTGGGTGCCAAAAATTTTATATTGTAGCATGTAACGATTGATTTTGGGAAAGATATGGTTGATGTAAGTTTGGGCAACGTTTTGAGAAGGTACACGCTTTTTCACCGGCCTTATTGCTCGTCGAATGGGGGGGTTCAAATCTTCTCTATACCCTGTACCACTAAGCTACTGTATAAATATTTTATTATTTGGCGTGTACAAAAAGACAGAAATTGAAAGAAAAACTATAACGGAAGTAAAAAGAAAGATTGAAGAAAGAAGTAGTGTCAATATTAAACTGAAAGAAATGAAAATTAAATTGTCGATACTAGGTGACATTGTATCTGACAAAATCAGCCCACCCTACCGTGATCATAAAACGACAAAATCCAAAGAAAGTGTATCATGTATGATCCCAACGTTTTAATACTACAACAGCTAACTACCGCCGATCAGAAATCAAAGAGAAGGATTTAAAATTTAGCACAAATTCATAATGATTTTATTTATAAACAGAAGCTTCATTTGATTATATATTTAAAGTTAAAGATTGTATAAAAATTAATTATAGAGATATATTCACTTGAACATTGAATTCTTTTCATTCAGATTAATTAAAAGTATAAAAAAAAAATAATTAATTAACCGACGAAATGAAAAAAAAAAAATAAAGTTTTAAAATTAATACGAATTTAAATATTAATTAAAGTTAAGGGGGCGAAACATTTAGTATTTAAAAAAAAAAGTATATAAATTTTGTTTTAAATTTTATTAAATAAAGATTAAAAGGAAATTTGATACAATCTTAACTTCGGTACTTTTGCGGCAAAATTTGTTCCAAAGCGGGAATAGTTTTAATTGAAAATATATTGTTTATATTGTTTTTTAAATTTAAACATTCCTACTAGTTAGAATAAAAAAAAAATAGTTGGTCACGTTAGACATGAAATATTTAAAGTTCAATGAACTTCAGATATTTTATTAAATTTTACCGAAATTAAAAATGTAAACAAACCATAAAATAAATATAAAGTAAAAAAAAAAATGAGAGAGAAAAAAAAACTTACATTATCAACGATGCTCACTCCTTGAAAAGTACTTTCTAAGTTGATGTTGCTCAATCGTTACAGCTGGAAACAAAAGCTTTCTCTATATGTAAAAGAAATGTAAATAAATGCTTAGAAAACATCTGTTGCAAAATATGTAAAATATTTAATTTAACATTAACTTAAACTTCTAAAATAATTGTTTTAAAACAGATTGAAATCTTGTGAGAGCAAATTATTTTAAGTTTGATTTTATATTTAATTTAAAACTCGAGCAATTTAACAGAAGCAAAATTCATGAAACTCTTAAGCTTTTATTTAACATTAAAAATTGTAGGTGGATAACACTGTAAGTTAACATAATGGTCGCTAGTTAGCAATCATATGTATTCGAATTTTACTTCGGTTAAACCGTACTCAGAAAATCAAGAAATTATATAAACAAAACGAGAATGATTTAAAGAAAACTAAATTATTTTTTTTGCAGTTTAAATGAGGAAATGTTTGTACACTGTGCAACAGATTTTCATTTTTAAGATATGTAAAAAAAATTAAAACATTTAAATATACTCTAACACTATAATGCGATTTAGAATAAATTTTAAATAAATTTTTTAAACTATTTTAATGGTTTTAAATAAAATTATTTGTTTTAAATTTTTTTTTTTTAAATTTTTGCCACTTTCAAACGATTTTAATTGTGTCTCGGTGCATGATTTTTTATTAGTTTTAAGCAGAATTAGATTTTTTTTTTATAGCAAAATTTTAGGTTTAATTGAGCATAATTTTTATATTAGTTTTAAGCAAAAATTTTTAGAATATATTTCTACTAAGATTTCAGATTAATTTTTTTTTTCTTTAAATTTCTGGAAAAATTTTTTCTTAGACCATTCACGGGAATAGATTTTTTAAAAGTTTTTTAACGCATTTTGGGCACTTAATAATTTTGAGAAAATTTTAATTTTGGAATATATCTTCCATTTTCTATTTGCATTATTTTTCTTTGCGCCTTTTTAATATAGTTTTTTGGCAATAAATACGCCAATTTACCACTTATTACGATGATGATTTTTTTCCTTTCCTTTTTTTAACAATTCAAAGCACTTTTAAAACACTGAAGAAAATTTAAAAAAAAGTCATTTAATTAAAATTTAAATTTTTAATTACACCGAATGCATTCGCACTCGGATTCTTTAGAACGACGACGACAGCAAAGCACGTTAACCAAACTAACCAAACGCTTTCTGGACGTTGATCTCCTAGGCACAGAGAGTGCAAGAACTAAAAGCTTTTGTCTGTTTATGGCCAAGCCAGGATTCCTTCTCAGTTTAAATATTTTAAATTATACACAAGGTGCCAAATCTATTAAAAAGAGATTTTATAGAAAACTCATAATATACAAAATTTGTTAGTTATTTATTTTTTTACCGTTGGAGATGGCACCAAGGGGAAAAATGTAGAGAAAATGTATAGCCGATCGTAAAAGTCCCACAAAATAAATAAACTGAAATGGAGTGCATACAATTTGCTGAAAAATAATGTGTTTAGTTGCCGTATAGATGAGAATTTAATTTTAAAACCTTAATAACTTACAATATTTTTTCAAAATAAACGCATGCAATGAAAATTGGAATTACCAAATTATAACTTAGCAAAAGGGTACTTTCCCTTCAATATTAAAGGGTTTCTTTCTTTAGTGGCCAGCGGTGAACACTATAGAAAAATAAAAAAAGGAGAACCAAATTTTTTCATGTAATAGGAAAAAAAATTAAAACAACCCAATTACTCACATAATTTTCTGCAATTTTCCAAAAAAAATCTTAAACAGTTCATGCAGAAATGTTTAAAAAAAAATAGTTTTAACTGAACTTTAAAACAATTTTATCAGTTTAAAAAAACTTTATCACTTTCATACAAAAAAACAGGTTAGACCGAGAACTATCCTCTATGACGGTTTGATTATAAAATGGCTGAGAAATATCACTTTAGGTCAAACGAAAGCTCGGTTTCTCCAAATATGACTACCAATATGGTTGACTAACGTCTTAATTCCAACTATCGGTAAAATAGCAAAGAAAAAGATATAAAATAAACGTAAGAAAGTGAAAAGTGGCAAGTGTTGGTAAAGCAGCTTTACACGTATAGATGGCGTTGCACAAAAAACGTTAAAAAAAAATTATAGCAAATTGCCTGAATTTGAATATAAAAAAATAAAAAAAACAAATCATATCTATTGCAAAAAAAAAAAAACTAAGCATAGCAAGCGCCATTACATTAGTTTGGTGATAAAACTTGCACTCAGGAAGATTTATTGTTCCCGAAAATAGGTACTTAAAAAATGTATGTTTGGGTTATAACTTTTTTGTATCTGAACCGATATTTCCGAGTTTTTCAGCAAATATGTTCTACTAAAGATTTTCGATCTTTTGCGTCTTATGTATCCATAGGTCATATTACAGCTCTAAAATTTTAGATTTTATAAAAATTGGTGTATTTAATTACGGTCCTACCGTTCTTAAGATTTAAATTAATCTATTTTGTGCCACGCCCATTTCACGAACCCCGCCCACATTTGGTTAGATGTTGTGTATTGATTACCAAGGTGATTGTACCTTAATTGCAAATTTTTCTTCTTTCCGTTCTTCAAATATACAGAAAAACTGACAGACATCGTTAAGTCAATTGTGCTGTACGTATTTGTAATGTTAAAAAAATAAAACAACAAAAAAACAAGTCTTAAGAAAATAAAAAAAAGTCGTAAGAAAATATAAATAAAGTTGTCCAAAAATTATTGAATAGACAGAGCTCGTTCGCACGACTAAAAGAAAAAAACTATTTGTGACAAAGCAGATTTGTTTGGTTTTTATTATATGGTAAATCATTGTATGTGTTTGTTTTTTGTGTATAAAAGGTGAAGAGGTGAAAGAAAAGAAGTTCAACAAATGAATGTGTTTGTTATGCGTAAAATTCAACATACACATTAAACAAAGGGATTTTACGGAAAAAATTAAAGGTAGGTGTGGTTTCTTGCTAATATCTCAGCCATTTATCAACCGATCTGGCTGATTTTCAATATCAAACAGAAATGGATCACATGTAACAGAAATATATAACAATCAAGTCTTCATCATGTCTGGGGTCTTCGGAAAACCCATTTCAACACACAGACGGACAGGCGGACATCGTTAAATCAACTTCGCTCTTCATAAGGACCCAGAATATATACTTTATGGGGTCTAAGATCAATATTGTAGAAATTATAAACCGAATTACAAACTTATATATACCCTTTTTCACCACCTGTGGTGAAGGATATAAAAATCTGGTGCTTGTTGAGCAATTAAAAATTAAATAAATGAGCCCCGAAAAATAAAATAAAATCAACGATTGAACTAACAGAGAGTTTTGTTGTAAACTAGATCTTTCGGTTAATTGACTGAAATAGATCAATTGAACTAGTTCCTTCATGAACGACACAACTCTGAAAGTAGTGAAATAAAAATTTTTACAAAGGTAATAATTTTATTATTTGAAATTAAATATGGAATATAGTGCACGTCATAAAAGGCAACTAGCAACAAAAGAAAATTATTTAAATAATTTAAAAACAAATGTATTAATCGAATGCGCAATTGACTTAGTGACTTCTGCCAATATGGAATCTGCTGATGCAGAAATTTCTGCTCGTCAGGATTTAGATGTGGGATACGCAATAACCAATTATCTACTGAATTAGGGCAATGGCAGTTAAAAAATCGAACATGTTGGAATAACTTAGAAAACTCTTGGTTATAAAGGGTGTCCCAAGAAGAACGCAATTTTTAAATCTGGCAACATTCGAAGTGTCATTGTTTGACATTTAAACAATTATTATTGTTTGCTAGTAGAAGGTACGAGGTTAGTAAAAATGGAGCGCTACACGAATGAACAACGCATTCTCATTGTAAAATTGTTTTACCAAAATGGTGAAAGTTTTGCGGCTACAGTTCGCAAATTGCGATCAATTTGGGGTCACAATAATGCTCCAAAAGAGTCAACTGTAAAGAAACTGGGTCTGTTAGTGATGTAAAGACAACAACGCGCCATCGACCAGGTCGATCGACCGAAAATGTCGCAGCTGTACGTGATGATGTCGCTCAAACTCTATCCACTTCAATTCGACACCGAGCTCAGCAAATTGGTGTCTCCAAATCCACTTTGCAGCGAATTTTGACGAAAGATTTGCATCTTCATGCATACAAAGTTCAATTGACTCAGGAACTGAAGCCAGCTGACCATGGACAGCGAAGGCAGTTCGTTAATTGGGTATTGGAGAGACAACATGAAAATGCTGATTTTGCCGATAAAATCATCTTCAGTGACGAGGCCCATTTTCATCTTGATGGCTTCGTCAATAGGCAGAATTGTCGCATTTGGGGTGAAGAAAATCCTCGAGTGATTCACGAGAAGCAAATGCATACTCAACGTGTCACTGTGTGGTGTGGTTTTTGGGCTGGAGGAATCATTGCACATTTTTTTTATGAATATGAGGCAGGTCAAGCGCAAACAGTCAATGGTGTTCGGTATCGTGAAATGATAACCAGTTTTTTCTTGCCTAGAATTGAAGAAATGAATGTGGAGGGCATGTGGTTCCAACAATACGGCGCCACATGTCATACAGCCAGAGAAACAATTCAACTGCTGCATCAGTCATTTCCCGGTCGTGTTATTTCGCGTTTTGGAGATCAGAATTGGCCGCCTAGATCGTGCGACTTAACACCATTAGATTTTTTTCTTTGGAGTTTTTTGAAGTCGATGGTTTACGCGAATAAGCCGACGACGACTCAAGCCTTAAAAGAGGAAATTGGATGCTGCATTAATGAAATACCGCAGCATTCATGCAAAACGGTCATTGAAAATTTCATTAAAAGATCGCGTGCATGCCAGCAAAGCCGCGGCGGCCATCTGCACGATATATTGTTCCATACATAACCTCATTCTGTCTACTTTACGATATAATAAAGTTTCACGTTTTTTTTTTTTTAATATCTGGGTTTTATTTAAATTTTAAAAATTGCGTTCTTCTTGGGACACCCTTTACTAAGAACACATGGTGTTCTTGTTGAAAAAATTGATGGAACACCACACATAATAATATTGTAGCCCGGTCGATACGCGCATTTTGGAATTAAACAAAATTTAATAAAGGCGGCGCATTTGTTACAAAATTATGATGAAATACTTTGTGATATTAATATCGACGGCTTGCTAATTTTCAAAAGTTCTAACACGCAACTTTAGCTAATATTAATCAAAGTAGTTAACATTAAAAATATTGAAGTTTTCCCGCTGGTATATATATAGGCAAGCAAAACCCTCACGATGTAAGTGCACCCAAGTTTCTAAAAAAATAGCAATGTTAATATATAGCACAGCAGTTGCCGAAATTATAGACGATGATGACTTTGGCAAAAGAATTGTAAAAAACAGTATCAAATGAGATTTCTGAAAACTAAAACACCTTTGGAGAAAATAAATTTAAATATGATTTCAGAAATTAACGATGAACAAAATCAATTGATTGCCGGGATGATGGCCGATAAAAAAAATTTTACAAGATCAGCTTTCAAAATTGCAAGGTAGTGTTTCATGTAATATGGTAGTAAGCCAAGCATAGCAAATGTTTTTTTTGTTTTCTTATTAACTCTCATAATTAACCTATTTTTTATTTTCATTTTTTCAGCAACAACAGAAAATGAAAACAAAGTTATAGTGGAAATGTTGGCCGAGCACAAAATTGAACTTCAAACACTAAACAAGACTCGCCAAAGTATTACTACCATAACCAACACATTTCTACTTAAAACTGAAGATAATCTTCAAAAAATTGAAGCTGAAATAGGCGAAGCTAATGAAGAAAAATATGTAAGTAACTATTATTGCAAAGTGTTGAATTAAAAAGATAATCTATTGTCCAACTATTCAATTCTTTTCAGATATCTGCTGTGAAATATTTTATATTGATGGGAACTCGATCAAAATTTTGAAAAGAATTTCTTCTCGAGAATTGTGCATGAGGAATTCTATGTATGTACAATAACAAAATACACACAATTCTTTTGGAAAATAATACCTTTCGTCTTACAAAAACAGGGGGTTAAGTTAATTCAATGTAAACTAACTTGAAATCCTCTGATATTTTTAATGCTTTTAGTATATATAACAGGCAACAGCAAATGTATGTACGTTTATACTAAATATGAATATGTTACTTGTTATGTTTTTTTTTGTTATAATAGAAAATTAAAGTTTTTTTTAGTGCAAACACATGAAAATGTAATTAATTTTCTTAAAGTTTTTTTACTACATCTTTAAAATGAAAAAATAAATATTAAATTTAAAAACTAATCATAACGTATGTACACTAGGGTTCTCCAAAAATAATATGTATATGGGCCTCAACGTATTCAGGACCTCAACGGCCCTGACGTTTGAAAAACGGTATATATGAAAAAATATGACTTTTTAAATTTTTAATATTTTAAATTGATCTTGAATTAAAAAGATTAAAAAATCGTAATAAACAGTAAATTATCTTTCTAATAAGGCAATAAAAACTCAAAATCGGTTAAAAAACATATCGTCATTTTGTGACATTATATGGTAATAGAGTAAAGAACAAAAGCCAAGAGGTTTATTATAATTAAGTCTTCATAATTTTTTTCATCATTTGTTTAATAAAAATCCCATCAGAAAATGGTTTTCCTTGCTTTATTAATTCATTATCTGACTTTGTTTCTTTGACTTCCTCTTCTAACAACCAGTTTATCCGAAAATATTGTTTTATTTCTATTAAAAAGCTCTTCTCTTTCCTCAGCATTTAATTTATTCATAATACTATGAAAACGGTCATAATTTATTTTAATAACTTGTTCCCTATATTCCTTGAATGTTTGATAACATAAAAGGCATTGGATTATACCAAAATCATTTTTTAACATACAATATTTTTTTAAGTGTCATCATTAATTTATTTTCTGTAAACTTGGAAAAAAAATAATAAAGCATCCGCTGAACATATGCATTCGTCGCTGTCTCCAATAAGTCAAAAAGTATATAATTTACTATAGAGTATTTTTCCACGTGCGTGCCATTAGCCTGGCAGAGTTATCCTTGGTTTGTGAAAAATTAGATGGCAACACTGTGTATGTAATATTAATGACAGCTGTCGTTTTTAACACGTTATCACTCCTCAGTGGAGAAATAGTCAAATAGTTCCAATGAAAATTCTACATACACCAAAAATTCTGCAAGAGATTCGGCACCAACAAGGACTTGTCCCAAAAATCATAGTATGCACGATGGTAGCTGATGGCATGAATGTTTTTAAAATCTTTATTGCAAATTTTCAAAAAGAATAGTTGTTGAGAAAATCGCACTTTTTTATGAACATTTTTAGTTCTGGTACCAGAAATTCATAAGGGAAGATTGCGCTAAAACTAAGACTTGTCCTAAAAATCGTGAAACGCACAAAGGTAGCTGTTGGTATAAGAATTCTAAAAATCTTTATTGCAAATTTTGAAAAAGAACAGTTTTTGAGAAAATTGCACTTTTTTATGAACATTTTTAGTTATTAGTTCTGGTACCAGAAATTCATAAGGAAAGATTGCGCTAAAACTAGGACTTATCCTAAAAATCGTGAAACGCACAAAGGTAGCTGTTGTTATGAGGATTCCAAAAATCTTTATTGCAAATTTTCAAAAAGAACAGTTTTTGAGAAAATTGCACTTTTTTATGAACATTTTTATTTCTTTGTTCTGGTACCAGAAATTCATAAGGGAAGATTGCGCTAAAACTAGGACTTGTCCTAAAAATCGTAAAACGCGCAAAGGTAGCTGTTGGTATAAGGATTTCAAAAATCTTAATTGCAAATGTTCAAAAAGAACATTTTTTGAGAAAATTGCAATTTTTTAAGAACATTTTTATTTTTTAGTTCTGGAACCAGAAATTCATAAGGGAAGATTGCGCTAAACCTAGGCCTTGTCCTAAAAATCGTAAAACGCACAAGGGTAGCTGTTGGTATGGGGATTCCAAAAATCTTTTGTGCAAATTTTCAAAAAGAACAGTTTTTGAGAAAATTGCACTTTTTTATAAACATTTTTATTTCTTTGTTCTGGTACCAGAAATCCATAAGGGAAGATTGCGCTAAAACTAGGCCTTCTCCTAAAAATCGTAAAACGCACAAGGGTAGCTGTTGGTATGGGGATTCCAAAAATCTTTTGTGCAAATTTTCAAAAAGAACAGTTTTTGAGAAAATTGCACTTTTTTATAAACATTTTTATTTTTTTGTTCTGGTACCAGAAATCCATAAGGGAAGATTGCGCTAAAACTAGGATTTGCCCTAAAAATCGTAAAACGCACAAAGGTAGCTGTTAGTATAAGGATTTCAAAAATCTTTATTGCAAATTTTCAAAAAACACAGTTTTTAGAAAATTGCACTGTTTTATGAACATTTTTAGTTATTAGTTCTGGTACCAGAAATTCATAAGGAAAGATTGCGCTAAAACTAGGACTTATCCTAAAAATCGTGAAACGCACAAAGGTAGCTGTTGTTATGAGGATTCCAAAAATCTTTATTGAAAATTTTCAAAGAGAACAGTTTTTGAGAAAATTGCACTTTTTTATGAACATTTTTATTTCTTTGTTCTGGTACCAGAAATCCATAAGGGAAGATTGCGCTAAAACTAGGACTTGTCCTAAAAATCGTAAAACGCACAAAGGTAGCTGTTGGTATAAGGATTTCAAAAATCTTAATTGCAAATGTTCAAAAAGAACAGTTTTTGAGAAAATTGCAATTTTTTAAGAACATTTTTATTTTTTAGTTCTGGTACCAGAAATTCATAAGGGAAGATTGCGCTAAACCTAGGCCTTGTCCTAAAAATCGTAAAACGCACAAGGGTAGCTGTTGGTATGGGGATTCCAAAAATCTTTTGTGCAAATTTTCAAAAAGAACAGTTTTTGAGAAAATTGCACTTTTTTATGAACATTTTTATTTTTTAGTTCTGGTACCAGAAATTCATGGGCGAAGATTGCGCTAAAACTAGGACTTGTCCTAAAAATCGGGAAACGCACAATGTAGCTGTTGGTATGAGGAATTTAAAAATCTTTATTGCAAATTTTCAAAAAGAACAGTTTTTGAGAAAATTGTACTTTTTTATTCTTTGTTAAAAAACCCCAATAATTCCAAATTCGAAAACTGTTTTTCCCCGCTGTGAGCTACATAAAAGCAATAGAATAGCGGGAAATGTTTAGCCGGCAACAATGCTGACGAAAAAAGTTCAAAAACTAATATTTGGGTATGTTCAGTGAATATCTTGTTAATATTCCACAGTGTTACCAGATAGAATTAGTACAATTGTATGTAAAATTATCAAAAGTTCAAAAATTACCCACGACGTTAATATTTTTAATGAATAAATTAAAATAAAAAAGTAAACCTAATTAGTTCCTGATCTAAAAGCTCTACAAATAAGTATGTTTTTAATATTATATATACAGTTATGTGAAAAATAATAGGGACAGTGCCCACCCAAACTTACATTATATTTAAAATCGAAAATTCTTTCTTGTTTAAACGATTTATTTTTTTCCTAAACGGTAGAAAAAAGATTAATAACAAAATTTTTGCTATTCCTATAATATATTTTGATTTTTTTGTGATTTTGTATGAATTTATATAGTTTAACGTGTGAAAAAAAATAAGGACAGTTCATGGAATCTTAAAGCTATAACTAACTTAAGTAAAACTAAATAGATATTTATATTGTTGCATAAAGCCTTAGTTCCACATTAGTACTTTGTTGCGGATCCTTTGCTATCCAGAACAGCAGCACATCTTCTAGGCATTGAGTCGACCAAATTTTTACAAACATGTAGCGGTATTGCGTTCCACGCATCCTGTATAAGATTCCAAAGCTAGTCGCAATTTGATGGACACTTTCCCCTGATTGCCCTTTTAACTTCGTTCCACAAATTTTCTATTGGGTTCAAATCAGGGGACTGTGCTGGCCATTCTAAAACATTGTTATTGTTGTCCTGGAACCACTTCTTTGTGAACTTTGCCGTATGCTTTGGGTCATTATCCTGCTGGAAGACCCATTTGAGTGGCATATTTTCTTCGGCATACGGCAGCATTGTATTTTTCAAAATTTCAGTGTAATCTGCCGATTTCATTATGTTCTGGATACGATATAGAGGACCCACACCATAATAAGAGAATGACCCCCATACCATGATACCACCACCACCATGTTTGACCGTCTTTAAAGTATATTTTGGATTGAATTCTTGATGGATAGGTCTTCTTACATGGTGGACACCTCTATCAGAAGAAAACAAGTTTACTTTTGATTCATCGGACCACAGAATGTTACGCCATTTTTCTTTATGCCAATTGATATGATTTTTAGCAAACTCTAATCATAGTTTTATATTCTTTTTGGATAACAATGGCACTTTTCTTGCACTACGGGCTCTAAATTCCTCACCGATGAGTGTTTTTCGAATAGTTGATGTTTCAACGTCAATGTTTAAATCATTTTTTATTCGTTTAGATGTGATAAATGGATCTTTTTTTACGCATCGAATGATACTTCTCTTTATAGTAGGTGTAATTTTTGGTTTTCTACCACTGGTTTTATCCTTGGGAATCCATTTAATAGCATTTTCGACCATCGTTTTTGAAATACCTAGCATTTGTGCAATTTTTCTGTACGAATGTCCGCTTTTATTTAAATTGTTAATGTTATTTCGAGTAGCGTGGTCGCAATGCGTATTTTTACCCATATTTGCCTAAAAAGTTACAAAATTGCAATTTATTTAGCAATTAATGTGAAGCTTTGAATTTGTTTTACTCATTTACTTACAAATAAAGTCTTTTTAGTTTTTGTTATTGTGTTTTTACCAAAACGAAAAACTGTCCTTATTTTTTTCACAGCAGAAATCGCGTACTTTGCAAAGAAAATAATTTGTTATCAACACGAAAGAAAAAGAAACACAAATTGTAACGGGATTTCTTAATGTTGTTTACAAGCATTGCAAACCAACTCCCTTATATCACAAATTCTTTCATTTTACATGAATTCGTAAACGCAACTGTCATTATTTTTCACATAACTGTATATATATATGCACAGCACATGTTGCGGGGACGGCTTTTCGTTCCACAAGTTACTATGAAGACATTTTGTTACTTTGAAGACTGTCCTTAAACTTTTCGTTATTCTACTGTTTACACTGAAGACATTTTACTGGATACAGCGCATATTATAGGGACCTTTTTGGCTATATATATATATATATATATTAGGGCGGGTCGATTTGTAGGGAGTGAAAAAATTCACCAATTTCCCTATGATTTCCGTATTCTATGGGTTATTCCATGAAAATTTGCCGAAGGAACCATACCTCTATCGTTAAAATCGAGTCCCCTACTTTTTGTTGGTAGATTTTTTCCCAAATTGACGTTCGTATGAAATATTACCTACACGTTAACATCCATAACTCAAAAACTATCGATCGGGTTTAATAGTAGGCGCGTTGGAAAGGTGAGCTCATTTTGATAAATTTACAAAAAAAAATCTCCAACATTGGTCCAACGGTTCAAAAGTTACGGGCATTTTTGTCCAAATTTTGGAGCCTTTTTCCATTTTTTTCATGATTTTGTCCAAGAATATTACTTTCATGGCCATTTTTTTGGCTCAATCCATTATTTAATTCAATTTACAATTCAAAACGAAGAGTTTAAGCCCAAATTTATCGAATTCGGTTGATTAATTCATGCGATATTGCTAAAACAAAATAACACATAAAACCAACTTTTTGATTTTTTTTTTCCCTTTTTATTTTTGCTCTCTTTTTTGGGTTTGCATACGATTTATAAAGAATAATTCTTCGCTGACGTCATTTTGACAACAACAAATACACAGCAATCCTAATTGGACGAAACAATCAGCTGTAGTTGGCGGGGTGGGGATTCCAGTGTATGCTAGTTTTGTTTGAGCGTCATTTCAGTGAAGTGTTACTTGAAATAACTAACAAATAATCAAACTATTTTGAAATTTAGAAAAGATTTAAAGGTAAGTGTAAAAACATTGCTAACTATTATAGTTAATAGTTATATTATTATTCTATGAAAAACATATATAATTCTTTTAGTGACGGTTTAAAAAATGGATTCAGAGCCTGGTTCATCGCAAAATCCAACAGATACCCAACGCAGTAGTTTGCAACATTTGGTCTCTCATGATGTTTTTTCTTTTGGCGTGGGCTGTGAATTACCTGATATTAATCTGTCAACTAAACGAGATATATTGAAGTACTATTTTTTCTTGGCCGAACGTTCAAAAGCCCAAAGCAAAATGTTTTCGTATAAAAGATTTACTCCCCAAGTAGCAGACAGATTGTTAGAAATTTGGAATCAACTTAATATTGAACTTATACTCAAAGGTAGCATCATTAGAAAATTGAATAATTTGCTTGACGCATATAGTAATGCAGATAAACAACGAGTAAAACGCGCAACAGAATTCAAAAAATTCGTAGAATCAACAAACCAATTATTCAACATTGGAAAATGTAAATGCAACTTGAAAGAAAACGACTGCTCATGTGGATCTATCCCAGAAAACTTAAAAGATTTCATGCGCGATCAATATAATGACAGAATACAAACGATACCGGAACACGATAGTGGAAGTGAAGAGACGATACCAACGACTATACCAACAATCCCAGTGAGCAACGATCCTACATACGAACCACATTATGACGAAATGGAAGTTGATGTGAGAGGAGGTTCAGAATTAGTTCTACCACCACAAACATACACTCCCAGATACAATACTAAAAACTATGCAATGATGTGTGACAGATTTGGTGTGCATGATAGAATGGGATCAGCATTGGCAACAGCTCTGATGGAAGACCTGGGCGTAAAAGATGCTCATGGCAATCTTGTCATCATGGATAAAAGTAAACTTCGTAGAGAAAGAGAAAAATGGAGACAAGACGCACTTCGTAAGCGGTATGATGGCTCGAATTTGATATCATTTTCATTCGACGGCAGGAAAAATGATGCTCTAACTGTAGAAAAAATTGATGAGAAGTTGCATCCAAGGATGGTTAAAGAACCTCATCTAGTTGTTTTGAGGGAACCAAATTCTCAATTGATAGGCTACACAAAACTAGAAAGTGAAACTGCGGCAAGCAAAGTCAACAAATTGATCGAATTCTTCCAAGAAAAACAATTGTCTCTCGATTCATTAATTGCCATATGCGCTGATGGTGAACCAACAAATACTGGCGTACACGGTGGAATTTTGCGACTATTCGAAAAACAGTTAAAGAGACCACTGCACTGGTTTGTGTGTCTTCTGCACTTTAACGAGCTTCCGTTTAGACATTTGTTTGACACTTTAGACAAATCAACCACCACTGGACCACGATCAACTACCGGAAAGTTGAGCTCAAAAATTGCTGATTGTGAAAATCTTCCGGTATGTAATTTTTATAGCTAATTCTTTACCATTTTTTATTCTATTTTTTAGCTTTTATGTTTTCTTTTCAGGTGGTAACCGATTTTGAGGAAATCGCTTTGGAAAATATGCCTCCTGGTGATTTAAATCCAGAAGAATTATCTACTGATTCGAGGTACTTGATGTTAATGGCCAATGCAATTTCTAATGGTGTGGTTCCTGCGGATTTATCTCACATAAAACCAGGGCCAATTGCACATTCTCGTTGGCTGACCAAAGCCAATAGATTATTACGGTTGTATGTGACAACTAATAATCCAACTGAAAATTTAAAAATTCTGGCTAACTATATAATAAAAGTATACACGCCAATGTATTTCAATGTTAAGTATTATAGCTCTGCCGCATACGGTAGTACATTACTTTTTAAATTTATTACTTGGACACGATTTTTACCACGGAATTTACTTGGAGTTGTAAATACAGTAATTCAAGATAATCCATATTTTGCACACTCAGAAAATATCTTGCTATCTATGTTGTTTGATGATAGAATGGAAAAACGAAACATTGCTATAAAGAAGATTTTACATTACCGAAGAGATATTGTCGACCCAACGGAACTTAGAGTTTATAAAAAATCTCTTATAAGCTTTAATTGTACGGAATATACAAATATGATTGATTTAAATGACGATACCATTTTATTCGAACCACCGTTTACGCAAAGTTATTCGTATGAACATTTGGAGGGATATTTAAATTACGAAGTGCCACCGTTCGATGATCCACAAATTCCTTTACACATTCAAGGAACGGAAAGACATGTCCAATTGCTGGCTGCCACTGCTAAACGAGTTGCAGGAAAGAATGTAGAAGGCGCTATGGCGACGACATTAGAGAGCCGTACGAAAACACCCAGACTTGAAAGCAAACAAGACTTTCAGAAAAAATAATGTTTTTTTTCACATTTTGTCTTTTACTACACTCAAATTGAATATTTTTTTTTTGATAATAGGTTGATAGATACTTTATTATCTCTTAATTTGAATTTTTGTAGAAAAAAAAATAAAAAGGGGAAAAAAATCAAAAAGTTGGTTTTATGTGTTATTTTGTTTTAGCAATATCGCATGAATTAATCAACCGAATTCGATAAATTTGGGCTTAAACTCTTCGTTTTGAATTGTAAATTGAATTAAATAATGGATTGAATCAAAAAAATGGCCATGAAAGTAATATTCTTGGACAAAATCATGAAAAAAATGGAAAAAGGCTCCAAAATTTGGACAAAAATGCCCGTAACTTTTGAACCGTTGGACCAATGTTGGAGATTTTTTTTTGTAAATTTATCAAAATGAGCTCACCTTTCCAACGCGCCTACTGGCGATTAAACCCGTTGAGTTATGGATGTTAACGTGTAGGTAATATTTCATACGAACGTCAATTTGGGAAAAAATCTACCAACAAAACGTAGGGGACTCGATTTTAACGATAGAGGTATGGTTCCTTCGGCAAATTTTCATGGAATAACCCATAGAATACGGAAATCATAGGGAAATTGTCGAAAAATAAATCGACCCGCCCTAATATATATATATATATATATATATAAATTAAAAAAAAAATTATTTATTCAATAAAAAAAAATGTATGTACCATTTGTCTATTTTAGAATTTAATATTAATATATATATATATATATATATATATATATATATATATATATATATATATATATACATATACATACATATATATATATATATAGAAAACAACTTAAAAAGTTTTAGTTTCTGTTCATTAACAATATTTTCTAATATAAATTAAAAAAATTTATTTATTCAATATTATAAGAAACGCACTTATTTTTAAGACTCTGTTTAACATTTCAACAAACATATGTATGTTTACCGTAACTTTTCCTCTCTTTTATTTTTGTTTATGATAACTGCTCCAATAATGACGACTAAATTCAATAAATTGTTGCTGTGCAGTTCGTTATGTGTACCGTTATTTTTTTCAAATTTTGAGTGCCTTCTTACTTTTTGCTTTTATTATTTGCGACAACTAATTAGAACACACATTTTTGGTGAGTGACGTTGATTAAAGCAAAAAGTTTTATTAAAACTTGTGAAAAATTAATAAAAATTTTAATTTTGGTAAGCATTATTGTGTTTTTAGAGCATAAATATTCTTAATAATTTTTTTCAAGATTTGATATAGGAAAACTTAAAAATTGTAATCCAGAGAAGAGAAGCGCTATATCAGCCCTTCGTGAAGATGGCAAATCATATAGCGAGGATCGATTATGGTCTGGGGTTGTTTTTCTTGGAATGGTGTCGAGCCAATTCATAAGATCGATGGAATTTTAACAAAGAAAAAATTCTTTGATAATAATTTCATCGATCTTTTGGATTGGAAATCGTCAAGACCAGATATCAACCCCATAGAGCATTTGTGGGGTGACGTAAAACGGGCATTGAATGGAAAAAATATTACAAATATGGCAAATCTCTTCACTCAAATCTCTTCACTCAAATATATATATATATATATATATATATATATATATATATATATATATATATATATATATATATATATATATATATACTGCTGTATATATATACGATTTGTAAATTCACCATAAAGCTGTAATTTACAAATCGCTATTGTTGAGCTTCCAATTTACAGCTGGCTATAGTACATATTATCTATTAATAACGGTCGAAAAATTTTATATATTTATTCATTAAAAAGATTAAAGTGGGTAATTTCTGAACTTTTGATAATTTTACATACAATTTTACAAAATCCATCTGGTAACACTATGGTATATTTACAAAATACTGAACATACCCAAATATTAGTCTTTAAACGTGGGATTTCGCCACTGAACATAATCTTTTCGTCAACATTGTTGCCAGCCAAACATTTCCCGCTATTCTACTGCTTCTATGTAGCTAACAGTGGGGAAAAAATTATTGAATATGAAATTATTGCGTTTCTTAACAAAAAAGTGCAATTTTCTCAAAAACTGTTCTTTTTGAAAATTTGCAATATTGAATTTTAGAATTTTGAAAATTTGCAATAAAGATTTTTAGAATCCTCATACCAACAGCTACCATTGTGTGTTTCACGATTTTTAGGTCAAGTCCTAGTTTTAGCGCAATCTTCCCTTATGAATTTCTGGTACCAGAACTAAAAAATAAAAATGTTCATAAAAAAGTGCAATTTTCTCAAAAACTGTTCTTTTTGAAAATTTGCAATAAAGATTTTTGGAATCCTTATACAGCTACCTTTGTGCGTTTTACGATTTTTAGGACAAGTCCTGGTTTTAGCGCAATCTTCCCTTATGAATTTCTGGTACCAGAACAAAAAATATAAATGTTCATAAAAAAGTGCAATTTTCTCAAAAACTGTTCTTTTTGAAAATTTGCAATAAAGATTTTTGGAATCCTTATACAGCTACCTTTGTGCGTTTCACGATTTTTGAGACAAGTCCTAGTTTTAGCGCAATCTTCCCTTATGAATTTTTGGTACCAGAACTAAAAAATAAAAATGTTAAAAAAAAAGTGCAATTTTCTTAAAAACTGTTCTTTTTGAAAATTTTCAATAAAGATTTTTGGAACCCTTATACCAACAGCTACCTTTGTGCGTTTCACGATTTTTAGGACAAGTCCTTGTTTTAGCGCAATCTTCCCTAATGGATTTCTGGTACCAGAACTAATAACTAAAAATGTTCATAAAAAAGTACAATTTTTTCAAAAACTGTGTTTTTTGAAAATTTGCAATAAATATTTTTGAAATCCTTATACCAACAGCTGCCTTTGTGCGTTTTACGATTTTCAGGACAAGTCATAGTTTTAGCGCAATCTTCCCTTATGAATTTCTGGTACCAGAACTAAAAACTAAAAATGTTCAGAAAAAAGTGCAATTTTCTCAAAAACTGTTCTTTTTGAAAATTTGCAATAAAGATTTTAGGAATCCTCATACCAACAGCTACCTTTGTGCGTTTCACGATTTTTAGGTCAGGTCCTAGTTTTAGCGCAATCTTCCCTTATGAATTTCTGGTACCAGAACTAAAAAATAAAAATGTTAATAAAAAAGTGCAATTTTCTCTTTTTGAAAATTTGCAATAAAGATTTTTGGAATCCTTATACCAACAGCTACCTTTGTGCGTTTTACGATTTTTAGGACAAGTCTTAGTTTTAGCGCAATCTTCCCTTATGAATTTCTGGTACCAGAACTAATAACTAAAAATGTTCATAAAAAAGTGCAATTTTCTAAAAACTGTGTTTTTTGAAAATTTGCAATAAAGATTTTTGAAATCCTTATACCAACAGCTACCTTTGTGCGTTTTACGATTTTTAGGGCAAATCCTAGTTTTAGCGCAATCTTCCCTTATGAATTTCTGGTAGCAGAACTAAAAAATAAAAATGTTCATAAAAAAGTGCAATTTTCTCAAAAACTGTTTTTTTTTGAAAATTTACAATAAAGATTTTTGGAATCCTTATACCAACAGCTACCTTTGTGCGTTTTACGATTTTTAGGACAAGTCTTAGTTTTAGCGCAATCTTCCCTTATGAATTTCTGGTACCAGAACTAATAACTAAAAATGTTCAGAAAAAAGTGCAATTTTCTCAAAAACTGTTCTTTTTGAAAATTTGCAATAAAGATTTTAGGAATCCTCATACCAACAGCTACCTTTGTGCGTTTCACGATTTTTAGGTCAGGTCCTAGTTTTAGCGCAATCTTCCCTTATGAATTTCTGGTACCAGAACTAAAAAATAAAAATGTTAATAAAAAAGTGCAATTTTCTCTTTTTGAAAATTTGCAATAAAGATTTTTGGAATCCTTATACCAACAGCTACCTTTGTGCGTTTTACGATTTTTAGGACAAGTCTTAGTTTTAGCGCAATCTTCCCTTATGAATTTCTGGTACCAGAACTAATAACTAAAAATGTTCAGAAAAAAGTGCAATTTTCTCAAAAACTGTTCTTTTTGAAAATTTGCAATAAAGATTTTAGGAATCCTCATACCAACAGCTACCTTTGTGCGTTTCACGATTTTTAGGTCAGGTCCTAGTTTTAGCGCAATCTTCCCTTATGAATTTCTGGTACCAGAACTAAAAAATAAAAATGTTAATAAAAAAGTGCAATTTTCTCTTTTTGAAAATTTGCAATAAAGATTTTTGGAATCCTCATACCAACAGCTACCTTTGTGCGTTTCACAATTTTTAGGTCAAGTCCTAGTTTTAGCGCAATCTTCCCTTATGAATTTCTGGTACCAGAACTAAAAAATAAAAATGTTCATAAAAAAGTGCAATTTTCTCAAAAACTGTTTTTTTTGAAAATTTACAATAAAGATTTTTGGAATCCTTATACCAACAGCTACCTTTGTGCGTTTTACGATTTTTAGGACAAGTCCTAGTTTTAGCGCAATCTTCCCTTATGGATTTCTGGTACCAGAACAAAAAAATAAAAATGTTCATAAAAAAGTGCAATTTTCTCAAAAACTGTTCTTTTTGAAAATTTGCAATAAAGATTTTTGAAATCCTCATACCAACAGCTACCTTTGTGCGTTTCAGGATTTTTGAGACAAGTCCTAGTTTTAGCGCAATCTTCCCTTATGGATTTCTGGTACCAGAACTAAAAAATAAAAATGTTCATAAAAAAGTGCAATTTTCTCAAAAACTGTTCTTTTTCAAAATTTACAATAAAGATTTTTGAAATCCTTATACCAACAGCTACCTTTGTGCGTTTCACGATTTTTAGGACAAGTCCTAGTGTTGAAATATTCGAAGTAGATTCGCCTTTTCTTTAACGTATTTAATACTAATTAAATACAACTAATAATTTTTGTATTATTTTTAAATGACATATATCACATGCTTTGTATTATTACTATCCTATATTATCTTATGTATCTAATAACCAAAAAGAAATGTAAAATGCAATTCATACTAAAAATCAAAATGTCACTCTTCTTGTAACTTTCGATTAATAAAGACCTGAATTATATTTTTGAACTTTATATATCCAACAGGTTATGGACCCAGGTCCCGCTATTGAAAAAAAAATTAAAGTTAAATGGTCAACAAGTTTTTCATTTTTTAATAAAGTAAATTTTTAAGAGTTTCGGTTATTCATTAAAAAATAATAATAATAACTATGGCGAATACGGTTGTGAGAATAGAGCCATTAAATGCTCACAACTATGATACATGGAAATTACACATGAAAGCTGTTCTTATTAAAAATGATTTGTGGGGCTATGCAGATGGTACATAAGAAAATTTAGCAAAATGGTCAGTAAGTGACCAAAAAGCGTGCGCTGACATAATGCTGTCGATAGCCCCAAGAAGAGCAATCTCGTAAGTCAAAAAATGAAAGAGATGAGCAAAGTGCATTATACGTACAAAAGAAAAGCAATCATAGCAAGTACAACACAAAAGAGCACAGAGGTGAAAAGGCTAAAAAGCTCACTTATCAAAACCAGGGTTGTTACAAGTGTGGTAAGTTTGGTCATTTCGCAAGAACATGTAGATCAAAACAAAATAGACAACCAAAAAGACTTTTGAAAAATCCCTGTTTAATTCTACTGATGCTGCTCTTACCTGCGTCGACGTCAACACTTGGGTCTTGGACAGCGGTTGCACTGCACAGATGACTGCAAATAGAGAATATTTTACAAACATGAGAGAAGCAAACAAAGCTTTGTGTTTGGCTAATGGTGAAAAAAGTAAAATATCAGGAATAGGCGACATTAGGATAAATGTCATTGAGAAAGGCCGTGAACAAATATTTAATGTGAAAGAAGTGATGTTTGTTCAAGATTTAAAAACAAATCTTTTATCTATATCCAGAATGGTTGGTAAAGGCAATGAAATAGTTTTAAAATCAGATGCAGCCTACATAATAGAAAATAATAAAATTTTGTGTAAAGCCAATCGTATAGGAAATTTATATTTCTTGAAAACCGAAGTCAATCAAACAAATTTGGCCAAAGAAAAATTCAATGAAATTGACAAGTGGCATCAAAGGATGGGTCATCTTAATGAAAGTGACTTAAGGTTTTTAGCTGCGAATAATTCAGCTCTTGATATTGAACTGGATACGGGTGAGAAGTTATCAACTTGTAAAATTTGCTTAAGTGAAAAACAAACTCAAAATAGCTTCACGAAAAATAACGAGGAATGTACAAGTCAACTGCTGGAAATTATACACAGCGACGTTTGTGGGCTAATGCGTGTAGCTTCTTACGCCAACAGTAAATATTTTGTCACTTTCATAGATGACTACTCCCGGTATTGTGAGGTATATTTCATAAGACATAAATCCGAAGTGTTTGATGCTTTTAAAAGGTTCAAAAGTTCAGCAGAGTTGTCGACTGGCAAGAAGATAAAATTTTTGCAGTCGGACAATGGCACGGAATATATTAACAAACAATTTAATATGTTTTTGAACGAAGTTGGTATAAAAAGAAGACTGAGCGCTCCCCATACACCCCAGCAAAACGGTATATCAGAGCGAAAGAATAGGACCCTTCTGGACATGGCCCGCTGCATGATGAGAGAAGCAGGTTTGCCACCGATGTTTTGGGCTGAGGCTATCAATGCGGCTTGCTATACCAGGAACCGATGTCCCACCAAATTATTGAAAAGCAACCTGCCAATAACTTTGTGGTCTGGTAAGAAACCCTCGCTTAAATATATGAGACCTTTTGGTACTCGAACTTTTGTTTTGATAAAAGATAAACCAAAATCTAAATTTGACTCTCGTTCAGAAGAATGCATTTTAGTAGGGTATTCAAATGAAGCAAACTCATACCGCTTGTGGTCCTTGGAGAGACGCAAAATTATAGTAAGTCGTGACGTCAAATTTACAGAAAAGTTTTATGGGGACAAAAGCGCTTATAATTTCGATTTCAACTTCGCCGATTCCAATAAAGAAGAAGAACCTTTCTTAATTGACCAAGAATTGCCCACCGACCACAAAGTTGAAAAAGCTGATGGCCAAAATAAAACTATAGATGAGCAACATGATGAAGCTACAAATGCGCAACGAGCCGAGCCCTTAGCAGAACAACAAGAAGAAAACTCATCGGAAGAAACCCCAAAAAACAAAGGCGGACGGCCAAGAATTTTAAGATCCGGTTTACGAGGGCGACCAAAGAAAATACCACCAAATGTCAATGCACAAGAAGTGCTCGAAGAAGATTTCGAAGATTGTGAATTTGTCAATTTTACCATCATCAACGATCCAGCTACATACGAAGAGGCAATGCGTACAACAGAAAGCAAGAATTGGCAGTTGGCTATTGAGGACGAATTCATAGTTCAGATTCTGAACGATACTTGGAAAGTTGTTGAAAGGCCAATAAACAGAAAGGTAATTGGCAACAGATTTGTATTTCGAACTAAAGATGGAAATAAAAAGAAGGTACGACTCGTAGCTAAAGGATGCTCCCAACGTCCAGGGGAGGATTTTACAAATACTTATTCGCCGGTTGTAAGATCATCCACGATACGTTTATTATCAGCCTTAACGGTAGAAAGACAGCTAGAGCTCCATCAAATGGATTTTGTCACCGCCTATTTAAATGGAGACTTAGATGAAAAAGTTTTTATGGAAATCCCAGAGTGTATGGAAGAAATCCTCGAAAAAATAACAAGTGGTCAAGCAGTGGGTACCAGTGCCGAAAAGGGCATAAAGGCTAAAGAGAAAGCAAAAATATGGTTAGGCAATATGGAAAGCATTTCGAACCCAGTTTGTAGACTAGATAAGGCATTATATGGTTTACGTCAATCAGGATTGCAATGGTATCAAAAATTAGTTCAAAAACTAAATCAACTGAATTTTAAAGCTTCACAACAAGATCCTTGTTTGTTCATCAGCAACACAGACGATAAAATAATGCTACTTACGGTATACGTAGATGACTTGTTGCTTGCAACGAATGATTCAAGCTGGTTACAACATATTAAGAAATCTCTGGCTGAATCTTTTGAAATGAAAGATCTCGGAAAAGTCAACAAATATTTGGGGATTAAGTTTAAACACGATCAAAAGAAAAATACAATTTTTCTTACTCAACAAGAATATACTGAATCGATTTTGGAGCGATTTGGCATGGAGGATTCAAAACCAGTCAAGACCCCTTTGGAACAAAACTGTAAATTGGAAAAACCCACAACAACAGATGTTAATTCTATGCTCAAATACCCCTATCAAAGTTTAATTGGAGCGCTTATGTACTTAGCCGTGACTACGCGCCCGGACATATCATATACGGTAAATTTTTTAAGTCAATTTAATTCTAATTACAGCTCTGAACACTGGCAAGCAGCTAAAAGGGTTTTACGCTACTTGAGAGGCACGACTGATCATGGCATTAAATTTGAGAAAAACGGAGTCGACCTCTATGGTGTAGCAGATGCCGACTTGGGGTCCAACTTAACAGATAGAAGGTCGTACTCTGGTTATGCGTACATAATGTGCAATGGTGCAATTAGCTGGAAAGCACGAAAGCAGCGAACTGTGGCGCTATCTAGTACTGAGTCTGAACTTCTAGCTATCACAGAGGCCACAAAGGAAGCCATATATCTAACTCGAATCATGGAAGAAGTTGGAATTGAGATGAATGAAATAAAAGTCTACAACGACAGTCAAAGTGCTCACAAACTGATTGAGTCAACTGGTTATCACTCCCGCACAAAGCACATAGACGTTCGTCACCGATTTCTACAACAACAAATGCAGCTTGGCAAAATTAATCTGCTTTTTAAGCCAACTGATGATATGACAGCTGACGTTCTAACAAAAGGTTTAGGTGTTAGCAAACATAATAAACACATCCTGGAATTAGGAGTCACCAAAGATGAACTTATATAAGGCTCACTTCTTCGAGGGGAGGTGTTGAAATATTCGAAGTAGATTCGCCTTTCCTTTAACGTATTTAATACTAATTAAATACAACTAATAATTTTTGTATTATTTTGTATTTTGTATTATAGTATATTATCTTATGTATCTAATAACCAAAAAGAAATGTAAAATGTAATTCATACTAAAAATCAAAATGTCACTCTTCTTGTAACTTTCGATTAATAAAGACCTGAATTATATTTTTTGAACTTTATATAACCAACACCTAGTTTTAGCGCAATCTTCCCTTATGAATTTCTGGTACCAGAACTAAAAACTAAAAATGTTCATAAAAAAGTGCAATTTTCTCAACAACTATTCTTTTTGAAAATTTGCAATTGATTTTAAAAATCTTCATGCCATCAGCTACCATCTTGCATACCATGATTTTTGGGACAAGTCCTTGTTGGTGCCGAATCTCTTGCAGAATTTTTGGTGTATGTAGAATTTTCATTGGAACTATTTGGCTATTTCTCCTCTTCTTAATAAATTGCATGCACTGAGGAGTGATAACGTGTTAAAAACGACAGCTGTCATTAATATTACATACACAGTGTTGCCATATAATTTTTCACAAACCAAGGATACCTCTGCCAGGCTAATGGCACGCACGTTATTTTTCCCGCTCTGCCAGAAATTCAACATGGTACAGAGTTCAGCGGCAACATTTTTAAATGAGAGGGCAACATTTTTAAAGTTGCTAAAGTGCTGAAAAACATTAAATTTGGTGTATGCAGTGCTGCCACATAAACAGTGTAATTTTTTATCCCAGTTTTTGGGATTCTTAACTGTTTACCAGTTTTTTCATGAAAACAATTTTTTTTTTTCAAATTATTGAATTTTTTGTAGGTTTTTTAGTTCTATGTTGCAACAATTAATAGCATATTTATTCTCTTTATTATATACTTTTACTATAGAAATGGAAAATAATGGATATGAATAGACATAGTTGGTCAATGTATGCGTACACACTTTAATACTTTTCATGTCATTCGTAACTATTTTTTAACACAATTGCAAATTTTTGTTGCATTTTTTTACTTTATTAGACATGTCTAATTTTATTAAAAATAAATAGTATATTAAACAAATATTATATTTTTAAATGAAAAATCTGAAAAAAGACATGAATAAAACATAAAACCATATTTTTTTATGAAATAATCTGAAAAATCTCTAGCATCCCAAAAAACGGCAAAAAAATAGTTATAATTGGTTATGTGGCAGCACCGCAAACACTACTAAAAGTTGCCGACCAAAACTCACCTTTGTTGCCGCCAAACTATGTTCGTGTTCTAAGAGAGTACTAAAAAGTTCGTGAGAGAGAAACATACTCTTAAGATTGTATAGGGTACGTTCGTAAATGCAGTAAATTTGTGCATCACTGCGGCAGTTATGCCAAGTTTTGTTGCTGATGCGTGATCAGCTGTTACAGATGCTTTCATATTGCCCATCAACTGCACAATGTTTCTTTTTTAAAACGTTTGATGAAAAACATGTTCACAATAATATCAAATATTATTGAAAACCTTGATGGTAAAAATGACAGCTTTTTGTTAACTTATAATAAAAAAAGAATTAAAAGAAAGATGAAACGTCTTATGATTATCAAAAATCAATTAAAACGAAAAAAAGGCGGATTCCTAAAATAAAAAATCAATGTTATTGAAAATCTTGACAACTTTTTAATAACTTATAGTAAAAAAGAAATAAAGGAAAAATGAAACGACTTTTGATTATTAAAAATCAAATAAAACGAAAAAGAAAACTGATTTCGCACTATTGCATCAGAAACTTTAATGATGCCATAGTTGCAAAAATTTGCGGCAGCACTGTCAATTTTTTGCATGATGCTTTTTTGAACGTTTTACTTTTATTATGCTGCAGTGATGCGCAACTACTGCATTTACGAACGTACCCATACTTTTTGAATAAGTATAAGTTAACAACATAAAAGTTGGTAACTTTTTTTTATTTTTTTGCAACATCTGGTCTGCTACTTTGTCACAATAAAATGTTCCAATTTTGATTTCTATTTATGCTGACACTATGTTTGCATAAATTTCGTGAGAAAATTAATAACAAGATCACAATTTTTTTGATCTTTTTCATTTATGGTTTCTATTAACTAACATATTTTTGTTTTACAAATTATTTTTTTAGTTAAGCATTTTACAAATTATTTTATAGTTAAGCAACGGTCATCAGTTTATTGTTCTTTGTTATTCATTTTCTCACGAAATTTATGCAGACATATTGTCAGCATAAATTGAAATAAAAATTGGAACATTTTATTGTGACAAAGTAGCAGACCAGATGTTGCAAAAAAATAAAAAAAAGGTTACCAACTTTTATGTTGTTAACTCTTCCCCCTTTAAAATCGAGTGTCCTCAATCGTTTTCTAAAAGAGTGGAATTTTATGTAACCTCGGAGGTTTCTCTGGAGCAATAAGAGTAATATTCGTAAGCTGTGGTAGATTATCCATTTCAAATGGTTTATCTATTTTAGGCACCTGAGGTTCCCATACTATAATCTTCTCTACTGTTTGTTTTTCATTACAAATGGTTACATTATGATAATTTTTACATTTTTCTTTTACAGCAAACATTTCTTTTCTGTTAAATAAAATTTCTTTGAAATCTAAATGTATTACTTTATTTTTTCTTTTTACCGGTCTTATAACTATGTTTTTATAATTATCATTTTTAATTATCATTTTTAAAAAGTTAAAGGAATTTTAATTAAGTAAAATATTTCTTTTTTATTATTATTTATTATTGCTATCTTTGAAAATTCTAATGCCTCTTCTGGGCTTGAAAAATTAATATTCTCGTCCATTAATGTTTTCATAGCAATTTTAATTTCTTTTCTATTTAATAAGAGTGGATTTACAATATTTATTCTTGCCCATAAAATGGCGCGTTCAATATTTACTAATTCTCCTTTAACGAGTGTTATTTTATTTTGCAAATTAATTACAATTTCTTTTTCTAAATAAACATCTTTTCTTATCTTCTTATTTGCCCAGTGTTAAAAATTTCTGTTAAATTATTTAATCTTATGGGGGTGTAGTATAAATATTTATTCCAAATTGATTTTTTAGAAAAAATGTTATGGTAGCCGAATTTAGGGATTTTTAATTATCTATTACAATTGAGTTGGGGACACCAAATGCTAAAATTAAATCCTTGAGAGGTTCTTTTATGTCTTCCGTTGCCCTAGATTTTAAAATTTTAGCTTGAGCATATTTTGAAAACTTATCAATAGCTGTAAGGACCAAATTTTTTTCAGTCGAGTAAATGTCGACATGAATTATTTCCCCTGGGTTTTGTGGAATTGGTGTGGTCTCTAAACTAGGTTTATTTGGATGACGATCGTATTTCTGTTCTTTGCAAGTTTTACAGGCTTTCACTATTCTTGGGAAAATAAAATTTTTGTTTAATTTGTTCTCTATTCTCTTTTCCATTCCGATGTGCTCTTTTATGTTCTGATATTATTATCTCCTCCTGTTCATTTTCATTCGTTATATCATTTACTTGGCTTTGGGTAAATCTGACTTTAAAGTTTTTAAAGTGTTCGGGATAAAATTCCTGTATGATTCCCATAATCGGTTCACTGGTGAAAAGTCCGTTAATCACACTTGGATTCAAATATTTCTTTAAAATAGAAATTAGACAGTCTTTTGAGTAATGGGGTTGTTTTTTAATGTGCCTGTGATATGTGGGAAAAGGGATTTCAAATTTATAACTTTCTCGTTCGTCTATCAGTGTGTGAAGTTGATTTTTGAAAGCGTTTATGGGACATTCTATAGCTGGTATTAAATTATGTGAATAACTTTCTGAACTATGCTGAGTCGCTGTCATGGAATTTATTTGTGGACAATGCATCGGCGACTATATTGGTTTTATCTGGTTGGTATTTCAGTTCATAATTATACTCCTCTAAGATGGCTTTCCATCTTTTCATTTTGCTATTTGTATTTTTGTTGCTAAGTGCAAAAGTAAGGGGTTGATGGTCTGTAAAAATATTTATTTTTCTTGACCCATACAAATAGTTTCTTAATGCGTGGTGTAATGTTCTTCCGCCTTATTCAATGTTCTTGAAAGAAATGTTATCGGTTTGCCATTTTGTGACAAGACTGCTCCAATTGCGTACTCAGAAGCATCTGTTGTCAAATCAAAATCTTTTTCGAAGTTCGGATGTGAAAGGATAATATCTTCTGAGGTCAGTGAATTCTTTATTTTCTGGAAGGATTCTATTGCAGCTTGATTTAGAAATTTATTTTTGTTTTTGGATGCGTTCTTTGAAACGCGTCCATCCTCCCCTCTTAAAAGGGATGTCAGGGGTTTAGCTAGCTTTGCATAGTCCCGTACGAATCGACGGTAATATCCTGACATACCAAGGAAGCTTCTCAAGTCTCTCAAGGTCTTGGGTGGAGGTATTTTATTTATTGCTTTTATTTTTTCAGGGTTGGTTTCAATACCATTAATGCCTACGATAAATCCCAAAAATTCTATTTGCTGTTTTGCAAATTCACACTTATCAAGTTGCACTTTAAAATTTGCAGACTCTAGTGTTTGGAAAACTTTATTTAAATTTTGAAAGTGCTCGTTTTCATTTTTTCCGAATATAATTATGTCGTCTATATAGACATAACATATTTTGCCTATATGATCCCTTAAAACATCATCCAGAGTGCGTTGGAAAATCGAAAGAGAATTTTTTAGTCCGAAAGGGAGTCAAACAAATTCAAATTTTCCGTTATTAATGGAAAACGCAGTCTTTTCAACATCGCATTCCTTAAGAGGAATCTGATGAAAACCGCTCTTTAAATCTATGACAGAAAAGTATTTATTTTCCCCGAGGTTTGATAAGACTTCCTTTATTTCTGAAATGGGATAACGATCGGGCACAGTGACCGAGTTTAACTTTCTATAGTCCCATCGTTCAAAAGCTCAGCTATTTGTTTCTCTATTTCACTTTTAAGTGCCATCGGATAAGGATAAGACTTCGAATAAACTGGTTAATCAGTGGTTGTCCTAATCTCTCCTCGAACACGAGAAGTGTAGGTTAATTTGTGATTCGGCTCCGTAAACAAATTCGGGTACGTGTGAATTAAATTTCCCAGCATTGAGATTTAAGTTTCATTTAAGTGGTTGGTTCTAAGTTCAATATTATTTATTGATTGGGAAATGTGCTGATAAATTTTTATCCTTTTCATATTATTTATTAACATGTACTGTTCCCTAATATGGATTATTGCATTGAGTTCCTCTAAGCTATCATGACCCAGAATGTCATGAAAAGATTTTAACGACGGCAGAATATAAAATTTTATTTCATGATTTGGTAAGTTGAAAAGATTCACTAGAGTGTGGTGTGTAATTTTTATGTTGCCCGATATAGAATTCACGAAAACGGGTTTTCATTTTGAATTGGGTTAGTTACAAGGGAAGGCTGAATATAATTTTTATAATTTTTTTTAACTAATATTTTTAATATTTGACCATTCTGCGCTTTGCATTGAAAGTATAGTAGCGAAGAATGCGCTAACCTAAAAAATGAAAATCAGCCAAATCTTCCGTTTCGGTATTTTCCCATTCGTTTGCTTGTTGAAAATAGTTTTGCACGTAATCTTGAAGACTTTCGTCTTCTTGGATCGCTTACTGATAATTACTTTCGTGACTATCAGGATTGTCACTTTGGTCGTAAAGACTATTATCGGAAGTAAGTTCTTCATTGGTATTTATGTGAAAATTTCTTTGAAATTTGTTATGTGGCATTGGGGTTTGTAGAGATGGAGGTGTAGGCCTTTTGCCATGAAATTGGTTCGTTTGACGAGGTCTATTCAGGTAATTAATGTTTTTGGACTGAATTGAATGATCGATGTCCATTGGTTCGGGTTTTTGGGGTTTTGGTGCTGTTGGTCTTGATGGTATAAAATTTTGTTGAAAATTTGGGGTTTGTGATTGGAAGTGTTCTCTAAGCTGATTGCGTAATTGGAAATTTGGATTAAAAGAAGGTTGTTGATATGACCGCTGATTGTCTCGGTATTGAAATATGTTTCCTTGCCCTGCGTTACTGGGCTGTTGTAGGGTAAGTTCAGGGAAGAATAGCACCTTAATTAAATTAATATTTCTCTCTCGCAGGCGGTGGCAATTCTTTTCGTGATTTAAAATTATGGTGGTTATAGGCGTATTCTGCCCTATAGTTTTGATTTTCCAACTTCAAGCATAAATGCAATGCTTGTGGCAAGTCAGATGGTTCGCAAATTCCCAACAGTTTAGGCAAGTATCCATTGAGACCTCTTACGAAAGTTCCGAGGGCCTTATCGCGATAAGTTTGCGTTAGTATTGTAGCCGATTCCCTGCCTATATCCATGCATCCTATTTTATTTAATATTAATGAAAGGTGAGTATAGACTTCTTGATAAAAGCCTTGTATGGAGTTTCTGCTTTGAATAAGTGAAATCATTTGGTACTCTAATGTACCTAAATCACGTTTGTCACCGTAGTGAAGTCTCAAACACTTAACAATATTTTTCCAATTTAACGGGGTGTTGTAAGACTCGAGGGCTGTGTCTGCACTACCTACAATTTTGTTGCGGATAACGCTTAATATCCCGAAATATTTTGCACTGCCTCTAGTATGATCGTATATTCCCAGGACACTCTCTACACTTTTCTTCCATGAATTAAACTCTCCAGGGTTGCCTGAGAATTGTTTCAAAGACCGCACAATATTAGGAATTTTGTCTAATTCAATTAGGTTATTTCTTTGTCCCTCCTCTATTACTATATCTGATCCGTTAGATAAATCATCATTTGGATTATTTAACAATTGAAAAGTTGCCCTAACTTGTTCTGCAACTAAAGTGGCTATTTGTTGCTGCAGTGCAGCATTTAATTGAGGTTGGTTTTGTGGATTGGGTTGAGGATTGGGATTTTGAGGAATTTGGTCGGGATTAAGGACGGCTGGTCGTATTAGGTTATTTGGGTTTGACATGATTAGGATTATAGGATTTAGTCTTGGTTAGTAAAAAGATAGTTCCTTTAACACTTTTAAAAATATTTTCTTATTAGTTTCGCAATATTGTTGATAATTTTAGACAGTATCCAATTAAAATAAATTTTTTATTTAGGACGCGATAAATGAAAGAAATCAATATTTTACTACCGATAGTTTCAGATTATTCCTTTGTCTTGGTTGACTACTCGTGGTCCTCCACTATACCAATTGTAATAACTGCTGTTTTGATAAATCCAACAATGATGTGTCCAGCGGTGAGCTCTTAGGCGGGCTGGAATAGCTTGCAAGTTGTAATATTGTGTCCAACGGTGAGCTACTTAAGGTCGTGCTTGGAACGTGAACCTAGTTGATATAAAGTATCCTTTTAGCTGGGGCGCCAGTTATTTAAAATAAAATAACAAGATTACAATTTTTTTGATCTTTTTCCATTTATGGTTTTTTATTAACTAACATATTTTTGTTTTACAAATTATTTTTTTAGTTAAGCATTTTACAAATTATTTTATAGTTAAGCAACGGTTAAGCATCAGTTTGTTGTTCTTTGTTATTCATTTTCTCACGAAATTTATGCAGACATAGTGTCAGCATAAATTGAAATCAAAATTGGAACATTTTATTGTGACAAAGTAGCAGACCAGATGTTGCAAAAAAGTAACCAGATGTTGCAAAAAAGGTTACCAACTTTTATGTTGTTAACTTATATAATTTACTATAAAGTGTCAGAAATTCTCTACAAGAAATTCAACATGCTACAGAGTTCAGCGGCAACATGTTTATATGAGTGGGCAACATTTTCAAAGTTGCTAATGTGTTGAGAAAAATTAAATTTGGTGTATGCAGTGTTGCCATATAAACAGTTTTATTGTTTATCCCAGTTTTTTGGATTCTTAACTGTTTTCTAGTTTTTTGAATATGATGACATTGCCAGAACCAAACTATAGGTTCTGGCAATGCCATCATATTCAGTTGTCACTTTATGGTTAGCGATGCATTAAAACAAATATTAATTCAGCCGGGTTATCAAATCTATAAAAAGGTTTTTATTATTTTATCATAAAATAATATGTTTTTTACGCAATCTTCTTCTTATTCAATAAAATAAGAAACACAAAATTAAATAAATTAACGAAATTGAGAAGAACTAACCAGATGTTTTATGTTAGAAATGTTTTAAGTATTCGAATAACGAGCTGTATTGATTTGTTTTGATTGTAAGTACATCACTAAAACATTTCTTACATTTACATCATTTTGTGATGTGTTTTAATCAGTTCTCTTATTTTTTTTGCTGTTTCTTCGTTAAAACGATATTTTTTTTTAAATTCACCATCAGGAAGAGAGAACCCATCAATCCTCGGCTTGTAAATTCTTGGCCGATAATAATTTCCGATTTGGATAATAGTATTTACTGTTACAAAAAATTTCTACAACTAGAAATTTTTTCACGTGAATTTTGACAGCTGGAAAAATCTAGTGTAATAAACTGGAAATAACTAGAATACCTGACTACTCATATATATACGGGTACTTGGTGACGCAGTAGTTCAGTTTATATATAAAACGCTGAGTGTCAGAAACTAAAGTGTGGCTAACGTTTAGTCTATCTACACCGCGTAAATAAAGTGTGTTATTAAAGTGTTTTCTGTATTTTTTAGTGACTGCTATAAATAAATAGAGCTATAAACAATTCCAAACAGTGTTTATTATTTGCAATATAGAAAGAACTCGATTTATTTAAAAAGTAAATAAATCAACGATTTTATAAAGGGTAAAATCGTAACAATTGGTGTCAGAAGTGGGATTGCAAAATAGTTAGCAGTCATGAAATTGGAGGAGCTTAAGGTGGAACAGCTCAAGAAGGAATTGAGCAAATTGGCACTGCCGACAGCAGGAAATAAAGTCGAAATGCAAAAGAGGCTCATAGAAGAATTTGAGCGGCGTAACATTGACATTGCAACTTACGAATTTGACGAAAAAGAAGAAATGGAGGTTAGTATCCGTAAGTTTAGTGCAATGTTGGCTGCTATAATGAAAAAAAATGAGAAACTGTTAGAATCTTCTAAGGCAGACAACAAGAAATTGTTACCAAAACTTCAGGAAACTTTTAGAGCAGACAACGAGAAGTTGTGAGAGCTACTAATGAGAAAATGGATAGATTTGACAAGAAGTTGTCCGACTTAGGGAATGGCGTGGAAGTGCAAGCCAAAGATGTTGAGCGAAAACTAAAAGATCTAGAAAATAAAGTTAATAATCTCCAATGTCAAGAGGGCCCAGTACGGATTATTCAGGAAAATTCTGGTAGAGCCCCTACTTTTGATGGCAGCATACCGTTTAATGTTTTTAAGTTCCAGACAGTTGCCGCCAGAAATATGTGGAACATCGAAGAAAAAGCTATAGAGTTGATTCTGGACTTAAAAGGAAACGCTGCAGAAATTCTAAAAAGTGTGCCAATCACCTGCAGAAATAATTATAACGACATAATGGTGGCACCGCAGCGAAAGTATGGTGGCGAACACAAAAAAGAAATATACAGAATGGAACTAAGAGGTAGACTAAAGAAAGCAAATGAGTCATTGCAAGATTTTGCGACAGAGATTGAGCGGTTGGTGCAGCTGACTTATCCAGGTGTAAATCATCCATTCATAGATCAGTTCAAAATTGAAGCATTTGTAAATGGAATTCGGGATTCTGATGTCAGACATGCGGTGTGTGGTACGCAAAAATCGACTTTTGCTGAAACTGTCTCATTCGCGCTGGCCTAAGAGGCTGCGAAGGTGATTTCCAAGCCACAAATATTTAAGGTGCGTAACCTCGAAGTAACTGCTGAAAAGGATATAAGCACCAAGTTTACAGAGGCAGTTATGAAGGCATTAGGTGAAAAGCGAAGCAAACTGAAGGACAAATGCTACAACTGCGGTAAAGTGGGACACTTTCAGCGAAACTGCAAAACACCAAGAAAAAGCCTCCGGGCCGATCAAAAATCACCCCACGAGTCACCGTTAAACTAAAAAGAGCTAGCACTACGGGGCATGAGCTAGCTCCCACAACCGATGGCCCCACAATCTCCATATCAGTAGCACAGCAGGAGAAAAGCAATCTTACTGCTTATGGGTGCATCAACGGACAAAAGCACATTTTAACCATAGACACAGGAGCATCACAATCCATCATCAGGCCCGATATAATTAGAACGCCAGTTAAACCATTGCATTGCACGGGGTAAGTTTGCGAACAGCTACTGGAGAGCATGCTTCTGTCTATGGTAAGGTAAATGTGAAACTAACGCTTGCCAACATAAGCGTCAATCACGCATTTATTGTTGCCGATATTGTGGACGAAGTAATTATTGGTGCAGATTTCATGATTAGTCACGGCATTAATCTGCATATGGGGCAAAAAGTTATGATTTGGCGCAATGTTAAAATACCCCTGGATGTTGGATATGAGCAAGCGGATCGAGTAAGAAAGTTAGTAACTATCAGTCATCAGAAAATACCGGCACGGTCAGAAACTTTATGGTATGGGAGGGAGATTGTGAGGACAACAGCTTGTGGGTGGTAGAACCAACATAAATAAGAAGTAACTTGGTAACAGCGAAAGCCCTCGTGAAAAAGTTGTCCGAGCGAACTCTGAAATAGCCAAAATGTATTGCGCCAGAAGCAATAATCAGTTGCGAAAAGAACTTGGAACCTTCAAATGAAAAAATGGGTAAAATAAAGCCAAGCAATTAATCAGGAAATACGGCTCTGTCTCAAGGAAGAACGGCGATTGTAAAACATCGAATAAATACTGGTGAAGCGAGGCCAATAAAGCAGGCGCCAATATGTATTCCTCTAGCAAAACGAAATGAAGTAAAGTAGTTAGTGAACGAAATGGAGCGTAGTGGAGTAATCGAACCATCTTCTAGCCCATGGAGCTCGCCTATAGCTTTAGTTAAGAAAAAAGATGGCAGCACCCGATTCTGTGTTGATTACGATATCACCAACAAGAACAGCTATCAACTACCGATAATTGACGACATTCTAGACACAGTAGCAGGAACCAAATGGTTCTCCACATTGGACTTGCAAATTTGTTATTGGCAAGTAGAAATTTGTGACCAAGACAAGGAGAAAACTGCCTTTAGCACAGGTGATGGATTATGGCAGTTTAATGTGATGCCCTTTGGACTCTGCAATGCTCCAGCAACATTTGAGCGGTTAATCGAAAATGTGCTAAAAGGACTCCACTGGAAAACTTGCCTAGTGTACCTTGATGACATAATTGTCATGGGAAAAACTTTCGATGAACACCTGAAGAACTTAGGAGAAGTTTTAAGGCGAATATCTGCAGCTGAACTCAAGCTTAGCGCAAAGAAATGTATACTGTTCCAGAGGGAAGTCAAGTACTTAGGGCACCGCGTAACTGCAGTAAAAGATTGGCCTCGCCCGAAAAATCTGCACGAGTTGCGCAGCTTTCTAGGCCTCTGTACATACTACCGACGGTTTTGCCAAATTTTGCCAGTGTGGCTGCAGGTCTCCATTAGCTAACTAAGATGGCGCGACCATTTCATTGGGGTGAATCCCAAGAACAAGCATTCCTAAGGCTCAAGGAGTTATTATGTACGGCACCGATTCTTGGATATCCTGTGGCCGGGAAAAATTTGTGCTGGATAGCGATGCAAGCGGATACGGAATAGGAGGTGTGCTTTCGCAGGTGATCAATGGAACCGAAAAAGTCATAGGCTATTACAGCCGAGTACTTTCGAAGCCTAAAATAAACTTCTGCGTAAGGCGTCGGGAACTCTTGGCGGCGGTAGAATGTGTAAAGCACTACCACAAGTATCAGTACGGTCAGCACTTTCAACTAAGAACTGACCATTCTGCACTCAGGTGGCTGCTGTAATTTAAACAAGAAGAAGGGCAGCTAGCTCGTTAGATTGAACGACTTCAAAGCTATGATTTCAGCATCAAGCACAGGAAAGGCATAAAGCATTGCAACGCGGACGCCCTTTCAAGACGCCCCTGTAATTTAGAGTGCAAACATTGTTCGAGTGCTGAAGGAAAAGAGTGCACTGTTGATATAAGACTAACGCATATTGAGTCAAGTGAAGCATGGTGGGCGGCGCAACAGAATGACCTCATACTGTCAAAAATTATGTCAGCCAGAGCAAATGGCAAGAGGCCTACCAGTGAACAAATATCAGCTGAAAGTCCGCTAATGAAAGCGTATTGGGCCCAGTGGAACAGTCTACGGGTAATTAATCACTGATTATACCGTATATGGGAAAGTGCGGACGGCAAAACTAAGACAAAGCTAATAGTGGTGCCGTCAAGCAAAATAGACGAAGTATTAAAAGAGTTCCATGACGGTCCCAGTGGTGCTCATCACGGTGCCACGAAAACCCTAGAGAAGTTAAAACAACGATTCTACTGGGTCGGCTGTCAGCAAGCTGTAAGCGATAGCAACTTCAACTATACAATCCCCATTTGAGCGGATAGCACCGGATGTAGCAGGCCCTTTCCCTGCCAGTGATTCCGGAAGCCTTTCCGTTCTTTTGGTGATCGACTATTTCAGTAAATGGCCTGAGGTATACGCTATACCGAAACAAGAAGCCAGAACGATAATAAGCGCATTTATGAACAACTGGGTGTGCTGCTTCGGTGTATCATTAGAATTACACTCTGAGCAGGGAAGGAATTTTGAATCTGCTATCTTCAAGGAAATGTGTGAGTTGTATGGAATAAGAAAAACAAGAACCACCCCGCTGCATCCACAATCTAATGGTATGTTCGAAAGATTCAATCGCACTTTAGAGGAATACTTAGAAGGACTGGGACGAACACGTCCCCAAATTTCTCCTGGCATACAGATCGGCTGTTCACGATTCCACCTCCCGGACGCCTGAAAAAGTTATTTTCGGAACGGAACTTAAATTACCAGGCGATTTAGAACTTGGTGCTAGGCCCGCCGCTATAGATAGAGACAACGATAACGCTTCCCGGCAACAAGAAGACCTTAACAAGCTTCATGAATTTGTGCGCAATTGAATTAAAACAGTAAACAATAAGATGAAGGCGAGGTACGATCGAGCAGCAAATTCTGAAGGATTTAATGAGGGCGAGTTGGTTCTGCTTTTTAACCCGCAACGAAAGAAAGGATTATCTCCCAAACTACAAACGCATTGGGACGGACCCTATATTACTCTATAGGGTCCTATATTACTCTATAAGGTTGAATGATGTGGTATATAGAATACAGAAAGATCAGAGCCCAAGGTCCAAATGAAGGTTGTTCATCTAGAACGACTTGCCAACTATGGAAAAGGAATAGCTATGTCTGTTTGGGACGAACAGGCTTAAGTGGGCGGCAGTGTTACAAGAAATTTCTACAACTAGAAATTTCTTCACACGAATTTTGACAGCTGGAAAAATCTAGTGTCAGTATATAAATAAAACGCTGAGTGTCAAGAACTAAAGTGTGGCTAACGTTTAGTCTATCTGTGCTATTAAAGTGTTTTTCTGTAAATTTTAGTGACTGCTATAAATAAATAGAGCTATAAATAATTTCAGTGTTTATTATTTGCAATATATAAAGAATTCGATTTATTTAAAAGGTAAATAAATCAACGATTTTATAAAGGGTAAAATCGTAACAATACTTATAAAAAAAATATACAATTAACACTAATTTTTCAACAATCACAATTAATTTTACCAATTCTTCTTAAAGTATTAATTTCACAATTTATTATTTTTATTAAAAATTTTCACAAAATTTTAATTTACAATACATACGTTTAATTTACAAAACATACGTTTAAAGTATGTTGCGTTCTACTTTAAAATATTTAAAGTTACCAAACGTGTACCAAAGGTATGTTAAGCTAATAATCTTTTTTGGATACAACTTTAAGCAATTTTGCTTAATAATGGTTTATCAAACTTAGTTATTTTTTTTTTTTTTTTTGCATACCGCCCAAAGTATCCTCTTGTCATGTTCTTGGATTTCATTTAAAATAAAACGCCATCAAGTACTAAATGAAAGTTATGAAAATCGGCAAATTTTACGTATTTTTTATTGAATACTAAGGCTACGATTCCACTGAACGTGTTTTGTATGTGTTTTGAAACAAAACACTGTTTTGTACATGTTTTCCCATATATTTTTTTCGTCAAAATAAGATGATTTGCTCAAAACACACATATGTAAACGTAGCATTACAGACATATTTTGCATTTATTACCGTATGCTGCCATATGTGGAGTTCATAAAAATTAGCAGTTAGTGAAAATATGAATTTTTGTAGTGACCTTATGATGTGAAAAGCAGTGTAGTGTGAAAACATTCTAAAACATGGACAATATTTACAAAAAATCTCTTTATATTCTTATCAACTGCTACAAACATTAAACTAAACACAATCAACATTACATCTGTATGCGTGAAAATAAACGAGTAGAAGACATCAATGTGTTTAGCAGTGCCGCAAGCATCGGAGAATACGGGTTTAGTTTAAAAAAAGAGCAAAAGTAAAAGAGTAAAGGTTCTAATAAAGAAAAATAGATTCTCTGAATATACAATTAACTTATAAATTTAATCAATTTCATTATAAAAATGCTACGTCATCTGTGCAATAATCATACATATAAAACAACATGGTGGTAATGGCAATGTCAACAACGTTATTGCTATTACAGTGAAAAGGGAGTGTATGGTTATCGGCCTACTAAACAAAAACGTGAATTTAAAGGTAAGTTTTATGGATTCTGCATAAAAAAAAACATAACTTTTCTTTAAATTTTAAACAACGTTTTAATTATGTGTAAATTTTAACATAATGATGTGTAAATTTTAACGTAATGATGTGTAAATTTTAACATAAGTATAAAACTAATCAGGGTGCTTAACCAAATACATTTAAACTGATACCACCCAAGATAAGTTGTTTCTTTTGCTTTTTTTAGTCTTAAAGCATAGAAAATTGTTATTCCCGTTAAAAATGGATTAAAAGCGTAATTTAAATAGTAAAAACAACCACAATATTCCTAGATTTTCACTAAAACTAATATTGTTGTATATTAAATTTGCAAAAAAAACAAATTGTTTAAAATTTCTATATGAAATTTATTATTTTAGAAACCTATTTTTTATATTTATATTACTATTTAGTTGTTTTACACAAAACCGGAACAACGTACTATGCTTAGCTAATCAACTTCGTCTTAACTAAAGGATGCGGTCACAACCGGTCGACCGGTTTTCACGTTCTACTCGGTTAACCAGGTTGTAGTACCAAGGACGGTACAAAGATCAGGATGAACAAAATGCAAAATCCTTAGCCACAACCTTAGCTTTCTTGGTTTTTATAGTACTTGTCTTTATATAAGCTATAATTTAGTTGTGGCCTTTGTGGTGGTGCCTAGTAATTTCATGGTGGTGGCTAAGAATTTCATGGTGGTGGCTAAGAACTTCATGGTGCCGGCTAGAAATTTCATAGTGGTGGCTACGAAGCTAAGAGGCTAAAAAGCTAAGGTTGTGGCTAAGGATTTTGTATTTTTCAGCTAAAGGACCAGCAAGGAAAAGTCGAGGGCAACTTCAACAATACAACTCGGGTGCCCCATTTGAGCGGATAGCAATGGATGTAGCAGGCCCTTTTCCTGTCAGTGATTCCGGAAACCTTTCCGTTCTTGTCGTGATCGACTTTTTCAGTAAGTGGCCTGAGGTATACGCTATACCGAACCAAGAAGCCAGAACGATAATAAAAAGTGGATGTAGCAGGCCCTTTCCCTATCAGTGATTCCGGAAACCTTTCCGTTCTTGTGGTGATCGATTATTTCAGTAAGTGGCCTGAGGTATACGCTATACCGAACCAAGAAGCCAGAACGATAATAAGCGCTTTTGTGAACAACTGGGTGTGGCGCTACGATGTTCCATTAGAATTACAGGGAAGGAATTTTAAATCTGCTATCTTCAAGGAAATGTGTGAGTTGTATGGAATAAGAAAAACAAGAACCACCCCGCTACATCCACAATCTGATGGTATGTTCGAAAGATTCAATCGCACTTTAGAGGAATACTTAAAAGTGGTCAGTGCACATCAGAAGGACTGGGACGAACATATCCCCAAATTTCTGCTGGCATACAGATCGGCTGTTCACGATTTCACCTCCCGGACGCCTGCAAAAGTTATTTTCGGAACGGATTTAGAACTTGGTGTTAAGCCCGCCGCTATAGATAAAGACAACAATAACGTTTCCCGATAACAAGAAGAACTTAACGAGCTTCATGAGTTTGTGCGCAATCGAATTAAAATAGCGATAAGATGAAGGCGAGGTACGATCGAGCAGCGAATTCTGAAGGATTTAATGAGGGCGAGTTGGTTATGCTTTTTAACCCGCAACGAATGAAAGGATTATCTCCCAAACTATTGCAAATAATAAACACTGTTTGAAATTATTTATAGCTCTATCTATATATAGACTAAACGTTAGCCACATTTTAGTTCTTGACGCTCAGCGTTTTATTTATAAACCGAACTACTGCATCACCAAGTACCCACATTTATATGAGTAGTCAGGTATTCTAGTTATATCCAGTTTATTACGACAGTAGATTTTTCCAGCTGTCAAAATTCGTGTGAAGAAATTTCTAGTTGTAGAAATTTCTTATAACTCTGCCGCCCACAGTCCCGAACAGACACAGCTATTCCTTTTCCATAGTTGGCCAGTCGTTCTAGATGAACAACCTTCATTTTGGACCTTGGGCTCTGATTTAAAGGTAAATAAATCAACAATTTTATAAAGGGTAAAATCGTAACAATACTTATAAAAACAATATACAATTATCACTAATTTTTCAACAATCACAATTAATTTTACCAATTCTTCTTAAAGTATTAATTTCACAAATTTATTATTTTTATTAAAAATTTTCACAAAATTTTAATTTACAATACATACGTTTAATTTACAATACATACGTTTAATTTACAAAACATACGTTTAAAGTACGTTGCGTTCTACTTAAAAATATTTAAAGTTACCAAACGTATGTTAAGCTAATAATCGTTTTTGGATACAACTTTAAGCAATTTTGCTTAACAATGGTTTACCAAACTTTGTTAATTTTTTTTGCATACCGCCCAAAGTATCCTCTTGACATATTCTTGGATTTCATTTAAAATAAAACGCCCTCAAGTACTAAATTAGAATTATGAAAATCGGCAAATTTTAGGTATTTTTTATTGAATGCTAATGCTACGTTTCCTCTGAACGTGTTTCGCATGTGTTTTGAAACAAAACACTGTTTTGTACATGTTTTCCATTATTTTTTTCGTCAAAAAAACATGATTTGCTCAAAACACACATGTGTAAACGTAGCTTTACATACATATTTTGCATTTCTTACCGCATACTGTCATATGTGGAGTTCATAAAAATAAGCACTTAGTGAAAATATGAATTTTTGTAGTGACCTTATGATGTGAAAAGCAGTGTAGTGTGAAAACATTCTAAAACATGGACAATATTTACAAAAAATCTCTTTATATTCTTATCAACTGCTACAAACATTAAACTAAACACAATCAACATTACATCTGTATGCATGAAAATAAACGAGTAGAAGATATCAATGGGTTTAGTAGTGCCGCAAGCATTGGAGAATACGGGTTTAAATTTAAAAAAAGAGCAAAAGTAAAGGTTCTAAAAAAGAAAAATAAATTAAATTATAAATTTAATAAATTTCATTATAAAAATGCTACGTCATCTGTGCAATAATCATACATATAAAACAACATGGTGGCAACACCAATGGCAACAACGTTATTGCTATCACAGTGAAAAGGGAGTGTATGGTTATCGGCCTACTAAACAAAAACGTGAATTTAAAGGTAAGTTTTATGGATTCTGCATAAAAAAAACCATAGCTTTTCTTTTAATTTAAAACAACGTTTTAATGATGTGTAAATTTTAACATAAGTATAAAACTAATCAGGGTGCTTAACCAAATACATTAAAACTGATACCACCCAAGATAAGTTGTTTCTTTTGCTTTTTTTTTAATCTTAAAGCATAGTAAACTGTTAAAAATGGATTCAAAGCGTAATTTAAATAGTAAAAACAACCACAATATTCGTAGAATGTCAGATTTTCACTAAAACTAATATTGTTGTATATTAAATTTGCGAAAAACAAATTGTACAAAATTTCTATATGAAATTCATTATCGTAAAAAATTATTTTTTATATGAACTATTTAGTTGTTTTACACAAAACCGGAACAACTTACTATGCTTAGCTTAGAGGCTACGGTTACACCCGGTAGACCGTCGGACTGGTTTTCACGGTGTACTCGGTTAACCAGGTTGTAGTGCCAAGGACGGTTCAAAAATCAGGATGAACAAAATGCAAAATCCTTAGCTTCCTTGGTCTTTCTAGTACTTGTCTTTTTATAAGCTATAATTTAATTGTGGCCTTTTTGGTGCTGCCTAGTAATTTCATGGTGGTGGCTAAGAATTTCATGGTGGTGGCTAAGAATTTCATGGTGGCGGCTAGGAATTTCATAGTGGTGGCTGCGAAGTTAAGACGCTATAAAGCTAAGGTTTGTGGCTAAGAATTTTAAATTTGAAAAAAACTAGAGAAATTTAAAAATAAAAAATTTTGTAAAAATCGAAATAATTTTAAAAAATCCAAAAATTTTGTAAAATCGAAATTTTTTAAAAATTTAAAAATTTGTTATTAATAGAAAAATTATAAAAAAAAACAAATAAATGGGAAAATTTTTTAATTCGAAAAATTTTCCCACTTGATGGCCTGTCGAAACCGTTGGAGTTGGGAAGTTAAAATTTGTTACATAGGTTCCTCCTCCAATGTAAATGTGCAAATATGCGATTCTGCAAATGAGCAAATGTGCATATGTGAAAATGCGAAAATGTGCAAATTGCAAATGGGCAAAGTGCAAAAGTTAAAATTTTTTTGTTTGATTGCTGGTAATGTAAATGTGCAAATATGCAAGAGTGTAAATGTACACATGTGAAAATGGGCAAATGAATAAATGTGTAAATTTGCAAATATTTATTCCAATAAACATCGCCAAGCCCAAACCACAGGAGGTAGGACGGTAAAATTTTGTATGTTCCCCCTGCGGCGAAGACATTCGCTAAGACGAGGTTCTTAGAAATTCCTTCGGGGAAGAGCAAAACGGGAAAACTCCTCTTTCACGGCCTGCCCCAACCCGTGTAGCTAGAAACCCGAAATTTTAAATATGCTTTTTTGGATTATGTGCTAACTCATCGATGAAGTCTCTTCCTTATCGGCCTGCCCAAACCGTTGGACCTAGGAGGATGGAAACTAGTATGCAGGCTCCTTCTCCAGTGTAATTTTTGGAAAATCCAACGGGGAGGGGCAGAAAAGGAAAAAATTCTCACCCTTGACGTCCTTCCAAAACCGCAGGAGCTGGAAAGTTGAAATTTAGTGCATAGGTTCCTCCTCCAGTGTAGACATTCACCTAGGTCGGAATTTTGGAAATGTCTACGGGGAGGGGCAAAAAGTTGAAAAGTCTCCCTCTTAACAGGCTGCCCACACCGATTTAGCTAGAAACCTGAAATTTTAAATATATATTAACTGGAGTATGGGCTGACATGCATAGCTACATTCTAGAATTTTAACCAAGTACCTGGTAAAAATGGGGGTTCAAAGAGAAAAATCTGAAATTTGAAATATGAAATATGTGTTACAGGGAGTATGGGCTAACGCGCTAGTATAATATACACGAAAACTACACCTTTTCCAATTGTATTTCAGAAACAGACAATTGTTTTTCAGAAATAGTCAATTGTATTTCAGAATAGTCAATTGTATTTCAGAAATAGTCAAGTGTATTTCAGAATAATAAATTGCATTTCAGAAATAGTCAATTGTATTTCTGAATAGTCAATTGTATTACAGAAATAATCAATTGTATTTCAGAATAGTCAATTGCATTTCAGAAATTGTCAATTGTATTTCAGAAATAGCTAATTGTATTTCAGAAATTGTCAATTGTATTTCAGAAATAGTCAATTGTATTTCAGAAATAGTCAATTGTATTTCAGAAATAGTCATTTGTATTTCAGAAATACAAAAAGAGTACACCCTTCGTTTTGGAGTTGTTATATTTAATTTCGTTATTCAAATGCTGAAACTAGAGTTGAAATTTGGTATGCAGGTTCCTTCTCTAGAGTAGATAACAGCTATGGCGTGACTTTTGGAAAATCCACAGCGAAGGGGCAAAAAAGCGGAAAAATCTCCTCCTTGACGGCCTGCCAAAACCGCTGGAGCTGGGAAGTTAAAATTTGGTACATAGATTCCTCATACAATCTAAATCTGCAATTATGCAAACGTACAAATGTGAAAGTGTGCAAATTTGCAAATGTGCATATGTGCAAATGTGGAAATTTGTAAAAGTGCAAATGTGTAAATTTACAAAAGTGGAAATGTGCGTATGTGTACATTTGCAAAAGTGAAAATTTGCAAATGTGCGAATGGGCAAATTTGCAAAAGTGCAAATGTGAAAATTTGCAAATGTGCATAAGTGCAAGTGTGCAAAAGTGAAAATTTTATTGATTGTTTGATGGTTTTATGGATTGATGGCTTGATAGATTGATGGTTTGATGAATCGATGGTATGATGGTAATGTAAATGTGCAAATATGCAAATGTGCACATGTGGCAAATGGGCAAATATGCGAATGTGTAAATATATAAATATTTATTTCATTCAACATTGCCCAGCCCAAACCGCAGGATGTAGGACGCTGAAGTTTTGTATGAAGGTTCCCCCTACGGCGAAGACATCCGCTAAGACGAGGTTCTTGGAAACTCCTTCGGAGAAGAGCAAAACGGGGAAAAACACCCCTTCACGGCCTACCCAAACCCCTATATCTAGAAACCGGAAACTTAAAATATGCTTTCCTTGCAATATGTGCTAGCTCCCCCTTAACAGCCTGCACAAACCGTTGGACCTAGGAAGTTTAAATCCAACGGGGAGGGGCAGATATTCACCTAGGTCGGTGCAGATATTCACCTAGGTCGGATTTTTGTAAATGTCTACGAGGGGGACAAAAAGGTGAACAGTCTACCCCTTAACGGGCTGCCCACACCGATTTAGCTAGAAACCTGAAATTTTAAATATGTGTTAACTGGAGTATGTGCTCATTGCTGAGCTACATTTTAGTTCAAAGGAAAACATTTAAAATATGTGTTAACGAGTATGGGCTAACTCATTATTGAGGTACATCTTAGAATTTTGGTCTGGGACATGGTAAATATTGGGGACTCCGTGTAGTTATCTGGGAACTCAGTATACTTCCAGGCGTTAGCCCGTGCAATCATGGCTGAATTAAAATTGGTCCTGATTTAATATAATTACATAACTATATATAATATTATATATAATTATATATAATCATACATCATTGACTCTAAAAAAATGTGGGAAAAAAATTATATTTCACAAAATTATATTTACATCCTATCAAAAATTTCTAGTTCTTGTTATCCCGAAATGATTTAAAATTTTAAAGTTTTGTTAAAAAATATTAATAAGGAAATAAAAACAAACTAAAAGCACAAAAAATTTATCTCACTGGCTGGGATTCGAAACCATTGACATGGGGCCATATATAATTATATTTCATTTCATTTTATTCAGTCTATGGAAACAGAATTCCTTACAGACTATGATTAAATATCTTAAAAAATAGAGTACATAAATACTTACTTAAAATACTAAATACAATAAAGCTTAATTATTTTAAAACTGTATTAAGAAATAACTTAAATTTGTATTTTGACGTGCAAAACTCTACAATTGATTTAAATTCGCAATTTTGTTAAAGATCAAAATTAATTTGATTAAGATGAATAAACGTACTATTAAGATGAAGTGCAATGAAGTGGGACGTTAAAGATATCAACAAATCTAAGATTTCTAGGCGGGACATAAAATGGAATAAGAGATAGTAGATCAGGACAATTAACTAAACCATTAATTATGTCAAAAACCAGTAATGCAGATTGGTATATTCTACGATATTCCAAAGTCTGCAACCCTAGAAATAGGCATTTAGATTTATATGAAGGTATAGGATCAACAAAGGCAAATGAACTTAAACCAAATTTAATAAATTTCCTCTGAACTCTCTCGATACGAGAGACATGAGTACAATTAAAGGGATTCCAAATTACCGCAGCATATTCAAACTTTGATCTAACAAATGTTGTATAAATTAACCTCAGCGTGCAAGGATCAGAAAAAATATGATGAATTCCTTTTAAGAAATGCAAGCATTTTATAAGCTCTCGGAATAATGTAATCAACATGTGGTACAAATGATCAAGAGTAGACTTAACTGCTTCCACATTATGATTATTAATATTAAAATTAAATATAATAGGGTTGAGATATCTGCAAAACGAAATATGAAAACACTTGGAAAAATTAAAATGTAAGTTATTCAACGTACACCATGCATACAAATTATTTAAATCATTTTGTAAATCAAAAACATCAACAATTGAGTTGATTTTAAAAAATATTTTTAAATCATGTGCATACATAAGAAATTTAGAATTGGTGAAGCAAGCAGAAATATCATTTATAAACAAATTGAATAGAAGTGGACCCAAAACACTGCCCTGAGGTACACCAGACGTTTGAATATAAGGCCATGATTCAAAGCCCTCAATAACAACCTTACATACTCTATTTGAAAAATGTGATTTAATCCAATTTAGGAAAACAGAATGAAAACCAAGCTGTTGCAGTTTTAAGAAAATAATGTCATGTGACACTTTGTCAAAAAACCTTAGAAAAATCAGTATAAATAGCCTCAACTTTGCTACCCTGTTCAAGGGCTGTTATACAATATTCACTAAAAACAGTTAAGTTCGTTTTTGTAGATCTACCAGAAAAAAAGCCATGTTTATTAGGTTATATCCACGACTTTGTAAGAAAAAACAATCTTTTATAGATGATATGTTCAAAAATTTTAGAAACACAAGATAACTTGGAAATAGGTCTATAACAAGTTACATCATCCGTACTCCCATCTTTAAAAACTGGTGTAATAGTTGACAATTTCCATCGGTCAACAAAAATACCCTCTTTAAGAGATAAATTAAAAATATATGACAGTGCAAACGTCAACGATGAAGCACATTTTTTAAAAAAATTAGTACAAAGGCCATCAACATCTGATTTAAACTAATTCTGACTAGCAGAATTTCATTATAAACCTCCTCTTCAGTGACTTCAATAGAACCAATATCCAAATTGGATATAGGGTTTGAAAACCTGGAACCACTTGTCACTAAGGGCTCAAAATTTGACTTAAAAAAGTCTGCAAATAAAATTACAGAATCAGTTCAAGAATGTGAAATGTTGTCCGACAATTTTACAGTGGACGGAATATCAGATGATTGTCTTTTAGATTTAATAAAAGACCAAAAAGCTTTAGGATTACTTTTGATTTCATGCTCTTTCTCAATAAGAAACTGTTTATAAAGAAATTTATTTAAAACATTAAACTCACGTTGATAATAAACAAATTTATTTTGATATTCAGGATTACCAGAATCAACAAAACGTTTATAAAATTTGTTTCGAAGATTTTTAATCTTCTTAAGACAACTAGTATACCAAGGAAGTTTATAAGGTCTAGTCCTTCTGTATGGAATATTCTCACAAAAATTTTTAAAACTACTCGCAAAAATTTATCGTAACATACCGAAGTTGAAAGCCCCGACAAATTTTGCAACCAATCAACTGAACTTAATAAAGAGTTAAGCACGTCAAAATTACATACATTAAAATTAAAGTTATTAGAATTAAAAGATTGGGAGTATCTAAAAAACTTGTAATCTTTCAACTCAATTACCATCGGAAAATGATGAAGATTAGGTGGAGATATTGGGAGTAAAGATTTATATATCTTAAATTTACAATCATAGGAAACAAATACAAGATCCAAAAAATAATGAAGCTGAATAGCAATATGATTTAAATCATATTTAAACTCATTAAGCTATCAATAAAATCAATTTCATGATTTTTATTAACATTGAGCTGAGTTAAAACAGAAACATCAGAAAATTTTTACCAATAAATATTTTTTAGGTTGAAATCACCTTATATACAAAGGTGTGAATTAAGTGCCAAATTCTCCTCAAAAAGTAAAATGTTTGAAACATGAGCAGCATAAATATCATCAGAACTATCCGGTGGTATATATGATACACATACAAATAATTCAATATTAAAGCCATAGAAACTACAAGTTGATCTAATAAACCATTCTTATTATCTTAAGCACATAAAGATGACTTAAAATGATTTCTTGCAGCAACTAAAACACCACCACCTCTAGAAAACCGGTGCGTTCAGCGTTTCTGTCCTTCCGGTTAACATTAAATAGCATAGTATTAAAGAATTCAGCATCAAAAAAGTCGGCATTCAACCATGTTTCAACCAAAACAATAACATCGAAATCACATTGAGAAGAGAAATCATAAATATTTTTGGACTTAGTACGCATTCCAGATAAATTCTTATAGTACAATTTAAAACCATTTTTGTTGCAAGTTAGCGTTGAACTGACGGCTCCAACTTTTTTGGAAAATTTACAAAAGGCCTTACCTTAATATCAGCAGGCCAAAGCTCAGGTTTAATAATCTCATTAAAAAAACACGGAGATATTCCTAATTTAAAGTTAACCCGTTTTAATTGACTAACATCAGCATCTTTTTTAACTAATTTGTAGTAATCAATATGATGCTTACCTATCTCAGTATTTTTTACAACATAACTTATGATTTGCTCAGTTGAAACAGTGTCTTAAAAGAAAAAAGATGAATCCATTTCTTTTGTATAACAACCTCAAGATCATTAGAGACATTAACTCCAACTACTAAGGGCCCCTCCTTACGCCTACACCTCTGCACATCAACCCAACCTGATGCTTTATGCAATGTTTGATTGTCATCATCACACAAGTTATAAGCATTGTCTCTGCCAATAGGCAAAGCAGCGTGTAAAGATGAAAACGATGAAGCAGCAGACAATCCATGTTGAATATTTGTTGTATTGAAAACAGTAGGAATAGGATTTGCATTTTTCTTCTGTTCAGCAATGACAGCAACATTAGCAAGTGAACCATTATTATGAGATGTAGGTTTTCGTTGTTTTTTTTTTGCATTTTTACTTTATTATTTTTATTATTTGAGAAGTCGATGAATTTATTTAGCATTTGTTTTAAATCTCTCATTCCATTCGTTAAAGAAGAGATATGCAAAAGTAAATTTGACGAAACATTCAAGCAATAATTACAATTAAAAACAATGGCCCATAATAATAGTCCCGCACTAAAGTCGGCTTTTTTAAAAACAACTTTAAATTAGAAACTTGTTATTATCTATTTTGCTATTATAGTCAGAATTAAAGCCAGTTTTAAGTTGAACCGGCTCTAAATGGGTATCACATCAAATGTACCAAATGCCCGCATACATTTTGTACTAAAAATGAAGCAGGTGGCAACATTGATCAGCTGATTTTATATTTGCCGAAAAAAATGAAGTGTGTAAATAAAAGATTTGCAATTCCAAATGTAAAATGTAAAAAGGAAAAAACTTTATAAAAAAGGATTGAAAAGAGTATTTTTATTAATAAAAATTTATTAACTTAATAAATGTTATGCAAAATATCGTATTTATTGATATAATTTTCCTTTTAATAATTTGCAATTCATTTTTTTCACAAAAATTTTCTTGGCGGAAAACAGCTGTTGTGTGTTGTTAAATTGGATAGAGTCAACTTCAGCTAGTTTCAATTTTAAAGCAGACTTTAGCGATTAAAGTATACTTTTACTTGTCTATAGTATGCCTAAAGTATACTTTTAAGAAAAGTCGACTTTAGAACTCTTAAAGTATACTTTATTTTAACTATGATTATGCGCCAATGTTTTTATTATTAAAAACGCCAATAATTTTTTCATCTATGTTAACACAGAATTTATGATATTTAGATCTACACAGGTTTATGATATTTAGATCTACACAGATAATAAAATTAGATTTAGCCGAATTAAAGCATTTTGCGCACAAAGAAACAGGAGGAGGATCCCTTTTAACACGTCTAATTAATTAGCACGTCTTAACTTCACGAATGTCAAACTACTACTATTATATCTTTTACCATATCAAAAATACTCTAGATATGGAACTATTTATAACAATATCTCAAATTTGTTTGCACATATTGTATCATATATAATTATATCTTATAACATATCAAAACATATTTCTTAAATTAGAAAATATATTAAACCACATATAATTATATCTCATGCCATATAAAAAAAATATTTTTGATAATGGCCCGTTTATTTTTATATCTCAAATATTAGATAGCATACATATAAATTTATTAATGGTTCTGTACAAGCCATATATAAATATATACAGTTCCGTGTAACCCATATATTATTATATATAGTGTTATATACAATTTTATATAATACTAGCGGGCAAAGCCCGATTTTTTCCCATTGAACCTCCATTTTTACAATGTAACGCTAAAATTCTAAAATGTAGCTGATCGATGAGTTAGCACATACTCCAGTTAACACGTATTTAAAACTTCAGTTTTCTAGCTAAATCGGTGTGGGTAGCCCTTTAAGGGGGAAGACTGTTCACCTTTTTGTCCACCACGTAACATTTCCGAAAATCCGACCTAAAAAATTAAAAAATATCCATTAAAATTTATAAATGTTTGTGGTGTAGTGGGTAGAGAAATAGCCTATTCGCATTTACGAGTTCAAATCCGGGTAAAAATATTTTTTTTAATTAAAATAAAATATTCAAATGTCTAAATATCAAAGAAATTTATTTGTGGTGCGTAAACCAAATTTTGTGGAACTTAATAATATTTATGTGGAATATAAATATTAAATTCATTAAATTTTGGCTTTCCCAACTAAAAATATAATTTATTATGAAAACCGCAAGAATTCGATTGACAAAAAATTCGATAGCCACAACTGATACTGTTCTCTGGGTGTACGTACCTGCGAATGTACATTAGGGCATCATCTGTTGAGTGATGGAAAAAAGTCTTAAAAATTTTGATAAGTTTCTTTGTGAATTTTATTATTGTGTGTACATGCCACATCATCAGACAGTCCCGGTTTATACACAACAAGTTTTATTGCAGCAATTTTGAGTTTATAGGAGAGGGAGAGAATAGAGTACTTGCCATTCTCTTTTGCTTTCTAATTCATGTAAAAGATAATAAAATAGCCAAAAGAGACTTTCGCAGTGAGGACACGAATGCAAGTTCAAAAGAGATTTTAAGAAAACTGCAGCAAGAAAAATTGCTATATGTGAACAGAGACTTATGCCCTCATTTTGCAAAACGCAACGCCTCACTTCTCATCATTTTTTGAAAAAATCGATTTTGTAAATCACTTGAATAAAGTAGGTGATTGCACGCGTTGAAACAGCTTTTCGTTACGTTATTTAAAATTTTATACATACAAGTTAGAATTTCATAAATCACTGCGCTGAAAAATTAATCACTTAAGATGTCAAAATCATCACTTGATTTTGGGTTGGTTTGAAATTTTTTTTTCAAACTATTTAAAAACACAATTTGTAATAAATTTTATTTTTATTAAGCAGTTTTTTTAATTTTTTTGTTCTTGGGTCGATATGTCGTGTTAATAGTAAAAATGCCTCTGAAAAAATTTTAAAAATTAAATTTTTTTAAAAATTGCTCCATAAATTTTTTTGCGCGTTTGGGTTTCAGGCAGCCTAAATATTTACATAAGAAAAAAATCAATTAGCTGTGCTGCCAATAGCAACAAAGTAGGGATAAATGTAACAAATCAAACATAAATCCCTGTATCCATAAATGCAGGTAAATTCTGCTCAATATTTAATAATTATTAAATATTGAGCAGAATCATTTTATAAATTGTTTTTATCATTTCCAAATTAATTTATTTGCATTAGTGTTATGTAATATGGCCGAAGTGAACTTTCTCGGGCGTTCTTTATAAATAAATAAATGACCCCTTCTGGAATAAACAAGAAAATGTTTTACTATTATATTAATTTGACAATTAAAGTGATACCGTAAAAATCCAACGAAATTACGTAGTGACATATAAAATTTGATTTTTTACACTCGCGTTGGCATTAGAAAGTGAGGTGTAGGTGAGGCGTTGAACACAGGGGACTTACAAAATTTGGGTATTAATGTTTGATTTCTTCAACAAAAAGGAACGTCAGAATGTACATAGTGTGTATGTTGTTAGATTGGTATTTTATTGCCATTGGCTATTGTGTAAAAAGAAATTTATTTCACATTTCTTATACAATAATGGCTACCTTAATATACATACGGAAGTGTACATTACAATTCATCACCAACAAAAACACACTACAAATTAAATTTTACATACTAATCATCACTGGAAATTTCCACAGACCGGTCTTTAAGCCTTGCCGACCGGTTTTTACGGTCTACCCGGTCCTTATGGTCTAGACCGGACTACCGGATAGACCGGTCTACCCGGTTTACCGATCTATAGAATTTAAAAAAATCTATAGCATTTTTTTTTATTTATAATAACGTATCTTTACTTTTTAAATGCCTACATATTTCGTACATTTATGTATTGTAACTATATGAAAGAGAAACGGTCTCTTTCCGTTCCATATTCGGCCTTTTTATAACGTTGCTCGCAATGGGTTAAAATTTTGTAGAAACAATATAGACATAATTTGGACTTAAGATTGAACAAATTTATTTAAGTTGTGGAGCAAAAATGGTCCGAAACTGGCTGTTAAATTTAGAAAGTTCTGCGCTTTTCATACATTTATATGAAAATTCCGCGGTCTTTTTCGACCAATGTACGTCGTTCTTATGACTTGCTTTACAATGGACTAAAACTTTGCAGAAAAAATCTAGCTGTAATTCTGACTTTGAACTGTAATTTTTTTTCGATACTGGCTCTTAAATTTAGAAAATCCTGTACTTGTCATACATTAATATAAAAATGCCAATGTCCTTTTGCAAAAATAATCTGCATAATTTTAACGTCAAATTTATATAAATTGTAGAAATTTTTTTATTTAATTTAAAAGAAAGAAGTATCAAAAACGTACATTTCAAAAAAGTACTGCAGCCCGGTTAATCTGGTAGACCGGTCGACCGTAAAACCGGGTAATGGGGGGCTCTACTACGTAGTCATTAGTCAACAACAATAGCAATAAAATTTCATGTAAATTTTACATGCATACATACACATTCCTTTTTCAAAAGATTCTTTTTCATTATTTTTGTTTTCATTCCTTGTTTTTTATTTTATTTGCATGTTTTATTTTTATTTCGCTTGCGAATTTTAATTCGTTTTTTTTGTTTTTTTTTCTTTCGCGATTTTATAAATAAAATTTTATAAACTAAGGATATGTTGTCAATTTAAAAAAAATAACGATTTTTATAAATTGATATTTTTTTTATAAAATTTATCGATAAATTGCTCTATTTTTATAAAATTTATAGATCTTTTTTAAAATTTGTATATCTTTAAAAAATGTTAGAATTTTTACTACATTTTTTGAATTTTTATAAAATTTATAAATTTTTTGATTTTAAAAAATTTTGATTGATTTTTATAAAATTTATCAATTTTTATTAAATTTTTCGATCATTAAAAGAATTTTTCAATTTTTAAAAAAGTTTTTCAATTTTTATAAAATTGTTGTAGTTTTTTTTTTTGACAAATTTATATCGTTAAATGGTGTAAATTTTTCTATTCTTTAATTAACAGTACCAAAAGCGTACATTTGGAAAAAGTACTACAACCCGGTTAACCGGTAGACCGAAAAGACCGGTCGACCATAAAACCGGGTAATAGGGGCTCTATTCTTAACCCTTTAACCAGTCTATGCTTCTTTTCAATTAAATTTGTACCATGTATTCGGCACGAAAAATAAACAACAAGTTAGTCTACAACATTTGTTTCGTTGCTTAATTTTTTTCAATATATTATGTATGTATATTGTTCAAACCTAAACATTTGTCAAATTTCATAAATATGCATCGCTGCATGCTTTGGTTTAACCAACTCTCCCGCTTTACTTTCCCTCGGGAGGGAACAATTGCAGCCCCAACCACAATAATCAAAAAACTTTATTTTCGACACTTCCCATCAGCATCAAATTTGAACAAAATTGTCATGGCTGGTATTGGTTTAAAAATGTTTTTAAAATGTTTAAAAATTGTAGTAGTTGCAAAATACTTATTTGAGGCATTTGGGGTCATTTTCATATACCCCGTTTTCGGTTACACGGTTAAGAGAAGATATTAATACTACAACGAGGTTATTTTGGGTAAAGTCTCAGGAAGCAAAAAATTCTCTCACAAAGCCACAAAAATGCCCAAAAAACTGCGAACGCACGAATCCACATTTCATACTCGAAAATAAACGTCAAATTTATTCATATTAAAAAGACATCTATTAAATAAATGTATTTAATTAAAATGGCAAATAACTTCTACATTTCAAATGTATTTTCCATTATTTTTTTCACAAATACAAAACAGCTGATTTATTAGCAGCAGGTAACGATTTGACAGCATTACGGGGAAGTTCATAAACGCTCTCATTTACCCAATTTTCTTTAAAAGAAACGCTTTTTGGTAAGATTCGGTTCCTGCGGGCACCCGCAGTAACTTACGTCGAAATAAACATTCAAACATAAACTTTAGGTTTTTATTCACCATGGATGTTAACCGAAACATATGCGGTTATCAGTAAGGTTAGCGCTATTTTCTATTATTTCGGTAACGTTATTTTAAGGGTAACGCTATTTTCTATAATTTCGGTAACGTTAAGGATAACGATTTTTTCAGTTATTTCGGTAACGGTATTTAAGGGATAACAATTTTTTCAGTTATTATTATAACGCTAGTTTCAATGAAAACCGATATATTTAACCTTATCATGATCAGACTTTTGGAAGATAGATATATGTATGTACAGAGAATATATTTTCGAATTTTGTTACTTCACAGCGGCCCCTTGCAGAAATATCTATAACACAAACATTTTTACATAATAAACCACAGATGGTTTGAAATTAATAGGCAAAAAGTAAGTATGCCTGAGTAAAAAAAAAATAATCTGGCACAATATTTATTCATATCCAATTTTATATTCCTTAATATCTTATTTGATCCGAAAGATGGCAGATCAATTTAAATACAGAAATATGTATATTTGGGGATTTAGGATTAAATCCAACAATATATTTGGGAATTTAGAAGAATCTGAATTGATCCGAAAATGGCAGATCAAATTAGACCCAACAATATATTTAGGCATAAAGTAATATCCAAATTTATCCGAAAAAGGCAGATCGAATTTTATCAGATTAGATCCAAGAATATAAAAAACACGAAAACTACACCTTTTCCAATTGTATTTCAGAAAAAGTCAATTGTATTTCAAAATAGTCTATTGTATTTCAGAAATAGTCAATTGTATTTCAGAAATTGTCATTTGTACTTCAGAAATAGTCAATTCTATTTCAGAAATTGTCAATTGTATTCAGAAATAGATAGGCTAAACGTTAGCCACATTTTAGGTCTTGACACTTAGCGTTTTATTTACAGGGTGGCGCAAAAATAACCTTCCGATGTTTTTGGCTGTAATTTAAAAAAAAAATGAAAAACTTTGATTCTTCTTGTGGATTATTTTTATTTGATCTTTTAAATTTTTTTTACATCAAGTCGAGAATATGATGTCATGTAAATGGCCGCCGCCACAGTTGATTGTCATTTGAGCCCTTTTTATGGCATTTTCCATCACTTTGGCCAAAACTTCCGGCGATAGGACCTCACATTCTTGACAGATATTGTCTTTAAGAGCTGCAAGAGTCTGAGGCGACTTCAAAAAGCCCCACAAAAAGAAGTCTGGAGCGGTCAAATCAGGCGATCTTGCTGGCCAGTGCAAATCGCCAAAACGGGAGATTAGGCGCCCGGGAAATGCATCCTTCAGCATATCGGTTGTGGCACGTGCAGTGTGTGGCGTTGCACCGTGCTGTTGGAACCACATGTTTTCCAATCCCAATTCATCAAGTTGCGGCAAAAAGAACTCGTTGATCATTGCTCTGTAGCGCTCACCATTCACAGTAACCGTTTCGCCCGCGACGTCTTCGAAGAAAAAAGGTCCGATGCCTCCTCCAGCGAAAACTGTAAGGATGAAAATCACACCGTTCATTTTCACCCACATTTATAATTTACTAATCTTTATTTTTAATTCCTCTTGAAAATTTTGTTTATTTTCCTCGCATTTTCGATTTTTGTTTTTGAATCAAACTATATTTCTTTTTTTAATTATTATTTTTTTATGGATATTATTATTAATTTTATTAATACACATTATTTAAATACAAGGCAATGAATTTACATCAAATGAACCAATGTGTTTCCAATTTTCAAACGTAACGGAAAATCACCACCATCGTGAATTAACTAAACACAGCTCACCACGTTTATCTGTGAATCAGCTGTTGTGGTGAAAACGATAAACAACCAAAAAGATAATTGATAACAAGGCGGGTGTGCGACAGAACTTGGCAGTTGGCTCGCGGCGGTGACCGTGTACACATCGCTTCGTTTCGTGGTATTCGACTCGAATTTAAATAGAGGAGTGCCTACCATAGGAACCTCTACACCATAGTGTTTTTTTCTCTGATAGAGGAGTGCCTACCAAAGGTCCCTCCGGTATTCCAAGTGTCGTTCTCTGATAAGAGGAGTGCCTACCGCAGGTCCCTCGGTTATTCAAGCGTCGTGCTCTGATAAGAGGAGTGCCTACCAAAGGTCCCTCCGGTATTCCAAGTGTCGTTCTCTGATAAGAGGAGTGCCTACCGCAGGTCCCTCGGTTATTCAAGTGTCGTGCTCTGATAAGAGGAGTGCCTACCAAAGGTGCCTCCGGTATTCCAAGTGTCGTTCTCTGATAAGAGGAGTGCCTACCGCAGGTCCCTCGGTGATTCAAGTGTCGTGCTCTGATAAGAGGAGTGCCTACCACAGGTCCCTCCGGTATTTCAAGTGTCGTTCCCTGATAAGAGGAGTGCCTACCGCAGGTCCCTCGGTTATTCAAGTGTCGTGCTCTGATAAGAGGAGTGCCTACCAAAGGTCCCTCCGGTATTCCAAGTGTCGTTCTCTGATAAGAGGAGTGCCTACCAAACATCCCTCCGGTATTCCAAGTGTCGTTCTCTGATAAGAGGAGTGCCTACCGAAGGTCCCCCCGAAACCCAAAAGTGTTGTTCTCCAATAAGAGGGGTGCCTACCGAAGGTCCCTCCGATATTCAAGTGTCGTTCTCTGATAAGAGGAGTGCCTACCGAAGGTCCCTCCGAAACTCAAAAGTGTTGTTCTCCAATAAGAGGGGTGCCTACCGAAGGTCCCGCCGATATTCAAAAGTGTCGTTCTCTGATAAGAGGAGTGCCTACCGAAGGTCCCTCCGGTATTCACGTGTTAATTTAAGCTAAGTATTTTTTTGGAAAATTTATAATAAATCTTAGGCTAAGTCCGAAATCAATAAAACTTGAAGTATAATATTATTGTAAAACCAAACCAGACCCGTGTTTTCCTTTGTCTTTCAAAGTCCCAGTGAATTATAAATTTCTGAAACGACCCTGACCCCCGCGAGCAATATCCTAGCTAACGGAGGAAAACTTGTCGTTACAAAACAGCACACCATACAGTGACTTTGAGCGGGTGTAATGGCTCTTCGTGGGTTACACGCGGATTTTCAGTGCCCCAGAAGCGTAAATTTTGCTTATTTACGTACCCGCTAAGATGGAAATGGGCCTCATCACTCATGATTATTTTTGATGAAAAATCATCTTCATTATTGCTCAAATAAATAGTCACCAATATTCCGCGTTCTGGAGCAATGTAGCGTAACATTGTTTATTAACGTATATTTCGCATGTGTTTACTACACAAATGTCAAAACAGAACTGACATTAGGGGCCAATCGCAAAATTTATAGCATTTTCTGATAGGAGGATTACTTTTGCGCCACCTTGTATAAACTGAACTTGCTATGCCACCTTGTTGACGTTATATGTGTGGGTTAAAATAACTAGAATATGCCAGCACCGTCTGGAAGCTGCATACTGGCAACTTTGAGAATGGTCTTTTACAGTTTGGCATAAGAACCACTAGTTATGGTGAAGGGTTGCCATTTAAGTGTTTAATTTTTCAGGGCTAAGATATGGGGACTTATGTTTCTACTAGTAAATGGAATTTCTGTAACAATATATATATATATTTTTCATATTGTTTATTAAATGAAAATGACAATTAGTTTTTCGAATCTTAAAATACTAAATTATTCTACAGGGTAACGTACCAGTGCAAGTTACCAATCAGAAATGAGCGGAGTTAAAGCATGGTTTCTTAAAATGTTGCCAGATCTAGCGTTTTGTTTTTGGAGGCGCCTATGCAAATCGCTAGAAAGTAAATTTTGTGCTAAGGAATTTGGATGCACTAACAGCTGGTTAACATATTTAATACAGCTTTCTCGAATTACTGTGATGATAAATTCTTGTGAAGGTTAACATTCTTAACGTACCATGGAGCACCAGTGATTATTCTTAAAATCTTCGATTGTCTTCTTTACAGTTTTTCAATACTTTTTGCAGATGCTGTGCCCCAGAGTTGGATTTCATAGGTCTAAATTGGTTTTATTATTTTACTGTATATGAGAACTTTATATTCCAAACTATGAGTGGATCTCGAATTTATAAGCCACATTAGTTGCGCAGCCTTTAGTTTAATTTGAGTTATTTTTGCCTCAATGTGTCTGCTAAACGTAAGTCGCCGATCTAGGTGTACTCCTCGGTATTTTACATGATTCTGTTGAGGAATTTGCACGTTAATAATTTTAATTGGGGTGCAGTCAAGTTTTCTGAGGGTAACAGTAATGTGGGCACACTTTACGGGAATCACATTAATTTATAGTTGTCGAGCCAGATTTTCAGTTCGTAAATGTGATTTTGCAATAACTTCGATGCTTTTGCAGGACAAAAATGGCTACTTGTGATATCTTAGTAGTATCATCAACAAATGTAAAAGTTTGGGGTTTTCTATGTGTTGGCATGTCTACATTTTTTTTAAATTTTAAAATTTAAAATAATATTTTTTTCTTGATTTACAACTGCTATTTTGTTTAATGACAATGCTGTTTTTTATATAAATGTTTTAATTAAAATTACTTATTAAATAACACGGCATGACACAGAAAAAATTAATAGAGTTCTGACTATCAATTCTATATATTTCGGCCAAGCTGATCACAATGGTGTACTTTATTTTTCGATCTAAGGAACAGATTTTCGTGAAAGGTCTTTAGTTTGGCGGTTTTGTATTTAGTTTTTAACATACCAAATGTTTAAAATGCAATAAATACGAATTCTTTTTATTAAAATGCAATCACAAGACCTGGGGAAATATTTACGTTATGAGTTATTTGCACAAAACCTGATATTAAAACTACTGTCTCGCGTTTAAAATAGGTTTTTACGGTTTTTTACGATTTCAACGAATTCAATCGCTGAAAACACGATCGAGCTTAATAAAGGTTATGCCTTAGTAAAGAAGAAATTAGAAGGAAAATATTTCAATAAAAACAATGTATTTGCATATAGCACCTTATACGTTAAATTTGCGATTTTTCGAAAATTTTATATGGCAGCAAAGCTTTCCAAATTGTTCCCCCAGTTCAACTTTTAGTATAATATCCGGGTACCTATAAAAACTGTTCTTGCAAAAATTCAAACAAAAAAATTTCCATTTACAAACAATATTGTAATAAAAACATTCATTTTTTAATATTAACACTAATAAAAAATGAAAATAATAATACAAATAGAACTAATAAAATAGTGTAGTATATTTTTGGGATTTAACAAAGTACACTCAAAATTTTTGAAATTTTTTGTTAGAAAGGCAAGCGATATAACAAACGTAATTGTTGTTTGTTGCCACAAACGATTAAAAACAAACTATTTCCTATTTTTTTATTGTATCAATATGGATGCAAGATCAGTCTTACAAAAGCGATATGTGTCATTACATGAGTGCTCTTTTTATTTCCGATTTTCAATTATCTAGCATGAGGTAGAAATTTATTTTTCTTAAATTGTTTAAAATGCAATAAATTAAAAAGAGCATTTTTCTATTATATTTCAAAATATTACAAATACATGACAAACCTGGGACCACCACATAGGAAATTTAGGTATCAACATTTTTGTTTTCTCGAGTTTATATTGTATATAGTCATATTAGAGTATTCATGAAATATATGTAAACTGCAAAACTGTTTCTTTAAAAAAAGTGCGAAATGTATATATTGCACAAAAAATTTGTCTCATATGTCCACATCAGCATATCACTTTTGACATGCCGGTCTTGCTTCTTAAATTAAAACAGTTTTTTATAAAAGTGCAAAACAAAATTACAAAAAATTGTTTTTTTCATCTTTGCTTGGCAACCACGGAATAAATAATAATCAAGTTTTGAAATAATCACATGCTTTGTATTGCTTGCCTATCTAAAGAAATATTTAAATGACCAATTTATTTTTATGATAGGTTTTCTTTATTGTTAAATCCAAAAAATATTCTACACAATTTGTTCAGTGTTTACGCATATTACTGTTTTAATTTTATTATTAGAGTGTTAATATTAAAAAAATTAATATATTTATTACAATATCTTTTGCAAATGAAAATTTTTTTGTTTGAATTTTTTTAAGAACAGTTTTTATAGGCACCCGCATATTATACTTAAAGCTGGACTCTGGGAACAACTCGAAAAGCTATGATGCCATACAAAATTTTCGTAAAATCACGATCTTATATGTAAATACATTGTTTTTATTGAAATATTTTCCTTCTAATTGCTTTTTTATGTTACAAAGGCATAACCTTTATTAAGCTCGATTTTGTTTTCAGCGATTGAATTCGCTAAAATCGTAAAAAACTGTAAAAACCTACATAAAATGCGAAAAAGAAGTTTTAATATCAGGTTTTCTGCAGAGAAATCGTGACGTAAATATGGCTAACAGCTCTTGAGCCTGCATTTTGATAAAAAGAATCCATATTTCTTTCATTTTAAAAATCTGATATGTTAAAAACTAAATAAAAAACTGCCAAATTTTAAAGGCATTTTACGGAAAATATGTGCCTTAGATCAAAAAATAAAATACACCATCGCAATCAGCATGACCAAAATAATTAGAATTGATAGTCAGGACTCTATTAATTTTTAAAAGTTAACATTTTGTCCTGTAGTGTAATTATTAATTAATTAGTAAATCTTAAAAAAATAAAGGCATATGAACATATAAATTTAGTAAATGATATGTTGAATTCGATGCGTAGAAATGCTGAGGTGGAGTTTACTATTGGAGACTACTGAAATCCTTTAATATAAAATGTATACATTAGATCTCAGTCAATGTGATTAATAAGTTTTAAATAAAAATTTTATATGAATTTAAAAGCTATAAATTTTGTATTAAATTCTTCAAATAGGTCAGAAAATTAATAAGAAATTTTAAAGAATAACTTGGTTTTCCGGAATTTTTAAATTATTATTATTATTATTGTCAGTGTATTTGTCTGCTTCTCACTATCTATATCGGTGCTAGCACTAAACTAATACTTTTTGTCCCTTAATTTTAAGAATAAATTAAAGCAATATGATTTAAAATATTTTGGATTTATTTTTTTTTCTCTTTTCTTTATTACATAAACACCTGTAATCAAACCCACATCTGACATTACAAAATAAAAAAAACAGTACCAGATGATGTACTACAGTCAAGAAATGCTCAAGGAAATGTATATCGTTGGGTGGAAGCTTATCGCAAATATGGCCACAAATTGGCAGCCGTGAATCCCATCAGCATTAGAAGTCAACAAAGGTAATAAACAAAAACCAAAATAAAAAGTTGAAGAAAACCATTAAATAAGCATATATTGGTGGATCAAAATTTAGGGGTTTCATAAAATGGCTCGTATAAATACACAACACTTTTTACATATTTGCAAGTACTTATCTTAAATATTGTAGGAGTATTTTAAAAATTGTTTTTCCGTTTCTTCTTTAAAACCACGATTATGTCTTTTGAAAATATTCGTTTATTTATTAAATAGAGTTATTTACTATAATAAACAATAAAAATATTTGAATTCAACGACTTACATATGAACATAGAAATCTAAAAACAAGACGAATCGTAGAATAACTTGTGAGGGTTGGTAACATTTTTTGACACAAATGTGATAAAAATATGATGTTTACACTATATATCGACACCTCAATTCCAAAGGATGCTATGTCGACTTAGCATGTTTTTAATTTTTCCCCTTTTTTGAATTCAGTATTCTTAAACTTAAATTCTGTCAAATTTTGTTGTCTATCGTCCAACCCAGTCAAAAGTTATAAGCAAACATGTACTTAGCATATACATGACTGTTAAAAAAATCTCAATTCCAAAACGGTCCAAGTATACTTAGCATACTTTGGTTTGGAACTTTTTGTATTTGAGAGATTTGTATGTACACTTAATATGTTATGGAATTAACATTTATTTGTGTCATGTTCTCTATGTATACTTACCATGATCAACACACAATTTGTTATGTATAGTTAGCAGGGTTTTCCCCTAACTTGAAAAAATAGCTTGATCGTGTATGTATACTTACAATGTTTTAGTTTGCACAAAGTAGTCATCGGAAGAGTATCAAAATTTTGTGTGTTTTTACGGATAAAATGAGTTCTCGGGCAAGAAAAATGCTAAAACTTGCCCAAAATATGGGCAAAGGTATTATTTATTTATATTTAATGTTAAAAGTTAAAATTATTCTATTATCTTTTGTAAAACAGAAGAATCGAAAATTAATAATATGACACATACCTGTGATGAAGGAAATATTGGTAAGTTAATAAAAAGTTGTGTGAATTTTGAAATTAAAATTTCCTTCTATATATTATAATTTAATTAGGGTATGCACAGGAATCTGTTGGACCATTCGGTTTGTTGTCACCTAATTTGTCACCTACATTATCACCAAATATGGATATTGCAGACAGTGATACCAGTTTCGGTATGTAACCTAATACTTTTAGAAGCGTTCCCTAAGAGTGCCAGCGAATATGACCCAACAAGTAATACATCTGATACAGATTCATTGGAATCGGCACCAGCTTTCAGCCCTATCACACCGAAAATGGCAAATAAGCAACTAAACCCAGATTTGAATACACCTCTTGAAAAGAACTTCTGCAAGAAACCAAGACCATCAGAGTGGCGTAAAAATAAAGCAAAAGCTTTAAAATGTCAAGGTAAGGAGTATTTAAATGCAAGTGGCAGTTTAAAACCACGAAAAGAATTAAAAAAGGGTTGTGGAGAGTACTGTAGAATGAAATGTTCCCAAAAAGTATCTGAGGAAAATAGAATTAAAATTTTTGAGAATTTTTATAAAATAAGCAATCAAGAACTTAAATGGGCTTATATTTCAAACTTAATAACATTATATCCAAAAAAGCTTTGCAGAAATAGTGAAAACTCACGTAAAACAGAATCAAAAAAGTACTTTCTGTCTTTTCAAAATGATAACATAGAAACAAAGATACCAGTATGCAAACCTTTGTTTTTAAAAACTGTTTCAATAACACACCAAACAGTTGAAACTGTAATACAAAAAATGAATTCAAATTCAGGGTTCATATCACCCGATAAAAGAGGAAAATTAACTAAGCCAAATCAACAAATAACTGAAATTCAAAAAATTGTAAAATTGCACGTTAACGAATTTCCTTTAGTGGAATCTCATTATTGCCGGAAAAGATCAAAAAAAATGTACTTAGATGGCGAGATCTCATCAGTAGCACAAATGTATCGTTTGTACGAAGAATGGTTCATTGAAAATTCCCATGATGTCGAGTTTAAGGCAACATTAGCACAATATCGTCAAACTTTTAAAAGTGCTTTTAACATATCATTTTATATTCCAAAAAAAGATAAATGCGAAAAGATGAAAAACTCAAATGAGCATGAAAAAAATCTCATTGATACTGAATTTAATCACCATTTATATTGCAAACAAAAATCCAGAGAGTTAAAAGATATGGACAAACAAGAAAGTATTGACAACGATAATGTTGTTACAGCTTGCTTTGATTTTCAAAAAATTCTATCGTCTCCCTGTGCTGATGTGAGCACATTTTATTATAAAAGAAAGTTGCATGCTTACAATTTCACGATCTTTGAGCTCAGCTCCAAGCTTGCATCTTGTTTCGTATGGGATGAAACTGTTGCAAAGAAAATTTCTGTAGAAGTATCAAGCTGTCTGTTTCGGTTTATATCTAAAAACACCGAAAATAATGGTATTAAAAAATATAATTTTTGGTCAGATAACTGCGGCGGTCAAAATAAAAATAAGTCAGTGTTCGCATTTTATGTATGGATTTCACGTAAACTTAATATTGGCAAAAGTCACAAATTTCTGGAAAAGGTTCATACTCAAAACGAAGGCGATAGTGTTCATGCACTTATTGAGAACTGCAAGAAAAACAAACGTATATACACTCCAAGGGAATGGTTCTCGTTAATTAGAAATGCTAAGAAGACAGAACCATTGCACGATGTAATCGAAATGGAAAACGAGGACTTTTTAAGTTTCAAACAATTTGTTTCAGTTACAAATTTGTCAAAAAATGAAAAAGTGAATCTATCCAAAATTAGAGAAGTTAAAGTATCTAAAGAAGAAAATTTTAAACTATTTTATAAATATGAATTCGACGAAGACTTTAAAGAAATTATTATATATGATGAAACCAGAAAGCGAAGAAAGGAAAAATTAATTCCTGAAGAAATACCGCGCGCATATATATCACCATTTCCTATTACTGAAGAAAAGCGTAAAGACCTCATGCATCTATGTGACCAAAACTTAGTTCCAAAAGTTTACCAACAATTCTATAGGGAACTTAAGAGCGTGATAGGAAACGAGTATGTGGTCATGTCCGATAACGACATTTAAAAAATATTAAACTAGATTTTAAAGTACCTTACTTTCAAATATGTACGTGTATATTTCACTTAAAATTTTATGAATTAAAAACTAATAGTAACATGTTAAATGTAATACTTAGTGAGTTATTTTTATTTTTTTTAGGTTTTTGTTGACTTTTATTATAAAAAGTTTATTTCTTAATGTTATCTTAATATATTTTGTTTGAACTGAATTGTACTGAATTGATATTATTTTACTTTATAATTAAAACAAAAAAAAAAACATTTTAACACGCATAATTTAATATAAAATTAATAACTAAATATTAAAACTTCTTCTGAGTGTATTATTTTTATGTTTTTTAGGTTTTAAATTTACTTTTATTATAAAAAGAATTTTTGTTAAGGTTATCTTAATATTTTTTTTTTGAACTGAATTGATATTATTATACTTTTTAATTAATAAAATAATAAAATTTTTAAAAATTTTATTTCATTTTAAACCAACTGTCGTCTAAGTAGGCAAATTCAATTTTACTTGCTAGATATGTTGCAAACCAAAAGATGTTATGTATACTTAGACGACCAAACAAAGAATGAAAGAAACATCAAAAACATGGTAAGTATACTTACACGACCTCTTTTTACGTTGTTGGTCGCGGTAAACTATGCTATGTCATTTTTACCTATGACAGGCTAAACATTTTAAAAATTTTATAATGCAAAGAAATTGTATTAGCTTTTTAATAAAAACAGTGAAAGATTCAATGTTCTATTACTTATAGTTTCCGAGATATAACCTGTAAACTTTAAGAGCTTCTCCTGCAAAACTACTTTTTTCGACTTAGCATGTTCTGGAATTGAGGTGTCGATATGACATTAATAAAAAATAAAATAAATCCCAGCAAATATAAGAATACAAATCCCCTCAAATAGGAAAATTTTCAATATGTAGAAAAACCAGTCAAATGGAGAAAAATTAATTTTAAAACATTTTAAAAATCGCTAATGTCGAAAAAAATATATTAAATTGAAAAACAGTTCCAAAAATCACTGCTAAAAAAATGTCATTCTGCACCACCATCCACAACAAATTATGTTTTGAATAGGTTTATATATCAACAGGCTTTTCCTTTTTTTGAATACTGGATACACTCGGAAGCAATTTCGTTTACGTCATACTACTGAAAATGAAATCTATGATTTAGATTTAAATAAGATCCCTGGAATTGATCATATAACGTTGAAGTATTTGAATGTGGCATTTTTATAAGCTAAAATTTTTAACTCTTCAATAAATCAATCAACTTATCCTTTTGTACTCAAAATTCACAAGTATATTCTGATCCCTAAAGTTATTCATAATAATTAAGACCTGTTGTAGTTTTATCTTTTATAAACAAAATATTCAAAAAGATTTTGCATAGTCAATTATCAACATTTTTGGAGAATAAAAAATTAATATATACAAATCAGTATGCATTCCGTTAAGGTGTTGGAACGAAGCTGTGGTAAACTATATACGTGACGAATTCAGCGAAGTTGATGGTATATTCAAAAAGTACATAGTTTACTATATAGTATTTTTCCCGCTCTACCAGAAATTCAACATGGTACAGAGTTCAGCGGCAACATTTTTAAATGAGAGGGCAACATTTTCAAAGTTGCTAAAGTGTTGAAAAACATTAAATTTGGTGTATGCAGTGCTGCCACATAAACAGTGTAATTTTTTATCCCAGTTTTTGGGATTCTTAACTGTTTACCAGTTTTAGTTATATGTTGCAACAATTAATAGCATATTTATTCTCTTTATTATATATTTTTACTATAGAAATGGAAAATAATGGATATGAATAGACATAGTTGGTCAATGTGTGTGTACACACTTTAATACCTTTCATGTCACAATGTTATGTTTGAATTCGTAACTATTTTTTAACATAATTGCAAATTTTTGTTGTATTTTTTACTTTATTAGACATGTCTAATTTTATTAAAAATAAATAATATATTGAACAAATATTATATTTTTATATGAAAAATCTGAAAAAGACATGAATAAAATAAAAAAACAAATTTTTTTATGAAATAATCTGAAAAATCTCTAGCATCCCAAAAAACGGCAAAAAATAGTTTAAATTGGTTATGTGGCAGCACCGCTAAACACTACTAAAAGTTGCCGACCAAAACACCTTTGTTGCCGCCAAACTATGTTCGTGTTCTAAGAGAGTACTAAAAAGTTCGTGAGAGAGAAACATACTCTTGAGATTATATAATTTTTGGTATATTTCAGATAGAGTATTCAAAAACCGAAACCGAAAACCGGTCAACCGGTTTCTTTATTTTTAAATCGGTTTCGAATATTTTGTAAATTCGAAGAAAACCGAAAACCGGTCCTTTTTGTTCGGTTAACCGGTTTTTTTAATTACATCACCAACTGGGTTACTTGGTCCCTTTTATTATTTCCGAACACTTTTATAATCTTTTGTTTGGTTATGAAGATTTAGATGTAAGTCTGATAGATTCCGATAGACTTAACTTCAAATAGTTTAATTTCTGATCTAAATAACACAACAAACAGTATTCAAAATCCTAAAAAAGAGACTGTACAAAATCATTCATCGTTATATGTGACCTTCTCCGAGAAAAGGGACTTAGTGTGTGAAAATAAATTTTTGAGAAAAACGCATTTAAAGTTTCATAACGCATTATCACTGTGAACACACCTTCTGTTGGGAGATGCGATTTGATATGGTTAGTTATGATTGGGTGCCGACTTTGGTGACGTCATGCCTATGTGGTGACGTATTTTTTTTCGCTTTTAGAGTGACAATTTAAAAACAATTTAAAACCAAAAAATCAAAAGAAGTAAAATTTTAATGTTTTTCTCATTTTTATCGATTTTCCCAAGTTAGTTTTGAACGTTTTTATGGGGTAAATAAATTTTTATAAGAAATCTAACTCATTTCATATTATTCTACACCCTTTTAGGTACCAGAATCCACTCTTAAGTCCAAACCCTTTTTTTGACACACTAGGTACCTTTTCTCGGAGAAGGTCACATAAGATGATTTCATATATCTTGATAAATGTGATAAAAGAACTGAAAATTTGGACAATTTATATAATTCTCTTTTGACTATTTGTCCAACATCTACTATTAGTGAAAGAGTATATTCCACTTCTAGCTTTATCAAAAGCAAACAAAAAAATCGTCTTAAAACGAAACATTTAAATTTCGTATTTTTTTTCTAAAATATTATTGTAGAACTGAAAAATAGATTTTCTTTTTACATATTTAAAATTTAATATTAAAAAACGTGCCAAACGTTTTAATCGTTCAAATTACTAACGTACCTAAATTTACCCAATTTACAAACTTAATGATCTCTATTCATTTGATATAAATATAGCTTTATAATATTAATTTTTAAGATATTATATTAAAAAATATTAAAACCAGTAAATAAAATGTTGAAATGAAATACAATAAAAAAATATAAAATATTTTTTTTTTTCAAAAAATGTATTTTTTTTTTATTACTTTATATATTAAATTTCTTTTTTTTGTTTGTAATAAAAACAATTAACAAATTATATAAGCTTTTTATTCAAATTTAAAAAAAACGAAAAAACCGGTTGACCGGTTTTTTCTGCAAAAACCGAAACCGGTTATTTTAAAATTCGATTTTTCGAAGAAAACCGAAACCGGTATTTTTAAAAGGCCGATTTTTTGAATACTCTAATTTCAGAGTAATCCAAATATTCATTTTCTGTGCACAATTGTGCTACAAAAACAATAAAAAAAAACACACCGACGCTTGTTCTCTTCTATTTCAGTTTGATTTCAGTGGTCAAAAAGTATATAATCTCAAGAGTATGTTTCTCTCTCACGAACTTTTTAGTACTCTCTTAGAACACGAACATAGTTCGGCGGCAACAAAGGTGAGTTTTGGTCGGCAACTTTAAGTAGTGTTTAGCGGTGCTGCCACATAACCAATTTAAACAATTTTTTGCCGTTTTTTGGGATGCTAGAGATTTTTTAGATTATTTCATAAAAAAATATGTTTTTTTATTTTATTCATGTCTTTTTTCAGATTTTTCATATAAAAATATAATATTTGTTCAATATACTATTTATTTTTAATAAAATTAGACATGTCTAATAGAGTAAAAAAATACAACAAAAATTTGCAATTGTGTTAAAAAATAGTTACGAATTCAAAAATAACATTGTGACATGAAAAGTATTAATGTGTACACTAGACCGTACCTCAAAAAAAAAGTTCACCGTACACCCTCTAATATAAAGTATTTTAACAAGAAAATTTCGAAAATATTTTTTTTTTTATTTTTGGCCGAACGTAGGGGTCGCCATTTTATATTTTTCGTTATATCTTCGCCATTTACCGTCCGATCTTAAAGTGTTGTATATCAATGTTTTTTGTCTCGCGGAGGCCGATGTTTTTCTCGAAGGAGCCATTGACCTCAAGTAACCCGTTCTAGTATTAACCCACCAGATCTCAGTTGCTACCACCTTAATGTACTGCCCTAATATTTTAAAATGAAAGCTCGCAAAAAGGCAATAAACTTTTGCTAGGAAAGTATTCCAATAATTCCAGCGGAACTATTATTTTATTTTTTTTTAATTTTTTTTGTTGCCGAATGTAGGGCATTTTTAATTTTTTTGTCATATCTTCTTTATTTACAGTCGGATCTTAAAGGGTTATATATCAATGTTTTTGTCGCAATGATACCAATTTTTTACATCAAAAATCATTGACCTCAAGCACCCTTTTATACCACTTAAGGGGTAAAACCTACGTAAAAAGCCTATATATAAAAACTTCCTTTTTTTATTTTCTTTATTTACGGAGATGTGTTAACAAAGATTGGTTTTCACAAGATTTATGAAGGAGTACAAAAAAATATTTGTTTTACACAAAGTTTTACAAAATGATAGTATATTTAGTATAGAGGTCCATGGCACGCAGCATTACTTAATAAATTTTTGGTCGATTTCTCTGAAATTTATAATGCATATGGAAAACTAAGTTATCTTTGGATGCGCGTAGGAGTTTTTGATAGGTCAAATACTTTTTGACTTAGAGCTGTTTCTTTACGAGTATAAAAAATAGATATTTTGACTTTAACACTTCGCTGTTTTGTCAAAAATTAATATACCCAAAAACTCATACGCTATTCTTTAGATAATATGGTTAAATTATAGGCATACGTAAATGGCGTTCCATTCTTACAATGACTCCATTTTTGTAGCCAGTGTTGGTAGGAGTTCCATCGCAACTAATAGCTATTAAGAAGTCCATATTGAAGTTCTCTTGACTCAAATAATACAGCCAACTTCAATCACGCCAAAATATGATCGATTAAAATTTGTGTTATTTTATAAGTGATCCACGGCACTCAGCATAAATTAACCAATTTTAGGTGGATCGCTCTGAAACATACACTTTATATAGAAAACTAAATTATCTAAAGAAAAGCGTATGAGTTTTTGGGTATATTAATTTTTGACAAAACAGCGAAGTGTTAAAGTCAAAATATCTATTTTTTATACTCGTAAAGAAACAGCTCTAAGTCAAAAAGTATTTGACCTATCAAAAACTCCTGCGCGCATCCATAGATAATTTCGTTTTCCATATGCATTATAAATTTCAGAGAAATCCATCAAAAATTGATTAAGTAATGCTGCCTGCCGTGGACCTCTTTTGTAAATATACTATCATTTTGTAAAACTTTGTGTAAAACAAATATTTTTTTGTATTCCTTCATAAATCTTGTGAAAACCAATCTTTGTTAACACATCTCCGTAAATAAAGAAAATAAAAAAAGGAAGTTTTTATATAGGCTTTTTACATAGGTGTTACCCCTTAAGTAGTATAAAAGGGTGCTTAAGGTCAATTATTTTTGATGTAAAAAATTGGTATCATTGCGACAAAAACATTGATATATAACCCTTTAAGATCCGACTGTAAATAAAGAAGATATGACAAAAAAATTAAAAATGCCCTACATTCGGCAACAAAAAAATTTAAAAAAAATAAAATAATAGTCCCGCTGGAATTATTGGAATACTTTCCTATCAAAAGTTTATTGCTTTTTTGCGAGCTTTCATTTGAAAATATAAGGGTAGTACATTAAGGTGGTAGCAACTGAGATCTGGTGGGTTAATACTAGAACGGGTTACTTGAGGTCAATGGCTCCTTCGAGGAAAACATCGGTCTCCCCGAGACCAAAAACATTGATATACAACACTTTAAGATCCGACGGTAAATGGCGAAGATATAAAGAAAAATATAAAATGGCGACCCCTACGTTCGGCCAAAAAAAAAAAAGACATTTTCGAAATTTTCTTGTTAAAATACTTTATATTTGAGGGTGTACGGTGAACTTTTTTTTTTTTTGCCTGTAAGGTGGTACGGTCTAGTGTACACACACATTGACCAACTAAGTCTATTCATATCCATTATTTTCCATTTCTATGGTAAAAATATATAATAAAGAGAATAAATATGCTATTAATTGTTGCAACATATAACTAAAAAACCTACAAAAAATTCAATAATTAAAAAAAAAATTGTTTTCATGAAAAAACTGGTAAACAGTTGAGAATCCCAAAAACTGGGATAAAAAATTACACTGTTTATGTGGCAGCACTGCATACACCAAATTTAATGTTTTTCAACACTTTAGCAACTTTGAAAATGTTGCCCTCTCATTTAAAAATGTTGCCGCTGAACTCTGTACTATGTTGAATTTCTGGTAGAGCGGGAAAAATACTCTATAGTAATTTATATACTTTTTGCGTTAATTGAGTGTTAACAAGTGCACATCAAAAAGTATATAATTTTTATAGAGTATGTTTCTCTCTCACGAACTTTTTAGTACTCTCTTAGAACACGAACATAGTTTTGCGGCAACAAAGGTGAGTTTTGGTCGGCAACTTTTAGTAGTGTTAACCGGTGCTGCCATATAAGAAATTTTAACTATTTTTTTGCCGTTTTTTGGGATGCTAGAGATTTTTCAGATTATTTCATAAAAAAAAGTTTTTTTATTTTATTCATATATTTTTTCAGATTTTTCATATAAAAATATAGTATTTGTTCAATATACTATTTATTTTTACTAAAATTAGACATGCCTAATAAAGTAAAAAAATACAACAAAAATTTGCAATTGTGTTAAAAAATAGTTACGAATTTAAACATAACATTGTGACATGAAAAGTATTAAAGTGTGTACACACACATTGACCAACTATGTCTATTCATATCCATTATTTCCCATTTCTATGGTAAAATTATATAATAAAGAGAATAAATATGTTATTAATTGTTGCAACATATAACTAAAAACCTATAAAAAATGCAATAATTTGAAAAAAAAAAATATTTTCATGAAAAAGCTGGTAAACAGTTAAAAATCCCAAAAACTGGGATAAAAAATTACACTGTTTATGTGGCAGCACTGGAAGACAGAAATATTTGTTTTGTCATTAAAAATGCTTTTGGTAACATGCAATGCATTTTATGTTACCAAACATTTAAAACAAAGAAAACATTTTCAATTAAAAGGCATTTTGACCTTTTTCACAAAGAAATAAATAAATTAAAAGAGAAAAAAGGAAAATGTTTTTTGTTGAGCAAAAATAACTTTATATGCAAAAAATTAAAGAATGGGTTCTGCAAGAAGATCAAAATTATGAAATTTTGTAAAATAAAACATTAAAAATGGAGATTTCAAGCCAAATAAGCTTGGAAATCGCTCAGCAAGGCAGACCATTTATGGATGGAATGCGAGCAAAAAATATTTTACAAAAAAACTTTTCAAACGTTAAATTTTAGAACAGATTTCATAAAGTCAATTCCCTTGTCACCCCAAACTGTGGCTAGGCGTATTGCCCAAATAGGAAATTCGGTGGAGTCTTCTATTAAAGAAAAATTGATAAATTGTAAATTTCTTTCGTTTTGCTTAGATGTAAGTACAGATATCAAGCATCTTTGTCAACTAGTTGTCTGTGTAAGATGCATTGATGAACATTTTAATGTTTTTGAATCAATGTTGACATTGGAAACCTTTTATGGACATGTAAATGAAAAGCTTTTGATGGAAGTGATAAATTTTTTTCTATTGTTGATGTAAACAAAATTGTCGGTGTCTGCACAGACGGGGCAAATGTCATGGTAGGAAAAAACACAGGTTTGATAGGTAATATAAAAAAACGGGAATGGCAATGCAAAACTTTTACTGCATTTTCCATCAAGCCGCGCTTGCGTCTAAATTTATTACTCAAGACTCTACTATGTAGGCCGCAGATCACATTATAAATAAAATAAGAGGAGGACACAATGCCCTCGCTCATCGAAAATTTGTAAAATTGTTAACATCAAAAACGCAGCTTTCAATGATCTTAAAATGTTCACTGAGGTACGTTGGCTCAATCGTGGTGACTGTCTTTACAGGCTATATGATTTAAAAGTGGAAGTCTTAGAGTTTTTAGAAAAAGAAAATATCGATGAGTCGGCAAAAATTTTTTAAAAGATACACAATTCATATCAGATCTAGCTTTTCTAGCTGATACAACTTCTTTGCTAAATGATTTCAACTTAGAGCTTTAAGGAAAAGGTAAGAATATATCTGATATTTGTAAAATTTTATTTAATTTTGAAACAAAACTTTTTCTTATACTTTGCCAAATTAAGTCAGATGACTTTTATAGTTTTAAAAAAACATCTCTATTGCGCGAATCGCTGTGCCATGCTGCGAAAACTAAGCGAGTTAAGATTTTTGATACACTGCTCAACAGTTTTGAAGACAGGTTTGCATACTTTAAGAGTATACAACTGCAGTGTGATTTATTTAATAACCCAATTAGTAATTATATTTCTTCGAACCGAAGTCCAAGCTCCGGGAAAAATGGGAATAGAATTCTGGAAAAATCTAAATGATTTCAAATTTTCCAGAGTTAAAAAGAAATGCTTTGAAATTGTTAGCCCTTTTTCCTTTTACATATTGCTGCAAACAAATTTTTTCCGACTTAAAATTTATTTGTTCCGAGCAGAGAAATAAATTAAGTTCTTCATGTTTAAAACATATTTTGTTAATAAGAAATTGTTACAAAATCTTAAATTTGGAAAACTTAATTTATAATTCCTAAATACACTTAGTTTTTTAAGTTTTAATTGTTCAATTAAACTCGACCAGTCAAATATGTGTGAAAAAAATTGCCTAATTCTGTAAAAACTGAGGCATATTTCGTATTTAAGTTTATTAACTTTTTTTAAACTTCATTTACATTTTGCTTTTAAAAGTAAAATTCATTACATTTGTAATGCTTAGTTTTGTGTTTGCTGGGCAATATTATCTTATCCAATACAGACGCATTTCATTTATTGACAGTTTTGGTTAACTCTGGTATATTTAATGATTTTTTTCAAAGCGTTTAATTTTTTAGATCATTCAATAACAACAATCATACATATACAACAGTGTTGCTACCACTTGAACAAAAAATTACACAGCTGTAGGTCAAAAATTATTCAAAACCACATGAAATTTCACAAAATAATTATTAAAAAATGTATATGTATGTATATATCGTAACTTTAAGTCTGTGAAGATAAATATGTCAGTTAAATATGTAATGACGTAATAGTGTGAAGTTAAATATGTCTTGACGTAAGAGTTAAATATGTTATGACGTAACGACAAAATATCAAATGCAGCTAAATAATAATAAGTGTGGGTTATCTTAAACAAATTATTAGCATAATTATTACATATGTTAAAAAAAATTTAAATACCAAAAAAAAAATGCCCTCTGAATTGATTTTTAGATATTTTTAAAAACAGCACATGTGTGAGTATAAATAATGCTTAAGGATTTGGCGCACTGTGGCTCTATGGAAATCAATATTGGTGAGAAGCTATTTGAGTGTCCTACACATGAATGTAAATCGTTTGTCTGAATTGATTTTTAGATATTTTTGAATACTACACATGTATGAGTATAAATAATGCTTAACGATTTGGCCCACTGTGGCTCTATGGAGCGAGCTCGGGTTACAAAATAAACTTTGGTGAGAAGCTATTTAAGTGTCCTACACATGTATGTAAATCGTTTGTCTAATTTGATTTTTAGATATTTTTGAAAACCACACAGGTGTGAGTACACATAATGCTTAATAATTTCGCCCATTGTGGCTCTATGGAGCAAGCTCGGTTAATGAAATAAATTTTGGTGAGAAGCTATTTACGTGTCCTACACACGGATGTAAATCGTTTGTTTGAATTGCTTTTTAGATATTTTTGAAAACTACACATGTATGAGTATACATAAATAATGCTTAAGAATTTGGCCCACTGTGGCTCTATGGAGCGAGCTCGGTCTATGAAATTAATATTGGTGAGAAGCTGTTTAAGTGTCCTATACATGTATGTAAATCGTTAGTCTGAATAGATTTTTAGATATTTTTGAAAACCACACATGTATGAGTATAAATAATGCTTAAGGATTTGGCCCACTGTTGCTCTATGGAGCGAGCTCGGTTAATAAAATAAATATTGCTGAGAAGCTATTTAAGTGTCCTTCACATGGATGTAAATCGTTAGTCTGAATTGATTTTTAGATATTTTTGAAAACCACACATCTGTGAGCACACATAATTCTTAAGAATTTCGCCCACTGTGGCTCTATGAAGCGAGCTCGGTTAATGAAATAAATATTGGTGAGAAGCTATTTAAGTGTCCTACACATGGATGTTAATCGTTAGTCTGAATTGATTTTTAGATATTTTTGAAAACCACACATGTTAGAGTATAGTACATAAATAATGTCGAACGATTTGGCCCACTGTGACTCTGTGGTTTTCAAAAATATCTAAAAATCAATTCAGAACAACGAGTTACATTCATGTGTAGAAGACTTAAATAGCTTCTCACCAAAATTTATTTCATTAACCGAGCTCGCTCCATAGAGCCACAGTGGGCGAAATTCTTAAGCATTATGTGTTCTCACACATGTGTAGTTTTACAAAATATCTAAAAATCAATTCAGACAAACGATTTACATCAGTGTTTAGGACAATTAAATAGCTTCTCACCAGAATTTATTTCATTAACCGAGCTCGCTACATAGAGCCACAGTGGGCCAAATCGTTCAACATTATTTATGTATACTCATACATGTGTGGTTTTCAAGAATATCTAAAAATCAATTCAGACTAACGATTTACATCCATGTGTAGGGCACTTAAATAGCTTCTCACCAAAATTTATTTCATTGGCCGAGCTCACTCCATAGAGCCACAGTGGGCTAAATTCTTAAGCATTATTTATGTATACTCATACATGTGTAGTTTTCAAAAATATCTAAAAATCAATTCAGACAAACGATTTACATCCATGTGTAGGACACTTAAATAGCTTCTCACCAGAATTTATTTCATTGGACGAACTCGCTCCATAGAGCCACAGTTGGCCAAATCCTTCAACATTATTTATGTATGCATGTGCGGTTTTCAAAAATATCTAAAAACCAATTCAGACTAACGTTTTACAGCCATATGTAGGACACTTAAATAGCTTCTCACCAAAATTTATTACATTAACCGAGCTCGCTCCATAGAGCCACAGTGGGCGAAATTCTTAAGCATTATGTATACATACATGTGTGGTTTTCAAAAATATCCAAAAATCAATTCAGAGGGCTTTTTTTTTTTTGGTATTTCAATTATTTTTAACATAATAATTATCTAAGAATTTGTTTAAGATGACCCACACTTATGTTATTTAGCTGCATTTGATATTTTGTCGTTACGTCATAACATATTAAACTCTTACGTCAAGACATATTTAACTTCTCACTATTACGTCATTACATATTTAACTAACATATTTATCTTCACAGACTTCGTAACTTTATTTCTTTTCAGAATAAGCTAAAAAAAACTCCAATATACATTTTAAAAAATTAAAAACCCTGATAGGCTAAATCAGGGATTAAAAAGCAAGCGTGACTTCAGCAAAAGCACCTAAATTTAACCGTCTCAACAAACAGTTGGCAAAAAATCGGTTGTCACTATGAATCTATTTTCTCTGTGTATATAAAGGAATAACGTTACTCACTCATTCATCATCGCCCAGCCCAAGCCGCTGGTGCTAGGAAGCTCAAATTTGGTATGTAGGTTCCCCCGTAGGCATCCGCTAAAACTGGGTTTTTAGAAATTCCTCTGGGGAGGGGAAAATATCCCCTTTGACAGCCTGTCCGAAACCCTTTGGCTATAAACCAAATATTTTAAATATACTTCCCTGCAGTATTAGCTAAATCACTGAAAAGGTATATTTTAAAATTTTCGCCAGGGACGTGGCAAAAATGGGAATTAAATGGGTGAAAAATCTCCCATTGAAGTTGAAATTTGGTGAGAAGGTTCCTCCCCTGGTATAAACACCAGTTAAGATGGGATTTTCGAAAAATGTTGCAAATCTAAGTGCCCTTATTTTATATAAAAAATATACAGAGTTACACGTTAATCAAATTTATAATAACTTATAATTTTAAGAAAAATATTTTAAGGGCGAATTTTTGGTATAGTAAAACTAGGGGTTTTTGGATAACACTGAGGGGTTACTCGGTAACTCGATTTGAAAAAAAAATTTTCGAATAACTAAATTTTGCACATATTCTAAAAAAATTCCTTTTAAAAATTATATTGATGATGCTATATTAGATACCGATATTTGTTGTAGAAAATAAATAATGAAATATTAAATACATATTTAAGTTCGTAAAATACAAGAATAAAAAAAATCAAATATAAAAAAATATTACTTAAATTTATGAATTTCAAAATTTATGTATTTGATTTGAATCGTTTGAATATTAAATGGAAATAATTTAATAATGAAATATAATAATACATATATGTTTCTTTTAATAAATTCAATTAATTTTTTCAAAAGGATTTTTTTGTAAGTGCCAGGAAAATGGTTTATTTAAATCTTTCACTAAATGAATTGACATCACTGAGCCTTTTATATATTTCTGTCCTACATATATTATACTTAAGTAGGTTTTACACACTATGTATTTTACAGTGTGCTTGTCAAATTTCCCACTGCAAAATGCATACATGGTGTGTAAAAGCAAAGAAAATTTGCTTCTGTAAATGTCAGCCTGCATTTACAGTGTGAAAAATTTAAATTAGAGTGTGTTCTATTTTCATCTGACAAAGCACCTGACATCAGCTGTTTTGCAAGTCAATTGTTTGTGGCGGCAATAATATTAATAACATTAAATATTAAGCACGTTTTTCCTTTAACTTTTCTTGCCTGATTTTTTTATTTTTCAATTTTATGGCAGCTATTATTAAAATAATGCTCAAATTGCAATTTTTACTCCTTTTTTTAAACTTTATTTTCAAGAACACAAAACTCCCGCTAAAAATAAAAAAACGTGATAACAAAAACAGCTGTTATGAACTATTGTAGGTTATGTCAGATGAAACTAAAACGTGTTAAAGCGAAAATTATAAACCGTCTGTAAATTGACAATTTACAAATGGATCGCGCAGCTGACAAAGCCACTGTAAAATACATAGTGTGTAAAACCACCTTTATTAGCATATACATATTAACTGGCTATTGCTTTTTAAGGTGCCAGCACATAATTGAAAATCTATTATATTGCCCAGCTAATGATCGATTATTGCTTTTAAGCTACCAGCAGATAATTGAAAAGCTATTCTATTGCTAAAGCAGAACATTTATTCGATGGTTAAATCCATTATGTTTATTTTTGTGGTTCAAGCTAGAGCCATGGATGGTAACCGAAACAAATGCGGTTATTGGTAAGGGTAACACTATTTTCTATTTTTTCGGTATCGTTATTTTAAGGATAACGATTTTTCAGTTATTTCGGTAACGGTATTTTAGGGATAACAATTTTTCAGTTATTTTGGTACCGGTTTTTTAGCTATAAAGGTATTTTCTATTATTTCGGTAAAGGTATTTTAGCGATAACGTTATTTTAATTATTTCAGTAACGATATTTTAAGGGTAACGTTATTTTTGTTATTGCGGTATCGGTATTTTAATGATAACGCTAGTTTCAATGCACATCGATATATTTAACCCCATCATGATCAGACTTTTGGAAGATAGATATATGTATGTACAGAGAATATATTTTTGAATCTTGTTACTTCACAGCGGCCCCTATAACTAACACAAACATTTTTAAATAATGAACCACAGATGGTTTGAAATTAAAAATTAAGTACGCCTGAGTAAAAAAAAAAAATAATCTGGCACAATATTTGATCATATCCAATTTTATATTCCTTAATATGTTATTTGATCCGAAATATATTTGAGGATTTAGAAGGATCTGAATTGGATAAAGTAATATCCAAATTTATCCGAAAAAAGTCAGATCGAATTGTATCAGATAAGATCCAACAATATAATATACACGAAACCTACAACTTTTCAAATTTTATTTCAGAAATAGGCAATTGTATTTCAGAAAATGTCAATTGTATTTCAGAATAGTCAATTGTATTTCAGAAATAATCAATTGCATTTTAGAATAGTGAATTGTATTTCAGATATAGTCAATTATATTTCAGAATAATCAATTGTATTTCAAAATATTCAATTGTATTTAAGAAATAGTCAATTGTATTTTAGAAATTGTCAATTGTATTTCAAAAATAGTCAATTGTATTTCAGAAATAGTCAATTGTATTTCAGAAATAAAAAAAAAATACAACCTACGTTTTGGAGTTGTTATATTTTATTTCGAAATTTTATTGGAAATGTAGTTTAATACAGCACTTAATAAACGATCAACCCCATTTAAAATTTTTAAGGAGAAACCAAAAAATCTGAAAGTTAAAAATATTTCAGATATGAATTTTATTTAGAAAAACGCTATTTTTTGTCGAAGAAGTCTAAAATTTTGTATAGGCATGTAGTTTAGCCAAATGATCAATAAAAACAGTGACGGTATATTTAAAATAATAGTTAATTTTTAAATTAAAAACTCAAATATACAAATTAGGCTCTCCGAACTTTATTCACTTGCGAATTTCGCAAAGGAATATGTATTGACACACAAACGATACGTATAGACAAGCTTAATAAGGAAAAAATTAAAGGTACCTTAAACTGGCTACCAGCGCTTCAAGTTGATTATTCAACATTTTTTTTATTAATTTTTGAACAAAATATGTATACAGCGTTTCAAAATTTTGAGCAAAATATTTAAAAAAATATTTAATTTTAAAAACTGGGTTTTTGTACACATATGCTCATCATACGCATCGTTTGAGTATTATTAGGGCACTTTTACATGATTTAGGCAAATAAAGAAATACAAATTCTATTTTTATACTTAATAATGCAGTTACGCACCAAATTTAATTTTTTTAGTCTACTAGTGTTGGAGTTTTAAATTTTTTCTGCTAAAAATCAGCACACTCATTTTCACCAACACCGAATAAAATGTTGCTGAATTTACTAACTTTTTTTGAGAGTAATAAAAGAATAAAAAGTAATTTAAAATAAAGGGTGTCCCAAGAAGAACGCAATTTTTAAATCTGGCAACATTCGAAGTGTCATTGTTTGACATTTGAACAATTGTTATTGTTTGCTAGTAGAAGGTACGAGGTTAGTAAAAATGGAGCGCTACACGAATGAACAACGCATTCTCATTGTGAAATTGTTTTACCAAAATGGTGAAAGTTTTGCGGCTACAGTTCGCAAACTGCGATCAATTTGGGGTCACAATAATGCTCCAAAAGAGTCAACTGTAAAGAGATTAATGGATAAATTTGCCGAAACTGGGTCTGTTAGTGATGTAAAGACAACAACGCGCCATCGAACAGGTCGATCGACCGAAAATGTCGCAGCTGTACGTGATGATGTCGCTCAAACTCCATCCACCTCAATTCGACACCGAGCTCAGCAAATTGGTGTCTCCAAATCCACTTTGCAGCGAATTTTGACGAAAGATTTGCATCTTCATGCATACAAAGTTCAATTGACTCAGGAACTGAAGCCAGCTGACCATGGACAGCGAAGAGAGTTCGTTAATTGGGTATTGGAGACACAACATGAAAATGCTGATTTTGCCGATAAAATCATCTTCAGTGACGAGGCCCATTTTCATCTTGATGGCTTCGTTAATAGGCAGAATTGTCGCATTTGGGGTGAGGAAAATCCTCTAGTGATTCACGAGAAGCAAATGCATCCTCAACGTGTCACTGTGTGGTGTGGTTTTTGGGCTGGAGGAATCATTGGACCTTTTTTTTATGAAAATGAGGCAGGTCAAGCGCAAACAGTCAATGGTGTTCGGTATCGTGAAATGATAACCAGTTTTTTCTTGCCTAGAATTGAAGAAATGAATGTGGAGCGCATGTGGTTCCAACAAGACGGCGCACGGTGCTTTGTCCCATAGGCAAAAATCAAAAATTAAGCATGGGCTCAAATTGTTCTTAAAAGTACATTTTTTGAAAGACAAGAAGTTAACTGAAATAAATATGCAAAAAAAAATTTAGTCCCATTGCTTTCGCCGTCAGTAGAGGGCGCCAAAGTTTGAAAATATTAAGCAAAAATTACTGAGCAAAAAATATTGTTTTCAGTTGTTTCACGAAAATAATTCTCAAAAATATATTTTTTTAAATACTGATTTAAAGTTTTATTTTTTGAATACTTAGATATATTTGTAGTAAACCTTTAATACACTATTTAATATATATTTGAAAACAAATTTTTTTTACAACTCCAAAAAATAGGTTTTTTTTTGGTGAAAATTCGAAAATTTCTTAAGTTTGATGGAGTATAAAAAAAAATTATATAAAAATAAATAATTTTTTATTTCGATTTTCTAAGTCTATAATATTATCTAACATATTATTAAAAAAAAAGTGCCGGTTTTTCACAAAAAATTAAAATATTGGCTTTTGTAAAAATGGCTAAATTTGTGATTTTTTACCGCATTTTTTTGACTTATATGATTGAATATTGACCAATTTTCAGCAAATTGGATATATGTACAAATATCAGTAAAAAGAATTAGTCACAATCATCATGTACCAAATTTCATTCGAATCGGATGAAAATTTTGAATAGTCTACTTACAAACTATTCTTTTAGCTCCCAATGAATTAGAAGAACATACTAGGAATATGGAAAAAATGTATTATTTTTGATTGCGTATAAAAAAAAATTATATAAAATTAAATAATTTTTTATTTCGGTTTTTGTAAGTCTATAATATTAACTAACATATTATTAAAAAAAAAGTGCCGGTTTTTCACAAAAAATCAAAATATTGGCTTTTGTAAAAATGGCTAAATTTGTAATTTTTACCGCATTTGTTTGAAAAAATTTATTATCTTTGATTGAGTATAAAAAAAAATTATATAAAATTAAATAATTTTTTATTTCGGTTTTTGTAAGTCTATAATATTAACTAACATATTATTAAAAAAAAAGTGCCGGTTTTTCACAAAAAATCAAAATATTGGATTTTGTAAAAATGGCTAAATTTGTAATTTTTACCGCATTTGTTTGAAAAAATGTATTATCTTTGATTGAGTATAATAAAAAATTATATAAAATTAAATAATTTTTTATTTCGGTTTTTGTAAGTCTATAATATTATCTAACATATTATTGAAAAAAAAGTGCCGGTTTTTCACAAAAAATCAAAATATTGGCTTTTGTAAAAATGGCTAAATTTGTGATTTTTACCGCATTTGTTTGAAAAAATTTATTATCTTTGATTGAGTATAAAAAAAAATTATATAAAATTAAATAATTTTTTATTTCGGTTTTTGTAAGTCTATAATATTATCTAACATATTATTGAAAAAAAAGTGCCGGTTTTTCACAAAAAATCAAAATATTGGCTTTTGTAAAAATGGCTAAATTTGTGATTTTTACCGCATTTGTTTGAAAAAATTTATTATCTTTGATTGAGTATAAAAAAAAAATTATATAAAATTAAATAATTTTTTATTTCGGTTTTTGTAAGTCTATAATATTATCTAACATATTATTGAAAAAAAAGTGCCGGTTTTTCACAAAAAATCAAAATATTGGCTTTTGTAAAAATGGCTAAATTTGTGATTTTTACCGCATTTGTTTGAAAAAATTTATTATCTTTGATTGAGTATAAAAAAAAATTATATAAAATTAAATAATTTTTTATTTCGGTTTTTGTAAGTCTATAATATTAACTAACATATTATTAATAAAAAAGTGCCGGTTTTTCACAAAAAATCAAAATATTGGCTTTTGTAAAAATGGCTAAATTTGTAATTTTTACCGCATTTGTTTGAAAAAATGTATTATCTTTGATTGAGTATAATAAAAAATTATATAAAATTAAATAATTTTTTATTTCGGTTTTTGTAAGTCTATAATATTAACTAACATATTATTAAAAAAAGTGCCGGTTTTTCACAAAAAATCAAAATATTGGCTTTTGTAAAAATGGCTAAATTTGTAATTTTTACCGCATTTGTTTGAAAAAATGTATTATCTTTGATTTAGTATAATAAAAAATTATATAAAATTAAATAATTTTTTATTTCGGTTTTTGTAAGTCTATAATATTATCTAACATATTATTGAAAAAAAAGTGCCGGTTTTTCACAAAAAATCAAAATATTGGCTTTTGTAAAAATGGCTAAATTTGTGATTTTTACCGCATTTGTTTGAAAAAATTTATTATCTTTGATTGAGTATAAAAAAAAATTATATAAAATTAAATAATTTTTTATTTCGGTTTTTGTAAGTCTATAATATTATCTAACATATTATTGAAAAAAAAGTGCCGGTTTTTCACAAAAAATCAAAATATTGGCTTTTGTAAAAATGGCTAAATTTGTGATTTTTACCGCATTTGTTTGAAAAAATTTATTATCTTTGATTGAGTATAAAAAAAAATTATATAAAATTAAATAATTTTTTATTTCGGTTTTTGTAAGTCTATAATATTAACTAACATATTATTAATAAAAAAGTGCCGGTTTTTCACAAAAAATCAAAATATTGGCTTTTGTAAAAATGGCTAAATTTGTAATTTTTACCGCATTTGTTTGAAAAAATTTATTATCTTTGATTGAGTATAATAAAAAAATTATATAAAATTAAATAATTTTTTATTTCGGTTTTTGTAAGTCTATAATATTAACTAACATATTATTAAAAAAAAGTGCCGGTTTTTCACAAAAAATCAAAATATTGGCTTTTGTAAAAATGGCTAAATTTGTAATTTTTACCGCATTTGTTTGAAAAAATGTATTATCTTTGATTGAGTATAATAAAAAATTATATAAAATTAAATAATTTTTTATTTCGGTTTTTGTAAGTCTATAATATTATCTAACATATTATTAAAAAAAAAGTGCCGGTTTTTCACAAAAAATCAAAATATTGGCTTTTGTAAAAATGGCTAAATTTGTAATTTTTACCGCATTTGTTTGAAAAAATGTATTATCTTTGATTGAGTATAATAAAAAATTATATAAAATTAAATAATTTTTTATTTCGGTTTTTGTAAGTCCATAATATTATCTAACATATTATTAAAAAAAAGTGCCGGTTTTTCACAAAAAATCAAAATATTGGCTTTTGTAAAAATGGCTAAATTTGTGATTTTTACCGCATTTGTTTGAAAAAATTTATTATCTTTGATTGAGTATAAAAAAAAATTATTTAAAATTATACAACTTTTTATTTCGGCTTTTCTAAGTCTATAATTTGGAAATTTTTTCCGAATCGGATAAAATCTCTTGTACCTAGTTTTATCCGAATTGGATACAAAATTTTGCATATCCACCATACAAATTATTCTTCTAGTTCCCGATTACCTAGTATTCTATATTTTTTTTACAAAAATCAGCATAGGTAACCGCATTTATTGGTCGAATAACATGTTTTTAAAGCAAAGAATAGTTTTGACATTTTTTCACACAATCGAAACTTGCAAACATTTTAAAAAAATGTATCAATTCGGACAATACTTCATGTAGAGTGCATTTCCAAAAAATTATAAAATTGCATTGAAAACGATTGCTATCGTTCTTAAACAAATTTAACATTATTTTGAAGTTATTTTACAAAATTTGAAGGAATAAGTGTAGCCCTTTTTAAAATTATCAATTTTTTACATATTTTCTCTATACATATGTATATACATAATGAAGCCATTTTGTAAAATTTATTTTATAATTGTAAAGTTATATTTTTCGATAATGGTAAATTGTATTTAAAATTGTGTATAGTTGCTTTTTGGATATCTGTGTAAAAAAATAAAATCCCAGAAGTATATATCTGTATTAATAAATGGCAAAATTGGGAAAAACTTAGTTTTTGAGAAAAAGGACATGTGGGAGAAAGTCAAGTACTTGTACCGAATAAAAAAAATCTCCAGAGATCTAAAAAGTATATTTTTAAAACTTATTATCCGTTTTTAGTGCATTCTGATCATTAATGTAGCTAAAATTCAGTTTTTAAGGAAAAGGATATATGGGAGGTAGTAATGTCCTTGCACTGAATGAAACGAAAATTGTCACAGAGCAAAAAAGTATAATTTCATAAACTATTCCGAATTCTTACTGTATTCTTATCATTAATGTAGCTAAAATGTAGATTTTAAGAAAAAGGATATATGGGAGGTTGTAATGTCCTTGCTCCGAATGAAACAAAATTAAGCACTTAGCTAAATGACATAATTTAACAGAGATTTACCAATTTTTGCTTCATTCTGCTCATAATAGTAGCTGGAATTAAACTTTTAAATTTAAGGATGTATCGGAAGTAGGCGTGTCCTTGGGCCGATTTTTTCGAAACTTCAAATTTTTCTTAATTTAGATATTCTGAGCCAGCATACCAAATTTCAAGTTTCTGCGACAACTCCTCTAATTTTGCCGATTCACTATATGGGGACAAAGCACTGTGCGGCGCCACATGTCATACAGCCAGAGAAACAATTCAATTGCTGCATCAGTCATTTCCCGGTCGTGTTATTTCGCGTTTTGGAGATCAGAATTGACCGCCTAGATCGTGCGATTTAACACCATTACATTTTTTTCTTTGGGGTTTGTTGAAGTCGATGGTTTACGCGAATAAGCCGACGACGACTCAAGCCTTAAAAGAGGAAATTGGACGCTGCATTAATGAAATACCGAAGCATTCATGCAAAACGGTCATTGAAAATTTCATTAAAAGATCGCGTGCATGCCAGCAAAGCCGCGGCGGCCATCTGCACGATATATTGTTCCATACATAACCTCATTCTGTCTACTTTACGATATAATAAAGTTTCACGATTTTTTTTAAATATCTGTGTTTTATTTAAAATTTAAAAATTGCGTTCTTCTTGGGACATATATACATATATATTACACCATCTTCCGGCATACAATACAGCCCAATTTTAGATTTTTATTTTATTAATAAAAAAGTTAGTACAGTCAAAGCCCGGTATAACGAATACTCGGTTTAACGAAAACGCGATATAAAGAACGACCAAATTCCTCCCATTGACTACCTTATATAACGAACGATTCAAAAATTTTATACTCGATATAACGAACGCTTGCAAAAAAACATCAATGAACGCAAAAAACTCACAAAAAATAATGAATTCAAAAACAATAGAAAAGAGAACCAACATCGTTACAATACCGTTAGTTTTTCAATGATTACTCATTTGTTTTTTGCGTATGCACCGCAAGCCTTTTAGTGCATTTTTTTTATGGGAAACAGAAAAAGAATTTCTTTAAGTGACAAAATTAAAATTTTGGATAATTGTAAAAAAGGTATTAGCCTTAGTGAAATTTCACAGAAATATGGGATTCCGAAGTCTTCAATATACACATTAAAGAAAATGAAAGAAAAAATTGTGTCAAATTTGGAAGCTACTAACTATGGGTCTAAAAATCGCCGATCGCTTAAAGAAGGTGAGTATCCAAGGATGGAGAAGAAGCTTTTCGATTGGTTTATTGACCAAAGGAAGAAATTCGTACCAGTGAATGGAAAAGCATTAAAATCGAAAGCCATAGAAATACAAAACAAGTTATACGACCGAGGTTTCCATCACTTGCATGGTTGGTTAGCCAGATTCAAAAAAAGATTTGCAATAAGACTTCTTAAAGAATCAGGTGAAAAATTATCATCAAGAGAAGATTTAGTGGAGCCATTTAAACAAAAATTACAAAATGTTATAAGAGAGAACGATTTAACACATGATGCAATTTTCAATGCCGATGAAACGGGTCTCTATTGGAAGATGCTTCCAAACAAAACATTTGTACATGCTGGAGAAACTACTGCCCCAGGAAGAAAAATATCAAAAGAAAGAGTTACTGTACTCCTCTGTGCAAATGCATCTGGCACTAACAAAATTAAACCTCTTCTTATTGGAAAAGCAAAAAAGCCACGTTCATTTCGTAACAAAGTTTTACCCTTAAATTATCTTCACTCTAAAAGTGCTTGGATGAATGCTGGAATCTTCAAGGTCTGGTTTTTTCAAATGTTTGTTCCCGAGGTCAGTATAATATTCATTTTCAAATACAGGTTTAAAAACATTTTTTGCAGGTGGAATCATTTTTGGAATCACAAAACCTACCAATAAAGGCTTTGTTGATTCTTGATAACGCTGCAAGCCACCCTCATGCAGAGGAACTAGTCAAATCTACAAAAGATGGAAAAATATAAACAATTTACATGCCACCAAATGTGACACCTCTTATCCAACCAATGGATCAAAATGCCATTCGCTTAGTGAAATTACAATACAGGAATAGTCTTCTAGCCAAAATTGTGTTGTCTGAACCAGAAAATATTGTTGTTTTCTTAAAAACCTTAACTCTTTTTGATGCAACATCTATGATTGCTTTAGCTTGGCATAATTTAATACAAGATAGTACATTAGCAAAGTGCTGGAACAAAATTTTATATCCAGACAACTTGGAGTTTGATGAGGAAGATGAGATACCACTGGCACAAATGATGCAACAAGATGAAATTGTGTGTACGAGACGCGGAATAAGACTATTGAGTTCAGTTTTTCCTAACGTCAGCTATATTTTAAACATTTAACAGTTTCTGAATTTTTTTTAATGCTTTTCAACCTAGGTATCTTTTACAATGGATGACTTAAACAACTGGAATCAAGATAATATAGTGTTACGGATTATTACAAATGTGTTTTTTTTTTTAAACCCGAAAATTTTTTCCCCCACCCAATATGTAAACGGCACTGTACCATAAATTGCATCGCGCATCATCGTATATATAACAGTACGCTTATTGTATACGCATAGTATTCCTCAGTCGGTAACAACTCTCTTTTCCAACAGAAAGGAATTGTTTTTTTTATTTTTTGATAAGTGTCATGATTCTGCCGTTGGGAAAACCTGTTTTGTCACAAGTTAATAAGGTGCGCGGTTTTTTTTTGTTGTCTGCGCGTCATTTTTTTCCCGTAACTCTCGCGAGTATTGTCGACCTAACTGCGCATGTCAATTCCACAGAAGGGGACGGCACTAGGATTAAGCTGTTTGTGCTTATCCCTCGTATTTACTTGCGTGCATAGATAAATACGCATAAAGACATTGTTGGAAAATTTCGGGAATGAGTTGGTTGGTCTTAAAAAGAACGACGCGTGAAGCAACAGGGCAGTTGGGTTACAAACGTTGTGAGTGAATGAAGCATACGCAAACAATCAATAACGCAGAAATAATAATTGCAAAAAAAAAAGAAAGAAAAAAAACACAAAACAAAAGAAGTACAGTAAACAATATTAACAAAAAACGATTTACAAATTAATTAAAATGCAAATAACAAAATTTCAATATATATTTGCATAACAATTGTGTTTTCAAAAAAAAAAATATGTGAAAAAGAAAAATCCTTTTTATGAAAGGCTATAAACGCCAGACTTAATATAAATAAACAGTGTATTGACAAGAAATGTAAAACTTGTGATTAAAATTTTTTATAAATAGTTACCAAGAAAAATTCATTTAAAAACTTATTAAATATTAAAAGAACTAGGCAAACTTTAAAAAAAATAATAATAAATAAAAATTCAAAATTTCAATATTTGCAAAAAATGTGTTGTTTAAGAAAAATTACATTAAAAACATAAATAAATGTTGTAAAAAAAGGAAATTATTATAAATAACTGTGGAATTGTTTATTGTATATTAAAACCCTGTAAAAATATAATAACAAAGAAATTACATAAAAAAATTAATGCTGCTTAATTTTTTTTTTGTTCTTTAAACAAAAGAGGAAGTATTCCTGAGTAGAACTGACACGTTTTGATTGTTTTACAACCCAACTAAAGTCAGCTAAACAAAATAAATAAAAAACTTTATACACTCCTGGGAAAAAAAATATTAACAGCAAATAGAATAATTCCTATAAAATACATTTATATAGTTTGTGTCACACCACTATATCTCGTGAAATTTGTAAACATTTTAAAAATAAAAATCGTAAAGTTTCGGCTACACATGTGCTAGATTGTGTTATATATGCGCGCAGATTTGAAAACCAACAACCAAACATTGCCGCTACAAGCATCGCCACCATTGTGGTCAACACACCAACAAGCTAGCCTAAAGTGTAAAGTGTTGGGAAAAAAAATCCTCATTTAAATGAAAGGTAAAAGGGATTAAATTCTTAGGATTTGCTAGATCAACAACTAAGACCATCGGAAAAAACAGGCAGAAGCCGTAAATTAACAAAAAATATATTTAAGCATTTAAGTATTTATAATCTTAATTAATAATATATTTAAATTAACAATTTATCTATATATAAACTATTGTATTTTATAGGAAACAAACCAAATGAATGTAATATTTTTTATAAAAATAAAAAAAACAAAAAACCCCAAAAAAATGAATAAAAATGTTGAATATATGTAACTTTTATAAAAACATAATGAATTTTTAAAGGGTTTTGATGCTAAGAAGAACCAGGCCATGGTAAGGTAATTGATATAACGATTGTACGGGACAGGTTGTGAGTAAGGGTATTTCACCTGTCATAGGTTGGGGATGGGACAATTGTACCCCTGTGGCTAACATCTCGCCATATTATCACTTAGGTGATGTTTAATGTAGTTTTTTTCCCCCTTTTTTTTCTTGTTATTCATCGATAATTTTAACATACTTCCAGGGTGTGAGGTATGTTTATATGTTTGCGCGTCAAAACTCGGGTTGAGAACCACAATTTCATTCGACTGAGCTAGGGTCAGCTTTTATACCCCCTTGACCGGTTTTGAAGGAGTAAATAATTTTATTTATCGGCGCGTAACAATAGTGGAACATGTTATAGACGACGATGAAGACGAGGAAAATGAAGAAAATTGTGAAATTGTAGACCAAACACTAGCTACTGAAACGAAAATAAGACATATTGATGCAATCAAAAGTTTGGAAACGTGCATTCAGTGGAGTCAACAGAACAACTTAGACTTTTCTAAGTCTTTGGTGTTAAGGGAGCTTCAGAAAGAAGCAGTTCAGAAAAGTCTACATATTGTAACAAAACAATCATCCATAAATTGTTTTTTTTTAAATCGTATTAATTTTTAAAATACCCAGTACAAAGTGGATTCTATATGTACACATGTATTTTTTTAAGTTTTACAACGTTTTTTTAACGAATATTTATTATATACATAAGATGTTAAATGTTTATAATAATTTTTAAAATATCCAGTACAAAATGGAAGGTTTATGTACAATTTTTTTTTGTTTGTTTTGTAAATGTTAAATTACAAAAATATTATTAAATAGTAATATAATTTGATTTTTTTTTTATGTTGTTCTAATAAATTAAAAAAAAAATGTTGCGATATAACGAATTATTCGAAATAACGAAAGGGGCTGACAATATATCATTCGTTAAACCGGGCTTTGACTGTACTTGATTTTTTCAAAAAGTTATTCAGCAACTTTTATATAAAAGTTTTATGTAAATATCAATAAATAACAGATATGTTAAGTATATAAAAAAATTAAAAAAATGTAAATGCTTACGAAACTGTGTGATTTTTGTGTGCAATATGACTATATATTAGTGCATAATTTAAATACCCAGCAAAACTTTGGTAATCGGTGCGATATTCTCATGCGTTACCTTGTAATAATAGCTCGTTACCTTTTTCATTATTTGCAGGCATAAAGTAATAAGTTACTCATTATTGATTACGTAATATATGGTTTATAAATGTAAAGTAATAATTCAAATATTTTTGAAAATCTATTTTTAGATACATTACTTTGTGTTTTTTTGTAAGCAAAAGGGTAATGTATGTTTGTTTTGATAACACTAGCGAAAAAACGAAGCGCAACAATTCATTTAAGTTTAAAGCAATCAAATACTACATGCGTCGATAGCTCAGTGGGTAGAGTTCTTGGTTGGCAACCAGATTTCCCTGGTTCGATTCCCATCTTGACCACATTATTTTTAATTACAAATATTTTAAATAAAATATTTGTAATAATTTTTTTTAATAAAAATTCCTTTTTTAAAATCTATTTGTAGACACATTACTTTTTCCATTCTCGTAACCATATAAGTAACCCCTCACATTATCACCTCTAAAGTAATGGGTATATACATTACTTTGAGGCTCATCGCCTGTAAAATTCATCAATGAAGTAAGGTGTAAAGTAATTCATCGGCCCCTATGGCTATACATTACTTTACCCATTATTTGGTAATGTGTGGTTTTGCTGGGTACAATAGTATTGTTGTTAAAATTTGTGTTGTAACTTTTTTTTATAAAAATAACAGTTATTTTTTCTTTCTTTTTACAAGCAATACATTAAATTCTTAAGTCATGTTTAGTTGATAAAGATAACAAAATCAAATAGAAAAATGTTAAAATACTATATGTAAAAAATGCTTACATTATGTCCATTTTTTTTTTTTATTTAATATATGTAGTTCCTTGGATGAATTAAATCCGGTATTTTATGGCCTTCAAGCGAAAGAAAATGTAAAAACTCAGGGTATTTTGAATGTGCTGGAATTAACAACAAATTCAGCAACAACTACTGTAGGCGAATTGGAATCCAAACTTAAAGAAATTTATTGTGGCAGAACAGTCAGTGCAGAATTTGCATACATTGAGGTAGGTAAAACGTTAAATCATTGATAATAAAATTTTAAACAAATCCATTCGACAAACAGGGTTCCAAATAAAATTTACATTTAATGCGACATACTAACGTTTATTGGCAAACATTATAAAGTTTATTGCACTTATTAAGGTTCAATTTTGCCGTTTTAAGGCTTTTTCTATTAAATTGATGCTTACACCAACATACAAGATTAAAGTGTTCGTATATATGTAAAAATATCGGCAACCCTATCTTGACCAAAATAAACTTCTACACTGGCGACAACGAATAATCGGACAGTGTTTATTTATATATGTTTTCAAATTTTCACTGCTACAGACGAACAAAATAATGCTTTTTGTCAAAATAAAAGTATGCAATTTTATTCAATATGTAATTCTTAACAATAAATAAAAAAAAAGAAAACAACAAAAAACAATAACTTCATCTTAAAATTAACAACAACAAAAATATACTTAATTTCTAACGGACAACGAATAATCGGGCACAACTCAAAAAATGATAAAAGTCCCGTTATATGTACAAACAAAATGGCAAATTAATATTTTGTATCGTAGCGTTTGGCGTTAACCACAGCCTGAAGACGGTTGGGCATGGACTGTACCAAATTCGCACAGACTTCAGGAGGAATTTCATTCCACTCCTGAAGCAATGCTTCTTTGAGCTGGGCAATGTTAGCAAAGTTTCTTTTATACACTCTACGTGCTAATTCATCCCACAAATATTCAATAACATTTAAGTCCGGTGATTGTGGAGGAGTCTGTAAAAGTTTGGGGCAATTGTGTATCAGCCAAAGCTTTGCAACAGCAGATGAATGTTTCGGATCATTGTCCTGGTAAAATGCAAAATTATCTTTAATGCCTAATTTTTCTGCACTTTGCCTGACATTTTCCTTTAAAATGTTGAGATAGACAAATCTATCCATTTTACCATCTATAAAATGCAGATTGCCTACCCCAGCGCTGGACATACAGCCCCATACCATCACAGATCCTCCTCCATGTTTCACGGTTGCACGCGTGTTTTTTGGTTCAAACTCTGTGTTTTTTTGACGCCATACATATTGTCTACCATCTGAACCGTGCAGGTTAAATTTGCTCTCGTCTGTATATAAAACCTTAAAAAAAATAAAAATTTAATATTAAGCACCTTAAGGTTATGAAATACATCGTTACTGTCTTCCAAAAGTCAACTGGTTTCATTAAATATTCTCTTGAAAATTGTATTCTTTTTTATACCCTTCACCATAGGTGGAAGGGTATATATAAGTTTGTCATTCCGTTTGTAATTTCTACAATATTGATCTTAGACCCTATAAAGTATATATATTCTGGGTCCATATGAAGAGCGAAGTTGATTTAACGATGTCCGTCTGTCCGTCTGTCCGTCTGTCCGTCTGTGTGTTGAAATGGGTTTTCCGAAGAACCCAGACATGATGAGGACTTGATTCTTTTTTATTTCTGTTAAATGTGATCCATTTCTGTTTGCTATTAAAAATCAGACAGATCGGTTAATAAATGGCTGAGATATTAGCAAAAAACCAGGACTACCTCTAATTTTTCCAGTAAAATCCCTTTGTTTAATAAGAGTGTGAAGATAAATACGTAGGTTAAATACGTTTCACAACTATTGTGAATGATATAAATAAAAAATAAATAGTAGTGTCGCCAACTTTTTTTTGCCTAGAAAATGCCAAATTTGACAAGAAAAGCGCTGAAACATATGGAAAAATATAAATTTGAGATTTTACATGACATATTATTTTGGATTAAAATTTTTGGACATTTAAGAAAAAATAAATGGGGATACCGCTTGTTTGTGGAGAGCTATGAGGTAGTAGATTCCAACGATGTATTCATCTCCTTCAGAATACCATGGTGAAGGGTATATAAGATTCGGCATAGCCGAATTTAGCCGCTCTTACTTGTTTTTATTTACTGCACTGCAATGGATTTTTTTTGGCTTTCCTGCCATTGAAATTGTTGTTGTAGAGCGTATTTTTTATAGTGCTCGCACTAACTATTTTTCCGGTCCTCTGCTCCAGCGTGTTCCTCAGCTCCCGTGCAGATTTGAATGGATTTTCCCTGATGTCATTTAAAATGCCCCTTTCCTCTCTGCTCGTGAGCAACTTCCCTTGGTCTTTACGACTTTTGTATGTCAATCGAAACTCTGTACGGTATCTGGTAATGATATCATGTATGGTTGATTTGCTCATACCAGCCAAATCAGCAATTTCTCGCACAGATTTGCCTTCTCCATTCCATTTAATGATAGCTTGCCTTTTTTCAAAGGAAGCTTGCTTCTTGCGTTCACTCATATCAAAATCTGTGCACTAATGTTATCCTAATCAACTAATAACTAAACAATATAACAAAAAAATCAAACTAAGCAAAACAAATTCAAAAATAACGGGATTTTTATCATTTTTTGAGTTGTGTCCGATTATTCGTTGTCCGTTAGAAATTAAGTATATTTTTGTTGTTGTTAATTTTAAGATGAATTTATTGTTTTTTGCTGTTTTCTTTTTTATATTTATTGTTAAGAATTACATATTGAATAAAATTGCATACTTTTATTTTGACAAAAAGCATTATTTTGTTCGTCTGTAGCAGTGAAATTTTGAAAACATATATAAATAAACACTGTCCGATTATTCGTTGTCGCCAGTGTATCTGCAACCCATATTTTAAAATTTTCTGACTCTTCCCTCATTTCAGGACTTAGAAGAACGCGAATGGTTGGCCTTGCATTTTGAACAACTTTATGCACTGACCCAACAATATCTTAGCAACAATGATCGCAAACAAATTGCCGAACTACTAATTAAGTCGCAAGCATGGGATAATTTTATGGCAACAAAATTTCCAACTGTCAAACGCTATGGCGGCGAGGGTGCTGAAAGTTTATTAGCATTCTTTTGGCAATTACTGCGCAATAGTGTTCAAGGTAAATCTTTATTCATTTTTGGGATTCTTTTTCTACATATTCAACAATAAACATAGAATAAATTAGTTTAGGGTTACAAAAAAGTTTTTATTTTTTGTGTGTATTTGGGTAACTAGAGATTAAACAAATTTAATGATGATGAATGATAAAATAAAAGCTTTCGTATTTAGATAACAACAATTGAAGTGTCTCAGCAAAAATAAATGGAAGTGATTCTTAAGGAATCATTTTTTCATTGATTCCAAAGTATCATTTAGTTTTATTTTTCTCTTCTAAAGGAGTTATTTTTCACAACTTCCAAAAATGTGATTTTGAAGTTAATTTAGCTGTTTTCCAAGCTATAAAGGCTAATTTATTAAAAAAAAAACAAAGTTAAACGTTAACTACAGATATTTTCATATAAATTTGATATGCATAATTATGGTTAAGTACTAAACTTTGGTTTTTTTTATCAGGTTTAAGTGATTTGTACCTATAAATTTTTAACTTCGAATTTCAGATAAAATTATTTAATACATAAGGCTCTGAATATCCCGTTATAATTTAACCGACAGTCAAACTTAAACTTTATATGGGAAACAACAACAAATGTGTTAGTCAAATTTATGGAATAGTTAACGGAACATTGGGAAAATTATTACTAATGTCCCGCTAAAATTAAAAATTTATTTGGGAAAACAAAAGATCTCATTTTTCACTAATCCATAATTCAATGAAAATGAATCATAAGAGAAGACTTCCACCCTATGGTACCCCTATGTAAAAATCATTAGTTCCGATCCAAATTTTCACAACAGCGGAATCAAAATCACTGCTTCTATTCTCTGCTTTTGGCACTTTGTTTTGCTGGGTGTATTCAAAAGAAATGGAAAGTGTATTGATAGAAATTAATAATGCAGCAATATACAAATATTTTTATTCTCTGAAAGCTATCCAGCAAAACCATGGTTTCAACTACTTACCAATCTATTTACTCCCTTAATTACTTTTGTTCGCGATGAGCCCAAAAGTAATGGGTACTCATTATTATCTGACTGTTCGTAAGCGAGATGGTAACGACCACCCATTACTTTGTGTTTTTTGTAAGTGAGAAGGTAATGACCACTCATTACTTTTGGGCTCATCGCGAACAAAAGTAATTAAGCAAGTAAATAGGCTGGTAAGAAGTTTTGCTGGGTATATAGTTTTAGCAATAAAATTACACCATTTTTTTCAAAACTCCAAAAGAACTATAAAAAAACTAAAAGGAATTTAAATTAATTTTTTTTTGAAATACTAATTTTAATTCAAAGAATACCAAAACTAATTGAAAAAATACCAAATCTAGTTCAAAAAATACCAAATGTAAGTCAAAAAGTAAAAATCGGAAATAAAAAAGCACAAATGAAATTCAAAAAATCCACATTTAATTAAAACAAGTAAAAAATGGCTAAATTCGGCTGTGCCGAATCTTTGAATACCCTCCACCAATATCCTAAAAAGATGTTCTCTTCGGTTTTTGATACAAATAATATGAAAAAAAAAACGTTTGAAGTAAAATTATCTAGGTGAAAAAATTTTTTGAGGTGAAAAATTTTTTTAGATGTGAAAAGAACTTTTTTGGTGGAAAAAAAATTTAGAGGTGAAAAAAAATTTTAAGGTGAAAAAATTTTTTGTGGTTAAAACAAAAAATTTTAGTGGTAAAAAAATGTTTGAGGTGAATACAAATAATGAAAAAATATGAGAAAATATGATATGTATCAGTCGCTACTATGAAATTGTAGAGGCACCTTTACATTTTCACCTTTACATTTTCACTAGTTTTTTTTAACATGGACTGCACAAAAAACACTTTTTAAAGCATAGTTTTTGTCAAATACTCGATTTTGTTCCGGCTAATGGGAACTAGCTCTGCAGCTGAATATGCCTAATGGAGAGAATGCACTTTCTGATGCGCCACGTATCGATAAATAGTTGCAACGAATGTTCTTTCTTTAAAAAATTGAAGTGTGTTTGTCTAATGGAGAGAATACAGCAAAGAAATTTATTTGTTAAAAAAGAACATGAGTTGTAACTATTTGTCAATAGAAGGTGCATTCTCTCCATTAGGCATATTTTGCTGCAGAGCTAGTCTCCATTAGCCATATTGTGGTACAATATGCAGTAGAATATTATTGATTTTCTATTTTCTTTGTAACATAAATGAATATTTGCCAAAAACTATAAAAATATATGTTTTATGTGCATATTATACCTTAATTTTTTAAATCAATATTCATTTAGATGTTTAAGAGCACAATATCGCACTTTATTCATCTGTATTTTTTTATAAAAAAAAAAATTAACATAAGTATACATTTGCCAATCTCTCAATTCTCAAAAATACAAATGGAATAAAAAAAATACTATTTCCCTCTATGAAAATTTCTCTTTTGGCATAAAAATGTGAAACAAATGCTTTTATTACGTCAAACATTTGAAAAATTGACTTTAAAATTATGTAATAAGTCAACTAGCAACATCTGAATGCATTATAATTTAAAGTATGTAGTTAATTTAATATTTTTGGTAAATAAATTAATTGAAAGCCTAATCCAAGGCTATATCGCTATGGGCCAGGATATAGTTTTAATGTGATTCTGCGCCACCTATTCAAAAGTAGCGGCACTAAAGCAATTATGCATTTTGCTCTTTCCCTATATATAAATTTATTTGGACCTTGTTAAGGGGCAGGGTATTGTTTTAGTTAATTCAGCGCCACCTATTCAAAAGTAGCGGCACTAAAGCAATTATGTATTTTGCTACTAGCAGACTTATTTCATAATACTAACGTCAGTTTTTGAAATTTTCGACGTGGTAAAAGAATTTGTTTTACATTTTTATTTGAAAAACAAATTTTCATAGTTCAAAATTATATTTTTTCGGTGATTTATAAAATTTTAAAGTATTGAGGCATTGGAAAATGCATATTTATGTTAAATCTTTCTTTCAAAATAAATATATGCACATACGATAAACTGCAATACTGTGCTCTCAAACATCTAAATGAATATTGATTTAGAAAATTTAAGTATAATATACACATAAAACATATATTTTTGCATAGTTTTTGGCAAACATTCTTTTATGTTACAAACAAAATAGAAAATCAATAATACCCTCTCGCATATTGTAGCAGAATATGTCTAATAGGGAGAATTAATTTTCAGATGCGCCACCTATTGGGAAATAGTTTCAACTAATGATCTTTTTTTAACAAATTAATGTCTTTGATTTATGTAACTGAACTTTTGTTATTTAGTTTTAGTAATGTTATTTACAGAGGTCTGCTCTGTTAGTGACTCTAACATGTATACTTACTTAACAGAAAAAAAATAGATACAGAAAAATTGTACCAATTTGTATGGAAAATTTAGAGGTATCTTCACATTTTCACTTATAACTTTTGAATCGCTTGACCGATTTTGCTCATTTTAAATACCAAACTGCTCGGGAGGATGTTTAATAATCTGGGTAAAAATAGGTAACCCCGCTTGCGTCGTGATCGCTATTTCAACAGACAGACAGACGGACAGACAGACGGACATCGCTAAATCGACTTAAAATTGCATATGGATCACGAATATATATACTTTATGGGGTCTTAAACCTATATTTCGACATATTACAAACGGAATGACAAACTGATATATACCCTCACCATATATGGTGGAGGGTATAAAAATAACAAATACTACACTGTGCTCTAAATTGGAGAAATTGTTTCAGAACACTACTGTGTTCTGCCTGTGTATGGTAGTAAAACACCCGCTGGGTTTCGCCCACCTCAACTCAATTTTTTTGATAGCCTCAAATAGGTTGCACCTCTGAGTGGGTGCGTTATTTTCATATCTTTTAACTTTAAACCGCATGAAATTTTGCAAAGTTTGAGCCCGCACTATTTAAAAACAATTTCTCAACAAAGCTTATGTAAAAATAATAAGTAAAAAAAATATTTTTTTTGTGAATACATACTTCCACAGAATAAATAAGAAATGAAACTCAATAAAAAATCGACTGGTTGCTAGCATAAATAGCTTTTTCCTTTGATTTGTCAGTTAAATAGAGATATTCACAATTAGCACTTTAAAGTGCACGAATAATGTTGATGAAGGTCGTAACTGACTAGAAAACGCATTCCATGCGGCTAGTGTCAAAATAACTTTTCTGTGTATTCTCCATGATAACAAAATAAAAAATTTTCATTTTAAAAAAATTTTCATACATACATATAAGTATTAAAGTTCAACTATAAAATAAAAACTTCACTATAAAATGTAACTAAAAGCCAAAATTACTTGCGCGATCTGTTTGCAGAAGGTACTATCATGACTATTATTGAAACCATAATCATCCAAGTGTTGAGTCTAAATTTATTTCTTCACGTTGATCTTTATTTTCCTTTCCGTCACATACCATATTTGACGACCAACAGATTTCCGCTAGTACTGCACCAATCATATTGAAATCACCCAGCATCGCTTTTACAGTATCTTCGATCGATTTTTGCCCAAAAATTCTTTAATTACCTCTGTTAAAGCAAGCCACCTAATAAAGTCGTTATCCACCAGTACTTTATCAAATGATTCAGCTTTTATTAGCTTTCTTATATCAGGTCCGTTAAGTACACCTTTATGAAGTCATAAATTGCATTGCAGTTATAAATTTTTTTTTTGGAAAACATTCAAGCATCACCGGACCACGCTAATAAGTAGAGCATCGCGTTCAAAAATAAAAAAAACTCTTAATATACATATTTACCGATATAAAAAACATTTTTAACTACTTGTCTAATTTATCAATCTTAATTCAAACGCGTATAAAAACATTTAAATATTTTGCATGTTTTAATTTTTTTGCAATGCAGTTTTTTAATTTTTGCAACATTTCAACAAAGTTAGCATACATAATAAGAGCTTCAACTTTGCAGATGAATACCAAACAATATTTCTAATATTTAAGAATTAATTGAAAAAAATTAATAAAAACCTATAGTTAAAGCTGACACCTATTCGTGGCTTAAAAAAATGTGATGAGGTAGAGCAAAACCTCACGATGGTTTTACTACCACGTAAAAATACTTTTAAATGGCATTGTACAGTGTTCGATTTCAGAAATTAGGACGACAACAATTAAAAAAATAAAGTTAATTAACAATTTAAATTGACTGTACTATTTGCAAGGGAAGGCCCAGACTAGCTTAAAATTATATGGTTCTTGTATACCTTTCAGTTTGTATGCTTATAACGGTACTCTGAATAACATGTTAAAAGGAAAACAAATAAAAACACAAAAATTCTATGCATATTTTATGCAAATTCAAAAGTAAATAGAACCTGTTGCAGAAGCGATATTTAAATTTTTTTTATTCAATTGCTGTAACTTTTAAAACTAACACACATAAATACATTATTTTCTAATAAATGGTAAGTTTTTTATTAAGAGTTAAGATAAGTGATTTTTTTACAATTACCAGTATTAACAAACTAACTTTGTCAGAATCTTTAGATCTCCATTCGTTTCACCACACGTTTCTGTAATCTTTCAACCTTGCTGTTATAGACTTTAAATAAAATTCCTGCTCTAAGCTGCCCCAATAATTTTTTTTTTTTAAAGTACAATATGAGCTCGATTTTAATTACCCGCAAAGATGTTTTTAGAGCCAATTTAGACGGTGACTTTGTTTCATGCAATTGTTGCGTGCAATTTTATTTTGTAGAGAAGCAAGCGGGGTAACAAAAAAAGGCACGGTTTTCGTTTTTCGTGCATGTTTTTGTTATCTCTCTTTCACACTCATATGATTCTTTTGCTGCTTCATTCACATTCAGTTTTCGTGCAATTAAAATCACCTTAACTTTGGAAGCAACTTTGAAGAGGGAATTAAGAAAATTGCACGCAATCAATTGTATCGTATAAATTGGCTGTCTTCTTTTATTTCGTCAAATTTGTGCAGTACTTCAGCAACAACTATACAATTTAATAAATTAAAGATTCTTGCTTCAAACATGTGCACTAAATTTGAAAAAAAGTGGCAACAGGCAAACTGAACAAAACTCCGATTTTTCCATAATAAAAACGATTGGTTAGCAGGCGCAATTGATTATTCATATTTTACATAAACTTCTGAGGCAGAGGCAGGCCTAATAAAAACTTTGAAGACTGCAGCCAAAGAATTAAGGAGAGGAAATCAAAAAAATCTGGCAAATGTTGCAAGTAATGAACAATTATTCATGGCAGTAGAAATGAAAATGATAGTAAACGTAATTCAGGGAAAATAGTGAAAGAGTTAGCTATTGCTTCTTCAGAAAAAGGTTCTCAAATAAAAAAAATAGGTTAGAAGAAAAAACGGCAAAATCTCTGTCGCCTGATGAAGCATTGGCAATGATCTTGTTTTTGGATTTGTCTGTAAATAAGTATAGGTTGATGAACAGTAAGAATTAGTTCGAGTTTCAAAAACTTTGTGATATACAAAAAATATAAAGGTAACAGAATCATATGCTGAAGTAAACTTACAGTCCTTAATGGACCACACAATTTTAAAATTGTGTGCATCATACAATGACGTACTAATTGATAAAGTAGGAACTTGCCACGAAATTTCATTATTGTGTACATGGGGATGTGATGGGGCAAATTAAACCCTTTATTAACAAAAATGGATGGAAGAAATAGAAGAAGGCAATAACGATGAAAAATTATATAGTATTTCTCTTGTACTAATTCAAATGTATTTTACCAATAAGAGAAAAAGAGATATCAATCGTTTATCAAAATCCAACACCTAATTATCCACACTATTGTCGTCCTATAATTGTTCGCGCCCAAGTGCATAAAAGGGTTATTTTAATTTTTTTTTTTTTTAATATTAATCACCAATTACAAAAAATAGTTTAGTCAACTTTCTTCAAAATATGAAGATACCCCACGATATTTCGTTATCAATTTCATGAAATATTCAAAATTTCAAAATATTGGCTTTTGATCTTGTCATTTGACCTTCAGAACATAGTCTTTGTAGTTTGTGTCATAAAGTTCTGTATAGCATTATACTCAAAAATTTGAGAACGCTATCTTAAGCCGAGTTTTTAGGATGTAGATTATCTTTAAACTCAGTTTATCGCAGTTTGTAACTTGAATACTGATTTTGAAATTTATTTTAATTTATTTTATTTCAATGAAGAACAAAATTTTATGTAACGAAAACTTGTTTTGACAAATTTATGTTAATAAACATTGAAATGACAGACAAAATTCGTTTTCGGTTTAACTAAACCAATTTTAACTAACATCCCAAAAACTCGGCCTTAAAGGAACAGATCTTCATGTTTGAGTATTTATGGATCTAAAAATATATAAATAATGTAGCACTAAAAATATTGCAAAAACAAATACAATTTGTTATATAATTTCCTAACCTGTTGTTATTTAAATTGGTTAGCGTCCTTTTTTTAATAATCAAACACACGTCTATTAGCTTTAGAGTTTTATTAAGAACTAACTGATAAAGTAGAATACATTAGGGTCTAGAAAAATACAGTGGTAAAACAATAGAAGAAAATAATTGTTCTTTTATACTACAGTGAAACTGCTTCTTTGGCTGCGGTGCATAGCGCCATATACTCAGCCTCGGTACTGTTTAAAGCAATGGAATTTTGTTTCTTGGATAAAAACAAAAAGAGTATGGGACTTGCGATGCAATTTATCGCCTCCCCAGTCTGCGTCCACATACCCATGAAGTCGTACACCAGTTGCCTTATATTCCAATTTCACTTCACTGGTACTTGCCAAATAACGGAAAATGTGCTTTATACCTGCATAGTGCTCACTGTGTGGATCTACATTGTGTTGTTCCAACTTTGAAACTGAATGCAAAATGTCTGGTCTGGTTGCCAAAGCAAGAAACATCAGAGAACAAATTACAGATTGATACTCTTTAGTATCAACTCTTATACATTTGGCATCATTACAATTGAGTTTACTACCAGGATCCAATGGGGTTGTTGCTGTTCGACATTCACCCATTATATGTTGCCTTAATAATTGTTTAATGTATTGTGATTGATCGATGGTTATTGATCCACGTTCACCATCACGAGTAATTCTCATACCCAAAAACAATTTAAGTTGTCCTGAGTCCACACACTCAAACTTTTCGGAAATTTTCTTTTTGATGTATAGAACGTCATCTTTGGATTGACACCCTATAATGATATCATCAACGTAAATAACAATTAAACATAATTTACCTTGTCTATGCATTTTATAAAGACACGGTTCATAATCAGACTGTTTGAACCCAATGTTTTTGAGCACAGAGTCTATTTTGGAGTTCCACTCCCTTCCAGATTGCTTCAAACCATATATAGCTTTGTTGAGCTTCAATACAAGATTTGGACGGGCTTTATCTTCGTAACCTTCAGGCTGCTTCATGTATACGTCGTCAGTCAGCTCACTATTTAGAAACGCAGTACAAACATCTAGTTGGTGAAGATACATTTTCTTTTCTACTGCAATCGCCAAAACCATCCTTATGGTAGCAAAACGACAAACCGGTGAGAAGGTTTCATGATAGTTTACTCCAAACTCTTGACTGCAACCTTTTGCCACAAGACGGGCCTTATACCGCTCAATTTTACCATCACCACCTTGTTTCACGGCATAAACCCATTTACACCCAACAACTTTTTGTCCACCTGGCAACTCTGTTAAATTCCAAGTTTTATTTGCCTTCAAAGAATTATATTCTTTATTCATAGCATCAATCCAATGCTTTGATTTATTACTGTTTATAGCCTCGGATACATTTTGTGGTACATCTACACTATCACCACAAGTCATTGAGTTTAAAACGTTGTATACTTTCTTTGGTCTGTCTTGTCTCCCAGTACGAATAATTTTTGGTCGACCTGGACCAGTCTTTCACCGTCATCATTTGAAAAATATTCTAGGTCTCCTAATTCTTCTGCGCTATCATAAAATTCGCTATGACGATTATTATTTTCCTCGGAATTAGAAACTTCATCTTCATTATACGGTATTTTAGCAGAAACTTCAACATTTTTATGTTCATGGCCTAATAGATCGAACGATATACAATTATCTACATTTTTTGTTACCTGGTTTTTATAAAAAGTAACTTTACGGGTTGGACCACTTGGTTTTTAAATGTCTTCTAAACGTATCCATGCATCAAGGGCTGTGCTAAATTTTTTTATATAATTCAACTGCGATGGAAATCCACTTTGCTTCACCAGCTTCCTTCTTTAAGGTACCATCAACAACACTCCACAGCTCAGAATGGATTAAAATACTTTTCATTTTCACGCTCCAACAATCATAATTTGTATCATCTAACTTGTCTATTTGATACAGGGATCTCATCTTGATTTCTTCGTTTGCTTGTAAATAATTTTCACTACGCTTAACCAATACAATATATTCTTCATAAAAAAAATATTGTCCATGTAACTGGGCCCATAACCTGTTGTTATTTAAATTGGTTAGCGTCCTTTTTCTAACAATCAAACACACGTCTATTCGCTTTAGAGTTTTATTAAGAACTAACCAGCAAAAATGAAGCTACCAAAGAAGCAATAAAAGCATCACTACTATGGCAAAGGCAACACTTCTTTTCTAATGGTTTCATCGATGAATTTAACATTAGCGTGTCATGGGATGGCAGTATTCACATTTAGCTACTAGCAGTACTCATACTTTACACTAAGGAAGCAATGATAATACAATGATTAGGTATTCTGATGCATGAGTGGAAAATGTTGATATACTTTGTAGTATTTAAGCTTTAATGAAAATTTAATTCATAAGAATGCAGAAAATAAGTTTAAAGAAGCGAAATTTATGCATTGATATACAAATACTCTTTATTAAAACAAATAAATAATTCTGCATTAGTGAAAAAGCATTTTTGAAACATTTTTCAAAAATTTTAATGAATTTTTAGACAAATTGTAAAATATTTATGGATAATTTAAAAACTGGTTGTACATTTTGGAAACATTTTTAGACAATTTTAAAATATTTTTGAACAATTTTAAATAATTTTTGCACAATTTTAAAACATTTTTGGGCAATTTGAACTAATTTTTACACAATTTTAAAATTATTTTGATAAATTCCGAATTAAACTGGAAATGATGTAGTGTTAAATAATGCAAAAATGCACAGATTGTGTAGTCATAAATATTTAAGGCTGAAAAAATGCAAATGCTTTAGATTCAAAAAATATACGATATGCTATAACATATGCTTTAGAAGTAATGAAGAGTGATTTTTTAAGATATGCATCGGGTTTTTATCCAGATCACTGCATTTGAAATATGAACACATGAATTCTTTTGGAAGTGCCTTAGAGTAACACCAAAAAATCATAAAAGAATGTCAACTGAAGTTTAGGAAGCAATGAAAGAAGTTATAGTCACAGAATGACTACCATTTTTTTGCTGGGTAACTGATAAAGTATAAAGTAGAATACATTAGAGCAGTGCTGTTCATTTCATGGGACAATTGTCCCCTGCTCAACTCACATGTATTCTAACGCTCTTGCTTTTAGTCGTAACAGAAACAGCGACGAATGAACACGTGTGGCGGATGTATGCTCATTTTTCTTTAATGCACTGAAAAAAATTAATAGCAATGTAGGAAAAATATTTTATGATAATACAAGATCTATAAAAATCTTTAATAAACTTAATACAAAAACGCATTTTTTTAATATAAAAGTTGAAATGTTTAAAAAATTCGAGTCCGATCGTTCATACATTTATTCCGATCGAATGTATTGTATTTTTCATTTCCTTCCAAAAATACCATTTTTTTAATAGGATATCATAATAAATCCATACCAGAGAACTGCAAAATCTGATTGCAAAACGTTCATACGCAATCAACACAAGAATAAATATGTGTTTGCGTTCAAACGTTGAATATACTCCAACAAACATATTCGTTGATAATTTTTTTTATTCTGTTCATTCGAGCCAACAATAATTATTTTGATGTAGAATAAATCAGAAAAAACAACAAACAACGTGTATGAGTGTAATCATAATTAAAACAAAATAGTTTCTTATCTATAAAAAGGGGGTAATCTTGTAGAAAAACATTTCATATATGTTATATGTATATTAGGGTGGGTCTAAAATACGTTTTTTAGAATTTTTATTAGGAATACCAAAAATATTGTTCTTTGTGAAATTTTTTTTTTTTAATTTAGGTCGACATCTCAGGCTCGCCCAATCCGGTTAAAGTTATATATTGTCTAAAAATATTTGTTCACGTATTTTGATTGTAAATTATTATTTTTGATTGTAAATTTAATTCTCTACAAAAAAAGTTAAATGGTAAAATCTTCTAAAATTGATAGTTACCAAGATATTAGCAATTTTGCTAAATTTTTTTTTTCACAATGAACAATATTTTTGATATTACTAATCAAAATTAAAAAAGCGGATATTTCGGCCCACCCCAGTGTATATTCACTTGAAACAAGTTAAATGTAACTAATGCTTTGATTTATACACGAAATGCATATATATAAAACAATGTCATATTATTCAACGCCAACGCACGGTTTCAACGGTTGTTTTCATACCATTCATTGTATTCTTGTTCGTTCGGGTCAACAATAATTATTATAGAATAAATAAAAAAAACAAAACAACGTGTGTGTGTAATCATAATTAAAACAAAATAGTTTCTTATCTATAAAAAGCGGGTGATTTTGTAGAAACACATTTCATATATGTTATATGTATATAAGGGTGGGTCTCAAATCTGTTTTTTTAGAATTTTTATTAGTAATACCAACAATATTGTTCTGTGTGAAATTTATTTTTTTTTTTAATTTAGGTCGATATCTCAGGCTCTCCCAATCCGGTTAAAGTTAAATATTGCCTAATTTTCCAATCAATATAGATGAAAAAAATTTAGACAATATTTGAATTTTTTCGGATTAGGCAAGTCTGAGATATCGACCTAAATTTTTTTTCAAAAAAAATATTTTTATTTCACAAAGAAGAATATTTTTAGTATTGTATTACTAATAAAAATTCTAAAAAGCGGGTTTAAGTCCCACCCTAATGTACATTTATGAAGTGTGTTTCTATTTTGTTGTAATTATTAATAAACTCATATGCGTTGTTTGTTGTTTTTTCTGATTTATTCAACGCTGACTTTTTGTTGAGTGATTACATTTGCAGTAAACATAATCGACATATGGTTCACACTGATCCCAATTAAGCGTTCAGTAACATGATGCTGATTTTATTCTACAGTGAATTTTGTTGAATTATAAAATGTGAACAAGAATTTTTGTGTATGATTAAATCAAGGAAAAAGTTGATTTTGCAGTTCTCTGATCCATACATATTACAGATATTAATATGTAAATATAATGAAATCATTAATATTATGAAAAAAATTTACAACTTTTTGTTTTTTATAAAATGAAAAAAAGGCACCCTAATGTAAAATATACACAGTTATGTGCGAAAAAATAGGGACACTTGCATGCAACAAATTTGAAGTAAAAAAATACACATACATTTTGGAAAGAAACTAACAATATTATTTTTAGATTATAGTACAACAACAAATCTTCATTTTGAGCAACAATTCAAACTTTGCTTTTATATTTTTTGATTAAAATATAATAGTGGTTATTGTATCTAATAGATGGAAACATTTCCTTATCATATTTACGTAGATAAATGTACCAAGTATGGAGCCAAGTGTGGAAAAGTTATGGGATATGGAAAATCGGAACAGATTGCCATATGCACGAAATTTTCAAATTTTTTTTTGTGCCAGACTACTTCGTTGGTATTGTTTATCAATTCTAAGCCAAACAAAAGAAGACCTGATCACTATTAAGTCCTTAGAATGGTGATTTACTATCGAAAATTGGAAATTATTTAAAGAGCATCGAAAGTTAAAGTTTGTTTTTTGGGATTTTTCAATTCACATTGCAATAATTAGTTGATAGTTTTTAAAAGTAGACGTGTTTAGCTAACTGAAGGCATCAATGTTTTTATTTTAACATTTATAGTTTTTAATTGCCAGACGTTGAAAAAAGTTTTTGGTAATCTTAATTCTACTTAATTCTTAAAATAGTCTAAAAATACAAAAAAAAAAAAAAAATCATGATGATGCAAAATAAGATTAAAATGCATTTAATATTTTAAATGTCTTACTTATTTGATAATAAAATTAACAAACAAGAGTTATTTGATCGTTTTCCCTTTAATTTTATCATTTATAATCCGAGTGCTTCGACTTAGGAATATAGTAAAACCGTACATATAAATTACTTGGTCTTGAAATTTGAAATTACAAATCGTAGAATAAATCTCTAAATGTCATTATGTAGCTAAACACTTCTACTTTTAAAAACTGTCAACTAATAATTGCAATGTGAATTAAAAAACCACAATAAACAAAATTAATTTTATATTATATTCCTTATTGAGCCAAAGATCCTTTATTTATAAAAAATTAAATTATAAATCTTTATTTATCCCAATATTTCGTCACCACATTGGGTGACTTCTTCAGGGAAAATTGTCTTTTCTTTTTTTATAATTAATAAATTAAAATTATTAAACTGAAAACTTATATATAACAATTTTTTTAAAAAAGGCGGTAAATCAAAAATTATTTTCTTTGTCAATATTAAAAAATAAAAATATCACAGAAAACAAAAATAACAATATTTGAAAAATTAAAATATTACATGAACAAAAATATTTTATATAAATAAAGATTTATAATTTAATTTTTTATAAATAAAGGATCTTTGGCTCAATAAGGAATATAATATAAATAGAAAAGATCGAAGAAAACTAAAATAATTATTAAGAATCTGAGAGCACATCGGAATAACCGGAAATGAATTATTTCCAATATAAAACAAACCCAGGAGTACGAAAGGACATTAATAGGTACAAAACTATGAGAGACAAGATAGTGAAATTAAAGGCAACTTTAACGTTTTTAATCCGTTGCCGTAAATCAGGTATAGTTCCAAAATTTATTAGGAATTCAACTAAAAATATTTTTAATCTTTTCGAGGAAAACGGAGACCACAAAATTCATCAATCAATAACGAGATTCATTGAATCTGTGCAGAATAGGACTCTAAATTTGGCGATAAAAAGAAAACATGAATATTTGAGACAAGTTTTAAAGGAATTGGAAAGGATCGGAACCAATTTAAGTGATAATTTAACTCAGGACACATTCGAGACATTTATTCGACACCAGGATAGATTAGCATTAAAATTGAGTTTACAGGTAAAAGAGATACATAAGAATAAATTTAATTGTCTTATCAATTTACAACAGAAAGAATTAGATATTAAGTATAATAGAAAATGGTTTGTGAATAAATCGAACTTTCATATTCCCACTGATGTAGAATGGGTTCTTTCTCTGGGACGAGAACACGCACTCCCAGTCAAAGGAGAGAATTTTCCAGTTTTGAAAATGATAGAAGATGGTGAGGACTTTATAAAAACTTTAACAGGAACAGAGGAACAAGAGATAGCGAGGAATAAATTTACAAATATTTTAAGTAGCCATTTAAATAGGGAAATTTTAACGAATAGGGATAAATTTTTGTTAGATAAGGTGGATAGAACTAAAAAATTCTTAAAAAATAATAAGGATCTACTTATTTTAAATGCAGACAAGGGAAATACCACTGTGGCAATGAATAAATTTGATTATATTTTGAGAATGAATGATATTGTGGATAATATTACCACATACAGATTATCAAATAGGGATCCAACAAACAAATTACAGACAATAGATAATAATTTAGTTGAAGATCTTTTCAAATTAAAGATTATAACATCTTTGGAAAAGAACAAACTTAAGACAAATATATCTGTTGCACCTAGATTATATGGGTTACCTAAAATCCATAAGGAAAATTTTCCTTTAAGACCAATATGTTCATTTATTAATTCCCCATCATATGAACTTTGTAAATATATTACAAACATTCTTAAAAAGATAACTAAAAACTCTTAATATAATGTAAAAGATTCCTTACATTTTAGAGAAAAGATACAAAATTTAAAGATACAAAATGATGAAAAATTAATTTCACTTGATGTTGTATCTTTATTTCCGAGTATACCAATTGATATAGCTTTGGATATTATCGAAGAAAAGTGGGATGTTATAAAGGATTATACAGGAATTGGAAGGAACCTTTTTATACGTATTCTAAAATTTTGTATAATAGACAACAGATATTTTAAATATGATAATAAAATATATTTACAACAACAAGGACTACCAATGGGATCTCCAGCTTCACCGATTATAGCTGATATTGTAATGGAAACATTATTAGATTCTTGTATAGAAAAATTAAATGTGAAACCAAAAATCATCACAAAATATGTTGATGATTTATTTTGCATTATTTCGAATGATTCAATTAGTGATATTTTATCAACTTTTAACTCATTTCATGACAATATAAAATTTACGATTGAGAAAGAATGTAATACTAAAATTCCTTATTTAGATACATTGATAAAAAGAAGGGGTGAGAGTTTATTAATAGATTGGTATTAGAAACCAACAGCTTCTGGAAGAGTTATCAACTATTTTTCTAAACACCCGAAAAGAATCATACTTAATACGGCTAAGAATTTGATTGAAAGGATATTAAAGATTAGCGATACAAAATTTCATAAAACTAATATAGAAAAGATTAAAAATATTTTGTTAAATAATAATTACCCAATTCAATTAATCTGTAGATTGATAAGACAATGTAAAGAACAGAATAATTTAGTTACGAGAACGGTTACTGAACCTAAAATTTATAAATCTCCAACTTATGTTCCTCTTATATCTGAAAGATTAGAAAAATCGAAAATTTATGATAATAAGAAATATATAGTAGCACATAGAACTTATTACACATTAGGTAGATTATTTAGCAAAACGAAAGATAAAATAGATAAATCTGAAATGTCCAATTTAGTTTATAAAATACCTTGTAGTGGAAATGATAATGAGAATTGTAGTAAAGTATATGTAGGTACAACAAAGAATAAATTAAAAACAAGAATTGCAGGACACAGATCTGATCAAAAATACAGGAACACTACCTCTACACAAAAAACAGCATTATCATTACATTGCACGAATTTTAATCATTATCCTGATTTTGATAGGACGTCAATTTTAAACACGGAAAATAATTACAGACGTAGATATATATTAGAAATGTTACAAATTATGAAGGTACCATCTACACAACGGATTAATTATAAAACAGATATAGCAAATATTGCACAAAATTACAGACATTTAGTTAATAAAAACTAGGATAAATATTATTATGTTAAATGAAATGTATATAAAATATTTTTGTTCATGTAATATTTTAATTTTTCAAATATTGTTATTTTTGTTTTTTGTGATATTTTTATTTTTTAATATTGACAAAAAAATAATTTTTGATTTACCGCCTTTTTTAAAAAAATTGTTATATATAAGTTTTCAGTTTAATAATTTTAATTTATTAATTATAAAAAAAGAAAAGACAATTTCCCCTGAAGAAGTCACCCAATGTGGTGACGAAATATTGGGATAAATAAAGATTTATAATTTAATTTTTTATAAATGAACGATCTTTGGCTCAATAAGGAATATAATATAAATAGAAAAGATCGAAGAAAACTAAAATAATTATCAAAATTAATTTTGCGATCCTCTTGAAAATTTGTAAATAATTTCCAATTTTCGATAGTAAATCAGCTTTCTAATGACTTAATAGTGATCAGGTCTTCTTTTGTTTGGCTTAGAATTGATAAACAATACTAACGAAGTAGTCTGGCATAAAAAAAATTTGAAAATTTCATGCATATGACAATCTGTTCCGATTTTCTATATCCCATACCTTTTTCACCCTTGGCTCCATACTTGGTACACTTATTTACATAAATAAGATACAGAAATATTTTTATCTATTAGATACAATGACCACTATTATATTTTAATCAAAAAAATATAAAATACTAATAATATTTCAAACCATTTTCTTACTGTCCCTATTTTTATTCACATTCGACTATGGGAAATTATAATACTTTTCAATGTTGTTTTTTTCAATTGCAACAACAAAGTTTGAATTGTTGCTTAAAATGAAGATTTGTTGTTGTACTATAATCTAAAAATAATATTGTATGTTTCTTTCCAAAATGTATGTGTGTTTTTTTACTTCAAATTTGTTGCATGCAAGTGTCCCTATTTTTTCGCACATAACTGTATGTATGTATTTATTATTTTCATTTCAAAAATTTACTTTTTGTTTAATTTTTTTTAAACTGTTTTATACAAAACATTAACCCCCATATGCATAGACATTTAGTTGATTCTTATAACAGTCTTATAAGGAAAATTTGTTGTTGTTTTACATGTTAATTTGATTTAAAAGTGTGTTATAAAAATCAACAGAATGTCTATGCATATGAGTAGTCCAGTTGCAAACACCGCTAAGTTAAAAAAAAAAAAAATTCTGTTAAAGCCGCCATTTTATTTGTTTTTTAAAATGCCTCCCTTAGCCCTTATCAGTCTCGTTCAAAACTCGGTAAGTTACGCGTAAATTCTGGTTAAATATTCAATACTGCTGCAAAACTGTCTATATTAAATTAACATAGCGGTGTTTGCAACTGGACTACTCAAATCACTGTAAGTTACATAAAATTTTTCAAATGTTGGCATGTTACGTAGTGACTTTTGCGAATGCCCTCATCTTGACTGTATGTGTCAGTAACTGAACTGTTAATTTATTGTTATTGTTGTTTATTGAACTGTTCATTTATTGTTGAATTTCAAACGCACGTAAATAAAATAATCTTTTCGTGTTATTATTCAACGTACTTAAAAAAAATAATATTTTTGTGATATTATTCAACGTACGTAAATAAAATAATCTTTTTGTGATATTATTCTACTTGTAAATAATGGACGTTCAAGAAATCGAAGTTAATGAAGCACCGAATGGAAGAGGACGGAAAAAAATTGCTGATAAATCAACATGGAAGAGAGAAGTTGCAAAGTCGAACAGGTAAGGTTATCCTCGTCTTGCATTTTCTGCACAAATGTATTTTGAGTGCTTCTCTCTTCTGCTTCAGACACAAACCTAAAGGTCCGCCAAAAATACCAGAGTGTGTGCATGGAAATTCAAAACAAGGCTACAAGTGCAGCGAGTTATCCCAAAAGGACTACAATAAATTTTACCACCATTTTTATTCATCGTCAAGCAAGATTTTTCAGGATACATTTTTATTGAAATATTGTATATCACGAACACCGAAAAAAGAAGGAACAAGAAAATCTCAAACAATATATTATTTTATACCAAAAAAGGTTCAGAAATCCAATGGAAAACTCGAAATTATATTAAAGAAAGTGTGCCAGAAAGCGTTTACTACTATTTTGGGAGTATCTAAGGACCGATTACAAAGAATTTGTAAAAACCATTTAATTACAATGGAACTCCCGAAAGAGAGAAGAGGCGGTGATAGAAAATCTTTACGGTATTCTGATCGTTTTGAATCGGTTAAGGCGTTCATAAAGGGACTTAAAAGTATAGAATCACATTATATGCGAGGAAGATCTACTGTGCAATACTTATCCAGCCAGCTCAATATAAAAAAACTTCATGACAGTTATAATAATAATCCAGAAAATGATCCAGTTAAGTACGAATATTTTCGAGGTGTATTTAACAAACACTTTAATTTAAGTTTTAAAACGCCGGCTACAGATGCCTGCTCAAAGTGCATCCAGTTAAAGGAGGCTATTGCACGTGAACGCAATCCAGCTAAAAAACAATTAAAAATGGCACAACTTCGGATTCACAAGTTAAAGGCTAAATGGTTTTACACTAACCTTAAAAGTCCTCAAGATAACGAAATTATACTATCTTTCGATTGTCAAAAAAATTTAGTATTACCTAAAGTTCCCGACCAAAGTGCATACTTTAGCCGTCAGCTTTATGTATATAATTTAACAATTTGTGAAGGACCTTCCAATGGCCCGCAAAATATTTCAAATACATTTATCTACACTTGGCTGGAACCAGAGGCCTTGAAAGGATCCAATCAGATAGCTTCAGCATTATTTCATCGACTGATGAATACAACTTTTGAAGACACTGTAAATCATGTTAAGTTATTTTGCGATGGCTGTGGGGGGCAAAATAAGAATTCAATAGTATTGGGAATGCTCGCGTATTGGTTAAAAACTAAGGCTCCAAATAATATAACAAATATTACAGTAATATTCCCCATTGTGGGGCATTCATTTTTGCCTCCCGACCGTATTTTTGGAAATATCGAAAGGGCAACACGGTCTCTAGAAGTGATTGCAGAACCAGAAGCGTATTTTGATATTTTCAAACAATATGGCACGGTACTGAGACTTGGCAGAGACTTCAATTTTTATGATTGGAAATCTATTACAAGAACCGTACTCAAATTGCCTGGATTCTGGCATTTCCAATTTAATGCCTCGAAGAGATTCTTTTTGCAAAAAGATAAAAATGGTAAAATTGGCGTGAAAGGGGAATTGCATTATGTATCGGAATTGAATAATTATGGCAATATTTGTAAAAGAGGTAAATCATATGAACACATTGAACCTGCTTTGATCAATGTAGGCGTTCCTGTAAAATCGGCAAAATTAAATGATGTGAGAAGCCTACTCACGAAACATTTTGGAGAGGATTGGGCTACTGTCGATAGTCTAAAATATTATAGATTTCTCCAAGAAGACGAAGATGAGGCTGCATTAGAACAAGCAACCGATACCGAAGACACTTTAATGGATGATGAAGAAGAAACAAGAGTATAATATTTATTTAGATTTAACATTTCTGTGTAGTACCGATTTAAAACTTGTTATGTTAATTTTATACAACTGCAAAAGTGTCTATGTTAAAAATAAATTTGCAAAACTGGCTATGTTCAAATTAAAAATACAAATTAAAAGATTCCTATTAAAGCGTGATTTTATTTATTATAGACAAATGGCTCCCTGTGATAATACTTTTCAATCATATGTAGTAATATAAATTTTCATAACTCCATTTCAGGGCTAGAAGTTTTAATAGATTTTCTCAAAATTTTCTTATTTTAACATAGCGGTGTTTGCAACTGGACTACTCATATGACAGTAACAGTTTCATACAAAAAGTATATAATTTTCTATAGAGTATTTATCCCGCTCTACCAGAAATTCAACATGGTACAGAGTTCAACGGCAACATTTTTAAATGAGAGGGCAACATTTTCAAAGTTGCTAAAGTGTTGAAAAACATTAAATTTGGTGTATGCAGTGCTGCCACATAAACAGTGAAATTTTTTATCCTAGTTTTTCGGATTCTTAACTGTTTATCAGTTTTTTCATGAAAACAATTTTTTTTTTTCAAATTATTGCATTTTTTATAGGTTTTTAGTTATATGTTGCAACAATTAATAGCATATTTATTCTCTTTTTAATATATGTTTTTACCATAGAAATGGGAAATAATGGATATGAATAGACATAGTTGGTCAATGTGTGTACACACTTTAATACTTTTCATGTCGCAATGTTATGTTTGAATTCGTAACTATTTTTTAACACAATTGCAAATTTTTGTTGTATTTTTTTACTTTATTAGACATGTCTAATTTTAGTAAAAATAATTAGTATATTAAACAAATATTATATTTTTATATGAAGAATCTGAAACTATGTTCGTGTTCTTAGAGAGTACTTAAAAGTTCGTGAGAGAGAAACATACTCTATAGAAAATTATATACTTTTTGTTTCATATTTTCAATAAAAAATAAATTCTTAAAGATACTAACACTGCTATTAACCCATTGTACATTTCTTACAGTGAAATTCTCATTTTCTCACCAACACAACTACATTTATATTTTTGAACAGCACTGCATTAGAGTCTAGAAAAATACAGTGGTAAAATAATAGGAGAAAATAACTGTTCTTGAAACACAAATTAGGGTTGCCATCGTGTAATATTTTCAACATAACCTAGTGGTGTTTGATACATTCAGGCAAGTTGTGGAATTAGTCCGAATTTAAATCCTAGTTAAATTGAAATTTATTTCACTGTATTCAAAATGTTTATTTCATTCTATTTCAACTTTACTATATTAAATGACCACTTTACAATAGGGTGGGTCGATAAAAAGTTTGCACCGGTCACCCCTAGAATTAAAGATAATGCGAAGACGATCTCAAAAAAAAATTTTTTTGCCACGCCCCTTCACCCTGCGCTTTTAGTTTTTCTGTTAATTTTTCTTGTGAGTTTATTTATAGTCCGATCGTAACGTGTGATATACCATTGTTCTTAAAATGACAAGCTACATTTTCTACTTTGATCACTTTTGACTCCGAAGTCAAGTTCTAGAAGTGACTTCTGGAATCTCGGTTTCGACTTTCACCTAAAAGTGAAATCCACAACATGCCCGATTATTCGTCTGAAGCATTTGTAATAACCTGGATGTTTTTCATATAATTTCAATTTGTTATACGCTTTAAGAAAGATTATTAAATACAGGGTGATTCAGTCATGACCATCCCCGAAAATGCAATTGTGCGAAATGGTAGCGGTTTGAAAATTTTCGGATTGGTGGTCGGAGGGTAGTAGGGTAAAATTGCCCAGTGGTCGGATTTTTTGTTTTTGGGCTTGTTGGAAAGGTCTTTGGGAGACCTTTTAGAATCAATAAAGAAAAAAAATTAAAAAAAGTGAAATCGCCGGGATACAGAGCACATAAACTCAATTTGCTCGGCCAGATGGCAGACAACTGATAGCCCTACCTCTTACCATTCCAAAATGCCCTAAAGAAAGCCCAGAGTTCTTACCGTTCCAAAGTTATGTCAATTTGACTGAAATTAAAAATTTTTTTGTTTGTTTTTGGAAGCGAAATAACGGCACACATTATTTGTTTTTGTACATTAACATTAAAAAATTGATGCATTTCAGTCAAATGGTCATAACTTTGGAACGGTAAGACCTCTGAGCTTCCTTTAGGGCAAGGTAGAAGGTAGGGCTATCTTTTAAGAGAAAAAATGTCTTTTTTTTCCAATGTTTTTTAAAAGCTCTGTATCTCGGCGATTTCACTTTTTTGTAATTTTTTTTCTGTATTGATTCTGAAAAAAATCCGACCACTGGCCAATTTTACCCTACTACCCTCCGACCACCAATCCGAAAATTTTCAAACCGCTGCCATTTCGCACACTTGCATTTCGGGCATGGTCGTTATGGACATATTTTCATTAAATGAGCCAAGGAATACGCTGGTGAAATTCGGCTAGTCGTGACTGAATGGACATTTTTATAGAGTTATTAAAGAAACATTAAACAAAACACAAGAACACGAACATACATTAAACGCGCATGTACGCATATATAAAGATTTCAAACTGGGCACGTACATTTTTAATACCGTTACTTTTTATTATTTTAATTGACAAAAACTTAATTATTGGTATTGATTAGAAAAAATGTTTTTAACATATATGTTTTTTATGCAAATTTTATTAAAAAAATTTGGTCACAGTTTCTTGATCTTTGAGGTATAAAAAATTAATAATTTTCAGTTTTAGTTAATTTCTTTTTGAAATTAAAACAGAACCACTCATAAATTATGTAACTTGAGATCTTTACTACCCTGAAGGAAATGTCGATAGTGAACAACGCTTTCTGCTGTTGACATTTGACATTTGCTTGTCATTGCGAATCTACACAACTATTGACTAGGTGTAGACATTGGAACTAGAGATTCAATAGAACATTTTAATAATTCTAGTCTTCACTTTTAGAACTAGGAAGGAAAATGATTTTAAACAGGTGCATTTATTTTGTTAAATTAGATATTTTATTAATACAATTTTTTATAATTTAAATTATAGTAAAAAAGTTTTTAGTGCAAATATAATTTTGGAGTAGTAAAATCTTCAAAATACTGCACAAAATCTTCCACAGGCTCCGTAAAGTCTTCATCAGGCCCCACAAATTTCTTGAGTTGCAATTTTCACTAAAAATTGTTGCCTCTTTCAAAAATTATTGTTTTTTCAAATTGTTCAAATTTGTATATTTAAATTAATTTTTCTTTATATTTTTATTTGCATTTGAATATAAAAAGTATAGACGCTTTGTGGACATGTCACCAAAAAGTCACCAAAAATAGCCGACAAAAGTGGTGACTTGTAGACACTTGACCTCAGGCTTCCTACAGGGATTATATAAACTTTGCAAGGTTTACACAAGAAAACATTTAAAACTTCCTCATTTATACATAGTAAATTTTTGAAATTTTAAACCAAAATTCAAGGTTATGACATCAACCATTAATCAGTTTCCAAAAACAACTCTTACCAAAACTAACAAAATGGGAGTAAATAAAACTACATTGCATACACTAAAATGAAATTTAATTTAAAACTATTTTCATATTTTTCCATTTATTAGATGATCTCAAACAAATTGTTGTGGCAATGCCACATCGTGGCCGTACATCATTACAAACAATACTATTGAATATGAGACCAGCAAAAGTTTTTCGTAAATTAAGTGGAGAATCTGAATTTGCAGACAAATGCCAAGCAATGTCAGATGTAATAAGTCATTTTCGTGAGTACTTTTTCTAGTGGATTTCCATGATTTATCTAAATTGATTGTTATTTTTATTATGTTGCACCATTATAAATATTTGTGAAAAATTACTTATTTTATGATTTAATAGATATATCAGTAGACTTAAAAGTGGATGATAAAACAATACATTTTAGTATGGTGCGAAATCCTTCACACTTAGAGGTAAGTTTTAAGCATTTATATTTACACAATTTCGAAGTCAACAGAATATGTTGTCTTTTTAAGGCTGCTAATCCTGTTTCAATGGGTAAAACTCGCTCTAAGCAACAATCTTTAAAAGATGGTGCTTTTAGTGATGACGCGGAAAAACCATTTGCTTCATCTGCTTTAAATGTTATAGTGCATGGTGATGCTGCTTTTGCTGGACAAGGAATCAATCAGGAGTGTCTGAACATGGCATACGTTCCTCATTTTGAAATTGGGGGCAGTGTTCATTTGATTGTTAATAATCAAGTTGGTTTTACTACACCCGGTGATAGAGGTCGTTCTACTGATTATTCTTCAGATTTAGCTAAAACTATACAGGCACCTGTTTTCCACGTTAATGGTGATGATCCCGAAATGATTGCTTTAGTTACAAAATTGGCATTTGATTATCAGCGTCAATTTCGAAAAGACATTTTCATTGATATGAATTGTTTCCGTCGTTGGGGTCATAATGAAGTCGACGATCCTACGTTCACAAATCCATTAGTTTATAGCATTGTCAATACACGCAAGTAAGATTTAAACCTGTCAGTCAAACTGTTTCCCACGGGCAACACTGCATTTTTTTATATCTACCCAGCCAGAAAAATAAAAACTGCGAGGCGTTGGTGGTACCAGCGTTGGCAGAACAAAGGATTTTGTCAATACCAAAATTGATAGCACCGGACTGATCTTGATCGTCTCTTTTTGAAAACGTTGGCAAAGTACTGGCAAAGCACTTTTGAATAACGTTGACAGAGCATTCTAAATAAGTGTTCTGCCAGCACTTTATTTGTTGTATTTACTATTGGCAATCAGTGCTCTGCCAGAACTTTATATTTTTACCATCGGCAATTTCTGGTTGGGTAATTGCATAAAAACGGAAGATTATATCGGTGGAATTAAAAATTATGTGATAACACGTTCATGTGGTGGCTCAGGCCTTCATATGGATCAAAAACCGACACCGTTTTGAAAAGAAAAATTTTAACATGTACTTCCAACTATTTTCTTACAAGCACAGTTTCCAAATGATACACTCCGATTTCGATGAAATTTGGACATGTTGCTATGAAAAAAAGTTTAAGATCAAATTGTTTTTTCCTAAGTGCTATATCGATGGTTTAGGGGTTAAAAAGTGGGATTACCCAATTTTTCTCTTTTTTAACTCCAATAACCAAAGAAATTAAACACTCAAAAAAAAACAGGATAGTAGTCAGAAAAAAATGTAGTGTCAGCAAAATTTTAGTCAGAAGGGTACTAGCAGAGAATTTGCTAATGTCAGCTCTCTGATTTTCAGCAAAAATAATTATAAATTCAGCAAAAATTTTTCTAACACATTCAATTTTAAATAAAAATATCGTTGCTTAAATCAATGAAATTTTTTGCTGAATATTGTAGACTGAAAAAAACTCAAAAATTTCGTAGAATAATTATATGTTAGTTAAGTTATTTGCTGAAAATTTAAATCTAAAACAGTTTTTTTGTGATTTTGAAAATAATTTAAAAAACTTTGTAAAACAAAAAATTATCTAGAAAAGCATATAAACAACATTTTCTTAATAACTTAGACACAGACAACAGTTTTGTAGTTACAACCGAATTTTTTGCCAACCGAATTTTTGTACTTCCAAGTACCGTCACTTTTAGTTATTTTTAATACTAAGTCTGTTCCCGTACGTTACCGCGGGTTCCCAAACTTACCCAAATTTACCCAAAAGCGTTCCCGTACTCGAAAATTGGGTAAATGAGAGCGTTTATGAGAGTGTATTAGTGTTTCTCTTTTTACCTAAAGTTACCCAGACTTTTTCTTTGGGTAAATTGGGTTTTTTACTTTCTAAAAACTGCAAATATTTTCTGTTTATAAAAAAGGGACAGATCGGCACCTTTTAATATTTCTTACCGCTTTTTTTGAAAATTGTAACCCCCCTCTTTTACATTGGCACAAAATCTCGAGATTTTTATATACACTACTTTGAAAAAACAATGAAAAAAGCTCATAGACATTAAATTATGAGAAAAATATATTTATTAGAAATAACTATGTGTGTTTTTTCAAAGAGGAAAATATCAAAATCTCGAAATTTCGTGCCATTGTAAACGGCGGGCAATTTCAATACATTTTTTTTAGTCTTATTTCAATTTTGGCATTTCTCCATTAGCGCGTTTTCATTTGTCGTGTTACACTTATTGCACCTAAAAATTTGGCATCACTGATGCATTTTGACGTTCCTGTACTTTTGGGTAATTTTGTAATTTTATGAGAGTATTTTTTGTGCTTACTCTCATTTTACCGAACTTTACCCAGAAAGTAAGGGAACACAGCTACTGTTATAAATAATATTTACAAATTCAGAATTGAATAATTGATTGCTCTTCTATTTATGGGTGTTATCAAAAACTGTTTTTCACTAAAATTTGTACGAACAAAAAATTTTGAATATCGCAGTTTCTTAGTTTTGGAATCGATATGTTATACCTCAACTGATCCAATTTCAAAAAATCTTTTCTACAAGTTTTCCAATTTTTTTTTTGTAGCAAGAATTTAAATATTTTTTTGGTTACGGAGCTTACATTTTTAAGCGTGTGAAGTTAGCAAAATCACTCAATATTTTCAGCAAAACCACTCACAAGTTCACTCAAAGTAAGAAAAAAATTACTCAAACTACAGCAAAAATCACTAAAACAACAGCAATATTCTTGTTCTAGCTACAGCAAAATTCTTCAATTTCAGCAAAATCCAAAAAATTAAATTTATATAAAATAATTAAAAAATAAATAAAAAATATACAAAATTGTGTAAATTAATAAAAAAAAATATATAATAAAAGATTACTTTAATAAATAAAATCAAATTGTGCTTGTTTTTTTTAAGTTGTCGGTGTTTGTATATTTAAAACAAACTTTTTTTACATAGGTCAGGGACTTTTTAGAAAATGTTCTAGTGGCAATCGATTGACAAAAGGCCGGAGAACATTTTTCAGTTGGTAAAATTGTGCCCCATTGTTTTAAAAAAAAATTCCCAAATAAAAACTATTTCTCCCATTTAGGCTGTTTGTTAGAAAAAACTTTTGGTACAGTCACCTTTTGGCCTCTGGATCACATTTTCGGGATGTGTTAAGAAAAGTATTTGATAGGAATCGAGAAGAAAAAGGTCAGAGAATAATGCAATGCTGCAATAGTGTTTTTTAAAAAAGTTTCCCGAACAAAAAGTTTTTCACCCAATTTGGTAGTTATTTGTTAAAAACAACTTTTGGTCAAGTCACCTTTTGGTCTCGAGATCACATTTGCGGGATTTGTTAGAAAAAAGTTTTGACGTGAATCAATGGATAGTGTAAGAGAATAACCTCCAGTAAGTGAAATGCTGCTCAAGTGTTTTTAAAAAAAGTTTCCCGAACAAAAAGTGTTTCATCCAATTTGGTAAAGGTATTTGTTAGAAAAAAGCATTTGTTTCAGGTAATAAGTATTCAAGCTTAAGGTCTATTTTATACAAAATTATTTATTTGTTATCCAATATTTCGCTATCTCAATGGATAGCTTCTTCAGGGATTTTTTGTTTTTTTAATTTTAAACAAATTTTTTAACAAATCAAAATTAATAAAACAACAAAATTGTCAATTTTAAAAAATAATTAAACACAGGAAACAAAAATTATTCTATTACATTTTTATGAACCTATTTAATTTCCTATTTTATTCTTATAAATTAAATGTCTGTAATTCTGAGCTACATTGTCTGTATCTGTTTTAAAATTAATTCTTTGTTCTATTTGTGTGTTGATAATTTGTAACATTTCTAACATGAAGCGTCTTTTGTAATTTGTTTCTGTATTTAAAACTGTTGTATTTTCAAAATCTGGTGTATGGTTAAGAGTGGCACAATGTGATGATAATGCAGTTTTCTGAGAAGCTGTATTCCTATATTTCTGATCAGATCTATGTCCTGCTAATCTAGTTTTTAATTTGTTCTTTGTGGTACCTATATATACTTTACTACATATTTCATTATCTTTACCCCTGCAAGGTATCTTGTAAATAATGTTAGATTTATCTAATTTCTCTGTCCTATCTTTCATTTTACTAAATAATCTATCTAATGTATTGTATGTTCTATGAGCCATCCTATAATTATTGATATCATAAATATTAGAATTTTCTAATCGTTCAGAAATCATTGGTACATAAGTTAAAGACTTGTAAATCTTAGGTTCAGTAACTATATTCACACTGCCTTCCCTATGTCCATTGTACTGACCAATCAATTTATAAATCAATTCCCTTGGGAAATTATTATCCTCTAAAATATTTCTTATTCTTATTTTATTATTTCTATGAAAAACTATATCACTAATATTTAAAACTTTATCTATAAGATTTTTGGCAGTATTAATAATAACTCTTCTCGGATGTTTTGAATAATAATTAATAATTCTACCCGAAGAAATTGGTTTTTGGTACCAATCTACTAACAACTTATTCTCCTTTCTTATTATTAATGTGTCTAAATATTGAAGTTTACGATCACATTCCCTTTCAATTGTAAATTTAATATCCTGGTGAAATGAATTAAATATGTTTAAAATATTTTCTATTTCACATTCTGAAATAATACAAAATAAATCATCTACATATTTCGTTATAATCTTTGGTTTAATAGATAATCTTCTAATACATTTATCAAGTAGTTCCTCCATACAACTGGAGAAGCTGGAGAACCAATAGGTAATCCTTTTTGTTGAGAATATAGTTTCTTATTATATTGAAAATATCTACTATCATCTATGCAAAATTTGAGAATTCTTAAAAATAATTCCTTTTCAATAGTCGTATGTTCTTTAATTATATTCCATTTTCCCTCTATAATACTTAAGGCTACATTTATAGGTATACTAGGGAATAAGGATACTACATCCAATGAAATTAACTTTTCCTCATTCTGTATCGTGATTCCCTTAATTTTATCCTTAAATTGTAATGAGTTCTTTACATTATATACTGAATTTTCTGTTATCTTTCTAAGAATTCCTGTTATATATCTGCTTAGTTCATGAGATGGAGAATTGATGCTTGAACAAATTGGTCTTAATGGAAATGTTTCCTTATGCACTTTCGGAACTCCATATAATTTGGGTGCCGTAGCAGTTGTTGTTTTAAATGTTTTCCTTTGAAAAGGTGTTATTATTTCCAATTTGAAAAGGTTTTCTACTATATCATTATTTGTCTGCTGTAGTTTAATCGTTGGGTCTTTTGTCAATATCTTATATGTGGAGTCATCATTAAGAATATCATTCATTCTTGAACTATAGTCATGTCTATTCATCGCAACTGTAATATTACCTTTATCTGCATTTAGAATTAAAATGTCCCGGTTATGTTTCAAAAATTTCTCCGTTCTCTTAACATTGTTAAGAATAAACTTGTCCCTATGACATAATCTCATTTTATTCATATGGTTATCAATTATAGTAGTTAGTCTAGTCCTTGCTATTTCCTGTTTTTCTTTTCCCTTAATAGTCTGAACAAAATCTTCTCCATCTGCTATCATCTTTAGAACCGGAAAGTGTCTTTTTGTTATGGGTAATGCGTGTTTATTTCCTAATGAAAGAGTCCATTGTGTATCTATTGGAATGTCTATATCTGATTTGTTTATAAACCACTTTTTGTTAAATTTAATACCTAATTCTTTTTTCTGTAATTCAACTAGATGATTAAATTTCTTCTTGTGTATATCCTTAACTTTAATATTTAGTTTTAAAGCTAATCTATCTTCATGTTTTAAAAAATTATCAATCACTTCATTAGTAAAATATTTACCTAAATTGTATTCTAATTGTTCTAATTGTTTCCTATTATTTTCTAATATATAGTGTTTTTGTTTAATACTTAAACTAAGGATATTGTTCTGCATTATCCATATATTCATCGAAATTGATTGTTTTAAAAATTGTGGTCCATTTTCCTCAAAAAGATTAAAAAAATTTGTAGTGGAATTCTTTATAAACTTAGGTATTATACCTGAATTGCGGCAACGAATTAAAAAAGTAATATTTGCCTTTAACTTGATGTTTCTATCCCTCAAAATTTTATATTTATTTATTATCCTTCTCGTCTCCTCATTCCTTTTAAGAATATTGTAATTCATATTGCAGATATTTCTCCTTGGTATATTCTTATTTTCTAATATTTATTCTAATTTCTTCCTTTTATCTATTTTAGTTTTGGCGTGCTCTCCAATTAATAAATTATTCAGTTCAATTTCTTCGACCTTTTTAATACAAATTTCAGGTAATAAGTATTCAAGCTTAAGGTCTATTTTATACAAAATTATTTATTTGTTATCCAATATTTCTCAATGGATAGCTTCTTCAGGGATTTTTTTGTTTTTTTAATTTTAAACAAATTTTTTAACAAATCAAAATTAATGAAACAACAAAATTGTCAATTTTAAGAAATAATTAAACACAGGAAACAAAAATTATTCTATTACATTTTTATGAACCTATTTAATTTCCTATTTTATTCTTATAAATTAAATGTCTGTAATTCTGAGCTACATTGTCTGTATCTGTTTTAAAATTAATTCTTTGTTCTATTACCTGAAATTTGTATTAAAAAGGTCGAAGAAATTGAACTGAATAATTTAAAAAAACATTTGGTTAAGTCACCTTTTGGTATAGATCACATTTACGGGATTTATTAGAAAAAAGTTTTGTCGTGAATCAATGGACAATGGGTAAGAGCATACTCTATAGTAAGTGAAATGCTGACCTAGTATTTTTAAAAAAAGTTTTCCGAACAAAAAGTGTTTCATCCAATTTGGTAAAGGTATTTGTTAGAACAAAACTTTTGGCCAAGTCATATTTTGGTCTCTAGATCACATTTGCGGGATTTGTGAGAAAAAAGTTTTGACGTGAATCAGTAGGTTAAGGATCAGATTATATTCTCTAGTAAATGAAATGCTGCCCTAGTGTTTTTAAAAAAAGTTTCCCGAACAAAAACTTTTTCACCCATTTTGGTCAAGTCACCTTTTGGTGTCTGGGCCAAATTTGCGGGATTTGTGAGAAAAAAGTTTTGACGTGTATCAGTAGGTAAAGGATCAGAGAATATCTCTGGTAAGTGAAATGCTGCCCTAGTGTTTTTAAAAAAAGTTTCGCGAACAAAAACTTTTTCACCCATTTTGGTCAAGTCACCTTTTGGTGTCTGGACGAAATTTGCGGGATTTGTGAGAAAAAAGTTTTGACGTGAGTCAGTAGTGAAAGGATCAGGGAATAATCTCTAGTTAGTGAAATGCTGCCCTAGTGTTTTTAAAAAAAGTTTCCCGAACAAAAAGTTTTTCACCCATTTTGGTCAAGTCAACTTTTGGTGTCTGGACCCAATTTGCGGGATATGCGAGAAAAAAGTTTTGACGTGAATCAGTAGGTTAAGGATCAGGGAATATTCTCTGGTAAGTGAAATGCTGCCCTTGTGTTTTTAAGAAAAGTTTCCCGAACAAAAACTTTTTCACCCATTTTGGTCAAGTCACCTTTTGGTGTCTGGACCAAGTTTGCGGGATTTGTGAGGAAAAAGTTTTGACGTAAATCAGTAGGTTAAGGATCAGGGAATATTCTCTGGTAAGTGAAATGCTGACCCAGTGTTTTAAAAAAAGTTTCCCGAACAAAAACTTGTTCACACATTTTGGGCTGCGGCCTTCAGCGATAGCTTTTTTATTTTTTTTGTTTTACTTACATATATTCTGTCTAATTTCCAAAATTTATCTTTACTCATTTGATCACGCAAGGGTACAATAAATTGCCTTTTATTTGTACTGATTTCTCCTATATATTGCATGTAGACTTTTATAGTTTGTATTGAATTTGGAGAATGAGATTTAATTTTTATCCGCTGAAAATGTAGCATGTTGACAAGTAAAACCACCGTTTAAGACCAAATTGCAAAATTGTTAATGTGTACATCTGCCTGGCGCCAAGTTAAGTAATCTCTGAATGTGGAGGATATTGTAATTTGGAGGATATATTTGTTTGTTTGTCTAGTTGGACCAACTCATAATATATGATGAAGGAAACAAACAGGTTACGTAGAACAATAAGTAGGAGTATCTTCCATTAAAGACATATGCTTTCTTGCAAAATACAAAAAAATATTAATCGCTTTGTCTATATGAGATTTATCAATTACAATTTTGTCAGCATTATTCATTAGATTTAAGGCTACGAAAAATAAAAAAAAATATGTTAATTTTCTTTTTTAGATATATCACACATTACCTTTTCCATCATTTGGTTTATCAAAATCGTATATGTTGTGTTTAACGAGGAATAAAAACACGCATTAAAATAATGGTTATAATTATATACAAATTACTTTATTTCAAAATTATAGAAAATGTGTATACATTAAAAAGCACCGATCAAAAGGAAGATGACAATTAGAATAGAATTAAAAAGATATCAGTTGCTTCATTAGTACTAATAGTAGTAGTTCGAAAAGGGTTGCCATTTTGTAATTAATACATCACAATCTCCCACGCTTAATGACTTACGTAGTCCTCAAACCCGGTTGGAGGTCTTCTAACTCGACTGGATCTCCTTACGGTTTCATCAGGCGTTGCTACACGTTGAGATTGTACAATTGGCTGCATCACAGGGTTGGCAACTCTGTGCTCGATATGAATTTCATCGATTTTTGGCTTTGGAAGCGGTTCCGCAAATGTTACCGATTTTTCGGAGAGGTTCACTTCTGATCTATATAGTTGATTGATGTGCCGTTTAAGTTCGTAACCATTTTCTAGTTTTACTTGATAATGGAGTTTGTCAAATTTCCCAATTACCGTTCCAAATTTCCACGTACGTTTATTTTTGTCGAACCATCGCACCTGAACCTTATCTCCCACGCTTATGGAGCGAACCTTGGTTGTGCTTACTGCTGACTTTAACTCCTTTACGGGGCGCATAGCATCTAATTGGATTCTTAAATTAAGATATAATTGAGATGGGGTTTTGCCATTTGCTAACGGAGTCGCCCTATATCGAAACATAATTTCCTGTACCTTTATATTTAAAGGCGTTGCGTCGTCTGCCATCGCTTTTAAGTTTGTTTTTAAAATTTGAACATAACGTTCCGCTAAACCGTTTGTTGCGGGATGTCCCGGGGCTATAAATTTTTGGATAATTCCGTTATTAAAACAGTAGTCTTTAAATGTTGAACTTTGAAAAATCGTGGCATTGTCAGAGACAATAATTTGTGGTAGACCATGTGTGGCGAAAATGTTTTGTAGTGTGAAAATGTTTTGTGATTTAGCATCTACAAGCACTAAAAATTGATGATTTTGAAACGGTCCGGCATAGTCTATATGGACTCTTTGAAAATTTTCGTTTGGCTCTTCCCAATGATGAGTAATAACCTTTGGTGGATCTTTTCTTACCTTCGCACAGCTTGAGCATGATTTGACTACACTTTCTCTATCAGCATCAATACCTTTCCAGAAACAATATTTTCTTGCTAATCGTTTCATATTAACGATGCCAATGTGTGTATGATGTAATTCCTTTAGAGTTTCTTGCCTTAAGTTTGATGGTATAACCACACGATCACCCTTGAATATAACGACATCTTGAATTGAATAGTTGATATCGAAATTTTCACCTTTTAACAACTCTTTCTTTAACTTTGCGAGCTGCGGATCACGTTCTGTTTCCTTGGCAATGGTTGTAGCGTTTATAGAAAATGTTGAAATTTGATTGATGGTTTGCTCTTGGATAACTCGTACCTCCTTATCCAAAAAATGTTTAAAACGTGGGGTTTCATTGATTGGTGCTCTCGATAAGCAATCTGCGTTAACGTTGTTTTCAGCTTTGCGATGTTCTATTTTGTAGTTGAATCCTTTTAGAAAAGAAGCATACCGAAGAAGTCTTGCTGATGTCATGGCTGGTGTCTTTGCATTTTGATTAAATATTCTCGAAAGTGGTCGATTATCTGTAAATTATCTCTCATGTAGATACATACAAAATGTGTCAACAGCAAATATTATAGCTAACGCTTCTCGGTCGAGCTGACTGTAATTTTGTTCTGCTTTTGTTAACGCACGAGAAATAAATGCAATAGGGCATTCATCACCTTCGACTATATGCGACAGTACCGCAGCTATACCCGTTGGACTTGCGTCGCATGCTAGCGCTACTGGCAGAGATTGATTATAAGGCATTAATACTCTATCTTTTATGATTTCCTGTTTAAAGTTTTGAATGCTTCTTCACATTTAGTTGTCCAATTGAATTTTCGATTTACATTGGGTATAAATTTTGAATAATACGTTATCATCCCAAAGAATCTTCGAGTATTCTCTACATTTTGTGGTTTTGGCATGTTTACAATCGCCTGTACTTTATCTGAACATTTTGATATTTTGTTATGGCTTACCACATACCCCAGGTATTTTATTTGATTTTTAAAATATTCGCACTTGCTTTTGTTGATATGTAATTGGTACTTGCTTAATCTTTTAAAACATTTGATAAGCCGATCTTCACATTCTTTTAAAGATGCACCATGAATGATTATATCATCAAAATACGAAATTGTACCTTGAAGGCCTCGTAATATTTGATCTAGAATGCGATTAAATTCACTTGGAGCAGTTTTAATTCCAAAAGATAAACGATTCATCTGATACGTACCTCGATGTGTCGAAATTGTCTGAATTTGTTTGCTATCATCATCTACCTGGACATGAAGATATGCCTTGTATAGATCTAGTTTACAAAAATACTTTGAATTTTTTAAACTATTAAAAATTTCGTCGATTCTTTTGATGGGGTAATGCGCTGCCTCTAGCTGAGGGTTAACAGCGACTTTATAGTCGACACACAATCGAACGTTGCCGTCGGGTTTTGGTATCACCACCAATGGTGATCCCCAGTTGCTCGTGTTTATTTTGGTTATTATGCCGTCTCTTTCCAGATTATCGAGTTCTCGTTCTACCTCTCACGTAGTGCAAATGGAACTTGCCTTTCTTTGATAAATACGGGTTTTGCTCCCTTTTGCAGCATTAAGCTGCAGACCACGCCAGGAATACAACCTACTTTTTCACTAAAGATTTCCGAAAACTGTTGCTCAAATGTTGCTATTGAATTTATATTGTTATAGTTGGTATCTTTTGAATTATTTTCATCTATTTCTTCCAGGCTAATAATAACGCTGATCGTTTTGATGACACAATGTATAGATCTTCCTTTGATGTTTGATTTTTATATCGTACGTCAACACTTACAACTCCATATGGCACAAAAACCTCACCAGTATATACTCGAAATGCTAGATTTGTTCTTCTTAGCGATGTTTTGATATTTAATTTAATAAATTGATTTTGTGGGAGAAATGTGTAACTGGCACCTGAATCGACTTCGAAATTTTGCCTATTCCCATTGATAAAAACATCTGCATAAAATTTTTCGGCATCCTTTGATGACATCTGTAAAAAAAACTGTCTTCTGTTGCTGTGTATGACTCGATTGCATTTGATGTCGCATTGGTGTTGTTTGTATAACGTTTGTTTTGTTTTAACTTGCTATTTATACAAACCTGTGTAACGTGACCAACTTTACCGCAAGATTTGCACTTCAATTTGTTTTTGTTTGTTTTGCAGTCATTTGACAAATGATTATTACGACCACATCTAAGACACAGCCCCTTTATGCCTAGCTCGCTGTAATTAACTATATTTGATGACTTTGATTTTCTATTCCTAGAGATGCTACGACTTCGATTTCTTCCTTTATGACAATCCATATGTTGATAACGCATTTGATGTATATCACTTGTTGAACATGACGCACTATTTGAAATTACCTTGCTGTCTATTTTCGCCGCCTCTAATGTTGTTGCTTTTTCTACAATTTGTGCAAATGTTGCTTCTGGTGTTTGTAACAACTGCTCTCGAATGTAGCCATCACGTAAACCTCTGATGAATTGCGATCTCAGAAAAAGGTTTGCAACCGACTTACTACACTCACATACAAACCCGCAATCAGTCGCTCGCTTTTGTAATGTTGAAACAAAATCCGTAATTGTCTGGTTATCATTTTGAACTTCGCACAAAAATTTGTGTTGTTCCACCAAGATATTCTTCTTGCGACAAAAATGATTTTCCAAAATTGAGACAATTTCCCCGTACTTTAATACGTTTACGTTCTTGGGGGCTGCTAATGTTGTTAATAATGTGTACTTTGTAGCACCAATGTATTGCAATAGCAATTTCGCACACATATCCTAATCAGAAAAATTTTTTTTATTTGAAAATGTATTTCCAAGCGCTCCCTGTATGCTTTGAAAGACTTCTGTTTTGAATCGAAGGGGTCAAAATTAGAACTAATGTTGACACTTGTGGTTGCACTTAATGACTGTTGCACTTGCATTGCTGCCGCCATTGTTGTAATGGCATCCAACAACTGCTTCAATTGCTGTGACTCCATTTTGTTGAGGTTATGTCTTGATGATTGGATGACGTTATTTATTTTTTTCCCTTTTTATAGTTGAAATTTATTTTATTGAGATTTCCTCCTTTCTTCACCTTCGTCGCCAATTGTTGTGTTTAACGAGGAATAAAAACACGCATTAAAATAATGGTTATAATTATATACAAATTACTTTATTTCAAAATTATAGAAAAATGTGTATACATTAAAAAGGACCGATCAAAAGGAAGATGACAATTAGAATAGAATTAGAAAGATATCAGTTGCTTCATTAGTACTAATAGTAGTAGTTGGAAAAGGGTTGCCATTTTGTAATTAATACATCACAGTATATTTTGGAAAATTTATGAAAAACCATCAACCCAAGACTTTCTAAACATAGGGTTAAAGGACTATAAGCTCCAACATATTTATAAAAATATATAATAAACCATACATGGGCCTAATTAATTGATTTAATTAGCGTTGCATTGATATCAATTGTAATGAAATTATTTTTTTTAGGATTTTTTTAAATAATGATTCATACTCAATAAGATTCATACTCAATTTAAAAATGTTCTTAAAAAATATGATGTTATTTCAAATATGATATAATATTTAATATAACTATATGTATTTCTATTGAAATCAAATATTATATCATATTTGAAATAACATCATATTTTATAAGAACATTTTTAAATTGAGTATGAATCTTATTAAAGCAAATTTAATTCTAGTTAAAATAAACTAATCCAACTAATATGTCTACTTTTTGGGTTATGCTTTCGTATTATAAAATTAAGTAGAAACATATTTAAATTTAAAAGAAAACAAACATTGTTTGATTTTAAAGCTGTTTCTATTTAATTCCATTTACATTTATTTAATTTAATTTACTTTTATTTAATTTACTTTTATTTAAATTACTTTTATTTAATTTAATAAGTGAAGTGTTTTATTTTCTTTTTTTATGAGAATATCTGTTTTTTTATAATTATGTTTTAGTGTTATTTTCATTTATTTAAATTTATGTTTAAATAAATTTATGTTTAAAAACTGTTCAAAACACTAGGGCAGCATTTCACTTACCAGAGAATATTCTCTGATCCTTAACCTACTGATTCACGTCAAAACTTTTTTCTCACAAATCCCGCAAATTTGGTCTAGATACCAAAATGGGTGAAAAAGTTTTTGTTCGGGAAACTTTTTTAAAAAACGCTAGGGCAGCATTTCACCAACTAGAGAATATTCTCTGATCCTTTACCTACTGATTTACGTCAAAACTTTTTTCTCACAAATCCCGCAAATTTGGTCAAGATACCAAAAGGTGACGACCAAAATGGGTGAAAAAGTTTTTGTTCGGGAAACTTTTTTTAAAAACACTAGGGCAACATTCCACTTACCAGAGAATATTCTCTGATCCTTAACCTACTGATTCACATCAAAACTTTTTTCTCACAAATCCCTCAAACTTGGTGCAGACACCAAAAGGTGACTTGACCAAAATGGGTGAAAAAGTTTTTGTTCGGGAAACTTTTTTTAAAACACTAGGTCAGCATTTCATTTACCAGAGAATATAATCTGATCCTTTACCTACTGATTCAGGTCAAAACTTTTATTTTACAAATCCCGCAAATGTGATCTAGAGACCAAAAGAGGACTTGACCAAAAGTTTTTTTCTAACAAATACCTTTACCAAATTGGATGAAACATTTTTGTTCGGAAAACTTTTTTTAAAAGCACTAGGTCAGCATTTCACTTACTATAGATTATGCTCTAACCCATTATCCATTGATTCACGACAAAAGTTTTTTCTAATTAATCCCGTAAATGTGATCTATACCAAAAGGTGACTTAACCAAAAGTTTTTTTTCTAACAAATACCTTTACCAAATTGGGTGTAACACTTTTTGTTCGGGAAACTTTTTTTAAAACACTTGATTCCATTGATTCACGTCAAATCTTTTTTCTAACAAATCCCGCAAATGTGATCTAGAGACCAAATTGGGTAAAACACTTTTTGTTCGGGAAACTTAAAAAAAAACACTATTGCAGCATTGCACTAATTAAAGATTATTCTCTGACCTTTTTATTATCGATTCCCATCAAATACTTTTCTTAACACATCCCGCAAATGTGATCCAGAGGCCAAAAGGTGACTTTACCAAAAGTTTTTTCTAACAAACAGCCAAAATGGGAGAAATAGTTTTTGTTTTGGGAATTTTTTTAAAAACACTGGGGCACAATTTCACCAACTGGAAAATGTTCTCCGGCCTTTTGTACATCGATTGCCACAAGAACATTTTCTAAAAAGTCCCGCAAATGTGGTGTTCCAAGACAAAATATCTCCTGACCTATGTAAAAAAAAATTTGTTTAAAATATACAAACACCGGCAACGTAAAAAAACAAGCACAATTTGATTTTATTTATTAAAGTAATCTTTTATTTTATATTTTTTTTTATTAATTTACTCAATTTTCTATATTTTGTATTTATTTTTTAATTATTTTATATAAAATTAATTTGTTGGATCTTGCTGAAATTGAAGAATTTTGCTGTAGCTAGAACAAGAATTTTGCTGTAGCTAGAACAAGAATATTGCTGTAGTTTGAGTGATTTTTGCTGTAGTTTGAGTAATTTTTTTTTCTTACTTTGAGTGATTTTGCTGAACTTGTGAGTGATTATGCTGAAAATGTTGAGTGGTTTTGCTAACTTCACACGCTTTGAATTACGTGGGTGTTTGGTGGTGGCTGCATGCTGATATTTTTTGTGTAATTGAGTCTAACTTTCTTATTTTTTTGAAGAATTTTCTTGATTTTACTGGAAAGTTGAAAATTGTGAAGAATAACTTAAACTCAAACACTAAACAGAAACAAAATAAAACAACATCAATCAGCTGGTCTCTTCCTGTCAAAAAACTGAGTGTTTTTGTTAACAGTGCTGCCAAGTTTGGATTTGTATTAAATAGAATTATTAAGCCTTGAAGTATGCAAAAAGATCAGGATCAAAATACACAATCAGTACTAGGTGCAGAAAATTAAGTGAAATAACTACAGAAACGTATACCCAAGTAGGAAATATGTCAACTAGCGATCTATTTAATACAATGTCAGCTCTCTTAGATGAAAAACTAAAAAACTTACCCACTAAAAACGATTTCCTGGAAGTCAAAGAGAATAAAAATAAATGGCTTAAAGAAGAAGTGCAACATTTGAGAGAACGTAGAGAAATGGAGAATAGAAGAATGGATCAAGTGGAGGAAGATTTGTGCAGGAAAAATATCATAGTCCGGGGATGGCAGGTCAAAGATCGGTTTATCAGGCTGTAAAAAATATGCTAAAAAATAATTTAAAAATTAATCAAAAGGTTGAAATTGAGTATACCAGAAAAATATATGATAAAAATTAAAAAATGACGGTAATTGTAAAGCTGAAATCAGCCAGAATGGTAGCTGATATTTTTAAATATACAAAAAATCTTGCTGGTTCATCGATATACATTGAACGTGATTTAAATAAAAACCGCATTCAGAATAAAAAGGTGATGCTACAGCTGAGGAAGGAGATACAAAATATTGATCAGAGTAAAAAAATTGGAGTAAGAGGTGACAAGCTGGTTATAGATGGCAAAGTTTTGGTCTGAAATAGGGGACACATTTTGATGTGTGGCCAAAGTGAAGGTGAGGAAGTTTTGCAAAATATTTTTGGTGATTCAATTCTCAATGTTAGCATAGAATATAATTCACTTTTAGAAAAAATTAATTCAAAAAACTATTAAAGCCTAAAAAAAAGACAAACATTTTAGTATAAAGAAAACTGTTAGAAGAAAATATATGTAATCAAATAAATTTAAACATAATGGCATAGAATGAACATGGGTTGGAGAACAAACATCTTCACCCAGGATTTTTTGAGTTTATAGAATCTCAAGAAATATTTCTTTTAGTTTAAACTCACGTTGAAAGCAAAAATTATTTTAAATTTGATAAAAAATTTAAAAACTTTAACGTTATTTGGACATCGGCAATAACAACTAGTAGGTTTGGTAGAGGCATTGGTGGATGCGTTTGTGGTGTAAGGAAAGATCTTGCTGAAGTTGGTTTGAAGCACATATTCAAAACACAAGGAGAATTAGATTTAATGAAATTAAAAGTAAACGATCTTGAATTTGAAATCATACCAGCTTATATCAGATGCACAAATTGGAATCAAAATTTTGTAAATCCGATAATCATTGGTGATGTCAATATACGAATAGGTGTAGAGCAGCAAAATTAAGAAGAAATAATGGGTTCGACGTTCCCATGTGGTATTGAGAAAAGAAAGTCAATGGATAAAACAATAAATTCATTTGGCAGAAAGTATTTAGAATTTTGTAATAATTATGGAATGGTAATTGTAAATGGGAGAAGAATTGGTGATGAAGAAGGGAATTTCACTTTCAGTAAACGACATGTGCGCCGTCAATAGATATTTTAAAACATATTGATAGTTATAGATATTTTAAAACATATTGATAGTTTTAAGGTCGAAAAACAAATATGGTCGGACCATCTACCAATTAAATTAAAACTAGCAATAAACAGAACAAATAACAAAATAGAAAAATTGAGTTTACTGCCGAAACTTAAATGGAAGGTTTGCAATATGAAAAGGTATCAAGAGCAGCTAAAAGTAAATTTAGGCAAAGTTCATGAGCAGAATCCGCAATTAAAGTTAAATGTTCTTCAAATTTTAGAATCGTATCAAGAACCCAAAAACAAGAATCAATGTGTATTCAAAAATAAATGGTTTAACTTTCAATGTAAAAAAGCAAGAGATGTGTCAATGAAGCTTTTAAATAACTTCAGAGTATCCAAATGTTCAGATGACAGAAAAAAGTATTTTCAAAAACGAACTAATTATCACAATCTCTGTAAGAAAAAGAAGAAAGAGTACTATGAAGGGCTTGAGCGTAAATTGGACCTAATCGCGGATAGCAAACAATGGTGGGCTATTGCCAAAGAAATTAGACAGAAATATATTTATATAGGGTGTACAATAAGTGCAGATTTACTTAAAGACTACTTTTGCAACCTCTTAAATCCAACGGTAACGGTTATGGATATACAATATGTGCCTAACTACATAACAGATCAATACCTAGATATTCTTTTTACTCTACAAGAAATAAAGCAACAACTTAAAAGAGTAAAGATAAACAAAGCTCCTGGTGAAGACCGTATACCATACGAGTTCTTTATAAATGCCAATGATAATTACTTAAAGGCAATAGTAGATGCTTTTACAAATATATTAGATGGTTTTGACGATTATGAAGTCATTAGAACGAGTATTATCTTCCCTATTTATAAAAAAGGCGATTTAAATGAAGTGAGAAACTACAGAGGAATACCATTTATGAATTGCATTGCAAAGATAACACTATGCTACAAAAAAAATGTAAGATCTTCTGAAACGACCTAGTGTAAGTTGTAGGTCTAGCTGAGTGTATTATATAACCGGTTTTAGAAGTTGCAATATACCCTCAAAATTTCGAGATATGGGGAAAAGAGTATTTGGACTGGCGCACTTAAACTTTTCTCACTCAGTCATTTTTTAACCGATTTCGAAACGGCATTAATTAGAAATGAACGTGCTCTTTCCAAATATATATACTTCCCGTATAATTATATGAATATGTAAAGATTTTCTCAATAATATCAACATTTTTCATTTGTTTTAAACTTTTTCATTTCCTACGAGGGTTTTTTTCGAACCTTCTTTTAAAACAACAATAATCACAAAGTAAGTGTCCTTCTGAGTAATACAAGCTTTTATTCGTGTTAATCGGTTAAAAATTGACAAAGTTATAATACTTTTTCTAATCAAGAGATATTAAAATTCCTTAAACTATTTTTTTTCATTTTTATTTTAATTTTTTTTTATTTATATTAATCATATAATTACAAATTATTCCTAATACCCTAACCGACACTAAGTCATTTCGCAAGTTCTTTTTCAGTGTAGCACCGTGTAATGATGGGTGCAATAAATGAAAGAATGACAAATTTGGTGAACAGTAATAACATACTGGCTGGTTTTCGTAAAGGATACTCGACTGTCGATAATGTTTATAATTTAACAGCAACAGTTAACATAAAATTTTCCGAAAATAAAAAAGTATATGCATTTTTTGTAGATTTCCGAGCAGCTTTTGATCGAATACCAAGAAAAATGTTAATATACAAACTTTACCAGATGGGTCTTTCGACAAAAATTTTAAATTTTATTGATGAAGTATATCAAGAGACTAAAGCAGCTATGTGGTCCGGAAATGATTTGTCAAGTTGTTTTGAAACACTATCAGCAGTAAAGCAAGGTTGCCTTTTGTCGCCACTTTTGTTTGCATTATATCTTATTGATCTACATGATTACCTTGGAGGTGGCTTATTTATTGATGATATTAATATAAGAGTGTTAATGTATGCAGCCGATATTGTTCTACTAGCAGATAATGCTGAAACATTGCAGAAAATGATATACATACAATTTAGAACATTTTTGCAGAAAATGTGCAATGGAGGTAAACCTTCTCAAATCAGAAATAATGGTATTTAGAAAAGGAGGCAGAGTTGGTGCAAATGAGAGGTGGACCTTTAACGGAGTTAGCATAAGGATAGTAAATGAGTACAAATATCTAGGTATGCTACTAACTCCAATACTTACTTTTAAAAAACACATCTATCATAAAAACGAAGCAGCTAATACATGCCTAAAAGTATCGAATACCGACATCAAAGATTACCCCACTTGCTTTCTTTAAAAGTAATATCCAAGCATATATAGCTAAAAACAACATCAACCAAAATAGATCTTCATGGATAAACGCTAATATGAAACTAATTGAACAAATGAAAATTCAAGCATATCGTGAACACGTCACAAATGCCTAGCAAAGTCATTATAGGATTTACCGTTTTCTTGACTTCTCAAAAGGTTTATCTTACTGCAATGAATTCTATAGTCAAAGCCAGATCTCTCTGAATATGAAGGCTAGAGGTAATCTTTTGTGGCTAAGGGATCAGAACACTCGTCTTTGTTCAATATGCAATTTTAATGAAGTGGAATCAATTGTGCATTTCTTAGGTAGATGTCCAATTTTAAACGAGTTCAGAGTTAGGTATTTATGGTCTGTCATTTTGTCAGATGATGAAGTAATTTATATACTTAATGGTGGTGAAGATGATTGGCAAAACCTTTATAGCTTAATTAGATATGCATTAAGATACAGAAAAATGTTGATATCAGAATATAATTGCTAAAATAAATTTCTATTAACACATACTTAATATTTAGTATCCAGCAGACGGTTTTATAAAACCATGCTGTAAACTTCTTTATGAATTCAAATTAAATTATAAGTAGTCATAAGATACAATTTTGTAAATTATTTTTGAAAACAATAAACATGTGCATAGCGAATTTTGCGGGGACGGGTTTTCGTTCCACAAGTTACTATGAAGATGGATTTTATCATTATTATACTTGTGGGATGCAAACATACTGATGATAAACATATATATATTTGCAGGCAAACATATATATATTTGCGGGGGATGCATTTCAAAGGATCCAAACATATATATGTTTACAAGCAAACATATTATATTTACAGGCAAGCATATTGTGTTATAAATGCGGCAAACATAACTTACAGCGTTCCCAAATATATGTATACACCAGCATATTATATTTCCAGCACGTCGTTTTTTTCAGCGTGTAGGGACTTTTTTCGCTGTTTATACAGATGTCTTCAAAGTATGCACAATGAATACATATATATATATATAGTGCAACCTCGCTTAACGCAACTAATAGAAATTTTGGCAGTTGCGAAAATTCAGGTTGTTGCGATAACCGAGTCTCTATTTTTTACGGTTTAAATTAAGAAAAGAAATTTTATCACGCATTTAAATAATTTATTTTTAAAAATAACATAAAAAACACAAATAATAAATTAAAAATACACATTCTCATGTACAACAGATATACAAATTGAATTTGTAAACCTGGTCGATGGCGCGTTGTTGTCTTTACATCACTAACAGACCCAGTTTCGGCAAATTTATCCATTAATCTCTTTACAGTTGACTCTTTTGGAGCATTATTGTGACCCCAAATTGATCGCAATTTGCGAACTGTAGCCGCAAAACTTTCACCATTTTGGTAAAACAATTTCACAATGAGAATGCGTTGTTCATTCGTGTAGCGCTCCATTTTTACTAACCTCGTACCTTCTACTAGCAAACAATAACAATTGTTCAAATGTCAAACAATGACACTTCGAATGTTGCCAGATTTAAAAATTGCGTTCTTCTTGGGACACCCTTTATTTTCATAAAAAAAATATAAAATACAAATAATATTTCCAACCATTTTCTTACTGTCCCTATTTTTATTCACATTCGACTATAGGAAATTATAATACTTTTTAATGTTGTTTTTTTCAATTGCAACAACAAAGTTTGAGTTGTTGCTTAAAATGAAGAATTATTGTTGTACTATAACACAGTACAACACAAAAATTCCAAACAAAAAAAACACTTATCCCAGCCGAAAGTACTCGATGAGAGGAGAAAAGTAATGTCTGGATTTTGCTAGATTGGTTGCCGTTCGTTTTTTATGAGCCTCTATAGTTTTTTCGCCAAATTCGATTTTGAGCACTTTTTTGCAATTTCCTTCTATTTTTCGCATGGCTATAGCTCGAAAAATGCTGTGAATTTTTTTTTTTGCAGTCTTCAGCAAAGTTGTAGCTCTTGACTCGGCCAACAAAAATGCTTAATATATTAAGTCGGAAAAATTTCATCTTCATGCTCAAAACCCCAAAAATGTCGAAAAAATTACCCTTTTTTTTCACCGATTTTTTCCGTTTTTCGACTACAGCTCTTGAACTATTGAAAATTTTACCAAACAATCAAGGGAAGAAATGTAGCCTATAAACGACCACTCGTTGACAAACATTTTTGCAATTTTTTTTTTATTTTAATTTTTTATATACGAAACAACAAAATAAATGCGTATTTGTCAAAACCGTTGTTGTTATTTTTTTTAACGAAAGAACAAAGTAAATGTATATACTAATGTTTGTCAAGTTGTTGTTACATGTTGGACTTTGGACTAGAAGTTGTTGATATTGTTTTGTTTGTACCGTTTGATTTTGTTTTGTTTGTACCGTTTGTCAGAAAACGCATATGGTAAATTTTTGATTTTTGGATCGAAAATATAAATAGATAAAATGAAAATACAAAATAAAACTGCCACGATTTCAATTTCTACAATAAAATTAATTACGTCATTCTACTTTTTTTATATAAGTGATTGAAGTGAGTGATTGAAAATGGAAAGATGCTCGAAATTAGATAGTTTCTGTTACGTTTGTGGTAAACTAGAGCCAAAACATGAAAAAAGAGAACGGAAAAATTTATTTTCTTATGATTTTAAACTCGCATATAAACTCTATTTCGGTGAAGAGGATACAAGTGGTGACGAACATACGCCAAATACGGTGTGTTCATTATGTTATGGCAATCTCTTGGGGTGGTTGCATCAAAGAAATGTATGTTTACGGTATGCCAAGCCAATGTTGTGGGTAAGAAATACGTTCGGGTACATGATCCAGACAAGTGCTACGCTTGTGTAAATTTTACCAAAGAAACGACTAGAAAAAAAAGCGGAGCAAAAGTATATAATGCCTCTGACTCCGCTGCATTACCAATACCGATGCCCGATGATGCCGAAGTACCAAAACCACCGAGTCCGAGTATGCTGTCAATGATGTCATCAAAAAGTGGAAACACCAACTATGGTCACTTCGATCCGGATTTTTTCCCTGAAATCGCAGATGATGCAGCAAAGCCACTAGCACAAGAAGAAATCGATTTCCTCGTGGCCAAATTTCGTTTGTCGCAGCGTGATGCCAAATTTTTCACTACATTTATGAAGCGCAGAAAGCTCACACAGAAAAACGTTATCGCCAGCGGTTACCGTAAACGCCAAGCTGAGTTCCAAACACTATACAACGTCAATGATTTGAATACGTTCACATATTGCAACGACATAAAAGCCTTAGTGAACAAAATGGGTATGGAATATAATGCTGCCGACTGGAGATTATTTATAGATGGCTCCAGGTTAAGTTTGAAGACCGTATTATTATATGTTACAAATAAAATGCCATCCATCCCGTTGGCATTCGGAACGGATATGAAGGAATGTTATGGTCATAGCAGATATATTGGACAAAATCAAATATACACAGCATAACTGGAAAATTTGCTGCGACTTAAAAGTAGTAAATATTTTGCAAGGTGTCATTGAAAAAGGCGGCTTCCCGAAATTCTTCTGCTTCTACTGCACATGGGATCTGAAGAGTCAAAAGCATTTGAATTTGTTCAACAAACCGTTAATTGAGAATATTGATAATATTTTGCTATATATATAAAATTTGGCATCGTGAAAAAGTTTATCGAAGTGGCCGTCAAAGGCAATGATCAGATTTTCGATTGCTTGAAACGAATATTTCCGAAACTAAGCAATGATAAAATTACTGCAGGTATTGTATTTCATTTTTTAGCATTAATGTTGATTCACTTCGCTATATTCGCACTGTTTTTTATGTATGTTACTTGTTGCTTTTTCTCATTTTTTATACAGGTGTGTTAAATGGACCAGACATCCGCAAACTCATTAAAAGTGAAGCTTTCACGCAAGTATTGTCTGCCAAAAAACTTGAGGCTTGGATTGCAATAAAAGCAGTTATTCAAGATGTTTTGGGTAAAAACCGCGTGGACAATGAGAAAGCAAGGCAATTGGTGAAGAATATGATCACTGCCTTTGATTCCATTCATGCATCGTTGACATTAAAACTCCATTTTATGCACCATCATCTGGACGTGTTCCTGAAACAACTGCCCACAGAATCAGACAAGCAGGGTGAACGATTCCACCAGGTAACCATGCCGATGGAAAGACGTTTCAAAGGTAAGAAAATCGACGCAATGATTGCTGAAGTATGCTGGTGGTCTCAAAAGATATCACGATTCGATCACGAGATGACGGAGGATGATAAAGATGGACATACAGAAGAAGATGTACCGTTATTCACTCCACAAACTGGAAATGACGCAGAAGATATCGCCGTGGCTATTTTAAGCTCAGAATAAGACGACGAATCAAACGAATCAAGCGAACCAGATGCAAAGAAATCTCGGCCTTCCACTTCTGGAACGTCAACTGTCAAATCATCAACTTCGCGCCAGACAGCCCAAATGGACATCGACGATACTGATTAACAAAAAAAAAAATACAAATTAATACCCGTTTAATGCCTTTTTTTATACTTTTTTTCATACTCTTTCACATATTTTCATGTTTTTCACTTTAATCAGAAAATTCAATACTAAATTGCAAAAAAAATACATGTGCCTTTTTTAAACTTTTGCTCAATAAAAACAATAAAATCAAAAAAAAAAAAATTAAAATTAATCACATTTGTATGGCAAAATCCGTATCAAGGAGTGGTCGTATGAAGTTACTATGTACTGGAAAGTTGTTCATAATTTTATAGGCTACATTTCTTCCCTTGATTGTTTGGTAAAATTTTCAATAGTTCAAGAGCTGTAGTCGAAAAACGGAAAAAATCGGTAAAAAAAGGGTAATTTTTTCGACATTTTTGGGGTTTTGAGCATGAAGATGAAATTTTTCCGACTTAATATACTCAGCATTTTTGTTGGCCGAGTCAAGAGCTACAGCTTTGCTGAAGACTGCAAAAAAAAATTCACAGCATTTTTCGAGCTATGGCCATGCGAAAAATAGAAGAAAATTGCAAAAAAGTGCTCAAAATCGAATTTGGCGAAAAAACTATAGAGGCTCATAATAAACGAACGGCAACCAATCTAGCAAAATCCAGAAATTACTTTTCTCCTCTCATCTAGTACTTTCGGCTGGGATAAGTGTTTTTTTGTTTGGAGTCAAAAAGTTGAATATTGCGTCACTGTGTAATCTAAAAATAATATTGTTAGTTTCTTTCTAAGGTGTATATGTGTTTTTTTACTGTTTTTTTTTTATTTGTTGCATGCAAGTGTCCCTATTTTTTCGCACATAACTGTATGTCTCTATCAAAATAAATAATAAATGTGATGGTTTTTGACTTGGAAAATTATGCTGGTTTTAATCGAAATCAATATGTTGCATCAAAAAGATCTTTGTATAATGAGATATATATTACATTTATAATATGTATTGCACTATTTAAACTTTTATAGCTTTTTTTTTGCAAAAAAAAAATGGTAACGGAGTTCAAATTAACGGAATTTACATTACGTTATTTTTTTAATTTTAATTCAGAAAACCCTTGTCAAAAATTTGTTTTCAAAAATAATATATTTAGGTGTCTACAAGGTGAATTGTAATATACCTTTATTTGTATTATTCAATGGATGGTTTGGTGCTAATAATTGGAGCGTAGTTTACAGCATTTTTTAAATTTTTATTAACTTCACACCTTCTCATCTTTGCCACAGATAAACTTTAAATCAGGTTTAATATATGATACTATGTAGTCTTACGATTATTTGAATATAAATAACTATACTTTTCGCAATATAGTTGGTAGAAATCTGTAATATTCTGGTATAACATTAAAAATACTGTCGAATAAACGTTACACAATTGAAGTCGTATTAACACGGCCCTATGATAAAGTTAATTTTTTTTATTAATTTTAGTTTAAAGCGCCAGTATTCGTCTCTTAAACAAAACTTACAATGATTGATTCGGTTCATTAAAATATAATCTGTTAAAGTTGAAAAACCTTACTAGTTACTATCAAACCAGAAAAATACAAACGGCAAAGCGTTGGTCCAGTGTTTTTAACGGTGGTGCCAGCCAGTGGCGTGCCCAGGATTTTGTTTCGGGGGGCCCAAAATATAATTTTTTTTTAAAACGGGGAATTTCAAAACCAATGCCCATTGAATTTCTTAAGTAAGTTCTGATTCTTTTTGTGTTGTAAAGCTTCTCTCCGCTTTTAAATCATTTTGATAAAATTCTATAAATGTACAAAATTCTTTTGACGAAACGTCAACGACTCGGCTTGGTACAATGTTGTATACATTCTTTACAACATTTTCATGACCGAAGAATCTATTTGACATACTTAAGATTATTTCATCTAAATATGGAATAACTCAAACTGATCTGTAATATTCCGTTTGTAAATTTACGGTATTTTTGTGTTCCTACCCATCTTGGTAACTCTGGTCTCCATAGTGTGTTAGTGTTAAATTAATTCCTTATTAGTTATGTAGGATTCTGGAATTATGAGTTAAATGTTGAAACTTATAACTTCGTGGAGTTGTGATATCATTCAAAAAGTAAAAGCCTTCATTTAACAAAACTTATTGGAGTGATGAGAATCGAAATGGAAAAATACTATATAATCCAATAGTTTAAAAAAAGTGACTAGAAGCTAAGAAGCTTTCTGAAGTGGGTTTCTATATGAAAATGTTAGGTTTTTCTAGGTTCTGAGAGCTGCATTGTATGTTTGATGTAGAAAAAATAATCAAAATATAACCAGTTTTTATATTCTCATTTTCTGAGGGTTTTTGTATAAAAAATCATCGGAGGAGTTTTAAGATTCTATTGATTTTTTTTAGCAAAAAGTAATTAAAATCTAACAGTCGTATGTAAAGACACTCATAAATCAAATTAACATTCAAAACTACAACAAATTTTATTTATAGGACTGTTATAACATCCAACTAAATGTCTATGCGTACGGCTTTAAATGTTTTTATAAATAGGGAAAAATAACCTGAATCCAAGACTTATACCGATAGAAAACCTCTCAGAATCGGAGGACTTCTTCCTAAGCAAATGTGGTGACTGTTTTCTGAAGAAAAACCCTCACATGTTTCTATAGACTATCCCTCAAAATTAAAGGACATTTCATATAGAAAACCCTTAGAATCTGATGATTTCTTTCTACAGAAAAACCCTCAGAATCTAAGGACTTTTTCCTATAGAAAACACAGTATCTGGGAACTTTTTTCTTGAAAAATACTGAACAAATATTTTATAAAAAACCTCAGATTCTATAGATTCTGTGGATTTTTTTCTATTGAAAACCCCTGAAGGTCTGAAGTATTTTTCATATATAAAATCACACTGAGTGTGAGGACTTCTTCTTACAAAATACCCTTCAGATTTAAAAGACTACTGTTTAAATATCCACATATTCCGGTGACAAAAAATTTATCCTTTAATCATGGTTGGCATTCAATACCTTTTCATAATAACGGTAGTTGGTTACCACAGCTATTTTAAGCCCGATATTAAAATTTTAAAATTGCGATTCGATTGAAGGCATGTGTTTTTTTGTATACCCGAGTTTATTGCGCTATTTTACCGGTTTAATTTTAAAATATCTTAAACTACCGTTATAATAACGCTAAACTACCGAAACATCGATTTATAAAGGTATTTTACAGATATAACAAAATTTAGCAGGTAATATTATGAAAAAAGCCCCGTGATATTAGAAGACACATGCTACTATTGGAATCGCAGTTTCAAAATTTTCGTATCGGTATTGATTAGACCGTGGTAGACAACTACCGTTATAATCAAAATGTATTTTTATATATTTTAATAAATAAACTGAGATTAAAATAAAACAAATATTATTTAGGGGGATTTTTGATTTTTTGATTAAATAGTTGGGCACTTTACAGTACCAGTAAAATTTCAGTAAAAATAAATTGTTACTGATTACTGAAAAAAATTGCAGTAACCAGTAACGTTTTACTGATTACTGAAAAAAAAATTGTAGTAAACAGTATTTTTTAACTGCTTAAAAAATGCAGTAATCAGTAAATTTGTACCAATAAATCATTTTTACACTTAATAGCATTAAATATACCAACTAAATATACTTGTTATAAAAAAATATGCCTTGTTGTTATTTTTAAATTTGTTTGCTTTACTCTCTGCATTCAGAATTTGTTTGCAAAGAAAATCTCGAAAGTGGTGAACAAAACATTTCAACTGATCAAGTGAAATTTCAAACGGCTTACTTGATTTGTTGATTAATGAAGAATTGGTTGGTGTTAACAAAATTATTTTTACTGAGTTTTTTCAAATTGTTGAGAAGGTAAATAAAACGGCAAATCACATGTAAAATGTAAATGTGCCCTCACTGAAAATTTTTAAAATTTAGAATTTAAAAAAATTAATTTAACAAAAAAAAAAATCCAAAAAATTAATGGCCTAATTTTTTTAATCACCTGCGTGTATCACTTCCCCTAAAGAAAACCGTGTAATTTAAGGGGTTTATTAGCTTTAGATTTTTTAAAATATAATAAAATTTTACTGTTGATATTTCACTGATTACTACAACTTTTTCAGTAATCAGTAAAAATTTACTGATTACTGAGGGTCAATTCTCGTTTTGTGAAACGGTGAAATGAAAAGTTTTTTCACGTTTTCATAGTACTTTTGATTAGCGTTCTGTGAAAAAATGTAAAGAAATATCAAAACGTTTTCATATGAAAAAAAAGGTGAACGAAACAAGATTTTTTCACGATTGCACAGCACTGGCGATTCTTCTTTTGTGTAACAGTGCAAACAACTGTCAAAATATTTTCATATGAAAAAATTGTTTACACGGACTATTTATAAGTGAAATAAAGGTGGAGAAGGTTGTAAGGGGAAAGCGTGCCAGTGAAAGCCAAAAGGAGTATTTAGTTAATTATTTAAGAAAGCATGTGGACATTGCAAACGATAAGTAAGTAGTTTAATTACCATAATCACACTTTTATTAATCCCATATTTAAAGATTTGTAACTGCAGATGGTGCAAAATTTAGAGACAAAAAGTGTAACGAATTAGCGGCGAGCCTTAACAGTTTTAGTGGGACCCAAAAGGACGGTGAAAAATAGAAAAAGTATTGGAGCGACTTAAGGTTTATTTATTTATAGTTTATTTATATTCTTTATGGAATGTTTTTTTTTCTTTAAGTAATATTAGACTTCATACTCGCACCAAATATAGTTCACTTAATCAAGACGATATAAATCCATTAAGTTGTTGTCGGTTGTCATCTCGAATGGATTTTGGCCATCACGAAGTATGCGTCTCAGCACTCTCAAAAAATTCCTATAAATTATTAAATAATTTACTGCAATGAAATGCCTGTAACATCATTGTTTTACCTTTGTTCATCCCGAATTCTTTGAGTAATATTCAATAATTCAATTAATCCAGACATTTTTATATAATTATTTAAAATAAATTTTACGAACTTAATTCACTTTGTTTACGTTTTTCTCTGCTTTGACATTTTCTTTAAATTTTGGATAACACAGTTACAAAATTTTAATGGGAACAGTACGAATGAAACATTTTTTCATAATACAAACGAGAATCGCAAAGTATGTATTTGTGAAAAGTTAGAGTGAAAAGTGCTTATGAAAACGAAAATTAAAAGTTTTTTTTCACTTCACTTTATCACAGAACGAGAATTGACCCCTGCAATTTTTTTTCAGTAATGAGTAAAACGTTACTGGTTACTGCAATTTTTTTCCAGTAACTAAACCAAATTCGGTATTATATTCCCAATGAACTTTAATGTGGAAGATTGAGAAGAGTTCCTTATATCTTCTGGACCTAAAAAATTCCTTATTGAAAACTTTCTTCCTGTTCCTATGCAATACAACATACACAAAATGTGGATGGTTGTTTCGTCTTCCTCAAGACATAGCCGACACAGAGGCGATTCCAACAGATTCATCTCCCACAAATGGTAGTTCAATCCGAAGTGTCCGGTAAGAAACCCTGTTAGTAACCTAATGTTGTTCCTAGCAAGGTCCAAAATTTTCCCATTGGAAAAGGGTTGACCAGTACCATGAAATTACTCTTCTTTTCCTTTTTAAAATTCTCGGAAGGCACTTTATTTTTGAAATTGTGGAAATTAATGGTTGATTTCACTAATATTGACAAAAATAAATTGACATTTTTTTTAAATTGTTTGGAAAACCCAATTTTTTAGACGGAGTGATAGTTTTTATTACAACCGAACTAATGTTAGACCTTTACTGTCATTATTTTCTTTAAATGACAAAATCTTCGATAAATTGTTGGTTGTTGGTAGATAGTATTTTTTTAGTATTAGTTAGAATTTCCAATATTTTGGATGATGTGACATTGTTTTGATTACCTTTATAAATTTTCTGTTCATATTAAAATTTAGATATTCTGATTATGCAAGTTAAGTATTTTTTTATTCAGACTAGAGGCCAAACTCCGCAACGTTGTTGACGTAGAAAAATGTTGTCGGGCTAAAGGCCGGGGTGACGCCCGGTAGTACACGGAGTCCCCAGATGATTACTCGGAGTCCCCCATTTTTACCATGTCCCTGGCCAAAATTCTAAAATTTACCTTCACTGGCTAAAATTCTAAAATGTAACCCCCCAAGGAAAGCATATTTTAGATTTCAGGTTTTTTGCTAAAGGGGTTTGAGCAGGCCGTGAAAGGTGTTTTCCCCTTTTTGCCCCTCTCCAAAAGAAATTAAAAAAATCTCGTTTTATAGAATATCTACGACGGAGGGCGAACCTACATACCAAATTTCAGCTTCCTACCACCTTCGGTTTGGGCTGTGCGATATTGAATGAGTGAGTCAGTAATGTTATTCCTTTATATGTATATAGAGATTCTTGATTCACGATAAAATTGCGGTAGTTTCAATAGAATTCCAACCAATTTATTTTCTGTCTATACGAGCTGCCATTTTTATTTCTTTTATTTTTACTGCATTTGATCGGAGACAGTCCATGCAAAACGCCGACGATTTTTTCATACAAATATTCTCCAAATCGAGTACGACAATCTGGGCAACATTGTGGCTCACATTGTCTTTGACGATCACATGAGCGACAAGTGGCTTGGTTGTTGTCGACGACAGTGTGGACGATAATGTTCTGTACTTTATCGTCGACGATCATATTAACGACATACGCACCTAAGACATGGGCGACATATACAGTGGGGAGCAGAAGTGAGAACATGTTTGTATTTCTCGCACTAATAGGCAAATAACAATAACAAAACGATTTAAAAAAATTATTTTTTATTTTCTTTCTTTTTTTTAATTCTTAAAAAAACTGTATTTAAAACAAATTAAAAAGCAACAAATTAAAAGAAAACACTAAGTAAAACTAAAATAACTCTCTTGTACTCAATTTGGCACCCTCGTGTTATTAACTTTATTATATATTTGAAATAATTTTGAATTTACCGTTACTTTGAATTTGTTTATGATTTGATTATTGTTATTTATGTTTTTGTTAATGGACATTTTAGTTTAAGGGTTTGATTAACTGCGTAAGCATTTCATACAAACAATAAACATTTTTAAAATTATTTAAAATTAAAGCAAGAAGAGCGCTCCACAAAATTGGCTACATTTCAGCTGTGAAAAAAACCTAATCCTGCATTGTCGGAGAAGAATGTTGCGGCACGCTTTAAATTTGCCGGGGAACACAAAAATTGGACAGTTGACGACTGAAAACGTGTAATCTGGTCGGATGAATCTAAATTCAACCGATTTCAGTCCGACGGTAAGCAGTGTTACTGGCGCCGACCTGGGGACACCACTTAAAGACACCATGTTAAAAAACCGTTAAACACGGTGGTGGCAACATCATGGTATGGGGTTGCTTTACTTGGTAGCATGTTGGATCATTGCAAAAAATTAACGGTATCATGAGAAAAGAAGACTATTTGAAAATTTTACAGACCAGTCTACCGGATTTTATCGACATGAGCGCATATCCTGAGGGAGAAGTTATATTTCAACAGGATGGCGACCCAAAACACATTTCCAAAATCGTTAAGGAATGGTTAATTGGGCAAAATTTTCAATTAATGCCGTGGTCACCGCAAAGTCCCGGCCTCAATCCAATTGAGAACTTTTGGTCAATTGTGAAAAAACGGTTGGGACAATACCCAACAGCACCATCGAATTTAAACGAGCTGTGTGCAGTTGGAGTGGCAGCGTATTCCAGATAAAGTTATTCAAAATTTAATCAAAAGTATGGAAAATCGGATACAAAGTGTATTAAAGAGCAAAGGGCCTTGGACTAAATACTAAAAATATAAACCATAATTATTATTTCTGTAGGGTTCGAAATTTAGCACATACGAGTTATTTTAGTTTTTTTTAGTTTTTCCTATGAACTTGTTGCTTTATAATTTGTTTTAAATACAGTTTTTTTAAGAATTAAAAAATAAAAAAAAAATGGAAATCGTTTTGTTATTGCTATTTTATGCGCCTATTAGTGAGAGGATTTTAAACATCTACTCACCTTTGCTCCCCACTGTAGATTCTACTTTTTGCATGTTTTCTTTAAAATAAATTTTACTGGTTCGTAAAATTAATAATAAAAATTAAATTATATATTTTTAAATTTTATCAGGCTCGAGATCATAATTTAATGTTTCTAACGAATAGCAAGCACTAATTTTTTATTAAATGGAAAAAATTGTGAGGATCAGCGCAAGAGGGAGTGCACACTTTCGACCTGAGCGACCAGGTCATCATCAGCCTCCTTATGAACCACTCAACCCTCAAGCAACTCATGATTTTGAACAGGCTTATGTATCACACACTCTAAGGAAAATGACTATGCGAAATTTCTTTTTCATAGTTAGTGAATGATTACCCGCACAAATGAGCCTTTTTCAATCTATTTATAGAATAACCCTTGGCAACCATCTTCGATTTTCGAAGCACAAATTGATAGGGTTGCCATTCCAACTATTAATGTTTCCATTTCTGGGAATGAATTGGGAATCTGGCATACTAATATGTTTTCTTACACAACATATTTGAGTGTTGTTTCTTATATCGGATTATAATCGTGCTCTATCCTTTTGTATGTAAAATTTGTATATATTGTTCGATCTATCTGTTTTAATTATATATTTTTAAATTTAATCAGGCTCGAGATCATAATTTAATATTACTAACGAATAGTAAACACTAACTTTTTTTATTAAATGGAAAAAACTGTGAGGATCAGCGCTGGATTTCCTTATTTGTTTTCCTTATTTGCATCATTTTTCCTATTTGGCAAACTTTGCTGGCTTTTCTTAATTAATTCACCACACAAAAACATTACCACTCAGCCGCACTTTTAAGATTTAGCTGAATATTGCCCCGTTATTTCACATTTGTTTCTAACACAACATAGACGAGAACTTCAAAAATAGCTAACGAACACTTAAATTTATGTTAATTATAATTGAGGGCCCTTTTAAGAGAGTCTGAACGAGTGTATATGTTATTTTAAATTACACACTGCTGCAAAAAAAAAACACATTTTGTGAGAACTTGAAAAGCGACCTAGTGGTGGTTGTAGGCCTAGGTGAGAACAAACAAAAACCTTTTCCAAAAATTTTGAAATACCCTCAAAATTTTGAGTTATTTTGAAAAAAACTGTTTTAGGGTAGGGTAGTACTTTAGGTTCCAAACTCAAACATTTTTAGACCGATTTAAATATTTTAAACAGTTTTGGAAAGGCAAAGAATAAAGCTTTCATAAAGTATATATTCAAAGAAACTAGGTAAGTTTTTATCAAAAGTTTCAATTTCCTTTTCGAAATTTTTCAAATTCAACAATAGTTATTTTAATTTTTTCTATGAGAACCTTCTTTGCAAAGTGTTTTAAAGACAATTTTAAATTTTTATGGGCATTCGATATCACAATTCAGCATAAGATTCAAGAAATTCATTTACCACTTCAACTCAGTTAGGACTTTTTTGTTTCTTTAAAAGTTTTGACATAAGGAATTGCACTTAATACTGGCTTAGTAACAGTTAACACATTAGCATACTTAATGCTGTCACGATTTTTATATTGATAATGGTTGTAATGTTTTTTTTTTTGGCAAAAGTAACAGTTTTCTGGGTTATGGAATATTTGATGATGCCAAAGCATTGGGGAAGATAATGGTAATGGTTGGCTTATAAACTTTTTGGACTTAGTTTTCTTAAGTACACTGGAACAGCTTGTAGAAATACTTTCGGGTTCATACCATTTGCTAGAACTATATGAGCAGTTAAAAGCTGTGTTGATCCAAACGATGTTTTTTTTTTCAGCGAATAAACCGCAAACATAAAAAATTGTTACGCTTAGCACACACTCAATTTAAAAGTTGTTAAATGATTACAAAAATTACAAACTTACTAATTTTAATAATAATAAATATTAATAGCACTTCACTTGCCACCAATTTTAGACTACCCAAGTAAAAAAATTGATCTGGCACAATATTTAATCATATCCTATTTTATATTCCTAATATCTAAATTGATCCGAAAAATGTCAGACCGAATTAAATCCAGCAATATATTTGGGGATTAAGAAGGATCCAAATTGATCCGAAAAATGGCAGATCGAACTAGATCCAGCAATATATTTGGGGACTTAGAAGGATCTAAATTAATCCGAAAAATAGCAGATCAAATTAGATCCAGCAATATATTTGGGGATTTAGAAGGATCTAAATTGATCCGAAGAATGGCTGATTAAATTAGATTCAGCAATATATTTAGAAATTAAGTAAGATCCAAATATATCAGAATAATGGCAGATTGAATTGTGTCAGATTAATTCCCACAATACTCCGAATCTAGTTTATAAAAAAACGTATTAAAAAATTTTAATTAAAAAATATTAAAAAATTTCTACATATGGCGGAATTAATAAGACTAAATTGGTTCTGTACCTATCTGATTTTATATAATTACCCTGTGGGAAAAGGACCTATACCAGGACACGTCACACGACCGGTTCATTGTGATAGGGACCGGTCACGGGACCGATCACTTTAACATGGGCTTGTCCTAGGAGGGGGTCAATCGCCCTCTGTGACATGTCACAGGACTGGTCTAAAAGGACAAGTCGTGACTTTTAAACCGGTACGGTTAAGTAATAAAAAAGGTATCGGCGAATGAAAATCTGAAAAACAATAATTGGGTGGCTGGATGCTAAGTGATACAAATAAGTACCAACCGTTCGTTAAAACAATATAGCAAAAATATATCATATTTAATTATTTTTTTATGAATTGAAAAGGAAAAGTATAGAAAGGTTATAAACAAATTGTTTTTACATAAAATTTATGTAAGATATGGTGAAAAGAACATTTTGCAAAGTGCCACTTGAATTCCTTGCAGATTGTCTTACTGTGTAACGTAACGTTAGAAATAACCTACTTATTCATATACCTAATACAGTTACTGATGCCCATAACCTACATTCTATTCTTTGACATATAGTGTCAAAGCTAAGAAGCCAAAAAGGGCGAACTAGATCCAGCTGGAGTTCGAATATAACTTGTAAGCCAACCAGATACTCGTTTCCCGATCTTACCTGACTCACATGCCGATTATTCTCGTGTCACAGTAAACGTAGTTAGAACCGATTTAACCCGGCTCACCTGCCGATTATTCTCGTGAGTCACGTAAACACAGTAAACGTATTTAGAACCGATTTAACCCGACTCACCTGCGAATTATTCTCGTGAGTTACTTAGTGTTATTATTCTCGTGAGTTACTTACCGTTATTTACTAAACATAGAACCATTCCCCGACCTTCCCTGACTCACCTGCCGATTATTCCCGTGGGCCACGTAAACACAGTAAACGTAGTTAGAATCGATTTAACCCGACTCACCTGCCGATTATTCTCGTGAGTTACTTAGAGTTATTTACTAACCATAGAACCCTTGCCCGATCTAACCCGACTCACCTGCCGATTATTTTCGAGAATCACGTGAAGATAGTAAGACGTAGTTAGAACCGATTGAACCCGACTCACCAGCCGATTATTTTCGTGAGTTACTTAGAGTTATCTATTAACTTAGGAAGTAGTTTCGCTATAACCCTAAAAGCAACTTGTCTATGCCATAAACCGCTTTCAGTTCTCGTCACCTACGGAAGCGATAATACTAATCATTAAAGGAAGCAGACCTTTAATAGACCTAACCACTCCCGAGTTTTCCCTGGCTGGAAAGCAAAACTGCATTACAAATGGCGCCCGAGCAGGGACCCAGCTCCAAGAATGCATCTAGTAAAAAAATCGATGACTCAACCACCAACGTACTTGGAGCCGGTAGCGTAGACATATTTCAGATTACTGGAAACACACTGCAATTAGATTCACTTGGCTGGATCTACCTCCTTCAGAAGGAAACAGCGTGTTCATGTGAAAGATTTTAAAGCCACGAACGACCGAAGGAAAAATGTAATAAATGGAGAAAATATAAAAAAAATATATACAGAATGCGTCCATACTGCCCTTGTTGTTAAAAAGGACTATAAAAGGAAGTGCAGATTGACAATAAAGTTCAGTTGAAAAATTATTCGCAAGCCTACCAGACCGATTGCGCCAGGCAAACTAAAATAATACCTACGCCAAACAGGTATACCTAGAGAAATGGCCACTTATCGTCCACCGTTTAAAGTCCGAATTAGAGGGATGTGGAGCGCCCCGGTAGCGTGTTCTGGCGATAAGAAAATCGACAAAATCTCTAAGAAAATCTGGCGAAGACGGAAGGTTGATCCCCTTTATTTAACAACAGGTCTTCCTCCTTCGTTAGACACTGGCACCTCAAATTCGGTTCAACAACAGGATGCAGCACCAGTGACCCCTCGCGCGGATCCGTCTTAAGGCGAACTGCTTCACCTCCTGTACCATCAGCTCCATCGCCAATGTCAACCCCGAAACTAAGTTGGGCGGAGGATGTAGAACAGGTAGAGGAAGACCGAAAGAACGATGTCCGACAGCATAGGCCCAAGGTGGAGGTGATCGTGGAGAACGGAGTAGTGCGACTGCGCAGCATGGGCACGCAGAAGGTGTTCCCGCTACAGGCAGAAAAATGAAGTGTAAAAAAAAACAACAATAAAAAAGGGAAAAAATTTATAATAAATTATAACATGAAGTAATAGGTGATAATGAGATGTTGTTTTTGGGCTAAATGGGGGTATTGCACATAAATCGAGCCGAAGCTTTTAAAGTTCGGTTAAAGTTACCTTCGGTTAGTGCAGATCGTAAGACCGAAACTCGCATGGTGCAAAAATAAGTTTTTGTGGAAAAAAACAGTATTTTTTTACAAAGTAAGGGGGGAATGTAACGTGACGTTACAAATAACCTACTTATTCATATACCTAATACAGTTACTGATGCCCATAATAAACATTATATTCTAGTAATTCTCATTGAGTTGGTAAAATTTATTACATATAGTGTCAAAACTTAGAGGCCAAAAGGGGGAACTAGGATCCAGCTGGAGTTTGCCAAGCCAACCAGATACTCGTTTCTCGACCTTACCTGACTCACTTGCCGATTATCCTTGTGAGTCACGTAAACACAGTTAACGAAGTTAGAACCGATTTAACCCGGCTCACCTGCCGATTATTCTCGTGAGTTACTTAGAGTTATTTACTAACCATAGAACCCTTGCCCGATCTTACCCGACTCACCTGCCGATTATTCTCGTGAGTTACTTAGAGTTATTTACTAACCAAAGAACCTTCCCCCGATCTTACCTGACTCACTTGCCGATTATTCTCGTGAGTCACGTAGACATAATAAACGTAGTTAGAAACTATTTAACCCGACTCACCTGAGTTACTTAAAGTGAGTTACTTAAAGTTATTAAGTAATTCTCGTTAGAACCCTTTGCCGATCTCACCCGACTCACCTGCCGATTATTCTCGTGAGTCACGTGAACATAGTAAAACGTAGTTAGAACCGATTTAACCCAACTCACCTGCCGATTATTCTCGAAAGTTACCTAAAGTTATTAACTAATCATCGTTAGAACCCTTTCCCGATTTCACCCGACTCAACTGCCGATTATTCTCGTGAGTCACGTGAACATAGTAAAACGTAGTCAGAACCGATTTAACCCAACTCACCTGCCTATTATTCTCGTGAGTTAATCAGAGTTATTTACTAACTAAAGAACCTTTGCCCGATCATACCTGACTCACCTGCCGATTATTCTCGTGAGTCACGTAGACATAATGAACGTAGTTAGAACCGATTTAAACCGACTCACCTGCCGATTATTCTCGTGAGTTTCTTAGAGTTATTAACTAATCATCGTTAGAACCCTTTCTCGATCTCACCCGACTCACCTGCCGATTATTCTCGTGAGCCACGTGAACATAGTAGAACGTAGTTAGAACCGATTTAACCCGACTCACCTGCCGATTATTCTCGTGAGTTATTTATAAATATTTCCTCACCGTAGTTAAAACCCTTTACTTGATACTACGACTCACCTGCCTATTATTCTCGTGAGTTAGTTCGGACTATTTACCAAACCTTTTCGTTCGCATTTCACGAATTAGCGCGACTCACCTTCGGGTTACTTCAGACCCTTGTCGTACTCCGACTTAGGGAGTAGTTTCGCTATTACCCTAAAAGCAACTTGTCTATGCCATAAACGGCTTTCCGTTCTCGTCACCTACGGAAGCGATCATACTAATCATTAAAGGAAGCAGACCTTTAATAGACCCAACCACCCCTGAGTTTTGCCTGGCTGGAAAACAAAACTGCATTACAACTTCGGGAAGATGCATTGGCTTGCGATTGGTAGTTTGTGGTGATGGGCCAGGTTTTAATGATCGACGAACGGCTGTATTTTTTAAGCCTTCATGGATCAATGTCTCTGCTAACGTATCTAAAAACGACTTGAATGGCATCTGTAAAAGGGATTTACTGGGGTTATGCTGCTACTTAGGCGATGGAGATGACGTGGAGCAAAGGTGGACTGTATAGAGCAGCGGGTACCTAAATAGTGATGACACCATTAACCCTTTTTATACTAATGTTTTTTTATAATTTCTCTTAGCCAGAGACAATTATAAAAGGAGTTAGAAGTTGGGATGAGAAGTAGAGAAAGAGATAGAAATGAAAAGGAAGTATTAGCGGTTTGTAGTGAATTATAAAAGTATTTATTAAGCTCACCGTGTTCGTTGGTGGTTACAATGCAAGTGTGTGATTATAATAAATTTAGGTACAAAGTAACTTCATTTTGACTTTATGTTTTGGCGCAAAAAAAGTTTAGATAAAGTTCTATGTTTTTTTCGATATAATTCACAATAGAAAATAGCTTAGCAATGTTAGTTCATTAATTTAGATATGATTCAATATGGATAATTTAATTTTATACAAATATAAGTGTACCATTTTGGTACTTAAAGAAATATACAAATTTTATAATTAAATAATTGTTTGTCTAAATTTGTGGATTTAGACATGCCGCCGCCTCAATTTAAGTTGGCCTTCTAGGTGGTTGTGCACAGAGCACTTGGGCAAGTGATCGGATTGCTTCCGATATTATTTGCTGATCAGGAGTAACTAGATTTCCATTATTGTTGTTGTTGGTAGGACGTTGATTGCTGTTGTTGGTGTTGTTGATGCTTCTGTTGCTGCTGTTGTTGGTACTGTTGATGCTCCTGCTGCTGTTGTTGGTACTGTTGATGCTTCTGCTGCTGCTGGATCGTTGTCTTTGATGATTGTTGCTCCTTAGCCTTTGATGATAGCGCTGGCTGTTGAGTCTACCTCTTAAATCAGTTCGAGCACGACTCGGGTGCAAGAGGGTGTGATGATAACTGTCACATCTTCGGCATAGGTCGAGCGATTGGCAAGCTCTTAAATCATGGCTTCGTGCTAGACAGTTTTCACAGTAACCATACCTGCGAACTACTCGGTTTCGTTCCGTTGTATTCATCCTCAAAAACTGCTGGCAGAACCTGAGGGAGTGAAATCGTTTGCACACCATACACTGGTGTATATCGGGGTTACGATCACGACGAGTCTGAGGTCTAAAAAGATAAAAAATCAAAAGAGAACCACAAAAAAAGAGAAAGAAGAGAAAACGATGCGTTAGTAATGGTTTAGGATATAAATAAGTGGAAATGTTAGTTGGTGATAAAAAGTGAGATACTTTCAGATATTAATTGAGAGGTGAATAACTTTCATTCAGAAGAGGCAAGTAGCAAAGCTTTACTATTGGTCGTGTTATGGTACCGGTAGCCGTGCGAATGTCTGCGACTCTAACGTGGTTATCAGAACCGACATGAGTGGTCTCCACTCTGCCTAACCGCCATTCGTTAGGGGGCAATAAATCGTCGATTACGACAACGAGATCGCCGGGTTTCATATTCGGTGCCGAGTTCTTCCATTTGTATCTTTTGTGGAGAGACTTTAAATAGTCCTCCTTCCACCTTACTGCGAATTGGTGGTGGAGAGATGTCAGTTTCTGCCACCTGTTTACAACAGATATTCTTTCGGGTTCTGGCTCTGGGAAAGCCGTTATGGGTTTACCTGTGAGAAAGTGGCCTGGAGTTAAGGCCGTTATATCAGAGGGATCTTCTGACACTGCGGAAATGGGACGTGAGTTCAGGATCCCTTCAATTCTAGCGAGAATTGTGCAGAACTCTTCGAAATTGAACCTATGAGAGCCGGCAACGCGTTTTAAGTGAAATTTAAAACTTTTGACGGCAGCCTCCCAGAGACCACCCATGTGGGGTGCATGAGGTGGTATAAAACTCCATTCGAACCCATGAGTAATATAAATCTGAGCAATGTCTGCCGATGCAGTCTTTATGAATTTTGCGAATTCGCGAACCAATTCTCTGCTGGCTCCAAGAAAATTACGGCCATTATCGGAGACAATCCTGTAAGGGAGCCCCCGCCTCCCGACGAAGCGAGTGAATGATGCTCGAAAGGCTGCAGTTGATAAATCAGAGCACGCTTCGAGGTGAATTGCCTTAGTACTGAAACAAACAAACACGCAGACGTAGCCTTTAATGTAAGGTGAGTTTCGTACTGTGGAGGTTTTCAGCTCAAATGGGCCCGCAAAATCTATGCCAGTGGTTTGAAATGGAACCGAGAGATTGCACCTATCTGAGGGTAATGGTGCCATAATTTGAGAACATTGTTTTTGTTTAAAAATTATGCAAGTTTTGCATTGGCGAATGATTTTCTTTACCCTGGGTTTAAGGCGAGAGATATAAAATTCTGTTTGCGTCATTCTACACATTTGATTGCATTCTGCATGAGCTAAAAATGTGTGTAGATGAATCAAATAAAGTTGGCAGAGTCGGGAGTTGCCAGGTAAAATTATGGGATAGCGCTCACTGTAGGGTAGTGAGGAATTAGATAGACGCCCATTAACACGCAGAACTTTATGCGAATCCATAAAAGGATTCAGCGGTTTTAAAGAGCTTTTGTCCGAGATTGATTGTGAGTCTGATATTTGCAGATATTCTTCTTTATAATATGCTGTTTGAGCCAGAACAATCAGTTTGGTTTTCACAAAGTTTATTTCCTTTTGAGTGAGATCATGAGTAGAGTGACCAGTGTATGGTCTAGATTTGGAGAGACTTTTATTAAAGAAGCGAAAGACATAGCACAATGCGCGTAGGGCCTTGTGATACACAGAAAATTGCTCTAAAATATCATTTGTTTGAATGGAAATGTGCATTGCTAGTACTTTTTCTTCTGCGTGTTGTGTAACTGGAGATTTTAATGGGTTTCTCTGTGGCCATTCCGATGGCGGTTTAGTCAACCACAATGGGCCATGCCACCATAAGGGATTTACTGTAAGATCTTGAGGTCTACAACCTCGAGTACCCAGATCAGCTGGGTTATCATGTGTGGGAACATGTCGCCAAGTTGCAGTTGGCAGCAGTGTATAAATTTGGGATATGCGGTTGGCAACGTATGTTTCCCAAGTCCATGGAGGTTTTGACAACCATCCCAGCACAATTGAAGATTCCCTCATTTCAAGAGAATTAATGACGTGATGAACTAAATTAGCAAGTAGAACAGCTCCGCAGAGCTCCAGCCGAGGTAAGCAAATAGTTTTTAACGGAGCTACTTTGCTTTTGGCGACGAGTAAATTAGAAAATGATATGTATTCTGATGTTTGGCATCTGACGTAGACTGCCGCGCAATATGCTGCTTTTGACGCATCTGCGAATCCGTGAATTTGGATGGAATCTTTGGGATTATATTGAAGCCATCTTGGTATGACAAGCTTTTCAACGTGAGATAGATCAGAAAGACGACAGTTCCATTTTTCAAGAGTTTCATGACTTACTACCTGATCCCAATCTATACGTTCCAGCCAAAGTTGTTGCATCAGCATTTTCGGCCTGATGACAACAGGGGTTATCCAACCCGCAGGATCGAATAATTTAGCCACCGCAGATAAAATCGTTCTTTTAGTAACGCTTGAGTCCTGAGAAATTGGAGAAAAAGAATAACTGAAAGAATCCGTTAGGGCGTTCCATTTTATCCCTAACGTTTTCGTGGCGCTTGACTCATGAAATCTAAGAAAATTAGAGTCATAGAGATCATCTGCTTGGAGATGAGAAAGCAATTGAGTATCGTTCGCTGTCAGCTTTTTTAGGGGAAATCCAGCAGACTTTAGTATTGAAATAAGCTCCGATTGAGCTTTTAGCGCTTCATCTATCGTGTGACCCCCTGACAAAATGTCGTCCACGTAGGTTTCCTTTCGTAAAATTGAGCACGCTCTGGGATATTGCGATTCAGAGTCCGAAGCAAGTTGCAGTAGCGTTCGGATTGCTAGGAATGGAGCACAGTTGACTCCAAAGGTGACAGTTTTTAACTGAAAATCTCTAAAGGGTCCATTCTGTTCCTTTTGCAAAAGAACTCTCTGATAAGGTCTATCATCGGGATGTACCAGGATTTGGCGATACATTTTCTGAATGTCGCCACTAAAAACAAAGCGATATTTGCGCCAATTAAGTATTACATTCATGAGGTCTTGTTGAAGCGTGGGCCCTGTGTATAATGCGTCATTTAAAGAGAAGCCTGATTTTGTTTTTCGAGATGCGTTGAAAACAACCCTAACCTTAGTTGTTTTATGTTCAGGGCGAACTACGGCGTGATGTGGTAAATAAAATGAAAAGTATTTGTTCTCAGTGCTAACTTCGCGAAAGGAAGCTTTTTCCATATGGTCAAGTGTTAAGTATTCGTTCAGAACTGCGTTGTATTGGGTCTGAAGCTCTAGATCTTTTGAGAGTGATTGCTTCATTCGAGAATATTGACCGAGAGCTAGAATTCGAGAAGCTCCCAGGAATATTGAGTCGGGAAATTCCTTTTTGAAGGGAAGTCTTACAACATATTTTCCATCTGACTGCCGCGTAGTGGTTGCTTATAAAAATTTTCGCAATACTGATCCTCGTCTGAAATATGCACGGTTGAGGGCAACTCTTCTTGCTCCCAAAATTTCCTGAGAAGATCGTTGAGTTCCGCAGTTTTTGAAGGTACTACCGTTGTAGTAAAGGATTGTACAACTTGCATGTCCATGGGACCACTCAGGACCCAACCAAATATTGTATTGTAGGCAGAGGCCTGTCCACAAATGTCCTTCTTTGTACCTTCAAGACTAAAGTGTCTTTCACAATCATTTCCAAGAATGATATCAATTTGCGAGCGTTGATTAAATTTTGGATCCGCTAGATCGAGACTTTCTAAGTCGTTTGAATGTGAGACTTCAAAAGACGTTAGGGGAACGAATTTTTCTACGTTCGACAGTAAAATGGCAGTAACAGAAAATTTCAAGTTTGCTTTTTTGGAAAATATAGTTATATCACATTCTTTAGTTGCAGATCCAGGTTTTCCCCAAATGCCATAGACTTCATAGTTGGATCTACGAGTCGGAAGCCGCAGCCTATTCATCAAATTATCAGTCACAAAAGTCCTTTGTGAACCTGGATCTATTAAAGACCTGGCGCTATAAAGCTCACCCATGTGCTCAATATGAATCAGGGCTGTACGGAGCAATATGTGATTGCTACCAACCGACATGTTAGCTTGGACTTGAGACTTAAGAGCTTGTTTGGATGTAGATGGAGTAACAGTGATCTTTTCACTGTTCTTTTGAGATTTATTTTCATATTGTTGTAAATTGACTTTTGGAATTCGCGAGAAATTCGAAGGATTTTGTGAGTTTGTGGGGGCACCGGAATGTAGTAATGTGTGATGATGAGCTTTGCAGATAAAGCAAGTATTCTGGCTAGTACACTTAGCCTTGTAATGACCCGGTGAAAGACAATTGATGCACATTCCGTTAGACTGAACAATTTCGATTCTTTCTTGAGCAGTACATTTCCTAAATTCGGGGCATATTCTTAAATTGTGGTCACCTTTGCATAATTTACACCCAATGTTCAGTTTATCTCGTGGAACATGCGTCTGAGTATCAGTTTTAAGAGTACTACTAGGGATTTTTAGACTCCCACTACTTGGGGAATTCATTTGGTGTTTTATACCTTTCATACTGGAAATTCTATCGACAGCCTCGTATCTGTCTATGAGAAACTCTTCTAATTGGGCCCATGTTATCAAATCTCGGTGATTTTTGAGGGATTGCTCCCAAAGGGATAGTGTTTCATTGGGAAGTTTCGAGCGAACAAGAAAAACAATGAAGAAATCACAGTGTTCCGTTTTCACATCTAAAGTTTTGAGAGTTTGTAAAACGTCACTAACAGTAGAATGAATTCTTTGAAGCGACTGACTGTTTTCTGAAGTGGCAACAGGAATATTAAATAGCGTTTCTAGTAAACGGTCAACTAAGTCCCTCTTATTCTCGTAACGAGACTTGAGTGCTTCCCAAGCAAGATTAAAGCTGTCATCACACAGCGGGAAGCGTTTCACTATCGCTCCTGCGTCTCGAGTAGTTTTTCTGCGTAAATGATATAACTTTACTACGGGAGGGCAATTTGTTCCTTTTATGTACACAGCTGTGAACATATCGCGAAATGAAGGCCACGCTTCGTAACTGCCTTCGAAAACTTCTGTGTCGCACGGCGGAAGTTTGATGTTATTACCGGCGTTATGGACTGAAAGGCTTTGGGACGGTAAGCTCACTCGTGAAGTGACATTGTGGGAAGGAGTATCAACTGTTGTAATTTTTAGCAAGTCAATAATATGAGATCTACACGTATAAAAGGATTCAGAGCATGCATTGAAATTTTCCTTTGCCCCATCCTTTAATTCTTTGGTAATCTCAAGGGCTGACGAGAGCATGAGATTTTCGTATGAAGCCTCTAATTTGTTCCATCTATTTTCGAGATCCCTTAATTTCGTTTCTAAAATCGAGTCTGTTTGGTCCTCAATATTCGCTTCACTGAAGTTAGTGCAAAATGTGAGTAAATGGTCGCTATCAAAGACAAATTTTTCTTTGACTAACAATTGTTTGCGCTTAGCGCTATCTCCTGTGTCGGGCATGATTTCCGAATTTAATTGATTTTTTCCCGAGAATCTATTTACACGCCGAAAATATCTAGGTTGTTTGAATAATTTTCCGAACTGAGATTATACGTGAAGGGAAAGTATGTGCTTTAAAAGTCGTGTGAAGCGAGACCAAGTTCCTAGACGAGATTCGTAATTTGTTATCTCAATAATGACACAAATGAGATAAGAAATTGTTTTTCTTTTTCCTTTGAACAAGTTATATAGGAAAAGAAACTGCACCAATATGATCTTTGAATTTTTCTCTTTTCTTCTAAAATTTTGAGATTATATGAAAAAATGTCCGTTCTATCCTCGAAAAATCTTCAAATAAATATAAATTCAATTGAGAAAATATGATAAGAAAACCGCAGTTTTCCTTTTTGAAAAGGTTCGCTTGAGACAAAAAGTTATGTTCAATCGAGACAATCTGGCAACATATGTTCAAGTGAGACACCAACTGTTCACTTGAGACAAAATAGTGAATGTTCAATCGAGACAAACTGAAATGTTCAATTAAGACAATTATATTGTAAATTGTAGTTTTTCTCTCCGAAAATGTTCAATTGAGACAATATGAAAGTTTCAATTGAGACAATCTGAAATGTTCAATTGAGACAATCTGACCAATGTTCAATCGAGACAACCTGAAATGTTCAATTGAGACAATCTGACCAATGTTCAATTGAGACAATTTGCTAACGAAATCTTAATTTTCCTTCCAAAAATGTTTAATTGAGACAATCTGACTAATGTTCAATCGAGACAACCTGAAATGTTCAATTGAGACAATCTGACCAATGTTCAATCGAGACAACCTGAAATGTTCAATTGAGACAATCTGACCAATGTTCAATCGAGACAACCTGAACTGTTCAATTGAGACAATCTGACCAATGTTCAATCGAGACAACTCGAATTGTTCAATTGAGACAATGTAACTGTACAATTACAAGACAGTTTAAGAAAGGAAATTTTTGCTAGTTCCGTTTAATCGACATATACGATTATAGTATTGTTCCGGTTTAAATTCATATTATCCTCAGTTTCGAATACGGATATTAAATGTGGGAAAGAAATCTGTTCTTCTACGATATTTTGATTAAATTGCATGAATTGTTTCTTTAATATACAAAAAGGCTTGGTGATTACCTTTTGCTCTCTACTCTAAAATGTCATTACTGCAACCATTTGTTAATAATGAATTTGGCAGTAATTAATTTCTTCCTTCTCTGGTATGATATTATGATGATTTGGAATTTAAGAGATTTTTTTGTTTTTTTTTTTTTTTTTTTGGGATTTGGTACTTTTTTATTCTTTTTGAAAAAAAAATTCTTAAAAGGGCACCAGCGGTGGAATTTGTAAATGCAATTTTTTGTTATTTTGTTGTAATAAACTTTACGAAACTTTCAGCAAAAAAAATAAAATTGCTATAAATCGAATTTGAATTAAAAAAAAAATATTTTTAATGGTTCTAACTTGTTTCTGTGTACCAGCGCTACCGGAATATTAGAGTGAATTTCAAACAAAAAATTTTTTTTTTTTTTTAATTTTACTGTATGTGTTGTCTTTTTTAAACCAATGTAACAGCGCTGCCACCATTGACGATTTTTTAACTTTAAATCATAAAGTTACAATTTTATTAAAATAATTAACTTTTATTAAACAATCTTCTGTTCGATTTTTTCTTGTTTTCAGTGACAACGTTGATATTAAATTTATGTGACGTTTTGCGATGGATAATTTCGCAAAACTTTAATATGTGATAACTTTTATTGATTTCAAAAAAGAAAAAAATAGTAACTTTCAGATATGTTTTAATGAGAATGCCAGAGCTATTAACCCTTTTTTAAAGGATTTTAAAAATTTTACTATTTAATTCTCTCTGAGTCTTTATATAAATTTTCCTTATTGCACTATAAGAATTTTTATATTGACGATGTTTTATTTTCAAACTTATGAATTTTGACGTTTTTTTTTTCACAACCGTTGACGATTTCTTAACAAATGTATTGGCAGCCCCATACATAAAGACCAATTTAATAGAATTTTTAGCACCAATATTATGCAAAATAATTGTAGTTATGAACTTTGGTTTTATTTTTTTCTATTCGTTTAGTGTAGCATGAGTGTGAAATAATATAAATTATCAATTCGTGGTTGAAATGTTAATGTGTATAGTTAACTTACATGTTATGATGTTAGAGAACAAGAGAATGTTGCGTTTGAATTACACAGTGCAGCATTTTTAAGGTCATCGTGTGGTTCCTCCTTCATACCCGTTTTTTTTTAAGTATATATCGAAACTAAAAAAAAACTGCAAAGGACTTGGCCAGATTACATCGAATTTTTTTTTTATGGACACCCTAAGTTTTTGTACCCAAACACGATTTTTTTAAAAAAGGAAAATTTTTATGGAATCCATATATCATAAACCGTTCGGAATTTTGTTTTTATGTCTTTGGCAAAGTTGTAGATCCAAACCAAAGAAAAAAAATTCTCATATGGACCGACCCAAAAAAATTGCATCCACTGCATCAAAATTGCAAAAAATTGGGAAAAAATGCTATTTTTTCATGATAATATGGAAATAGCCAAACTTCTTAAAAAATGTTTCTGAGTGGGTGTGATTGTCATGTGTGTTTTATCTTCGTGTTGCGGTTTTTAGGTGGAACTGGGTTTTTACAACACCTCATCTTCCTAAACAGGATTTTAAAATTGGTGTGATTACACTATGCAACAAAATGAAAAAAATTCTTTGCACAAATATAACCACTATTTTTTTGATGAACTATGGTCCCCCTATTACAAAAATGGTCGAAATTTTAAATTCTATGGAAAAGTTTACATTGAACAGGTGTCGTGAACGGCCCAGATATCAGGAAGTTAATGAAAAACGATACATTTACAGCTGTGCTTACAAATGTAAATTTTAATCTCCGAAACGCATGGGACGCTCTCAAAGCTGTAATTCAGAATGTTTTAGGAAAGGATCGAGCAGAGCCAGATTAAGCAAAGAAATTAGTGGCAACAATGCTGCAATATTTTGAAAATATAAATGTATCGATGACGCTGAAATTGCATTTTTTGCATCATCATATTGATGTTTTTTTAAAACAATTGCCCACCGAATCAGATGAGCAAGGGGAGCGATTCCACCAGGTCACAATGCCAATGGAAAAAAGATTCAAAGGCAAGAAGCTGGACGCAATGCTTGCAGAGGTTTGTTGGTGGAGCCACAAGATGTGCCTGTGTGAGGATGGTGATATGGAAGACCCAGGAGACACTGGATTTAGAGATGTGCCTTTGGATCCTCTTTCTTCTTGTAGTAGTGCAGAGTCAGATCATGACCTTGAACCACCACCAAAAATATTTAAACCTTAACAGGCGTGAGTAGCAATGGTATGTTATTTATTTATTCTGTTAAAATTATATATTTTCTTATTTTAGTTCTGTTCGACAAACGTTACCTCGCGAACCCGCTTTGACTCCATCTTACAAAAAAGCGTTTTTATTAACAAAAATTCGGTAAATGAGAGCGTGATAAGAAAGTAATTGTGTTTCTCATTTTACCAGAAGTTACTATACTTTTTTCGGGTAAAATCGTAGCAGAATAAAATCATCGGCAGTTAATAATACACATGTTTTGCATTTGTATAAATAAACAAAAAAACTTAAACAAAAAATAAAAAAAAAATTATGAAATTGTTAATTGCGTTATAAAATAATTACTTTTTATTAATAAAATAAATATATTCATTTTTTCAAAAACATATCAGCATTACAACAATAAAATGTTTAAATAGTAAATTTGAAAACAAGTAACAACAAAAACGGCATTAACCTATATAGTCTTTCTTTGTCGAAACGACAAACATTGGCTATGCAAAATAAGTGTGAGCAAAAAGATGTGCTTTCTAGGGTTAAGGAATGTTCGTATTAAGATGACATGTACTAGAGAGTTGTTTATATTGTTGTTAGATATAATTTAGCTGAAGAAAGATTTCTTAAATTCCCAGTATTTAAGCCATTTCAGGACAAAATCATGAAAAAATCATAAAAAAATAGCATTTTTTTGCAATTTTGATGCAGTGGATGCAATTTTTTTGGGTCGGTCCATGTGAGAATTTTTTTGCTTTGGTTTGGATCTACAACTTTGCCAAAGACATAAAAACAAAATTCCGAACGGTTTATGATATATGGATTCCATAAAAATTTTCCTTTTTTAAAAAAATCATGTTTGGGTGCAAAAACTTAGGGTGTCCATAAAAAAAAATTTCGATGTAATCTGGCCAAGTCCGTTGCGGATTTTTTTTAGTTTCGATATACACTTCAAAAAAAAACGGGTACGAAAGAGGAACCAATTTATGTGTTGCACTGTGTTATATTTAGATGAAACGCTTAAGCTCAATCGAACGCGACGTTTGAACGGAGTTTCAAACGATATGTTGAAAAGTTGTTTGATGTTTTTTTAAGTTGAAAAGCTTTATGTCGTATCGAACGCGAGGTTTGAACAATACACTAAAGTTGCAACGATCTTGTCTGTTGTGTTAAAGTTGAACAGCTTGATTCTGTTCGGTCGCTTGATGCTGTTCAATTTTCACCACAAAATTTGCGTATACATATATATGTACGTGTGTACAACTATTTTTTTTTTGTTTTTATATATTTTTCTGTTTTCTGCAACCACCGTTTATTAGCAAAATGCAAAACACAAACAAATTTATTATGTTAAAAAGAAACGGTATATTTTTGTTGGCAAAATATGAAATTTGGCAAATTTTTGGATTTCTGAAAATTAACGGGAATTTTGGCAAAATATGAAATGTTGCAAATTTTTGTTAAATTCTGTATTTAACGTTTTTTTTTTTTTTTTTTGTTTTGATTTTTGGAAAATTAACGGGAACTTTGCTGAAATTATGAAATCTGGCAAATTCTATAATTTTTTTTTGCGTTTAAGAACAATTAACGGGATTTTACACTTGTATGTTGTTGCTTTTCTTGCAAAAAACAAAAAATAAATTTTCCCGACCTGTTTCAATTAAAATTTTGTTATTTTAATATGTTTTTTTTTCCAAAATTTCTCAATTTGCCTAAATTAGTTTTCTGTACCGCACTTTCCGATTTTTACTTTTGTTTTTCAATTTTTCGGCTTTTTCTTTTTGGTTTTTCGTACCGCACTTTTTCCTTACTAATTTTTTCCCACTTAATATAACTTTTCTTATGTTTAGTTTAGTTTTTTTTTCGTATTTTATGTTTATGTTTAGTTTTTTTTCCGTAGTTTATGTTTAGTTTTCCGTATTTGTTCTTTTTATATTTCTTATTTTTTTCCGCACTTTTCAACTTTTTTTATATTTAATAGCGACCCGTCCGTCTGTTTTTCGTATACTTGTTTCCTCGACCGAATAAACTAATTTATGTAAATATAGAGGGCAATTTACTTTACCTCATTCTATGGTGAATCTGCAACTCTCTTCTAGTGATGTCGATGTGGTGCTTTTTCTTGACGATGAACTGTTTCCTGACGGTTCGAATGGACCATGTAAAAGGGATTTACTGGGGTTATGCTGCTACTTAGGCGATGGAGATGACGTGGAGCAAAGGTGGACTGTATAGAGCAGCGGGTACCTAAATAGTGATGACACCATTAACCCTTTTTATACTAATGTTTTTTTATAATTTCTCTTAGCCAGAGACAATTATAAAAGGAGTTAGAAGTTGGGATGAGAAGTAGAGAAAGAGATAGAAATGAAAAGGAAGTATTAGCGGTTTGTAGTGAATTATAAAAGTATTTATTAAGCTCACCGTGTTCGTTGGTGGTTACAATGCAAGTGTGTGAT